>JALMGF010000001.1:210817726-212017726 GCA_023333645.1 Sceloporus occidentalis
GTTTTTCAACCACACTATTCCAGGAACATTGTGATAATCAGTAGCTATGCAGAACTAAATAGCTGCCTGCTTATGGTTGTTGTAAGGTAGCACAAATGTTGCATACAGGAAAATCTATTGCATATAGCAAAAACCCTTAAATAATGCACTAATTGCTGTTTTACCAAAAAGAGCAGATACTTTTATTTTTGTGTTGTTCCATATACAGTGTTAGTATGCCAATATAAAAGGAAGTACTGTACATGTGTCTGTCTATGCAGTGCTTGTTGATAGAATACATAGACAGAAATAAAACAAAAATGGCATTAATTTGGCATATAATTCCTCTTATTGTGGAGTGTGAAAAAACAAAAAGTTGCATTCAGATAAGGAGAGTGACACTTTCACACACAAAAAGGAGGAAGGGATAGGAAAAAAGGAATATGGCAGCACATAAGACTGACTTTTATTTTAGCATCAGCTTTCATGGATTTAAACCCATTTCATCAGAGGCAGTAAGTACACTTTTACTAAGCTGTTTGAGATGGTTTAGAAAATTGGTAAATTATTTCTGTGAGAAAGATTATTTAGTAAAACATCAAAATTTTGAAACAATTACATTTATACAATTCTATAGTGTTAAGTTGGAAACAGCATAATTGTGGTTTGATTGGAAGAGTTCACATTTTTGTAGTTCTTGGTTATATTTGCATATTTTTTCTAGTTCTGCCTCAAATAGATACGAGTTCAGATCTACAAATTGTTGTGTTATGTTATGTTACTGAAGTAAACAAAGTAAAACAAAATAAGCTTTCACAAAAATAGAAGCAGTAAAGCAGTCTCTCAAACTCCACATTGGTTTCCGGAGAATTAAATACTTGCAGTAATTATGATTTGATTCCTATTACTGTTGTAGTCAGAAATAGGAAAAGGGGTTTATAATTCTAAATGAAAATATACTAAAACAGATTAAATTCTGAACTACACATTTGGCTAGCCTAAAATGTTGAGAACACCCTGTTAGTGCACATCTGATTTTTTTTTTTTTACATTTTAGGAATGTTCCAAACTTGTCTTCAAAACTTATGAACTTGACCAATAGAAAGGAAGACAAAAACCTGTTACTGGCTTTCTGACAATGGCAGGGAGTGTGTTAAACCAGTGTAAAATTCAATTAAACTGTCTAGCCAGGTTTTTGAAGCTGAAATGCAGACCCTTTCTGTTAAGCTTCTTATTTTCCTGTGACCGACACCAGTGGATACTGTGTTATGCCAAAACCAACAGGCTGTAAAGCACCTTGTTTCATGCTCCCAGCTGATCAATATTTTTATTTTCCAGGCTTGCCCAGAAATATGGAGGCAGTATCACCTAACAGTAAGTAGAAACACCTTTTTTATTTTCTTTTACACCCAGCCTATTTACTCTCCTTTGAACTGGTGACCATAAAATATAGACAAGAATCTAGTGAAGAAAGATAATAAATATCTGAAGAGGGTTTTGAACTGAAGAAGCCAAGAATATACTGTGCTTTTCCCCAACATTCTTTGGAAACAGTTTATGTAACAGAAATCATTCATGATGGCATCATGTCACTTTGCCACCTATAACTTCATCAGTGGTACATAATAGAATAGTAATAATACCTGTCTCATTGAAGCACTGAACACTGTTACATATCCCCAAACCCATAATATATTTTCACATTTTCCAAATAGAATGACTTTAATGTACTAACTGTACTAGACTGTGACATTGAAATTAAAAATAGAAAGTTGTGCTTGACCTTTAATGTGGAAATCAGTTATTATCTCTAAACATAGCACCTTAAAAGATCTTGTTTCTTCGTATATGTAAAGCACAGACAAAACCTGGGGGAACACAGAATCTGTATTTTAGGCTTGGGACAATATTTAGTGCTCTGGATTGCATATTTATGCAGGTTTATATTTGGCTTTATAATCCTTATAATTATAAATAAATATTGGAATCTAAATTTCTACAAACCTAAAATGGCTTTTGATAGACCATAATCTTAGTTTCTTTCATTCTTTCTGGTTAGTAGTAGGTAATATTCCAAATTTGTTCCGACTTGCATTTCAGAATTATATTCAGAAAATGGTTTTTCCATTTTCTCCATAGAAATTTTAAATTCAGTTTCCTCCTGTCCTCTGTGCTTGTTATCCGAGTTATATTTTTGAAATTGCTTTTTTCCACCCCACACACATTTCTTTGAATAATCAGATATAGATTTTCAAAAAAACAAACAAACATTATTATATAGTAAGAGTGTTTTAGTGTCTCTATGCAAATAGAGATTTGTGAAGGAGATACTTCAGTATTTCAGAATATTTTGTATTTAGTCCTGCATCTAGCATCTTAACAGCTTCTAGAAAGGAAGATTTATCAAGAATGCAAAAATAAGCCAGAAGTGCCTTTAAAAGTTGGTTTTGTTGGTGGCTAGATTGCAAAAATAACAATTCACTCATTTTAGATTAATCCTCTGTTTTTAAAATTAATTTGCCTATTACCTTGTGATTTCTGAAATATGTACAGTACATGCATAAACATATATATATATATATATATATATATATATACACACACTATGTTCTTAGTTTGTAGAAATTTAGATTCCAATATTTATTGAAATCCTTTGTATAGCATTTTTGTGTAAAATCTAATTTTGATAACTATGACTGTTTGATATATTATTTGAAAATTAAATTTTATGTTTAATAGGGATTTCCCCCCATCAAACCATGTCTACATGTAAGAGGAAGTGAAACACTATTTCTAAGTAGCCACCAAACAAAACATATGAGAACATATTTTTTTTTAAAAAAAGAAATCTAATGAATGGAAATAAAAACAGCAGTTCTAAAGGAATAAAATCTGAATGCCTATAGTATACATTTAATAAATCTGAGAGCCATTTGTATTTGTGGTTGTTACATGCATATAGTAGCATTAAAATATTTTATTCCATACTTGTCTTTTCAAGTTTGGTTCAACCCAGTTACAATGTCTCTTAATAAACCAGAATTATGAAGTGTATATCAAATTTACATAAACTGAACAAATTTTATATATCATACAATCAATATATATATAGAGAGAGAGAGTAGATAATCTTTTAATCCAACTTATTATGCATGTTTGTCAAAGGGTTATATAAAATGTGTGGTTAATTTCTCATGCATAAGCAAAATGTCCCTAATTAATCATTGTGAATGCTTGTTCAGATCAACAGAACATAGTATTTGTCACTTCTTTGACTTCTGGTGATTTTTATTCATTTTGCTCACTTACTAAGAGATGGAGTGCCATCTATCGACTTACGGTAGCTGCTGCACTTTAAATCTGTCCTCAGTGCAAATAAAATGTGCAAATAACATAATAGATGCTTATAGTTTTCTTACAGCTGCAGTGCCTGAAATTTTAGTTCTATGAAAAAGATGGTGTTATTATGTTAGGCATATTCTCTATATTCAAGCACACTGCCAGATTTCAAAATAACATAAAAACAGGGAAGGTTAAAAAGCAATGTTTCAATTGGCTTCTTTCATATTTCTGCCCTCTATTATTTCTGTTCTAGGAGGCTCTTTGTAATAACATTCTAGGTCAACGCAGTTTGCAGAAATTTCTGTCTATTAAAGATTCATGTTCTTTTGTAAATAGTGTAAGTAGTTCTTGTAAATAAGTCTGCAGGTTATACCCCAGTTTCATAGAACTGATCATAATGAATCCCATTATATATACAGTATTTGGTAAGTAGCATGCAAAATAACTGTTTTCAAAATGTAGTGATGTTCAAAGTGTAAAGAATTCCCAGCTGGAACTCAGCTCTGACATACTATCTTTACAAATGTTAAATACTTTTATTGAAGCAGAGTCAGTTGTTGTTGTTGTTGTTGTTGTTGTTATTGTTAGAATTCTAGGTTCCCTAGATGCATTCATGTCAAGAAATTGGTTATGCTGGCTAATGTTGCACAACAGAGGGGTGTATGAGGTCTGGCCTCAGTATCATATTATAAATTGCATCCTTTTTCGTATAACATGATTTTCAGCTATGGTGGCCATTTGTTATGCACTATGTGCATATTATTTTACCGTATTCTCTATGGTTGGTTCATAAATTATGCACTGTTATAACTTTATTTTACTATATCTTTACATTTGTTTCAGGAAATTCTCATTGGGAGGATAAGGACCCATTTTACATAAGAGTAGAGTTCCTTACCCGCCCTTTTCCTTTTGCGTCCAAATATGTTGACTTTCAGGAGAAGGTGTGGCAGTTCTAATTCTAGACTGATTTTATGCCCTGATGTACAGTTTGATCCTTCTGTTTTTAACAAACTCAGTTAATTCCCCCACCTTCTTATTTGAGAACTGTTGACATTGGGTACAGAATGGGCTGTATGTGAGAACATGAGGGTGGCGGATTTTGCTTCTGTTGCCAATGATTTTTAAGATCATGTTCTAAAGTTTTCCAGGTTTCAGACCGAGGTTTCTTAAAGAGTATGAGAAGCTGCTAACAGAAGGTTGTAGACAACAATTTTGTGCACACACACACTGTGTTTTGCCCCCCGGGCATAATATTTAGTATTAGAAAAGTTCCTTACTAAGGAAAAAAAAAACACCCTACTCTGTTCTTTTTATAACTGTAAATTTTGGAAATAAATCACCTTCTGCAAATGCCATTTTGGCTGTAAATTAATAGATTAGTTTCCCATTTGAATATATTCATTTATAGACTCCATTTTGGCTGTTAAACCCTCAAGGCAGTGTTCAGGGCAGACATTAGAACAATTTAAGTTGTAAACAAACAGTCCATTTATTGTTTTTTGTAGGTTTTTCAGGCTATTTATTTCAAACCTGGCATTTATGGTCCACGGTAGCAATATTTGATTCCCTTTATCAAGTATATAATGAGATTAGACTAGTGTTTTTAAATATTTTTTCCTATTATACATTATAATATTATTTTCATATTTAAAATGCATTCATATGCATGTATTTAATTACATGCAATATCAAATTTATTTATGACAAATAAAGACACATATGTTATGGGGCAGAGAACCAAAAATGTGTTATGATCTTCATTGGAGTAAGCCACGACTGAACTATTCTCAATTGAGGCTTCTTTTATTTGGGGTGTAATGTAACAGATACAATATGAAACTGGGCAGCCATTGTACTTCAGTTGAAAACCACATTTATGTTTTCTGCCTTTCCTTCTTGGAGGAGAGAGAGCACATTTGTATTAGAATGGCATACTGTAAGGTATATTAGAACAATGCACTGGTCTAAAATTTACAGAGTTGTTAGGAAAACTAAAGTACTGTACATGGAAGCAAAAGACAAAGGTCAAATCTGTTTATACGTAGTCTCCCCCCCTTTATATTTTTAACATTTATTTTGCTGTGTAGAGTCTCCACCTCTCTTCAGGGGATTATGATTTCTGTAGTTGCTTTGCTTTGTGCATACAGTATGTTCTCCGCCCTCATCTACTGTCTTTACTTCTCTCATTTATATCACAATTCCTCACTAAGATAGTCACCATCACTGTTTTGCAACCACCAGAACCAGGCATTATGATTTAGCATGCTTTATGACAGCTTGTTAATTTTATTTTCAGCCACTACATTCAAAAGGTAAACCAGGAACTGCTGTTTTGGCACGTGTATATAAAATATATGAAAACACACTGTATGTGTGTGTCTGTTTAAGTTTTGTGTTTCTGCTTTTTGTACAGTTGTTAAAATTCTGCTTGGCCTGCCATTTTTTTTTTTCAAATAAATATGTATGTAGGCAGACTTGCATTTAAATTGGGTTGAGCTCATGATCAAGGGATCTCTTGAAAATAAATAAAAATCCAATTACTAAATACAGAGAATACCTACATTTAAAGCAATTTGATGATTATCAGCATGGTTTCTGCAGAAAAGAGATGATTTAACATTTTGGCTAAACCAAAAGATTGGTTCCTCATCATTCAACCATTGGTAGTCCTAGTCTGAGCTAGGACATGAACCTAAAAGTCTTATAATTTTTTATGTTATATTATCATATTATTTACAAGAGGATGGTGTGGATTTCTTTTGTGTGCTTTTGTTTAAGCTATAGTTGTATCTCTCTATCTGGATGTTTCCACCTATTTTGGAAACGTACACAGTGTTTTGCCATCCTTCAGCCTTCATGGTTTCTCAGAAGTGCATTCTACTGAGTTGGATTGGATGTACTTGGAAATAAATGTACAAGAGTTCAGGAGTATTCCTGTATTGATTCTCAGAACATTTCAGAAGTATTATTTGGAAGTGGCACAGTCTAATTTAGGGAATATACAATATTCATTAGAATATTTTGAATGTTTATCATGTTCATTATATTCCAATATAACAAAAAAGTGTTTTTGCCAAATTAATTTTAATTTAAAACATCTTTACCTTATATCTGAATTCAAGGAGGAAGAGTTATTTTTAGATTTTGGTTCAATATAATTTTCAGATTAAAATTAAATTATGATTTGTGTTAATAGACCACTAATTCCCCAATAATCTCCATCTTTTAATTAGTATGTGTGCATGTAAAAGGCTTGGTAGGTGGACTTTATTTCATTTTGCTTCCAGGCTAGCTCACTAAATGTATGTCACTGGCTTTGCAGTTTACAGGTATATGTTATATTGATTCATTTTGGTTTGGTTTTCCTTCCAATAGCTTTTGATTGACTAAGGACAATAACAGAAGGGAAATGGGAATATGTCCAAGCAAATAACACTACTGGCATATTATCTACATGAAAACACCCACTCCATCCCCTTTCCATAAACTACCTCTTTACCATTAAATACCAAAATGCTGAATGTATTTCTTAATTTATCAGATAACCGATAGTAGCAGTCCAAACTCAAAGCATTGCCTTTGACAACATTACAATTCACAATTCATTACAATACTTGGGAAACAACTTCAACAAATTCAGCAGATATTTTTTCAGTTTGCATGCATATACTCAGGCCATATGGCATATGCATTGTTCCAGTTTGCCAAAATATACCTATAAGATGTTTTTTAAAAAAACAACAAATATAATGCTTTTTTGCAGCAGAGTAAACAGATTTTATTCCATTGAATTTGTATGTCTTCCATTTTAAATAAATGTGGTACATTATCTCCTTGATTATTTAAACGGTTTCTAAGTGTATTTTGCACAATGATTCCAAAGTATGTAATTAGAATATGAGTAAGGCAAATTCAAATATAGTATTTTCCCCCAACTTTTTTGACACATGCATGGTATAGGATGCCCTATTATGTTGCAAGATTATATACTCAGTCTAAAACATCACAGAGGGTATCGCTGCCAAGCGCTTTTCACCTAATAATATAAAGTAACATATTTGAACTTTTGGTATATAAAAAGATGGAAGAAGATTCTCAGTGCAGATCATCTGGGGTTTAATTTTGAGTCATTTCTTTGTGCTTCTGTTTCTAGGTCTTCTCATATTGGTCCAAAGTATCTCGGTCATGTATCTGATGTAGATTCTTACCTACCAAAGCTCATTAAAATGCCTTAATTACTGCAAGAGGCAAACACATACTTTTAAAAACTATTTGCACCTCATTTTTAATTGTACTTTTTATACTGTAGCTAATTTTAAATGTTTGCCCTAACTCACCCCTACTCATGTTTTTACTAGGTATTTGCATGTATACTAGTTGTGCCAGAATATGGATGAGATATACTTTTGAATTCCCTTCCCAATAAAAACAATGAAGTAAAGATAGCAATGACACCCTAATGTGCAATTTGTATTTGGGTAAACGTCATATTTATACTCGTGGTTCTTTATCCACCATGTGACACATGCAGGGATGTCTGCTCAAATGGACGAAATCTCTTGAGCTGCAGAAGAGTCATGATATCTTAGTAGTAAAATAGTGTCAGGTTAGCTATGGTATTCTAATAACCCAAAGAAATAATTCATCCAGAATATTATCAGTAATGTATTTTATACTGATACATTTTGAGTTGTTCATAAAGTTTACTTCCTTTAGAAAGCATGTTATTTAATAATGTAAATTATAGCATCCTTTTATCCTTCATGCTTAGCTTAAAATACTCTTAATGAAGGCTAGATAAGACAGAGATTCTAAAATAATTATTATTGTGATATAGAATGAAAAGGTGATTTCTTGCTAAAAAAAACTTGGAGAAAATGTCTTCTGCAAGCCAAAAAATGTTCTACATTTTTAAGATTGAAGCTCTATCACACTATAGAAATAATTGGTGGTGGTGGTGAATTTGTTTTTAGAGAGAGTTATAATACACTTAGTGTTTTGACTGAAGTAAAGGTGGTGTGCAATTGTGTGTGCTTTATATGTACATGTCTGGCATATTTGTGCTTTCCTGGATTAACTATTAATGAATGAGTTAGTAAAATTTAGTAAATCTTAGACTTGATAGTTTAAATGATGTGTTGCAGCATTTACACTCAGTTCATGGAGAGGAAAGTTCTAGATTTGATTAGGATACTTTATATGACTAGAGCCAGCATGGCATAATAGTTTGAGGACTGGACTAAGACTCTGGGAGCCCAGAGTCTGAATTCTAGCTCTGCCATGGAAGCCCATCTTGGGCAAGTCATACTCTCTCAACCACAGAGGGTGGCAACAGCAAACCATCTGAACAAACCTTGCCAAAACAAACCCGTGATTGCATTGCCAGAAGTTGAAAACAACCTGAAATCAGAATAAGAACAAGTATGTCCACTTGTATGATAGCAGCTCTTGCTGCTATGTTTTTTCATTACCACATCTTGAAGATCTAGTGATCTATCTTATTTTTTTATCAATAGATAAAATGCCATCTCTATCACACTCACAATACATGCCCGCTGCTACTATTGTCACTTTAACTGTATGTTTCATATAGAAATTGAATATTGTTATCTAAAAACAAAACTATTAAAACTATGAAATCACCCATTTCAGTAGACAATTTAACATCATCCAAATTGTTAATTCAGTAATCAAAACAACTTGTACAAAGCAGTCTATACCTGTTGAGGAAGACATAATTTTTTGCTTGTCCAGTGATCCCCACTTGCAAGGCACAATGGATTGTGGGCAATGCTACAGTAATCTTTGTGCCTCTTGTTCCAGAAGCATTAATGTACATATTTGCACGGAGTAAAAGTGACACTCATATCAACAATGGGAGGAATTCCAAGCTTTGAAGCTGTAAACGTGGTTTAGTTTTTCCTAATTATACAATATTTCCCATGAGATCCTTTTTCCTGGATGCATATTAGGTGTGCTAGTATTTTGTTGTTATTTGCTGTCACGTTGAGTTTGACTTATGGTGACTATGAATAAGAGATCTCCAAGATCTTTTCTTCCAATGTAGTATGTGCAATCCTCAGCCAGTAATATCTCTCTGCACTCTGCATGGGACAAACTCTGTGCAAGAGGATGAATGGATACATTAGAAATAGCAATACCCCAAAACCAGTTGCAGAACAATTCAACCTTCCTGGGCAATATAGTAAGGGATTTACAGGTTGCGGTACTTGAAGAAAGAAATTATAAAGGAAAGCTAGAAAGAGAAACTGTTGAATTGAATTATATTCCCAAATTCCAATCCATTGAAAGAGGTATAAACAAAGACAATGGCTTCATGGGACACTACATATATTAATACAAGAGTCCTTACAACTGTACATAGAACAAAAGGAATCTTCTCAGAAAGTTTTGAATGCTGGGAAACCGGTTTTTGAAGAGCAGATTTCTCACTTCAACACATCACTGTAAAGATCTGAAATATCTGTATCACTTCACCCAGTCCTTTGAAAGTTAGAGCAAATGTCATGATTTGTGTCTTTCTCTTACACTTGATCCCACTCCCAAAACTGTATGAATATTCTTTATACCTGAGCATTTATTATCACTATGTATTGCATCCACAGAGGTGGGTTTACATCCTCAAAAGCTCATGCGGAAGTAAAAACCAGTTAATCTTAAAAGTGTCACCACTTTTCTTTTTCTTTTTCTTTTCCTCTATCCCTTCCTTCCTCTTTTTTATGCTGCAAGAGATTAACATAGCTACTTCTTTGAGAACTCCCAAGATATCTGGCCATCAGCTGGTCAGATCTTGGAAATTCAGGCCATAGCTTTCTTGGTTGAATTAGTTCGCCTGTGAGTACACTGTGTTACAGTGGTTTCTCTCCTAACCATTGAGGATTCCTATTCAGCTCCTTGAACATTAAACTGTGGGGTGTCACAGGATTCCATCTTGTCCCTCATGCCATTCAGTACCTATATGCAGCTGCAGTTTTGGGTTGGTTGTCAACAGTATGCTGATGATACTCATCTGTATTTCTCCTTATCATGGGAGTTGGCTAGGGCTGTGCAGATACTGGACCAGTGCCTGGATAGTGTAATGGCTGGATGAGCTGTCAGTAAACTAAAGCTGAATCTTGATAAGATGGAGGATCCTGATAAGATGGAGGATTTCTGTATTGGTTGTCCTCGAGTCCAGGAAATGGATATCTATTCTGAATGAGGATGCACACCCACTGAAGAAGCAGGTTAATAGATTGGGAGTACTCCTAGATCCATCTCTCTCACTGTAGGCCCAAGTGGATTTTGGGTGCTTGAGGCCATCTTGGACTGGTGTATCAACTGTGTCCTTTCCTGGACAGGGATAATTTAGCCACTGTAATCCACACATTGATAACTTCCCAGTTATATTACTGCAATGCACTTTGTTTTGGGCTGCCCTTGAAGACAACTCAGAAACCATAGCTAGTGCAAAATGCATCAGTGAAATTGATGACTGGTGTGCCATATAGACAATAAATAACATCAGTCTTAAAGGAGCTATATTGGCTGCTAATTGCTTCTGTCCTGAATTCAAGGTGCTTGTGTTGACATTTAAAGCCCTAAATGTCCAGGGACCTTGATACTTGAAGAAGTGTCTCTCCCTATACATCTCTACCCAAGGATACCAGTGGGGACAATACGGTATGAGAGGACATAGGAGAGGGCCTTTTCAAATGTTGCCTCCCAACTTTGGAATGCCCTCCTCTTGAAGATCCAGGTGGTTCCAATGTTAGTTTCTTTTTGGCACAAGCCAAGACATGGCTTTTTACTCTTTGAGGGCTTACTTTGCTTACACTATACATGTACATGGTGTTTAAATGTAGCCCCTTAAGCTGTTTTAACCTCATGAATTTCATAGGATTTTTTTAAAGGCAAGGAATACTTCTGTAAAAAATTTAATTTATTTAATACTTTGGTTTCTCTTCAGATCGTATAAATCTTTTGCTTTTTACTAAGGCAAGAAATACTTTTTAAGGCAAAGAATAAGGAATATAAGTAGGGATCAAGCCTGTGTATAAAGGATCTGAAAAACAGAACTCTAGAATGCAAGGTCCAAATGTAGTTTTATTTATAACAGCAAAAATGAAATCCACTTTCACACAAGAACACACACTCACACAGACACAGTAATTAGCAATATAAAAGGTGGTAGCAGATAGTGATTTTTAGGATTGCGAAGGGAGATAAAGAACCCTGGTGGCACAGTGGTTAGATACTGATACTACAGCCACAAAGTTCTAAGTTTGATCCACCTAGAGGAAGGTTCCAAGGTCCACTCAGCCTTCCATCTTTTCATAGGTTGGTAAAATGAGTACCCAGCTTGTTGGGGGCAATTGGTGTACACATTGTAAACTACTTAGGGAGTGTTAGTTCACTGATACACAGTATAGAAATGTACTTGCTACTGCTATATTGCTAGGATTAATGCTAGTGTAAGGGAAAGGAGGGAAATTGTGTCATTTTGGGGATGGGACATGCAACCAGGATGTTAGCTGGTACTAAACATTCTGTCAGTTCAGTGCAGCAGAATGGTTTTGGCAATAGTCTCTGTCTGAAGATACTTTTCTAACGCCAGGTGGGTGAATGGGTGCACAGCAGCCTGGATGAATATGATGACTTGGCTTATATTAACAGAAATCTAGTTGAATGAGACTGAGAGTTAGGGGAGTAAATCTGTTTTTTGCCCTCTGGGATCTCTGTGCAGCAATAGGAGAAGTCTGGAGCATGGGGGGATGGAGTTTCTGTGGTCTCCTGTTATTTATTTTATTTATATCCCACATTTCACCTGAATGGGATTATAATTATAATTATATAAATCAAAACAAAACATCTAAAACAATATGGAGTACAAAAGTTTAAAAACATTAAATCATATATTCATGTTTGCTTACTAGATGCCAGTTTTCTTTTATGAGGCAGATCTAGAGGTGCAATAATGTTATATTTAAATTATATTTTGATTCTGGTGTTCCTCTCTATTATGGTGTCATATCAATGAACTTTCTTCACAGCGCAAAGCTGGTTAACCCACAGAGGTGATCAGGATAAAACCATTTGCATGTCCATCACAAAAAACCAAAACCAGTAACCTCAGTTATCTTCCTCAACTTCATGGTCTTCACTTTCAGTCATGTCCATCTGCATGGCCAATTTTTAAAATATATATTTTTTAATTTTTATTTTGCTACTTACAACAGAGCTACAGGCCTCAACCTGATATTCTCCTGTCCCTCAGCATGTCTGATGAGATTCCAATTTATATTGACCTCACATTGGATGTTGGAATAGAAACCCAGTTCAGTTTCAAAAATGAGGCTTGTTACTCTGTTGCCTGACAAGGTATCTCATTCTACCATCTTCCACCGTTGAACATATTGCATAGTGGGTGATCAGGACAGGACTGCACGGTTTCCCATTGCCCAGCAGTCTCCTTTTATGAGTTAGTTTCTGTGCTCTTACAAGGGGTTCTGAAAAGTTCTGAACAAGAAGGGAATGACCTAAAGCCATGAAACTTACATGCTATTCCGGTTGACACATTTGGAACATTATTTCTCAAGTTTCTTTAACCCTTCCCCCCAAAAAAATCTGATGTCTGATCACTCAAATATTGCTCTGCTGCTGCCATCAATTCAGAATCATCTGAAAATTTCCTTCCTTTCAAATTCTTTTTAAGCTCTGGAAACAGGAAATAGTCACATGGAACAAGATCTGATGAATAGGGTGGGTGGCCTGTGCACTCAAACGCCAAATTCTTCAAAACTTCCATAGTCTTGCAAGCTCTGCGAGCGGGTGTCTTGTCCTGTAAAAAGAGAACACCTTTCCCCAGGTTCCCTTGTCATTTTTCTTTCAATGCTGCCTTTAATTGACACAGCAAATTAGAGTAGTATTCTGGGTGAATTGCTTGGCCCTTCTGAAGATAGTCAGGCCTCAAAATACCCTCCTTATTCCAAAAAAACTGTGGCCATGACATTTCCTGCTGACCTTTGAGTCTTATTTTCTTTGGCCATTGAGAACCCAAACGCTGCTTTTGCGAGGACTATTGTCTGGTGTCTGGATCATAGTGATGTAACCACATTTCATGAACAATGATGAGTTGTTCAAAACATTGTCACAAGATTGCTCACAATGCTGCAAAATCAACTTGGAGATATCCCTTGATTTTGTCTCTCATCAGCATTCAAACATTTCGGAACCCAATTGGCTGATAGCCTCTGCATAGCTAACTGCTCATGAATTATAAACCCAGTGTGTTTCTGGGCTACCTCTAGTGTCTCAGCAATTATTTTAGTTGAGATTCACCTTTCTGTCAAAATCAAGTCATAAAGGCACTCAACAGTTCCAGAAGTTGACACTGTTGAAGGCCTCTCAGACCTTGCTGCATGTTAAATCTCAAAATCTCCACACTGAAAGTTGGTGCACCACATCTTCACAGTTGAGTATGATGGACACTTGTCACTCAATGTTTGTATCATACACTCATGGATTTCCTTGGGAGTTTTCTTCTGCAGGAACAAGAACTTCATGACCCAGATCCAGCACAGCACTTAAAAATTCCACACTTTTTGTTGACACGGTTCAATCATCTATATCAATCATCTATATCTATTTTAAAAATCAGAAATTAGAGCTATGATCCTGCAAATTGAAGTATACAATAGAAAAGAACACTCTTTTTAAGCTACAGTGACAAAATTACACCCAGATTTTGGGGCATGGTCAGGCTGCTGAACTCAGATGTGATCTTGGATGACCAAGTTTCAGTGGTGGCCAGAGGTCCATTTGTACTGTTAAAACTACTGCTCCAGCTGTACCCACGTCTTGAGACATGAGAACTGGCCACAGTAACAAATTCCTTGATTACATCTTGGATGATTACTATTATGCACTCTACTTGAGGCTGCCTTTGGAAACTGTTCCAAAACTTCATTGGTTCCAAAATGCTGCATCCAGGCTCTTGACCCTGTTTACAGGTAACATGTCATTCCCCTGATGAAACAGCTTCACTGGCTATAGGTCTTTTTCTGGGAAGAATTCAAAGCGCTGGTTATGACCTTTAAAGCCCTAGATAGCTGGAGTCCACACTATCTAAAAGACTGCATCTCCCTCGTATGAGCCTGCCCAAATATTAATATCTTTTAGGGAGGGTTTCCTTTCTGTTCCACGCCATCACAGCACATTTGGTGGGGACACAGGAGAGAGCCTTCTCAGTGGCTGCTCCCAGATTGTGGAATTCCTTCCTGCAAGAGGCTTGGTTGGACCCCTTTCTCCTTTCTTTCTCTGACAGGTGAAGGCTTTTTTTATTCACACTTATAATTTATGTTGCAAAAAATAGCTTTTAATAGGATAGTGTTTTTTATCTGTTTTTGTCCCTTTTTGTTGTTAACTGCCCTCAAGTTAACCCCAACCCATGGTGACTCTATGGATGAAACATCTACAAGACCCCCTATCCTCCACTGCTCTGCTTAGGTCCTGCAGATTCAGGCTGTGACCTTTGGCATGCAGTCTTCCTTTCTTTATACTACCTTCTACCTTTCCTAGCATTATTGCCTTTTCTAATGAGTCGTGCCATCTCATGATGTGACCAGAGTACAACAGCCTCGGTTTTGTCACCTGGGCTTCCAAGGAGATTTGTGGTTCGATTTGTTCTAGGACCCATTTTTTAAAAATCTTTTTGGCAGTCCACGGTATCCTCAGCACGCTTCTTCAGCACCACATCTCAAATGAGTTGATTTTCTTCCTGTCCACTTTATTGTACACGTGTCACATCCCTATATGGGGAATACATTTGGGAAATCTTTGACTGTTTATCCCCTTTTTAAAACTGTTCCCTGTTAATAAAATATCTGTGAGCTACCTTGGAGCCTGTTTAAAGAGAAAGGCTGAACATAAATACATACACACACACACACTTGTGGTTTGTTTTTATTTATTTACCCTCACTCCTCATATAAAACTATATTCTAAGATAGCATAGGGTACAGCAGTTTGTAGCTCTGTAGTGTAGGACAGCTGTTCCCAAACTTTGGTCCTCCAAACATTTTGAACTTTGGTTCCCAGAATTCCTGACTGTTGGCTAAACTGGCTGGGGTTTCTGGTATAGGATACAGTCGTTGTTTTGCTTGCACAAAACTAAGGCTTTTATAATTAAAAATTCATGAAAATGCCAAATAGTACAATTTGATCTGCTAACTATACCATGAATGAAA
The DNA here is from genome assembly GCA_023333645.1 of Sceloporus occidentalis. Taxonomy (NCBI): domain Eukaryota; kingdom Metazoa; phylum Chordata; class Lepidosauria; order Squamata; family Phrynosomatidae; genus Sceloporus; species Sceloporus occidentalis. The sequence continues at coordinate 210,833,299 of JALMGF010000001.1, forward strand.
TATTTTATTTTCACAAAGTAAAACTTAGCTTTAGATTTGATGTTAAAACAAGCATTACATTTATTTCCATCCTCGCCGAATATTTCCATTTCCCCATTTTAATACATATATAATAGTTGAGCCAAAGTGGATTTTAGTAACCTTCACTCTGTTTTTCTACTTAATAATAACAATATTCAAGACTGAGATTTTAATCAAGTGGAATGTAAGATGAGGAATTAGGGATGTGAACATTTCTGAGCCTCATTCTCATTGCTTTTTCTGAGAATCCCACTGATATTCTCATTCCATCCTGGTTCTTTACTGCATGTCAAGATCTTTTTTCTCTTCCTTCATGGAAATTTGAATATATTTTGGGTACTTCTTTTCAATACACACACACACATTTTTAAATATAGTTTTCTAATCTCTAAATTTTTCATAGTTTTCCCTTGGCAAAAAAATCTGTGTGTATTTTTTAGTTGTACAGGCCTGTTACAGACAGCCAAAATAAAGCTGCTTCGAGTCACAGTGGAGGTATGGTGTTTCAATGATGCATGCGTCCTAAGAGTCCAGAAATCGCACCAAAGCCACACTCCAGCCCTAAGGACTGGAGCGTGGCTTTGGTGTGGCTTCTGGACTCTTGCATCATTGAAACACCATACCTCCACTGTGACTCGAAGCAGCTTTATTTTGGCTGTCTGTAACAGGCCACAGTATACATTTTTAGTCTCTGCATATTTTAGGTGCATGCTTGGTTTTGTCTATATCTTAATTTTTTTTATCAAAAAGGCATGCAAGCCTCAGAAATGTCTTGATTTCTACAGTAACATTTCCAATTTCCTGTTGTCATTTACAAGAGGGGCAAAATGGATCTCTCTGTCAAGAAATGTAAATGCAACTAATTTATTTTCCATCCCTTTCTAAAATATGAGTAGATCGATTGAACCAGTGGCATTTGGAAGGCAGGGCTAGTCCATCCCTATACAACTACTTTGAGGGCTGCGCATGCAGTATCTACAGTCAGTGGGGCTAGCTATTTAAATGGTCAGTTTGGGGTAAGTGAAGTATCTTCATTTTTACCTTCCAAAAAGAAGCAGCTGAAATCTGTGAAACTCTGGATTCCTGGTTACATACAATAATTCCTAAGAGGTGCTCAGTGTCTAGACCAAGTGGAATAAAGCTCCAAATAAAAGAAATATCACAAAATAGCTCTTTCAATGCAGCTAAGAAGAAGCAGGAAATAGGCTTAGTTGCCTGCTTTATAGCAGATCATGTTATATCACTTTATACTGACGGATTGCCATTTTGTTGAAATAACAATATACACCTACAGTCAGCCCTCTACATGTGTGGGTTTGACTTTTGCGGATTTGATTATTCATGGATTATTTGCTGCAGCCTCTGCTGCTGTTCTACACCATTTTTAATAGGGATTGCAAGCCTCAGGAGACTGAAAGACTATGAGAATGTGGCTAGGCTTGTAAGACCCTATTAAAAACTGTGTAGGGCAGCAGTGAAGGTGGTAGCAAGCCTCACCATCCATCCACTTCTTCATTGCAAAGGAACCCTGCTGCCTCAGAGGCATCCATGGTGGGTTGAGTCTGCATATTGTATGTTTTGTTGTGTGTTTAATATTGTTGAGGGTAGAGTAGAGTTATTCAGTTTTTTCCCACTTTCACGGGAGTCCTGCATCCCTAACCCCAGCAAAAGTGGATGGCTTACTGTACTCTGTTATTTCGTACTATTTTTCTTTTTCAGTCTCTGGTTAAATATGAAACTTTGAACTTCTTGTCGCATCCGTTGATTATACTCTTTCCACCTCAAAAAAGAATACATCTTTTCTTTAAATATTCTTATTCATTTCTTACAATATATAAACTTTTACCCAGTTGAATATGCCTAAATACGTATAGGTTTATTATTCAACATTATTTAATGTAGAAAACATACCCCACTATGCAGAGCCAGCATGCTGTACCGATTTTGAGTGTTGGACTAAGACTCAGAAGACCAGGGTTTGAATCCCTGCTCAGCCATGAAACCCACTGGCTGATATTGGGCAGGCTATACTCTCTCACTTTCAAAGGAAGGCAATGGCAAACTCCCTGAGTCTTGCCAAGAAAGCACAATGACAGAGTCTCCATATGTCAGAACTGACGTCACATAGCAACAACTTACCTCAGGGACGTAGCCGGGGGGGGGGGGGGTTCTTGGGGTCCAGACCTCCCCCCCTTCCATTAGAAAAATGAATGGTGTGTGCTGCTGCGCCGCCACACTCAAGCCCCATTATAATGGTGGCACTTAGTCTGGACCCCCCCCCTTCCTAAAATCCTAGCTACGTCCCTGCTTACCTCATAATATTTGGCATGCTGTGATAAGAGCACATTAATCCTTTTATTAGAGAATATTTTATACAGAAACACAATTTAACATAGAAGCAATACATAACAGATCAGAGTGCAATTGCAAATAGAAATAACGTATTAATAGCAGATACAAAGCAAATTTCATTTAAATTCTTAAAGCAGATTTTAAAAGAGAAATATCATATTAAAGGAGGCCAAAATATTTTTCTTTTTAGGTCACAAATAGGTAATAACTAATATATCTAAACAGTTGCATACCATAGCTAAAATATATATAACATGTATTATTGAAAAGAAAAAAAAACTTGTTTCCAAACTTGTCATGATTCTCTATCTACAGAAATAGTAACTGAGTCCTTGTGCTGACAGTGACCCTAAATTTGTTCTGTGTAAATATCTTGGGATCATCTAATGGTGTCTGATACCATTAGATTGTATGAATGTTTGGCATAATACTTTCTTCTTCGTGGTCTCTGCGAATCATACAAAAGGGTTTTACTGCGCCTGTGCAGTACTGTTTGGAAACTTCTGGAATCACTGGGCAAAGTTCACTTTGCAACATATAGTAACTTTTTTGCGGTAGCTCCACCCATCCCTTATAAAGCCCCCGGTTCCTGCTTTTTCCCCAGTTCCTTTTTTTCCGCTGCATTAGCTGCTGTTTGAACTTCACGCTCTTGTTAGCTTGCTTGTTGGATCACTGGTTTTTGACTCGGACTGTTTTTTTACTTCAGATTCCCCCCCCCCCCCCCCCCCGTGTTGTTGGACTCTCTGGACTGTTGACTTCGATTTTGGATTTCGATTCGGCTTTCGTCTCGGTGACATGTCGCCTCCGTTCAAGAAATGTGATGTCTGCGGGGGTAAGCTCCCAGTGCAGGACCCTCATTCCTCCTGCCTCCTTTGCCTGGGAAAGGATCATGATGCTAAAGCCTGCTTACTCTGTAAGTCCATGTCCTCCCAGGCCAGGAAAAACCGGGAATCCCGGCTGACCTCGGCAATTGCCCAGGGGAAGTTTCGGGAGGGAGACTCTCGCCCATCTTCTGCTCCTTCGGCATCGGCTACGGCTTCTCCAGTTGCGGCCCGAGATAGCCTGGCTAGCACTCCACCTGCTTCGGCCGCTTCAGCCCGTGGTTCCTAGGAGCCCAGTGCTGCTCTTAACATGGCCCATAGTTCCACTAAACCCAGTACCACCTCCAAACCCGCCAAGCACTCTCAGAAAGCATCAGGGTCTGCAGGTTCTGCCGCCACCTCGACTCCAACCCAGGATGAGGCAGTCTCCGGTGACGTGGCTACGACCTCCAAACGGGTGGTCTCCGATCACAAATACCATAAGGCAGCATCAACCTCCACATCCACCTCCAAGAAGTCTAAGGATGGCTCCAAATCTTCCAAGGAGCATTTCTGGTCCTCCAAGCTGGATGGCACCAAGCCTTCGTGATCGAGGGCTGAGACCGGGACAAAGGATAAAGCGAGCAAGACGGGACCGTCTTCTGGAGCCAGAGTCTCCGAGTTGGCCATCAACCCCTTTTTTCCACCAGAGGACCATCGTGATGCCTCAAGGTCTGCCAAGAAAAGGCCCCCTGCGGCTTCAGCATCAGAGGCTTCGGCGTTGAAGAAGGCCAAGACTCCTCAGGACTGACCCCACTCCCACTCGAGATTGCCTCCCAAGAGGGCAGACCGCCCGGCTCCGGACCGAGATTCCCAGCACCAGTCTTCTACACGCCGTTCCCCTCGGGAGGAACGCCCTTCGGGAAGATTAATTGACGTCGGCCAGGTTTCGAATAGGGATGAAGCGATTTCGGCTCCAGGGCCTTCAGCTTCGACAACCATCCCATTCCTACATTCCGACAACGAGGACCTCCATTCTACTCAGAGGAGGTCCCCTACTCCGTTCCTGCATTCCCCTGCTAGAGACCGTGAAGATGATTCGGTCTTCTATGACTCGGAGACTGATAGGTATTTTATGTCGGTACCGAGGGAGGTGGCGCTGCTGAAGTTCACCTCCAAGCTTGCACTCCGCCCGGCTCGGGCAGAGGGACAGGCTCCGACGGAGGAACGAGAGACCCAGGCCGTGGTTCCGAAGACGTCCTCCCGTCCTCCCACTCGCCATCCCAGAGATCAGCTCTTAACGGTGGTCAATACCGACGCTGCTGCCTCCGAATCTGATCCCGACCTTCTGCCTGATTCTGAAAGTCCTTCGGAAGCAGAGATCTCCCCGCAAAGTTCTCCTTAGGGGTTCCACCAGCCAGAGCCAGCTTCGCCGACTGACAACGCGTGCTCTTTCAATCAGCATGTCATCAAGCTGTCTCGTGCTCTTGATATTGAGCTGGCATACCCTGAGGAAGAGGCCAAAGACCCGGTCGAGCGTCGTGTCCACAGCCGCATTCAGACACCGCCCTCCATACCGTTGCTGCCGTCGTTGGAGACCATTGTTAAGCGCTTCTGGGACGTTCCGTCGTTGCTCCTCGGGCCATCCCGCAAAATAGAGTCTCTCTACCGAGTGTCCTTGCCCAACGCCCCGTGGTTGGCGTCTCATCCTCGCCAGAACTCTGCAATTGTGGAGGGAGCGTAGCAAACGTCGACTCACAGACAGGCCACATCACCCACCGACAAGCAGGCCAAAAAGATCGACGGTTTGGCCAGGAAGGCCTATTCGGCGGCAGCCTTAGCAGTCAAGGCTATCAACTACACCACCTGTATGGGAGCCTACATCCAGACCCTGATGGAAGGGATCTCCCCCATCATCCCAGATGTCCCGGATGACATCCAGCGCACCCTAACTGAGATCAGGGACAAGACCCATTCCATAGGAAGCTGGCTCATCACTGCCTCCAGAAACGTTGCAGAGTGCTCTGGCAGGGCCATGGTGGCCTCGATTGCTTTATGGCGTCATGCGTGGCTCCGAGGATCAGACCTCAACCCGAGTGTCCAGGCCACCATAGAAGACATGCCTATAGATGACTCAGGCTTGTTCCACACTGAGACAGATGACAGGCTGAATAGGAAGTTCAGACTGAAGGTGACAGCTAAGAAGCATGGCATGTCCACCCCTTCAACCTCTCAGTTTCGGAGGAGGCAACGCCTGTGGCAACAGCAAGGTCAGTCTCAAAGGCCCTTTTACCGAGATCGTCAATTCAATCAACAGGGCGCTCAGCGGCAGAAGTATCCTTCTCAGTCTTCCTCCTCCTCTGGCCGACGCAATTTTCCTGCTCGGTACCATAAAAACTGCCGACAGGATACTGACCAGGGCAAGAAGAGGACATGCAGATCCCCTGTGTGCTTCGTCCCTTCTCCTCTCTGCTTCTTAGACATTTTAAAGCCCTTCGCCATCATCTGGGCCTCCATCACTACTGACTCGTGGGTATTAAACATCATCTGTAGGGGTTATGCCCTCGAGTTCGAAGAGCTCCCCCCAACTGGAGCTTTCCTTTCCACTGTCCCCTCGGACACCCTTCTCGACGAAGTGCGCTCTTTACTTTTGAAAGGGGCGATCTCACCCATATCGCCTGAACAGTTGTCCAATTCTTTCTTCTCGAGGTACTTCACGGTACCGAAGACGGATGGCGGAATCAGACCCATCCTAGACTTAAGGGGAGTAAATTCCTTTCTCCAGTACCATCGCTTCCGCATGGTAACCTTGGCTTCTATCCTACCCTTGCTCCACCAGGACCTCTGGTTCACGACGGTCGACCTGAAGGATGCTTACTTCCATATAGGGATTCGGGAATCCCACAGAAGATTCCTCGCCTTCGCCATTGGCTCCGCCGCCTATCACTACAACGTTCTTCCCTTCGGCTTGGCCACGGCTCCGAGAGTTTTTACAAAGTGCATGGCTCCAGTAGTGGCCTACCTCCACCAGAGGGGCTTCTGGGTCTTTCCGTATTTGGACGACTGGCTCTTTGTGGCCTCTTCGCAAAAGGACCTGCGAGAAGTGATTCTTTTTTCCTTGAACCTGTTATCTTCCCTCGGGCTCATTGTCAACACGGAAAAGTCCCACTTGGCCCCATCCAAGCAGATCAGATTCTTCGGAACTGTCCTCGACTCCGAAGAGTGCATCTCGTATCTCCCTCGGGACCACTTCCTAGCCTTGGCCTTGGCAATAAGGGTCGTCCTGGCCCACAGGAGAGTGAGGGCCAGAGATGTCCAGGTAGCTCTGGGTCACATGGCCTCAACAACGTTCGTGACTCCGTGGGCAAGGCTCCGTTTCAGGCCTCTCCAAGCTTGGTTCCTGTCGGCTTTCGATCCCATGAGACTCCCCGGCCAAGTGGCTCACCATACCAAGACCAGTAGCCACTTCCCTGCTGTGGTGGCTAGACTCCCACAACGCCTGCGTCAGCATGCCATTCACTCAGCCTCAACCGCAGCTGACCTTGACTACGGACGCGTCCTTAGAAGGATGGGGCGCTTATCTCCTCGACCTCTATGTGAAAGAGAAGTGGACCCCACAGGAAGGGATTCTCCACATCAATGCCCTCGAGATGCTGGCTGTAGAGAAAGCGTTGAGAGCTTTCGAATCCAGTGTCTCCAACAAAGTGGTTCTTTTGAGGACAGACAATACGACGGTGATGTATTACATCAACAAGCAAGGGGCACCAAGTCCAGGACCCTCCTCGACATCACTTTGCGAATCTGGGATTGGTGCATCCCAAGGCGTGTCCTCCTCCAGGCGATCCACCTGCCGGGAGACGAAAATGAATTGGCGGACCAGCTCAGCAGGGCCTCCTCAGCCTGTCATGAGTGGAGGCTCCACCCAGAGACGGTCGGCGACCTTTTCTCTCGGTGGGGGACTCCCCGAATCAACCTCTTTGCGACTGCCACCAACAGCCACTGTCCCCAGTTCTGTTCCCGGACACGAGATAACAGATCCCTCGGCTTTGTGTGGTCAGGGGAGATGCTTTATGCTTTCCCTCCATTTCCGTTGGTCACCAGAGTGGTCTCGAAGATGTTGATAGATCACTCCGATGCGATCCTGATCATGCCGTGGTGGCCGAGGCAGCCGTGGTTCCCATCCCTGCTGCACCTCTCCAATGACGAGTTTTTCCAGTTGGAACCCCGTCCCGACCTTCTCACTCTCCAGAGCGGCCGCGTCCGACACCCGGACATCGAGACACTACCAATGGTTGTGTGGAGGCTCCATCCCTAGCCTTGCTACCTGATCTGGTACGGAGGGTGATCCTGGCTGCACAGAAACTGGCAACCCAGAGGTCTTACACCTCCAAATGGAAGAGGTTCCTGCATTTTCTCGCTGACAGAGACCTTGCCCTACATCGAGTGACGGCACCTGTGGTGCTGGAGTTCCTGATGTCACTTTTGGATGCGGGGCTAACCCTCACGTCCATTAAGTGCTACCTGTCTGCCATTTGTTCTCATTTTCAGTATGATGGCAAACCTTCTTTTTTCAGGGACCCTCTCATGAAGAGTTTTCTGAGAGGTTGTAATAACCTCCACCCCCAGGTCTCAGTATCGGCCCCGGCTTGGAGCCTGGGTGCTGTGCTGTCTGTTCTACAATCCAAGCCCTTTGAACCGATGGCCACGACGGACTTGAGACTATTGACTTGGAAGACTGTCTTCCTTGTGGCCATCACCTCTGCCCGTGGTGCGGGCGAACTTTGTGCCCTAAGAAGGGACCAGCCCTTTTTGAGGTTCCATAAGGATAAGGTGGTGCTCCGTACTGACATTACCTTCCTGCCTAAGGTAGTTTCGGCCTTTCACATGTGTCAGGACATTGTTTTGCCTACCCTAGCCTCGAACCCGACCAATGAGATGGAATGCAGTCTGCACACTTTGGACATTCGGAGGGCTCTGGCCTTCTACTTGAACAGGACTGCAGGGTGAAGCGGTTCCAAGAGACTTTTTCAGTGCTACTCGGAACCGAAAAGAGGACTGCCTGTATCTCCGCAGAGGTTGTTGAAATGGGTGGCTGGCACCATCCACCTCTGCTATGAACTGTTGGGCAGACCGATTCCAGTCGGGGTACGGCCTCATACAACTAGGGCGGTAGCGACATCCTCCGCATTTTTTTCGGGGATTTCCTTGGAGGATGTCTGTAAAGCTGCTGTTTGGTCCCAGCCCTTGACTACCGGCTGGACACCAGGGCCAAACGGGATGCAGCCTTTGGGAAGGCAGTGTTGGTTTCAGGGTTACATGAATTGCACTGCTTCCTATGTTCAATTGCTTACATGTTCATTTAACTGTTTAGCCAATTGGGGGGGGGGGGGTGGGAATTTTCTGGTTTACATAAGTCTTTATGACTTAACATCCCTTGTCTCAAGGGTCAATCTCAGGTTTGCTGTTATTGGGTTGCTATATCACCATGTTTACCTTGTGTTTGCACTATTTTGGTACCATGCTTACCTTGTGTTGCACTATCCAGGTACCAAAGACTGACACGAATTTGTTTCAGGTTCAAGTTTATTGTAAAATAAAGGCACCTTGTTTGAACCTAACCTTGGGCTCAGGACACTCCCTCCGCCGTTACCTTAGCTTGTCAGTCTAACCCATTTGTATGATTTGCAGAGACCACGAAGAAGAAGGACAGGTTGCTTACCTGTAACAGTATTTCTTCGAGTGGTCATCTGTGAATACACACAAATCCCGCCTATCCTCCCCTCTGTGTCCTGCTCTCTTTGGCTCTCCCTCTAGATCACCTACGCGGCGTAAAAATTTGGAACTGGGGAAAGAGCGGGAACCGGGGGCTTTATAAGGGATGGGCAGAGCTACCGCCAAAAAGTTACTATATGTTGCAAAGTTAACTTTGCCCAGTGATTCCAGAAGTTATCGAACAGTACTGCGCAGGCGCAGTAAAACCCATTTGTATGTATTCGCAGATGACCACTCGAAGAAATACCATTACAAGGTAAGCAACCTGTCCTTCCCAGTTCACATATTCTCAGCATGGACTTATTTGCTGTATCCCAGTCACCCAGGGCTCCAACAAATAATATATGGATGGAGGCCTCATGCCACTTTTGTCTCAGTACATCAGCCAAAGGGGCATATTATTGGTGTTTACATTCACTAGCCTCTCTCATGGCTGGTTTCCTGTCTTCAGAGGGGCTTATTATGACCACAATGGTTATATTTTTCTGGCCTTCATCCATGATGATTGCATCTACTTTCAATTGACTACCTGTCTCGGGCACAGTTCAATTTAAGGAATTTATTTATTTCATTTCATTTCTATGCTGCCTCTCCCAGGAAGGGACCCAAGGCAGCTTACAAGATAAAAACTGTTCAAAAACATCACAGTAATTTTTAAAAAACAATTAAAACCATTATTTAAAACAATATAAATTAGCATAAAAGCATACAAAAGTTAAGATATATTACACACCCCAAATAAGCCACCCTTATTTATTACACACCCAAATGGGATGTAACCAAGGCATGTGTCACTGCAGCCAGATCTAACGTCTCAAGAAATTGGTGCAGCTGGTTCATTAGTTTTAACAATACAAAGGCACTCCTGGCCACTGCTGAAACCTGGGCATCCAGGCTCAGAGTTGAGTACAGGAGCACACCCAAGCTGCGACCCTGAGATTTCAGGGAGAGTGTAACCCCATCCAACAGAGGCAAAGTCCATATTCCCTGATTTGTCTTACGACTGCCAGAAAATGATGTCCATTGAGGCTGGGATGGCTTTGGCTAGTTAGTTCTTCACTGCATCATGTAGATGTTTCCAGGCTGTTGAGTGTGGGGGACGACTGCAGAGCACATGGGGAAGTGTTTCATTTGGGTAGCCACAGTGATGGCAACAATTGTCATGGCTGCCAGATTCAACAGCCGCATTAAGAGGCAGAAAATTTAAGTGAGCTTGACGGACAAATCACCAATCAATGTAACAGGTGAAGTATCCACATGGTGTAAAGTGGTAACTCAAGCCTCATTGTGATGTTACCTTGAAGACCTTGCCCTGATCAGGGGTATTTCTCCCTTATGAGTTGTTTCAGTGAACTTTCCAGGAACTGCCTTGATTTATAGGAGAAATTTTGTACCATGGAAGGGTTCCCTTTGATGGCAGTGAGCTGTAGATCCTCTTCAGGAACCCAGATCCATTGGCAACCAATCAGTTTGTTAAAATGTTGGGTTGCCTTTCAGGCACAGCTGGAGAGAGAGAAAAAAATCACCATCATGATGTCCAAATTTGTTTTCTAGTGAACCAGTCAGATAGATTGCTAGGTCACTGTCAAATGGAATTCTGGCTATATGCTTGATTTCCTTAAGGGAGCTGGGGTAATAGATTTTACAGTCCTGACAAGACAAGTAAGAAGGCTGAACATATGGATGATGGTTACAACATCTTCCAAATCATCCAACATGAAATCCCTGTTTCTCCATGTCACTGAGCAGTGTGCAAGATGTCATTGGTGACTCATTTGGGGAGGTTGAGCCACTTAAGAAGAGCAGTGATTTCTTGGTCAACTGTATTAAGCACTATGATCTGGGCTAAGAATCTTCAGAGATCAAAGTCAGTCCATGGGAGGAGGAAAGTTCTAAGTATGTCAATCTTTTGCCACAGGGCTAAGAATGAAGACAGTCTTCTTGGCATCTGACACAGTGGCATGGAGAGTGGCCTCGGGAGTCTGTTAGCTTTGAAAACCCATGAGAGTGCCTAGATATTGATAGATATGTCTCCTTAGATGGTAAAAAATAGTTGGTAAGACAGAGACAAAAGCATTGCTGATGTCAAGCCTTGATACAACTCACTCTCGTCTGGTGTGGTGAACTGTTTGTAGTAGAAAATTGTGTTCACAGCAACCCTCATATGAATAAAACCCACTTGTTGAGGACTGACAGTGTGGCCAGTGATGGCCAAGTCTGTGACTCTGGCAGCAATGCAACTTGCCTAGATCTTACACATGGTATTGCAGAAAGAAATCAGACATTAGTTGTTAGGATCTGTAGGGTCATCTTTATGGATGAGGATAATCATGACTTTTTCCCCAGGTGATCAGTGTACAACAAAATTGCTTGCTGTGGTTGAAGATGGCTGCTAAGACTTAGCAAGCTGCATTGAATGCTGTCCTTGCCTGGAGCTGTATTTTCGGCCCTTAAGTCTTGTCTTAACCTCTGGGGGAGTCCCTTAGGAGTATGGTGTTTAGCTCCTTATCAACTCTCAAGAGCCCAAGAAGCCTACACTTGATAGCCTTGATACACTTCATACACTTAACGTTGTGATGATTGAGTTCAGAATTCAAAGATTAGGATTTTTTAAAATCAAGCATATCAAGTCTTGATACGCTTGATTTTTCTGCCAAAAGGCAGAAAAACACTACATACACAGATTAATAGAAGGGGTTTGGATGCTGACCCTGATGGAGAAAGACCTATTTATTTATTTTATTTGTATCTCACACTTTCCCATTATGGGACTGAATACATTTACCAATAATTGGACTGGTTTTAAAACTGTATTTTTATTTTTAAAAGGAGTGCCTGATTATGATGTGAATTATTAATAAATATTACATTTTTAAAAAGTAAAATGAAAACTATGTTAATGAGTTGGGATAATTAGAACTAAGGTAAATGGATTGATTTGTGGTTGTTGAAGGGAAGACTCAGCTTGGTCAGTTGGTGTAACTACAGGAGCAACTGATTCTCCAAGGTCTCTCCTAACTCAGAAGAAAAGGCAGAGAAACCTCTCTCTCACTGGTTCTCAGAGTAAAGAATTATGTTCAGCCTATTGTGAAATGTTTTATTGCAAAATGTTTTATTGTAAAATGGTGACGTTATGATATATGATTTCTAGTGCTTGATCCAGAGTAGGGTAAGCTCATGACAGAGGAGGAAATGGTACAAATTGCTCTATTTTATGGTCAATGTTTTTGGTATTTTGTTACTTTTTTAAAAATTGCTAAATGGGTACCCAATATCTATTCTGTCCCCACCCTTAAAGTACTGAATGTATCTAATTGCAAAGCCTCCTTCTCGCACTGTGTCCCAAATTTTTACAGGAACAGGACATATCATTACTCTTGCAAAATTCATGGTAGCATAAGCATATAACTGGGGAAAAATGTGACATATTAATAATTTGGTACCCTCGTGGGTGATGGTTAGCAGCCTGTAGTTGGTTTCATTTGAAACATCTACACTGTGACATTAAAAATTTCACAACTATTCAGTGGCACAGTTGGAGAGGAGATGTTACATTACATTTCCATTGCTGATCTTTCTGTGTGTCTATGTGATTGAGACCATAAAAACTACTAAGTAACTGTTTCTCTTATAAATGAGCCACAACATCAAGAAATGATTAAGTGTTCATATAGATTACATGGTTGTTTTCTTGGTTTTATTATCTTTTGAATGGTAAGACTCTCACTTGCTTAGCTTATGTTTGTGATGGGATGAGTTGAGAATTCAAAGATTAGGATTCTTTTAAAATTATGCATGTCTGTAGCAATTTCTACATGACAGTGAGATGACAGGACATTGAGATGGCTATTACTTCCTCAATTTTAAAAGTATTGGTTAACGTTCATGATCTGTCTAGTTAGCATACAATCTTCAAAAATCATCAGTTCAAGATTGTTTAGAGGACAAGGCTTCAATTTGGGGCACAGAATCAGTTCAGTCCTTATCGATAAATTCTGCCTTCTAAAGAAAAATGATGAAGAGTTTATAAATTATGATTATGTAATGTGGTTTCTGTTGGCCAGCAGAGAAATTCAGTCTCCCCATAGCAGCACATTTATCAACAAAGCCACTGTCTCATAAAATGACACCATTCATTCTTCATGTTGATTCGTGAACAGAAAGCATCTCTCTCTCTCTCTCTCTCTCTCTCTCTCTCTCTCTCTTTTGCTTGTACAATTTATTCTGCAGCTTATGAGATTTTTTTCCATTTCCCTTTTTCAAAACTATTTACCCTCAAAACATATAAACACACTTTATATAAATTCATGTGTCAAATAATCTTGTTTTTCTGATACAAACCAAAATGTGAGGAAATGCTGATTTGGTCCGTTAAAATGCCGATATTAAATTTGAATTAAAACCAACATTATATGAGTGGAAATGTATTGAACTGGAATTCCTATTTCCTGCACTGCTCTGAAAAATACAATCCAGAAAGTTCCCAAGCCTTGGGACCAGATTTTAACAATATTCACAGGAAAGGGAGAATCACCTCCCAATTCTTTTGTCAGAAGTTACTCCATCAGCAGCAAAATGTCGTTGCAGTTCCTTGTCTTTACTTTAAAAACTTTGCAAACTTGGAAGAATCACCAGTTTTAAAAGGAGTTCTAGCCTATCTTAAAGTTTAAACTGTCTTATAGCTTGACTGGAATCTTGTATATATTTGCACAGGACAAAGTTCTGTTGGGCAACCTAAATACCCTGAAGGCACCAGATCTTTTCTGATCTTGTAAGCAAAGTACCTGAATGGGAGAACATAAAACCGCCTCTAGAACTGGCAAAACCATCCCTGAGTATTCAATAACTAAGAACACTGTGAAATTCATGGGGGTTGTTGTAAGTTGACAGGCGACTTAAAAGCACATAAACACACATACACAAATTCTGTTGACCTCATTGGGGCTTATATGTTGAGACCTAAGAAAATTTCTTCAGCCAGCAGAAATGCAGTCTTCAGCTTACAAACGTTGTACTGTTTAAAACAATTAAAGGGGAAAGTAGAAGTATCCAATCTTTAGCCTAATTCCGAAACAAATCAAATGTGGTTCCCACTAGCTTTGCACCGGAACAAGGCTGGTGTCGAAGAGGACATGGGAAGGCCCGGGTGGAGAAGGCCAGGCCACGCAGCAGAGAGGCCTGGGGGATGGAGATGGTGGGTCGGGCCGGGCCGACGGAGGAGGTAGGCTGGGAAGAAGGCCGGGGTGGAGAGGCCAGGGAAAAGCCGCTTCCAGTGGAAACCAGGGCAGATTCGAATCCAGTTTGAATGCACCAGGTTCCTACTTGGGCTGAATCTATTTATTTATACACAGTCCCAAAACACCCAATTTTTAACTTAATTACAGTAACTGTAATTACAATAAGTGTAATTAAGTGACCAGCTTAAAAGCTTTCTAGTGACCAGCTTAAAAGGGATCTAAATACTCTGAAGGCCCCAGAGCCCATCTGAATTTGGAAACTAGGCAGGGGCAGCCCTGGTTAGTACTTGGATGACAGACCGCCAAGTAAAACCAGATGCTGTAGACTATATTTCAGAAGGAACTGGCAAAACCACCTCTGAGTATTCCTTGCCTTAAAAAACCTAAGAAATTCATTGTGTTGCCGTACGTCGACAGGGGACTTGAAAGCACATACACACACTCAGTGACTATCTTATCAAACATCTTGAAGTTGTTTAAACTATGTTCTTCATCAAGCCCAAAATGGTACTCTCAGCCAGTGGCCATTAGCAACGCCCCAGTTGGGACTCAAGTGGTGCTTCCAAACTCTACTCTCCCTCTTGATTGTGAGAATTGCATGTGGGAGAACCCACCAGTTACGATCAATTATTTACTGATCAGAATCCTGCCTTTTTTTCTAATAATGGTACTCAAATTGGTCTTCAAATTTAATTAAAAACATACAGATTAAAGACAATTATTTACTGATCAGAGATAATATCCTTGGTGGGTTCACATTTAGAATTTTTATATTTGCTATGTTCACATTCCCGTGTTAACTTTGCCTGCCTCTTTTCCTTGGATACCTAAACTCTATTTCTATATGTTCAACTGAACTTTAATATTACTGCAGTGCTATAAATTGGGACACTGAAGGAAAATTTTGTTGTGGGGCATAATTCTTTTTGGGGAACAATGCCGCTATGTTCCTTCACCCTTAGCTGCACCTCTTACTACCAGCAGACCATGTTGTGGCCCTCAGTGAGTCAAAGATTCTCAGTATTTTAGTGCTATTTCATACCGGTAATGCGTTAAAACAAGTTGGAAATGCCATTGAGGCTACAATCACATTGGCTGGCATAACTTTGCTCATGTGGGTGACAACTAGCTGGCAGCACTGCAGCATGGGTAGAGTGGCCATGAGCATTAGGATGACAGAGGGAACAGATGTGGAAATTCTCTCTGACAAGAAAGAATGCTACCCCTCCAGCACTTAAGAGGTTTCAGGACAGCTTTATTCAGCAACAAAGACGCCTTTCTCTGCTATCCTCCTGCTACTGCTATGTCCTGCTCCAGTATTGCCATGTACCAAGCAAAGGACCCATCACCTGCTTGGAAATTTTCCTGAACTGTTACTGTCATTGAACAGCCCAGTCCAGGGGTAATAATACAAAGTATGACTTAAGATATGCATCAATAATCTTTCATTTTAACTTGGGAAAACTACTTTTAGAATATCACTGAAACACCCAAGTATAAAAATAAACTAGCTTTTATTTTATTCTCCACACCTGTTACTCTACTGTGGCCTCTTTATACTTTCCCCTTCTAACTGTGGATAAAAACAATATATTGCAGAAACACATGGTTCCTTTTTTTTAAAAAAATGCAAATCTTTATTTTGCAGATGCTCTTTATTTTGCAAGTTATTTTAGGCCCTTCCTGCATACTGGAAGTGTGGTAAAATGCAGTGTGGTGAAGATCAGAATAGGAAGTTGCACATCATTTAGAATAGCAGTAAAATGGTATGCTTGATCATTTGTTCAGCACCTTACTAACAATTGTTAACTGTATTTCAGTTAGATTAATCTTCTGGGCCTTAGAAGCACTGTAGAAACGTATGTACAGGTTAAGGTATAAATATGTGTTCATACATATATTTATATGTTTACAAGGTTCTGTCTTACATACTCATCAGAGTTGTACTCATGCTTATACACAGAGAGAGAGAGAGAGCTTTCCTTATAACTATTCTGATAATAGGATCTCCATTTTTCCTCCCCTCCCAATCAACATCAAAGCTCACAGTTCTTTGCTATCCTTTTGGTTAAAGGGTTTCTTTGTGAGCTAGGCCATTTGTCCGTCATTGTTTGAAGTCCAAATGCTGGCAAAATACCCTGTCACTGATCCAGAGTGTCCTGAATGGCAGCCCCTCACAGACAATTGGTGGAGGTGCCTAGAAATATTCCTGAGAGGATTATTTAACCTTTCAATTTAGAGGGCACAAAGCCTTGCTGATTAATGAACTTTCTGATGGCTGCTGATAAGCGGATCTGTTTCTTTATTTCCTCTAAAAGTGATTCCTCCTTCTTCCTCATATTACTATAATCTTAAACATAAAATGTGGCAAATAGATTAAAAAAACAGGACTGAAGAGTTTATCTGGTTGGCAAACTGAAGGAGCTAAATTAAAATTGGTAATGAAAGCAGTGGCTGAGCCCTGTGTATGGTTGTTTTTTTTAAATGTACTCTGTATTTTGAAGAGACTTATTCTCCAGCTTGCCTGGTAATGACTCTGCTTTTGGTTCACAGTCCGGGACTGGCTTCTGTTATCCCCCCCAAAAAATGAGTTGTGTTATCTGGATGACTGCAGACACATATGCATCCCCCTTTCTCACTGCATGGGCAGACAAGGTCGATAGCATTACAAGGTATTTGTGGCAGTGCTTGTTTCAGTTTTCAGAGCTGCCAGTTTCCAGCCAGATTTGAATTACAAAAGAAGAAGCTGGCATGAAAATTGAAAGGGTTTATCGGCTAGTCTGAAGCCTCATAGCACATTGCTTATTTATGCAGTCCATTTGCACCAGGAAATATATATAAAAAAGAGGGGGAAATGCATTTTTTAAATAAGGTCATAAAGACCCAGATATGTTTAAGATGGTAAATAAAATATAGATACCTATAATCTTTCTGGGAAGCGATTTCACTTAATGTTGCACATTACTTTAGAGGAGCATTTATGTTGCTGTCATAAATTTGTGTGTTTATGTCACTGTACAGGTAGTCTCTGGGGATTAAGCAGGAAGCTTCTGCTAACTTACTTCAAAATTAAAATAGAGGAAAGATAGGCCTGCAGCTTGAGAGAACCATCGGAACTGGATGGAGTTTAATGCACCTTTCTATTTAAACAATGCTTTATGTTCCTTGTAAATTACCCATGGACCAGTGAAGATGTGGCACAACCTTTGGAGAAAATTAGGATGCCTTTTAAGCCATGAATATTTGGGAGCATTTAAGAAGTGGTTTTGCTTTTTTCATTCTGGGAGTATAGGCAATGTGTGTATTCATTCACCCAGGAGGGTTTTCTCCCCAACCATTTCCCATTAAAAAATCAGTATATTAGAGTTCTCTCTCTCTCTCTCTCTCTCTCTCTCTCTCTCTCTCTCTCTCTGTGTGTGTGTGTGTGTGTGTGTGTATGTGTGTAAGAGCTTCGTACTATTGTGTTTCCAATGTTTATTTCCCTGTTTATCTCACTTTATTTTCCCATAGTCACATAGATACAATTTGCATCTGTTTAAAATTCATTGCATAATGTCAACTCTGTAGCTAAAGATTTGTGCATCATACCACGTGTACCATGAAAACTTATATATCGTTTTCTGGTTATTTTCAAGGTTTAACCCTTTGGCTTTCGAATTAAAAAAGTCAATGAAACTACATCAGCGTTCAGACATCATCGCTGCAAGCTTTTGAGAAAGCTCTGAAGATTTAGCTGTTTCCTTTGGCTTTTCTGTGAAAATGCTTTATTTGGTCTCTAGGTTTTCAGATGCAGTTGTTGTTAGTGTTTTGTTTTGTTTGTTAGATTTTAGTCCTTTCTGGGCTGTACATTTTATTGCTGGGCTTATTGGTTTTATTTTGCTATTATTTTAGGGCCTTTAATATATGCAATTTTATAATGTTAGCCACCTTGAGGACTTCTGCTGCCAAAGATGGCCTAGATGTGTTGAAAACAAAGAAACAAAAATTTGTCAATCACTTAAAGATACATAATAGAAAACTTCATTCTGATATTAACCACATATTTAGGTACATCTCCCATAAAGAACATTATTCCAGAGCTTAGTCACAGCCTCATAGAATCATTCCCAGCTTTCATCTTCAGATCAAAAATCACAACCTGAGTATAATTTAGAAAGAGAAAACTTTTTGGAGAAGATTTTTTAAGGTTTTAATGAATTTTCTTACAATAAGAATGTACTTTACATTTAAAATATAAAGCACCAAGCCCAAAACTTTTAAAATAATTATAGCTAAAGTTAAAATATTAATATCTGCATTTCCTGTAGATTAATTATGTGTGCTTGTCATGAATTTTCATAAGGATTTGTATTGTGTAGTATGTGTAGCTTAATGATGCAATCACTTAATAGGACTTTCTTTTTTCAGAAACAACAACGAAAAATAACCCTCCAAAGGAATTGTTCCAGTCACTTGTGTTCATAATGCATGTTTCAAAAATCTTCCTATTAAGGAATTACCCAACACAGCTGGAATCTGTTGAATCCATGACATGACCTAACTCCAGTCACCCATCCACCCAAAGAAACTGCATAATTATGACATTAAATGATACTCATATTTAGTGATTCACAATAGTTTAATTTTTTTATTTAAATAAATTAGTAACTAAAAAGTTCTATCTTAAAAAGAAAGATGTAATATCTACATCTGAAGCAGGATTATTTCAGTAATGGTAATTTACTCGTTCCACCATGCCTTGCTGTGGTATAACTGTCACTTCCGGAAGGGCCATGGTGTGGCCTTCCTATCAGAAGCAAACTGTCACAGACATGAGAGAGTTGCTATTTAAATCTTACATTTTCTAAAATTATCTATAGTGGTTTATATAGTTCAGGTGCATTTAAACGTATCATATGTCCCCTGAGCTTTTAACCAAATATTCTGCTGTATAGAATTATGTGTGGTCATTATAAATGGCTTTCCCCTATCATCATCAGCTACTATATTACCTGATGGTCTCAGGGTCAAACCTACCTATTTATCTCTCAAGCCACAATTCTCCTTTTAAAAAAACCAAACCAAACTTTTTTGTTGTTCATCAGAGGTTTCCCCTTCCCCAGATGGAATATTCAGCCCATTGAGCAGGTAATTGCTGTCCAAGTGTAAGGATTTGCTGTTGTTGTGTGCCTTCAAGTAGTTTTCGATTTATGGTGACTCCAAGGAGAATCTATCATAGAACTTTCCTGGCAAGATTTGTTCAGAGGTGACTTGCCATTGCTGAGAGCATATGACTTGCCCAAGGTCAGCCAGTGAGTTGCTTCCAAAACAAAATGGCATCAGTCTGCAAGACAGCTCTATATAGACTCTTGTGTCTAGTACTTGCCATTTCATTACAAAATATAGGAGTAGATCTGATGGTTGCAGCACTTTCTGTGTGGTGGGAAAGCTAAGTTAACTGGAGATTTATAAGTTATGCGAAATGAAGGGGAGACATGCGAAGGTTATAGAATTACAGTATAAATGAAGTAGACTGAGGAGGATATTTTTCCCACAGCGGGATTAAGTTGAAGAGTAACCCGAAAAAAATGTTCGCCAGAGGCTCGTGGTGAGCATTCCTTGACATAGTCCCTACCTAGGGCAGTAGGAAAGGAAGTATGTTAGGAGAGAAGGCCTGAAAGGGGTGGGTATGCAAAATAATTAGCCCATAAAAAGCAGCAAGACTTGGGCTTTTATGAGTATCAACTCTGTTACACTCTTCCTAATCAACACTCTCTAGCCAGTAAACACCTTCCATGAGAAAAGAAATTCACCATAAACAGCCATTTTTTAGAATCAAAAGATATACTGTATATACTCGATTATAAGTCAACATTGTGTATAAATTTTGAGGCCAAAATTAGGGATTTCAATATGACCCATGGATAAGTCAAGGGTAAAACTTAGAGTCTCAGTACTCTTCTTCTCTCTCTGCAGCCTGGCTGACCCTTCGGCAGATAGCCTGGCTAGGGAGGAAGCTTGAGGGGCAAGTGCTCACTCTGTCCTCTACAGCCTGGGTGTCCCTTCAGGAGACAGCCAAGCTGGGAACAAGGAGGCATCCCCCAGATTCAGGTCACAGCCAAGACGTGCAGATTCATTCACTATACAAACAAACAAACGTTCTCTGTAATATTGCTAAAATCTGACCGTTTCTTTTGGCCTCTACGGCCAAGATTCTGGCACAAGCCCTTGTGGTCTCGCAGTTGGGTTTTAACCACCTTCTGGCGGGGCTTCCTCTTTCTCATCTCCATCCTTTAATTTCTCTCCAGCATTCAGCTGCATGCTTTATCATGTCTGCTCACTGCTTTGATCATATTTCTCCTTTATTGTTATCTCTCCATTGGCTCCGCTTCCCTTTCCATATTCATTACAAACTTCTGTTGATGACTTTTAAAGCCCTGCATGTGCTGACTCCTCCTTATTTATCAGAGCTTCTTTCTTCTCACCTTCCCACTCGTACCCTCCCTTCTGGTAGTCAAAGATTGCTGTCCCAGCCAAGGATTTTCACTTCTCCATCATGGATCGGCCCCTTTTCATTTGCTGCCCCTCACTCCTGGAACCTCCTTCCCCCATGAGCATGGTTCATCACCTCTTTAACCACCTTCAAAACTGAGTTAAAGATAATACTGTTCAGGGAAGCATTCCCAGACATTGCATGATTGTTATCCTATGTTATTTTAATTTGTTGTCTGCTATATTTCATTGTTTGAATGTTAAGATGAATTAATAAATATTATGTTAAATATTTTCGTAGAATGTTTGCCATAGGCAGATTTATCTTATCTATTTTAATTGATTGTATGTACAGCACTGTGTAAATTTACAGTGCTTTATAAATAAAGCTTAATAATAATAATAATAATGAAGGCAAGCCTTTGCCTCCCAAGCCTATCCTCAGCTCGGCTGTCCTTTCGGATGACATCCGGGCTGGGAACCAGGAGGGAAGACAAGTGTTTGCTTCCCAAGCCTCTCCCTAGCTCAACTGTCCCTTTGGGAGACAGCCAGGCTGGGAAAGAAGCTCCAGGAGTGAGCCTACTACCTTATTGACCCATGTACATATATGTCAACTCATCTGAAGAGATCTTGCCAAGAACCCCCCATGATAGGGTCACCATGCGTCAGAAAAGACTTGAAGACATACAACAACAAAGGACTTTGTCCTAAATATCCAAGCTTCCACTTTCCTGTGATCCTGCATTTCTGAAGCAGAAGCAATGGAGATGTTGAACTTCCCTTTCCATACACTAAGCTAGGCTTAATCTATGAGAAACCTAGAGTACTGCAGTTAGAAGATGTCCCATTCTGTATATAGGAAGAAGCTCCATATTCTGTCCTTTGATGATTTTTTTAGATTGCTGACTTGCTTCAACAGCCAGTTCCAGGTGGAAGGAAAGCTTAAAACAAAGAGGCATAATAGAATCTCTCTGTGTGTTTCTCCTTTTTCTCTTTTTATATCTTCTCTCTAGTTTTGCCTCCTCTCAGATTTTCCTAAATCTCTCCCCACATCGTTTTGTCTATGTCTTCTCTCTCTCTATTTGCCCAGTCATATGTTCATGATCACTTTTGTGTTTCTTCCCCCTTTCTCTGTTTTTCTTTCTCTCAACCGCCCCCGTACCCCCATGTTCCCTGCATTTCAGTTGTGGAAATAGAATTTGTAACAGCTCCCACCACCTCCACCACCACCATCAGAATCATTTGGTGGTTGCAGACACAGCCTGTGTTTTAAGGGACATGACAGGTGTTGCCATGGGCCCAAAGGGGTTGAGGGCCCTTGTTTTAGCTTGTTAGTCATTGCAGTTTGGAAATTGCAATTCCGTTTCCTCTCTGACAAAAATCCTGGCTCTGCTTCTGGCAGCACAGGTTTCAGTCTGAAGCAAACTACTTTGCCCTCTGTGGTCCTACTTTTCTTTTCCCTTAGCTGAAATGCCAATCAATTTGCACAGTGGTAAAAAAATACAACCTGGAGTGATGAAAATATTAACCCACAATCCTCACCTTTGAAACCAGGCCAGTTGAATTGGGCAAGAAAGAGACGGCCAGGTAGAAAAGGCATGTCTGATAAGCTCTGCGTGTGAAGAGCTGTCACTGTGTCCCACTTGTCAGATTTCTGTCCACACCGAAGAGGATAATTGAATTGAGGATATGTATTCCTCTCAAAACAGGTATAGTTTCCTGTGTCTTGCACACTTCACAGATTTCAGGATTTTTCCTGTAAAGATGGTAAAGTTCAGATGCCCATTTCTTGTCTAAAACAAGCTCTGACACAATGAAAATTCTGATGCAGACAAAAGCCTAAGTTTGTGTCAAGAATTTCAGCTGCAGTAATATGTTCTGGTCTAGACATAAAAGAGCCTCAACATCCAAGCACAGTGATAGCCCATATAAACTGATTAATGTCACAAGACAGTAACCTCAGATTTAGCAGATCTTGGAGTATTAGTAACCAATTGCAACTTTTCATGTTTTATTCTGCTGTCAAAAGCATTTCATTAGGGATTTGTTTTCCGTATCACATTGAATCATGTGAGGATTTTGTTTTTGATGGAACTTCCGTCTTCTTCTTCTGGATGTATGTAGGATAAGGTTACTGAGAAGTATTTTTATGAATTAGTAGTTTAAATAATAAAAGTAGAAGTACTTTCTAATAGTATTCAGAATATAGTTATGCATGTTTGTTAGTGTTGTGTGCCTTCAAATCATTTCTGGCTTATGGCGACCCTAAAGTGACCTTATCATGGATTTTTCCAGAGCTGGGAGTGTGCGACTTGCCCAAAGTCACCCAGTGGGTTTCCATGGCTGAGCAGGGAATCAAACCCTAGTCTCCATAGTTATAGTCCAACGCTCAAGCCCCTACGGCTATCATTTATCCATATACTGAACACTAAATGTATATTTTTTGGTAAGGCATATGGCCACAATCCAGAGAACCAAATTACAGTATTACCTGCATAAGCCTTGCTGTTCATTCACCTTTTACCAGCGTTAGTAGAATGTTAATTTTTTTTTCAATCTGACATAGGCCACAACTATTCAGAAAGGGGAATTTCAAAAGTTTCATCATGTTTCAGAAGCATTGGATCTGCCATCAGGAGATTTCTGAATCCTGGGCAGAATATTGCATTACATGATCAATGTAGGACAATTATTTCTATTATTGTCTTTTTAACAAACAAAACAAAAACAGTGGCTAGAGTTAAGTGAGCATGGATGGATTGGGTCAGAAATGTCGATAGTTGATTATTGTCTCGTGTTAAGTATTATAAATAAATCAAACATTCTTTTGCAGATTTCTCCCAATTCAAACTGGGGAGGGGATAGTGTTCGTTTCTTGTCATACTAGTTCTTTCTTGTTTATGTGTGTACTTGGAAGATAGAACAGAAAAACGTGAATAGGCAGTTCCTTTTAATTAGTGAAATTTAAGTCAGATGCATATCTGAAGAAGTAATGAGCTTCATAAAAGCAAGACCTCATTGGATCAAAGTCGGTTTAAGATAAGGGCATCTCAAGATCACAGAGGAAGCTGCCCAGCAGTCCAATTTGCATAAAAAATTACTGTCAGAAACAGGCCGTGGAAGCAGCCCTGGCATTTTGATCTCTTGGCCTTTGTCATGGAGATTCCTTGCAGAGAAGGGAGGAAGGCCAGTGTCCCAGATAATGATTAACTGTTTTAATGGCATTCATTCATTCATTCACTCATTCCGCACTAACTACTCATGCAGAAAAAAGGGTTATGTAAAATGACATTAGAAGAAAATCATTTGTAATCGTTGCATCGGGGCTGCACTTTGAGGAGACATTAGGAGTAAATCCATGGCGTGGTAGGCTTATGCTTTATCTTCTGATATTTACTGAGTTTACTGGTGCATGAAAAGCTTTCAGCAAGAATAGCAGATGGGATGGACCTTTCATAGGTAATGCTATCTACTGGGTTATTACTTCTATATATTGATAGTGAAGTAATCTTCAAGATATCACCCTACAAAATATAGATTATTTAAATGTTTGTCACAAAAAATCCTATAACACAGGGCAGCTATGATCATGAATGCTTCATTTTGTACCCATTGGATCAGAGACCTTAAATGCCTTTTTAAACCTGAAATAATGAGAATATAGTGAGCTTGACATCATATTGGGGTTTTCTGCTCTGCCTTTTGGACAGCTGTAGGGGGATATGCATAGTTAATCTGAATAGCAAGTATTCAATTTAATTTGTCTCTTTAAATCTGACCTTTTCAATTACATAAACAAAAGGAAGTGCCTTGCAGACATGTTTTGATGTCACATGAACATATTCTTCCTGCATCTGTTTCTTCTTCCAAGTGCTGATGTAGAATTATGTCCTTATTTTTTTTAAAAGAATAATGCCATACTTTCTATTCTTTGTAGAGCAAGATATTATTTATTAGAATTGATTTTCAGCTGGCATTCTTAATTTTACTGAAATAAGCAGAATTATCAGTTGTTTTTGTTGTTGTTGTTGTGGCTTGCAGTATAGAATACTTTTAATAGTTTTTTTTTTTAAATAAATAGTTAGGAGTCATAGTTAAAACTCAAGGATCTGTTTTAGATGTTGCTTTTCCAGTCATGAATTTCATAATTTGTATACAATTTAAGGAAATTGAATGTAATTATCAATTATCAGGTTTTTATGTATCACATAAAAAGTATACCACATTTCAAAGCAAGCCTCCTGAAGGCTCTTCACAGAATAAAAAATTAAAACAGTAACACATAATTAAAACAACATAAAACATTTAAAACAGCTGCAACAATAAAAATTGTATTATAAAAGGTGGGCCTAAATTCACTTAAAAGCTAATGGTCATAAAAGCCTGTTTAAATAGGGAGGGAGTCACATGCAGATCCCACAGTAAGCTTTCAAAAATAACAGTGGTGCCATAACAGAAAAGTCCCTATCTTTCATCCCCAGTAGAAAGTGTTTTTTAATTTAAAAAAAGCAAAAGTAAAATAATAATTTATGTTGAAACAGCAGGCAGCCATCAGAACAACTCCTCTTTGGAGGAGAATGGGAGTGTGATGGACTGAGAGAAATAAAGCCCTTACACAGAACATTTTTAAAGTTGCAGTATAGACTGGTAAAGTTTCATCTGGTTTTGCGGTTGTTTTTATTATATTCAGCACTAAGGTTGCACACATCTTATTTGACTAAAATAAATATTTCTTTCTCTTTATGCCTAGGGCTACAATGTGTGCTGCTTAATCCCAATATTTGTTTATTTGGAAGTAAACCTCTTTTCTTTAGACTAAATATTGATAGGAGAATTGTGCTGAAAAAAATCTTTAATTATGTGACAACTAATGTACTGCTGTTGACTGCATTGCGCCAGGGTGGCTAGGTTATTTTAATTATAAATAATTATATTTGAATCTTAATTACTACCATTTTTTCTGTTGCAGACAAAACCAGGACCACTCAAGAGGGCAAATTCTTCTTCTGATCATTCTCCTTCAGTGTACTGTTATAACTGTGCACAGAAAGGCCACTATGGATATGTAAGTTTCAGTAGATTCTGCCATTATTACGTATGACATTCCCAAGAAAACATCAACCACCTGCAGTATTGAGCTGTTGTGGGCTCATTTGTAGTCATCTGAAGTCATTATAAATGTTCCAACCAAAAATTCTTCCAGTACAATTTACAAATAAATTGTGGACCATCTCAAATGTTCTGTAGGTAAATGTAATCAATACTGTAGTAAGTGGCCTTTGTTATATTTTCCCCTGTTAATTCTTAGACAAGGAGGAAGCCAAGAACAAGGTTGGTTGAAGAATGTTGAACGAGACTGAAGCATGTTGTCTGCAGTGACACATTAATTTTTATATCTTAGGCCTGTTATAGACTGCCAAAATAAAGCTGCTTCAGGTCTCTTTGGAGGTATGCTGTTTAAATGATGCATGCACACTAAGAATCCAGAAGCTGCACCAAAGCTGCACTCCAGCGCTTAGGAATGGAGTGTGGCTTTGGGCAACCTCCGGACTCTTAGGACCCATGCATCATTTAAATAGCATACCTCCAAAGAGACCCCAAGCAGCTTTATTTTGGCAGTCTGTAACAGGCCTTAGTTGTCGTGTGTGTGTGTGTGTGTGTGTGTGTGTGTGTGTGTGTATCTTATCACCTTTTGGTTATGCAGCCTAAAAGTGGATGCTGAAGATGCTGAAATAGTTAACATTTTCTATACCTTGGCTTTGTCATAAACCAAAATAAACACTGTAGTCAAGAAATCAGACGATGACTTGGACTTGGGAGGGCAGCTATGAAGGGAACTAGACACGGTCCTCAAGTGTAAAGATATATCGTTAAATACTAAAATCAGAATCATTCATGGCACAATATTTCTAATGTCTCTGTATGGTTATGAAAGCTGGACCGTGAAGAGCTGACAGGAGAATACTCATTTGAAATGTGCTGCAGGAGGAGAGTTCTACAGATACTGTGGACTAATGGACAAAAACAAAAAAACAACCCAAAACAAATCATGCCTGAACTGTCACTAGAAGCCAGATGACTGAACCGGGACAGCCATACTTTGGACATATCATGAGATGTCATAATTCATTAGAAAAAACAATAATGTTAAGTAAAGTTGAAGCCAGTAGGAAAAAAGGAAAACCACATTACCCTTTCAAGCCACAGCCTTGAGTTTACAAGAACTGAGCAGGGCTATTAATAACATGGTACCTTGGAGGTGTTATTCATAGAGTTGCCATAGGTTAAAGCCACTTATCAACAGTTAAGAACAACAGTGGTTCCAGGGGTGATTCAGGTAACTAGTTATCTTTGGCACTTGTATCATCTCACGTGCCATACATCAAGATTGTCTTACTGTAGTTATGCTGTACAATGTTTCTGGTATACTTTACAAGACTGCTGACTACTTAAGTTCCTCTGTTCTAAGTCTTGCAGTTGGTTATTCTTCACTCTGGATTTACACAAAGAAAACTGGATTTTGGCCATTTTATGACCAGAATAGTGTGGGAATGGAAAGCCTTAAAATAATTGCAACCAAATATTCTTAGGGTTTTTTTTGGTACTTAGTATGGTATTTTGATTAACATACACAAACTCTACCAAAATCAGTGTGGGTAGGCAACCATATTGGGAAACAGTAGTTGAAATTACTCAAAGCAATATGAACTGAGAAAAGTGCACATAAACTGTTTGATTTTGCAAGCCGAAAGAACATGTATTAATTATAACTAAGATTCAATCTCGAAATATTGTTGTTGTTTCTGAGGAACTTTGAACAGCTTTTAATACCACCATCCAAAGCTAGCAAAAAAATGTAGTAGACTGAATCTACAAAGATTTACACTGCAGAGTTCTTTCAGCTAGTCTCAAAGGTGCTACAAGATACTTCTGTATACATTACTCCCTTGATACTGAAAAAGTTCTGAGATTGTACAAGGAATCTTGCCTTTCTTTGTTGGTCTAATAAACCCATTGCCACAATGGACTCTGGAATTTATCTTATGCTCAGCGTGAACCACAATAGAAATGGACTTTATAAGTTTCCTTGTTGAGTTTAACCCCTTCTAAATTGATTTTGTATAGGAGAAATGCTTTATAGACTTAAGTCTACTCAGTGAAAACTTCTGTGGAAATTATTCATTTAAGAAGGTCAAAAAGGCTGTTGGCATTGGGACCATAAGAACAAAATTACATCAGGAAATGGTTAATATTAATCTTCAAATGCTGTTTCATGCCCTGTCATTGCCACAGCAAGTGCATGCAGTGTTAAGAAATAAATTGTGCAGCTATCCACACATATTGTGTAAAATAGCATTCCTTACAGGACAAGGAAACAAGCTGGTCCAGGAAATGTTATGTGGGCAGACAGCTACAAACCCAGTTTTTGTGCTAGAGAGAGAGGCACCTTTACACTATCTGCTGCAACAATGACTAGTGTGAGAAATTTATAATTCTGTTTGATGGGCAGAGCAGGTGGTCCCTTGATAAGGATCCAAGTCACATGGGAAGATAGATGGATTTGAGTTGTTGAATTCAGCCAACACATGATACTGATTTTTGAACAAGGTCAACAATCAACATTTTAACATGTTCAGAGATAGACTAGAGTAAATTGAATATCAAGCAAACATACAAATTGGAATGAGGGCCTCTTCCTTGCACAAACGGAAACAGTTGGTGCTGATGGCAAAGAGATGTTGCCAGTGATATTGATATCTTGACCATCTTTTGCTGTCTTATGTATTTACAGAATAGAGAAGTGTCATTGCAGCCAGAATAAAGCAGGGTACAGATAAAAGCAAAAAGTAGTAAAATCTTGTGGTTTTTACTTGTGTGACTAGCGAGATGCTTTTGCTTTTCAGAGATGTGCAGTTTCCAGCTGTTGGATGAAGGTCTGAAGAAGGTTATGAAAGACTGATAAAGAGATGATAGTTCATTATACCTACCTCATTCCTTTATCAGTCTTTCATAACCTTCTTCAGACCTTGGTCCAACAGCTGGACGCTGCACATCCCTGAAAAGCAAAATTATCTTGCTAGCCACACAAGTAAAAACCACAAGTATTATATAACCTGTTGGTCTCTTACCAACAGTTGGTTCAGATTCGGTTTAGCAGCACTTATTGCTTGCCTCTGCAAACAGTGGGTTGGCAAACAGTGAATTACCAGCTCCTACCAATATACACAGACCTCCCACCAGCACTTGCATTTTGTTGAAGTCATTGGGTGCCACTGTAAAACAGATTGTAAACCCCACTTTGCTTCAGGCCTCAAATATGTTTGCCACAAGCATAACCATGAAGTTATAATTATAATGGAAACCATATATGCTGGTTATCTCCATCATTACCAGTCTCTTGAGGATTGAAAAACACGCTTGCACCTGTAACACAGCAGATCACTCCACTGTTATATCACATCAATTTTTGTGTAATATCTTCATTAAAAATATACTATTCCAAGTTTTGTTGTAAATCTATTACACTTTAAATAACAGCCCTTTATGGGGCCTGTTCACTTAAAATAGGTTTTATTACTTCTTTATTCACCTTAATTTACCAAGCCTTCTTGCAGCTACAACTTTGAAGAGATAAGTTGCCATGAATGTGTATAGACATAGCTGTGAGGGTCTTGAGCAAGTAGATAAAACTGACATGGAGATTTGAGTATTGTCCTAGCTAAGGATAGGAAACCCTGGAACAGGAAAACTATGTCAGTGTGATAAATGCTCAGATTTTGTGAGAAGAGAACATTTTAATACAATATGGAAAAAGCCACTTTCTTTTCCAGCCGATTGTTCCTATATTCTAAGTGACAGTCAATCACTGTATTTTAAGTTGGGTTCTGTGCTTGAATTACCTTGAAATGTTTGCGGAATTGTATTTAGGAACACCATGGAATGGTCTGTGGCACTGTTGTAGCATCATCCAATTATATTTACTTTCTACAAATAGCTAGAATATCTACCCCACAGGTAGTATCCTGAGCTTCAGGTGTTGGGGTCTGTTAAATATACCAAATGTTTTACTTCGTGTGAAAAATCTTGTAAATCTTGATAAAGCACCCTAAAATTCCATTGATACAAGCTGACACTATCCTGTAGTAAGAAATAGAATTTAGCCCCTATAATCCCATAATGGTGATGGTGACCACTAACTGCATATTTCAACAAATTCAGGAAAAAACATGATCATGGAAGGTTCAGCAGTTGATGGCATTCCAGGAAGACATATATTGTTATTGCCAGAGCTTTAGACTGTGCACCCTCTAAAATTAGTATGCAGAGTCCAGTTGGGAGCTCTCTGGCACAAGCCACATCGTAAGGAATGGGAATTGTATCAAAGCAGCACCATTCATATAGGGATAGACAACTACAGTAAGGCCAGATTTTTCTCCTCCAGATGAGCCACACCCACCAATTTTTCTGTCTGAGATCAGCAGGAAGTGACAACTAGAAATCACTTTTTGTTCCAACTTAAGAGTAAGTGTTAGTTGGGGAAGGGGTTTGCAGCTGATCTTATCTCCTGGAGATGCAGTTGATCTGCCACCAAAAAATACTTCCCCAGATGACAAAAAATGAGGCCTTTAGGAGTGGCAGATGTGATTGGGAGCAAGTTTAGTCATCTGAGGGGTGATTTTTAACCCCAAAAAATTGGAGTGCTAGATTTTGAGAGAGTTGGGAGATATTTGGAGTTGGCAAAAAAGGTGCAGGGTACTTGTGACCTGCTGGCCACAGTTCTTCATCCTTATATTAACAGATCATTTGCAACCTAAAGAGGAATAAGATTCTTTCTTAGGTTGTAACACAACGTAATTTAAAGCAAGACAGATCCTTGCCATCAGAGGATTCCACTTGACAATTATTGCCATTGTTTTCAGTAACACTGGAGTAAACGTTGCATGGGATTCTTCCCAGACAATTTAAAAAAACAACAGTAAGGTGTAACTTAATATCTGAAGATGCTTTGGTAGTTGGAGGTTTACGTACTGCCATTGGCCTAGTCTTTAGGACTTTTAAGAACTATATTTTGTGAACGGGGAGATCTGTGAAGCCATTTGAATCAAATCTCTCTTCAAAAGGCGTGTGGTACATAACTAAAGGACCAGTGACAAGACAATGGAGGAGATCCCTCCAAACGATGTAGCTTGTGGGAAAGCAAGAGCCCAAAAAGCAATGAGAGGGCTCAAAGGAAACCTCACCAAAGCAGATGCTGAGAGAGGTTGTTTTTCTCTGGAACATCTCAATAGTGTAAAATGGTCAGGACCTAAAATGAAAAAGTTATCTCACTGTTACTGAAATGGCAAAGAACCTCTTCTTGTATTCAAATTGTGTGCCCCCGGCAAGCTCTGAGGCTAAATAAAATAGAGGTTTTGCAGATGTGTCTTGCATTCACTTTCCAAACTGTCAGTCAGATACAGTATTTCTCCAGTGGTTTGATAACAGGCTGAACTTTCCATCCTTTGTGTGTTACCTGTGGTGCTAAAGAGCATCCCCAGAGTATTTAACAGTACAAAGCGTGTGGCAGCAGTGGCAGCTGACTTGAAAAAGGGCCTGGGAAAGTACATGTCATACACTATTGAGGTGATTATTCAATGCAGTGATGTTAAAAAGAGGAAGTAGGAGTGCCTGTTTTTAAAAGGCTTATGCTTTTTCATCCACAAGGGCTTTTCTGTCAACATATTGAAGGGGGAAAAGGCCATCTGTCTGCAGCATAAGCTCTAGACTTTGTGCGGCATCTATAGGAAGACCTTGAGGGAGTGTGCTCCACAGCCATCAAAGATTGCCCAGGCTTCTGTATATAGCCTTGTCTAAAAGTATTCTGATGGGATCCTGGAAAATATTTGGCACACACAGATGGAAAACCATTGACTATTACCTCTTTTTTAAACCCACTAAAATATTACAAAATAGATTTTCCTCTGACATTTTTTAAAATTTCAAATAAAAAGTAATGTTTCCGGTAAAAGCCACATCTTTCATTCCATACCCCCTCTGCCTAACAGTATTGGTGCATCAGAACGATGGTACGTTGAGCTTTAATTTGAAAAGGGAGCTACCTGCATTCTTCCATTCAGCAGGTTCAGGGACAAATCTGACTCCTTGGATGCATCCACACTGCTATGGCTCATTGCTATGGAATTCTGGAATTTGAGCGATTTAGCCTTCTCTGCCAGAGAGTTCTGGTGCCAAAACAAACTACAATTCCCAAAATTCCATAGCATTGAAACATGACTGTTAAAATGGTGTCAAACTGAATTATTTCTGCAGTGCAGATGGAGCCCGCCTCACCCATATCATTTGAAACTCTAAGCAGCAGAGCTTATTAGAAAGTGCCCACTATTTTGATCCATGAGCTCTTTATAGGAAACACAGGTGGCTCTGGGTGTAAGATGTTTTAAATTTTCTTTTCTTTTTTGGGAATAATATATTCTAACTGATTTCAGGACACTAGATCTCCAAGAAACCAGGGTTCAAATCCCTCCTTAGCCAGAAAATCTGAGGCAAGTTACATTCTCGCAGCCTAAAACAAAAGCAACGGCAAACTATCTCTAGATAAATCCTGGGATAGAATAGAATCCTGGGATAGGATCGCCATAAGATGGAAATGAGTTGAAAGAATACAAAAAGAACAAAACCAGTTATGTAAATTTATTGGAGCAAAGATAAAATGTAGTAGGGGAAAGTATAATATTTGTTATTTGTTTGTTTGCTTATATCCTGCCTTTATTCCAATAAGGGACCCAAGGGGGTTTACAACAACCTTTACACAAATACAACTAAAACATTTTCTTTTGTAGGATATCTTACACAGATATTTAGCTGAAGTTAGGATTTATGTTTTTATTACAAAACAGGAAGAAAAAATGGTACAGTTAATTTGGTTTGGTTTATTAAACAGAGTTTGAATTATGAAAAGCGGGGAGATAAGTGAAATTTGTGGAAACAAATCATTTTGAAATTTGACTTACAGGAATGCACAGAAAGACGGATGTTTGGAGGAACATTTCCTACCTTCCCTTTCATTTACTACTATGATAATGAACATGATATCAAGAGACATACTCAGAGAGCAAAGAAGAGAGTACAAGGTATGAAATATATGTGTGGATCTTTTAGTGTCCATTTTTGGTTGTTGCTTATTTTGCCCAGTCAAAACATACGATCAGATTGCTTGTATTTTTATTACTTCTTTAATTAAATTGAATAAGTAAAAGAAAAAGCATTAGGGATAATGTTTCATCTCTAGAATCATAGAATCGTAGAGATGGAAGAGACCACAAGGGCCATCCAGTCCAACCCCATTCTGCCATGCAGGAACTCTCAATCAAAGTAGCCTCTGTTTAAAGACTTCCAAGTAAGGAGACTCCACTATACTCCGAGGAAGAGTGTTCCACTGTCGAACAGCCCTTACTGTCAGGAAGTTGGGGAATCTCTTTTCCTGGAGCTTGCATCCTTTGTTCCAGGTCCTGTTGTCTGGAGCAGCAGAAAACAAGCTGTCTCCCTCCTCAATATGACATCCCTTCAAGTATTTAAACAGGGCTATCGTATTATCTCTTAACCTTCTCTTCTCCAGGCTAAACATCCCCAGCTCTCTAAGCCGTTCCTCATAGGGCATGGTTTCCAGACCCTTCACCATTTTAGTCACCCTCTTTTGGACACGCTCCAGTTTCTCAATGGAGGGTGACTAAAATGGTGAACGGTCTGGAAACCATGCCCTATGAGGAAAGAAAGCAGAATGGAAGAAAGCAGAATGAACATTCTATAATAGGATAGTTCCTTCTCCTTGAAATTCTAGCATAAAATTAAAATCGCTTCAGTTCATGAGTGCAGCACTCACAGTCACATTTGCTCTTTACTCAGAAACTGAGATTTTTCATCTTTCTTGTAGGTCATAACTACATTTCGATAAAATATTCTGAAGTTTCAAGTAGTGTTGCTGTGATTTTAAAAAAAATCCAAGATGAAGCTGTTTCTGAACATGGGCACATGGACATTGCAAATCCTTTTTTTAAAATCGTATTGGTATATTTATACAAAGCAAATCAGAACGATCATTTTGAACACTGTTTATAAATGCAGGTCCTAATTTTCTGATAGGAAATTTAACTGTTATCGCTGCAAGGTACCAGTTTGATAGTAATTTCTAGGTCTAACATAAAGACTGGTAGCAGGGGTGTGTGTCTTGCTTTTGAGCTTCATTTGACAGGCGACATTAAAAGGCAATTTTTCATCACCTTGCTACCATTATGTGCAGGGTGTAGCTTATGTCACACAGGTTCCAAACTGGACACTCTGGCAGATTATTCTTTACATTCCAATAATGTGGTCTTTTATATTATGGGGTGTCTTTTCTTTGATAGAACTTCAGGAAGCTGGCCTTCTGCCAGAGGTTCTTCAACAACCACAAACAGACGATGACCAGAAAAGGCACATCCATAAGAAAAAAAGGAAAATGTTGAGGGAGTGTGACAAGAGAGGTGATAAGCATCATAAAAAGCTGAAGAAAAAGTGCCATGCAGACTCATTCAAACAAAGGAAGCATGGGAAGGAAGCCCATGGCAACTATAACATAGAGGAAGACTTTCCCAGAGGCGGTCGTGTGAATACTTTCAAAAAGAGCAAAAAAGGCAGCACACACTACAACTTTGGCCTCTCAAGAAATGGGGACAAAACAGAAATCTTTCAGTCTTCTCTGGGGTCTGCAAGAAAGCAGAAGAGGAAGAGGAAGGAGAAGCAGAGGAACTACACAAGCAATAGTCCCACAAGGGATGAAAGTTTGTTTCTTATAAAACAAAGGAAAAAGAAATCAAAAGATAAATTTAGTTCCTGAAGTGACAAAACCTGGCTTATGCATTGGAAATTGGGACTTAAGACAGGGCTTTGACACCCCTGCCTCTCCACATCCAGCAAGATAATGGGACAGTAAGTCCCACTAAGTAAAAGCTGGGGAAACCTAAGGAGGGAGTTCCCCTGTGCCATTCCATAAAAACAGTATTTTGGTTTGTGACAATAAACGATTAATATATATGAGAGTGTATGAGTACAGATAGTTTTTTACAGTTTCTGTATTTAGATTGAATTTTTATGGGAAGGGGAATATTGTGGGGAGCTGGAATCAAGAGTAAGAATAAAAGTAAAAGGAACACTGGTCTATGTAGCACCAGATTTTTTGTAAATAGTGGTGGCTGTTAAACCACTTCTGCTTAGATCATGTAGTGCATTTGCATGCCAGCTTTAAGGAAGGGCTTTCTAAACTTGGGCAGAGATAATGAAAACAAACAGGGCACCTCATAGATTGTACAGAAGTAGTCAGCGAGAGGCAACAGAAGTGAACTGTGCAGAGCTCATGCAGGGGCAGCCTGTGTATTACACAAGTATTGTAAGCTCCAACCATGAATGTTGACTCACGCTATGTCTCTGTTTCTGAGAAATGATTGAAATAGTTCTGGGAAACAGGAAGAAAGGATGCAAGAGAGTTCACTTTTACACTCTAATTTATTTTTCTGCCAGAATTTGTCAGCATGTAGCCATCTTGTGGTGATGACATTCTGCCTTAGATAATATCCAGGAGTTTTTAGTTTGTGGGCACATCTCCACAAGTTTGACTACCACGCTGGTGAAAGAGAACAAGGCCTGTTACAGACTGCCAAAATAAAGCTGCTTCGGGTCTCTTTGGAGGTATGCTATTTAAATGATGCATGGATCCTAAGAGTCCGGAGGTTGCCCAAAGCCACACTCCATTCCGAAGCGCTGGAGTGCAGCTTTGGTGCAGCTTCCGAATTCTTAGGACCCATGCATCATTTAAACAGCATACCTCCAAAGAGACCCGAAGCAGCTTTATTTTGGCAGTCTGTAACAGGCCTAAGTCTTCTTTCTCTTTTCTTTTCTTTCTCTCTTTAAAGTAGAAGGGCTTCAGTCCTAAAATCACTTTGTCCATTTTTAAAAAATATATAATCATGTATGAAATTCACTTGTTTTCAGAAATAAATTGTTTTTAATTTAATTTCTCTAAAGTAGGGTATTTTTGTACTTTGACCGGGGTACAAAGTTTGGTGAAAGGATTTAACACATTATCCAAAGGGAAAACATCCATTTTAATGCCTTTCTTGTCTCTGAAAATAAAGTATACATTGCCTTCATGTGTTAAGATGACCAAACCATGTTAGAATCGAACACAAATAATGTTGGATGTTTTACACATTCCTTTTCCCCTTCAGTATGTTACAAAAAGTGTGTTGATACCACAAAATAACAATGGAATTTTATGTTATGATGATTTGATTGGCATAATAAAACAGAAGCCCTTAACAGCAATTCCAAGTTAATATAGATCCATCATGCCATAATCTTATTGAGCATACCATTCACTGCTGCTACCAAGAACATCAAATGCAGAGGTAAGACTTGTGGGGCTCTTCAGACACTGATGAACTACAACTCTCAGCTGCCATAAGCAGTCTTGGCAGTGGTAAGAAATGTTGGAAATGGCTGTTCAGCAATATCAAGAGGGCCACATAATTCCCACCCTGACATGATGGATGGTCCAGCCAGGTAAGAGATTGTAAGAGTGGTTATATATGTAATTCTAATTATTCAGAATGGTGGGGAGCTGAGTGAGAACATATGTGAAATTCTGTCTCTTCCATACAAAGAAGCAAAATTCAGACATTTTACCTTACATTTTCCTATTAAGAGGATTTAGATTTAAAATGCATATAGTAAAGGATTTAGAGCTAATGAATAGTGAAGAGATGGCATCATATTGACTGGAATGAAAAAAGTGATGAACAGCAACATTTATGAAGGAATCCACAGAAAAGGAGAAAAAGGAAGGCAGTTAACACATTGCAATAAATCCTAGCAAGGTAAGATAATAAAGAACCTACCATGCTTGCATATCTAAAGCTGATTCCTTTTTAAATGCTTGCTGTATTTCACAGTTCTAATCAAAATGCTTTAATGATCATCTTCTTGTATATTTTAGACCAGCAGAAGTTGCCAGTTCCTATTTAATATCTTCAGAGCAGTATGTCCATGTTATTTTTATTTGTTTTATTTTGGATTTTTATCTTTTGAAAACACTGTCAGTCTGTACTCGGAAGATGCCTGGGGCTGAATAACATCAGCATCCCTGGAGAGGAAGGTGTCTCAAGGTCACAGTTGATGTGCCCTGGCAAGGTAGCATGAGGGAGTCTACATTCTGAGAATAAATAAAGGGCTTCCCTCAGTGTGAGAAGGTGGGAAGAAGGAAGCAGAAATGATTAGTTTTTGCAATAGGTTTGCCGAGGAAAGACCCTTGATATGAAGAGGTGTCAAGGATGTACTCAGTCACTTATTTGCTGTGGACTGTTACTCCAGCCGAGTGGTAGTATATCACAGGAAGCACCAGCCATTTCCAAAGTCTGCTTCTCTTCTGCTCGTGAATTCTGAAATATTCTGCATCATTAAAAGGCCAAGGAGTGGGAGACACTAATGGCTAATGGCTTAGGAAATTATGAACACTGAATTATATGGTGTTTGTATGAGGGGATGAGCAGACAGGCAGGAAAAACCAGGCTGATACCAATTTCTATTAAAGTGAGCAGAAGCCCCACTGTCCGCACAGGCAGTTCCGAAGGCAGCCAAACACACAAGGACTGTCCTCACCACGCAGTGCCAATCCACACCACTTAGTTATTTTTCTCCTCCCCACCATTCTTGCACAAGCACATCACTTGTGACTACCAATTATGTCCTTCCTCCCACCCAGCTGCCATCCCATTGGACACTCCAACCACACAGTCACACATGTGTAACCAAACACAGTGCACCACCTGTTCAGTGCATTGGTGCTCCCAATGACACATTGGCAAAGCACACATAAATCTCCCCCCCATACATGCCTCCTTCCACCCTTCTCCCCATGCCCCCAGTTGGACTGTCTGGTTTGTGTATGTTGTAATTACATCCATTGCATGATTGGTGACCTGCCATGTTTGTCGTACTTTTGTGTTTTTGCTTTCCCCCATTCCCGCAATCTCATTGTGCTGTTTATATGCATGTGCAATGATGCGCATTTTCTTTGTTCAGGTGGAGTATCAGAGCTTCTTTTTGCTCCAGTTTTTATCCCAAGAGCATGGCTTTATGTCAGTTTCCAACTGGTTTTGTGTTGTATGTCATCTAAACAGCTTGGCTTTAAGTTGGTTTGAAGCTGCTTTATTTTGCCAGTGCAGGCAACCTCTGACAGAGTTATCTTGCATCTGGAGACTGTCTTATTTCGGCATGATCAAAGCTGTATGTGCTCTGTGCTGATAAAAAGATTAAAAATTCTTTTCCAGGATAACTGAAACGCTGTAACAAGGAAAGGCTGTCTTCTGCAGTTTGTATGAAAATTAAACAGATTTGCCTACGTTTTCCAAACCCACCCAGACCTACATAACTTCAACCAGTTGCATTGCAGCAATAGACAGAAAATTACAATATATCCTCAACTATAAGTTGACCTCACAAGGGCAGGTTTGACCATGGATAAATTGGGGGGTAATACGTAGGGGCATATTACAGAGGATCTAAAGGATGAAGCAAAGGAAAACAATGCCAGAGAACTTGCAAAATTGCAGCAGGCATAATTGTTTGTGCTCGCACTGAAGGCTGAATGGATGGCAACTAAGCAGCATAACCAATCATAAGAGATAAGCCAGTAGCTGTAGCAACATCTGGGCACCATAAGTTCCAATATTTTGGAAGATATCAACATAAAACAAGCAATGATAGCTACTCATGAACATAAAACAAGCAACGGTATCAACATAAAACAAGCAAGAGCTGGGTCAGTGCTTCGAGGACAGATTACACTCTTGCCTTTCACCAAGGGAGGGTTCCTCTTTTTGTAAGAGTTAAAGTACAGTACTTACATTGACCTGTGGATAAGTCAACTCAGGTTTTTTGCTTAAAATTTCTAAACTTATACGTGTCTCACAATATGAGGAGAGACAGGTTGACCCCAGACCCGTTGTTTCCAAGGAAAGTTTTGTGACCTGTAGAAATAATGCATGTTTAATGTGCATAAAAGTTGATCACAAACCTCATGCCCATGCACTCTATCAAACCCTTTTCCCTGCTCTTCTTATTTGCTGGCTTTGGTGCTTCTACTCTGGTTTTGTTTAAACCAATTTCTGTCTTAGCATCCCAATGTTTTGATATGTGCTTTATCCAAAACATGAAACCAGGATATTGGGATGATGCAGAAATATTAATGAGAAGGAAAGGGAAGTGGCCGTCTTACAGGATGCACATGTTCTGACCCTGCCAGGTCTCAGGGGCAGCTGCAACTGTTCCAGACCCTTAGAACAGAAAGTGGTAGAGGTGACAACTTGTGGGGAATTTTTTCCTAGCAGTGCAAATGGAGGTACTGAGAAAAAAGGTACCCCCTCCCATCTCCCTGCCATCAGGAAGCCATGAAAGCCAAAACCTCGTGTTTTGATTGTCTATACAGTTTAGAGCATGATGTGATATTTGCCTAACAACTGCACTTTATATATGAAGCCAGTACCTATCATTGCTTGTTTTATGTTGATACTATTTGTTTTATGTTCGTGAGTACCCATGATTGCTTGTTTTATGTTGATATCTTGCAAAACATTGGAACATATGGTGCCCAGGTGTTGTTACAGCTACTGGCTTATCTCTTATGATTGGTTATGCTGCTTAGTTGCCGTCTGCTCTAGCCCACTGAGCTAGCAGTGCACGCCTTGGAAGTTGCAAAAAGACCACACTTTTCCCACCTCATCCCAAAGTTATATTCATATGACGTGCTTTGTGCCATTTAGATCTGGTAACTGTTAAGCAAGAAAACAGTTCTACCTTGTCTGTCTCTAAAAAAAAGTTCTCAGAAGTTCTTCTTGTGTTCAGCGGTGAAGGGCCCAAAGTGATTTACCTAGTGGGTGCCCTCACCCGTCAAATCCAGACTGTTTTAAAACTATTTGTTTAAAATACAGTAATAAGTTAATTAATCATGAAAGCTATGTCGACTGTTATAAGCTGTTTCGACTTGCAATCTCAACAAGGTTTTTTCTTCCCAAAAAGTAGTTAATTAGGACTTTCCGCACCTCAAGGACCTGTTTCCAATAATTTGACTTCCTAATCATTCCATATATGTGGTGACGCTTACCTAAAAATATACTTTTTATCCTACTCTTTAGGGCTTAAACAGATTCTAAGCTTCAGGAGCCATAGTTTATGGCAAATTCACCAGTTGCTGAGCAGCCTATGTCTTAAGAGGTTCTATTGAACACTAGCTGGATTTTCTATGCACTGTGGATTTTCATTTTGTCTTTTAATTTTTGCTTTAATGACTTACTTTTAACAAAAGAACAAAATAAGAACCAGGCTTTTAAAATAATAACAAAATGAGTGGACCTAAGAAAGAAAGAAAAATTAAATTGTCATCCAGAAAACTCTTTAATTAAAAACAAGGAAATTCCATTTTAAAATGGCTCTGTGCATCGGTGTATGTGTGTAAACTTTTGTAGACATCCTCAGTTCACTTCTAATGGAATTTGGCCTTTGGCAGAACACAATTTGCATCCTCTTGATCGAAGAGTTTCTATGACTGTACCCAAATTTCTGGTTCAACAGGAATCAAACATGGTCCATGGGAACCCAGGCCCACTATAACCATATTCAGAGAGCGGGAGAGGCCATAGTGAAATAATTTTGAAATATATTTTACTTAGTTATATGCTAATTCTTTCTAGATATTAGTAGAAAATGTATAATCCAAATATATTATTACAAAATGTTTACCCTATCCTGTATATTTATAAAATATTCCTTAAACACTGATGTACCAGAGGTGCTTTGCTATCTTTCCTAAAAACAGGCTAGTAGGAAAGTTATGCAAAAAGAAATGTCCATATCCCCTGTAAATACCAGTAATAATAATAAAACAGTTGCCTGCACCAAGGCTGAGCAAGTCCTGGTTGTTCAACACATTCCTTCTCCTCAGTGGAGCTACTGGATGATGCCAAAGACCTAAGCAGGGAAAGATCTTAAATTCAATAATATTGCAAAACATTTTACTTTACTGTGAAGACTAAAAGTTATTGCATGTACAAAAAACAGACCTAGATATGCAATATTAATTTAATCTATTTTTCTCTTGCAGCTGGCTTGCAAGTGAATGGCATTTCACAAGAGAACTTGACAGTTAAATATCTTTTTAACAGGTATAAATATTGTAAATAATTAATTATAATAAAAGTATACTATATTTATATTTGAATGGTATATTGTAAATATTAAACATCAAGTTGTTCTCATTATTATATCTTGGTAAATCTCTCACCTTAATAATCTATGTGTCATGGCACAAATACTGGTAAATCCTCCCAAAAGAACCATAACTAGGGGTTTTCTGTCCATTTCTTGTCAGCGATATTTACAAGTACTGTACTTTATAGCTCAGGAACGTGCCTTAAAACATGAAATACTCATTTCACAATTCTAGAGAAAACTCTACTATGTCATATGTGACAAATCAATAGTTAATTTCATAAAGTACAAATGTTTATATGTAAAGTAGCTTGGTGTTTTTTCATTCTTTAAAATGTTTTGTATATATGCAGAAAAACTGGCTAATCTGAACTGTTTCTGGGGGAAACGGATGACTTTTAGGGAAAGATATCTTGAAACTGCTTTCAACATGCACTGCCTCTAAATGTTTAAGAGCCCATGCTCCTGTTAAAACTACTCTGTATTTCAGCATTATTTACATGGCATTTTATTAAGTATAAAGAAAAGCAACTAGGTGAAGAATTCAAAACCAGAGAGAGAGAAGCTAGGATGCAGCCCTATGGACACCTATTTGGAGGCAATCCATGTTGAATATAATGGGACAGTACTGAATAGACATATCTAACACTAGGCTTCAGTGCCTTAAAAATATGCCATCGTTTGCATAAATGCAATTTTAGAAGTGATCTATGCCTGTCCATAGAGAAGATTTTCTCTTTCTTTCTTTCTTTCTTTCTTTCTTTCTTTCTTTCTTTTACAAAGGGCAATTAGGCACACACAAATATACTCCTGGTTAAAGTCTATCAATTTCATTCACATTTGCAATGAATTAATTTTTTTCAGGCTATATAAACATTTCCTTTTTAAATACAGCCAGCTCCCTTTACATATAAAAATTAAATTTGCTTTGATAATGAACTAAGGTGTTAATCATCATTTTTGCAATGCAAAAAGCCCCATTATGGACTGTCACAGAATACAGCACTGCTTTCTGCTGTAACTCTTTCAAAGTCCATTTACTGTACAAAAGTAGGAAATCTAACAAGGCTGCAAGGTTTACTCTCAGGCTTTCTTTATATTAACAGCACGAGTCAGAGATTCCTCTGCATTTTTTAGCAGACATCATCTACATTCATGAAACATCACTTTTTACATTGCTTTTTAACTGGTTTGTTATCTTTGGTTTTTCAATACATAAGCTGATTTCATGAGGAAGAGTAGTGATATCTCTCTGTGACAAATAACATAGATAGCATAGAACATAGAAAATATTAGTAATGAAGATGTCAGATAATAGTTCTCTCTCAATAAAAGAACTATTACTAGAGGAGGCAGATTTGTTACAGCCACTTCACATTAGAGTTGGCATTTGTGTTCCCAAAGTGATCTTGGGCCAGTAATCACTCTTTACCTATAACATTTATTACTGAACTGCTGGGAGAATAAAATGTGAGGATTCCATGAGAAATGGTGAGCATGGCAAAAACTAAATGAATGTGGTCCAGCAAGCTGGTTAGATCCTTAAAGCAGAGATGGGCAATTTCAAGTAGCTGGAAGGAAGGTGCATGAAACCCTCTGGAAACTACCAGGGGCCACACTTCACTAATACAGTTGTCCCTCCATATTTGCTAGGGTTAGGGGAACAAGACCCCCGTGAATATGGAAAAACCGCAAATAACAAAAACACTGTTTTTATCTGAAGGACACCTCTAGGAATCTCTAAGTCCTCCAGGGCAACTCTGTGGTCAATGTCCAACATACACTGACCATAGAATGGCACTGGAGTAGCTACAAATGGTCTTTCAGTGCAACTTTAGTTAAAGCTGACCATGCAACTTTTAGTTAAAGTTGACCACAAGAGTTGCACTGGAGGACCTAGACAGTCCTAGAGAGAACATATTAATGAAATCTGTGAATAATCAAATCCGCAAATATCAAAGCCACAAATATGGAGGGATGACTGTACATGCACAGGTATGCTATGACAGAGTGTCTTTAAAAGCTGGCGTGTGTGTGTGTGTGTGAAGAAAAGCTTGGCAGCAACCAGGTATCACATATGCATACATACATGCATACTGAAATCAGTAGTCATACAGAATACAAATCCTTTGCTGCAGATCACTCAGGTGTGGAGGGGACATAAGTTTCACCCCAATCCTAGCATTATATCTCTTTTTTCTAACTTTTTCTTTTAAAAATATTATGGGAGATAATATCAATAGCAAGTACATTTCCATGCCACTTATCAGTGCACTTAAGCACTCCCTATGCGGTTTACAATGTGTAAGCTAATTGTCCCCAACAACCTGGGTACTCATTTTAGCGACCAAATGAAGGATGCCAGGCTGAA
The DNA here is from genome assembly GCA_023333645.1 of Sceloporus occidentalis. Taxonomy (NCBI): domain Eukaryota; kingdom Metazoa; phylum Chordata; class Lepidosauria; order Squamata; family Phrynosomatidae; genus Sceloporus; species Sceloporus occidentalis. The sequence goes on from JALMGF010000001.1 coordinate 210,876,618, forward strand.
TCAACCCTAGAGCCCCTGGCTGGAATTGAACTCACAACCTTGTGGCTGTGAGTGAATGGCTGCAGTTACCAGCATTTAACCACTGCGCCACCAGGGCTCCAATAACAATACAACCAAAAATGGAGGACAAATTACTAAATGCTTACAAACTAATAATCCTCTACTTATAAGCTATTACGAAGGGGATGTGGTGGCTTAGTGGTTAAGACATTGACTTTGACAATCGCAATATTGGCAGTTCGAGACCCAAGTGCTGCATTACGGAGTGAGCTCCTGTCACTACTCCCAGCTTCTGCCAACCTAGCAGTTCGAAATCATATAAAAGTGCAAGTAGATAAATAGGTACCACTTCAGTGGGAAAGTGGGAAATACGATGACATGAACAGTCCTAATTCTAGTATTCAATGATATAACTTTATGCTTCAAGATCTTGTCTAGTTTCTTCACAGCTGCCCTCCCAAGTCCAAGTCTTCTGATTTCTTGACTGCCACCTCCATTCTGATTAATGACTGAGCCACCGTATGGAAACCTTTGAACTATTTCAGTGCCTTCTACTCTAAAGTTATGCAAATCATCTGTGGTCATTCTTTCCCCCCCTAATATTCAACTGTAAACCTGCTTATACACTTTCTTCCTTGGCTTTCTTCAGTCTATTATCTGCTAGTTGTATGGTGTCATCTGCATATCTTAAATTGCTGAGTTCCTCCCTCCAATTTTCACTCCTCCTTCTTCAGAGTCTAATCCTGGTTTACGTATGGTATGTTATAGAGTGATAAAAGGCAGCCTTGCCTGAACCCTTTGCCTGTTGGAAGCCATTTTGTTTCTTCGTATTCTGTCCTAACAGTAGCCTCCTGTCCTTAGTACAGATTTCCCGTCAGGACAATCAAATTTTTTAAAGTGTATCCAACACTTTAAAAGCAATCCATAGGAGGAGGAGGAGGAAGGAAGAGGAGGAAGAGGAGGAGGAAGAGCGGTGGCGGCAATGGGTAAGGGAAGAGGAGGAAGGAAGGAGGAGGGAGGAGGAAGAGCAGTGCTGGCAATGGGGAAGGGAGGAGGAGGAGGAGGGAGGAGAAGGAAGAGAGATGGTCACCCGCCACTGCGAGACGGGCTTCAGGAGGAACGGCAAAGTCCCATGCCACCCTTGAGGACGATGGGACTTGAACATCTGTGAATTTTGGTTTCTTCTTCGTGGTCTGCGAATCATACAAATGGGTTTTACTGCGCCTGCGCAGTGCTGTTCAGAAACTTCTAGAATCACTGGGCAAAGTACACTTAGCAACAAATAGAAACTTTTTGGTGGTAACTCCGCCCATCCTTTATAAGGCCCCTGCGTTCCCGCTCTTTCCCCAGTTTCCTTTTTCCGCCGTGTTAGCTGCTCTAGGGAACTTCGTTTGCTAGCTTTTTCCATTGTATCACTGGTTTTTTGACCTCGGACCGTCCAGACCTCATCTTTTCTGTAACCCTCGTGTATTGTTGGACTTTTGGCTCCTTCTTGACTTTGCTTTCGGATTCTCCCTTCAAATTGTCAATCCCAATCACCATGTCTTTTAAAAAGTGCGACGTTTGCGGTGGGAAGGTCCCAGTGCAAGACCCGCATTCTTCTTGCCTGCTGTGTCTGGGAAGGAAACACGACGCCAAGGCCTGCCCGCTGTGTAAATCGATGACTTCACAGGCCAGGAAAAATCGTGAGTCCTGACTTGCGTCTGCCATCGCTCAAGGGGTCATCAAATCCCAGGAGGGGGATTCCCGGCCGGCTTCAGCCCCCGTTGCATCCGTTTCGGCTTCTGCGACTTCGGCTCACGGTAGTCCCTCCAGTGTTGCATCCGCACTGGTTACCGTTGCAGCCCGTGGTTCCACGGCACTGCTAGTAATGTGACCCGCAGTCCTGATAGATCCAGTGCCACCGGCAAACCCTCCAAGCACCCCCACAAATCTTCGGGGACTGAAGGTTCTTCTGCAAGGTCGACTCCCGCTCGTTCTGAGGTAGCTGCCTCCGAGGTTTCCATCCCTAAGCCTCCAAGGCTGTTCAGTCCGAGCCTCTGGCCCATAAGACTTCCTCCACCTCCAAGGACCCCTCCAGGACATCTCGAGATGCCTCCAAGGTCTCCAAGCCCGCCGACAATGGAAAGGACAAGGGGATTAAATCTAAGTCCTCGGACAAGTCTAAGACGTCTGGCTCGACCTCGAAGCCTTCCTCAGCATCGGAGGCTCATTTGGAGGCATCCAAGCCCTCCAAGAAGAGGCATGAAACGGAGGCCGCATCCAAGGCTCCTGGACCTAAGACGTCTAAGGTGACGGAGACACCTTCAGATCCCAGGGCGGGTTCCAAGAAGAATGGCCATACCTCTAGTAGTAAGAAGCACTCTGCAGAACGAAGGGCAGACACTCCTGCCCTGTCTTAGAATCATAGAGTTGGAAGAGACCTCACGGGCCATCCAGTCCAACCCCCTGCCATGCAGGAAATCCAAATCAAAGCATCCCCAGCAGACGGCCATCTAGCCTCTGCTTAAAGACCACCAAAGAAGGAGACTCCACTACACTCCGAGGGAGTGTGTTCCACTGTCGAACAGCCCTTACTGTCAGGAAGTTCCTCCTAATGTGGAGGTGGAATCTCTTTTTCTGGAGCTTGCATCCATTGTTCTGGGTCCTGTTCTCTGGAGCAGCAGAAAACAAGCTTGCTCCCTCCTCAATATGACATCCTTTCAAATATTTAACAGGGCTATCATATCACCTCTTAACCTTCTCTTCTCCAGGCTAAACATCCCCAGCTCCCTGAGTCTTTCCTCATAGGACAAGGTTTCCAGACCTTTCACCATTTTAGTCGCCCTCCTTTGGACATGCTCCAGTTTCTCAATGTCCTTTTTGAATTGTGGTGCCCAGAACTGGACACAATATTCTAGGTGGGGCCTGACCAGAGCAGAATACAGTGACACTGTTACTTCTCTTGATCTAGACACTATACTTTTATTGATGCACCCTAAAATTGCATTGGCCTTTTTAGCTGCCGCATCGCACTGTCCATCAGGAGCGCCAGTTCCAGCAGCAAGGACCTCAGAGGCAAAGGTATCCCTCCCAGTCTTCCTCCTCCTCTGGCCGGCGCAACTTCCCTGCCCGGTATCGGAAGTCTCGCCGGCAAGACACCGACCAGAGTAAGAAGAGGTCTTGAAGGGCTCCTGTGTGCTTCATCCCCTCTTCTCCCTTCTTTCTGGATATCTTGAGGCCTTTTGCTAACACCTGGGCCTCGATCACCGCCAACTCGTGGGTTTTGAACATTGTCCGTAGGGGTTATACCCTCGAGTTCGAAGAGCTCCCTCCAACGGGAGCTGTCGTTTCCACCTCCCCCTTGGACACCCTTCTCGACGAAGTACGCACTTTGCTGGCTAAAGGGGCGATCTCCCCAGGCCCCGTCAGAGACCGGCAAAAAAGCTGGTGGGGGCCACCAGCGCTGGAGGGCCCCCTGGAGGGCCCCAGCGACGGCACCGGGCCTCCCAGAGGCCCCCTGCCGCGGTCGGAGCCCTCCTGGAGGGCACCAGGGATGGCAAAGGGCCCCCCAGAGGCCCCCTGCCACCCTCGGAGCCCTCCTGGAGGGCCCCAGGGACGGCAGCAGGCCCCCCAGAGGCCCCCTGCCGCCCTCGGAGCCCTACTGGAGGGCCCCAGGGACGGCAGCAGGCCCCCCAGAGGCCCCCTGCTGCCCTCGGAGCCCTCCTGAAGGGCCCCAGGGATGGCAAAGGGCCCCCCAGAGGCCCCCTGCCACCCTCGGAGCCCTCCTGGAGGGCCCCAGGGATGGCAAAGGGCCCCCCAGAGGCCCCCTGCCGCCGTTGGAGCCCTCATGGAGGGCCCCAGGGACAGCAAAGGGCCCCCAGAGGCCCCCTGCCGCCCTCGGAGCCCTCCTGGAGGGCCCCAGGGATGGCAAAGGGCCCCCCAGAGGCCCCCTGCCACCCTCGGAGCCCTCATGGAGGGCCCCAGGGACTCCAAAGGGTCCCCCAGAGGCCCCCTGCTGCCCTCGGAGCCCTCCTGGAGGGCCCCAGGGACGGCAGCAGGCCCCCCAGAGACCCACTGACGCCCTCGGAGCCCTCCTGGAGGGCCCCAGGGACGGCAGCGGGCCCCCCAGAGACCCCCTGCTGCCCTCGGAGCCCTCCTGGAGGGCCCCAGGGACAGCATAGGGTCCCCCAGAGGCCCCCTGCCGCCCCCGGAGCCCTCCTGGAGGGCCCCAGGGACGGCAGCGGGCCCCCCAGAGGCCCCCTGCCGCCCCCGGAGCCCTCCTGGAGGGCCCCAGAGACCGCAGCGGGCCTCTTAAAGGCCCGCCGCCGCTGCCGCCGCGGCCGCCCATCGCAGCTTTTCGCCGCTCTGGGCGCCGCCATTTTGGGCGGCAAAATGGCGGCGCCCATAGCCCCAGAGGCCGCTCTGGGCGCCGCCATTTTTTCACCTAAAATGGCGGCGAAGTCTCGCGCGACCTCGCCACCATTTTGCCGACCAAAATGGCGGCGCCCAGAGCGGCGAAAAGCCGCGACTGGCGGCCGCGGCGGCGGTGGCAGCAGCAACAGGAAGCAGGGGCCGGCCGCCAGGCCTCCGCGGGCCGCATCCGGCCCGCGGGCCGGAGGTTGCCGACCCCTGGTCTAGCTTATAATAAAAGGTAAAAGTTTTCCCTTTGACAAGTTGGTCTAGTTGTGCCTGACTGTAGGAGGCAGTGCTCATCTCCATTACTAAGCTGAGGGAGCCAGTGTTGTCAAAGACAACTCTGTGATTATGTGGCCAGCATGACTGCACTGAACAATGTTAATTCTAAATATGGTTGTGAAAACTGGACAGTGAAGTAAACTAATAGGAAAAAAATCAACTCATTTGAAATGGGATACTGGAGAAGAGTTCTACAGATACTTCAGGCTGCTAAAAGGACAAATAAACGGGTCCTGCAGCAACTCAAGCCCAAATTCTCCCTAAAAGTCAAGATGACTAAACTGAGACTGTCATACTTTGGGCACTTGGTGAGAAGACAGGACTCACTAGAAAAGACAATAATGCCTGGTAAGGTAGAAGGAAATCAGAAAAGAGGAAGACCACATTCCAGATGGATAGACTCAATCAAGGAAGCCACAGTCCTGGGTCTGCAAGGACTGAGCAGGGCTGTTGAAGACAGTGGCTTAGAAGTCTTTTATTCTTTATATGCATCGTACTATGTAAATAATTTTTAAAAGCAGGTGTGATGTGGTGGTTTGAATGTTGGACCAGAAACAAATAATGGTGTTTTGGTAATATTGCTCCCGGTTTTTTTTCTTGGCCTGGCCTCAGCAATGCAGAATCTCCTTTAACCCCCCCCCCCCCCCCCATACACACACACATACATACACATACCTTCTGGTTTAACTAACTGTCCTCTCTCACACACCTACACACCTTGTCCCCTCATAATATTTATAGGTTGCTGACATTTAACAGCCAGTGTTGCAGTGCTGCTATTGGTGAGAACCTTCTGAGCTGAGCTATTGATGATAACCTTCTGTTATCAAGCAGGAACGTCCAAAGTTCCTGCAAATATCTTGAATATGGAGGTAAATTTTTTGGCCTACTTAAAGGGTGTTTTGAGGTTTCCTAAGAGGATGTAAAGGATGTGCTTTGATTATTTGAAGTGTATAAAGTACATTTAAGTAATTTTAAGGCTTGAAGAAATTGCTGTTCATTACACACGGTCTGGTGAATGTTGCTATGGATAAGGGAGAGATGGGGAATATGTGGCTCTAGAGATATAGTTGGACTACAGCTATCTATGCTGACTAGGGCTGCTGGGATTTGTAATCCAGCTACATCTGGAGGACTACATGTTCTGCACCCGTGGGAGTAGAGCTCGGCTGGATTGTGCAGAGAGGTTTCATACAAACATCCCCTTCTGCACACTGCAAAGTCACTGGTTCCAGCCTGGCTGATAGCTGCTCTCCTTTCTGCCATTCTTGCATTCCCAACCTTGAGGGAATTAATTCTGCTTGTTTGCCAGCCACTTTTTTGGGATCTCTGTTCAACACATACACTCAGAATAGCTACATCCTTGGAATTAATCATTCCCCAGACCATTAGGACCTTCCCTTCACAGGAGCAGGATCATTTTGATGATGCTGAATCCCATCTCTTCTCTCTGTGTGCTGGGCGGTACTGAAACATGCTTTTATTTCAGGTTCTTATATGAACAACACATGCAACCTTCACAATACAAAAAAAAAATCTGTCTGTGTTTACATTCTGAATGCCTAATGCCTTGCAGTCCAAGGTAAAATAAATAAATATCGAGCCTTATCTCTGCAGTTACATGTACTTAACCAGCCAGCTAGGGCAGCCTTTAAAATGCTCAGCAAAGCTTACTGTCTTCTAGCCAGCTTGACAACCCCGTAAGTCAATTTGCATTGGATAATTATTTTCTATTAAGTGATAACAATCCTGTTCCATATGGAAATAATCTTGTCCAGAGGCCAAATAGTTTATCCAAAGTAGGGAACAAGTCTTCACATTTGTGAAACAGTAAAACATGGTGTTGCTATCAGCCACATTAAGAGTGTTGGGGGCGGTGGAAGCAGTAATGGGGCAATCAGGGAGTGGGGAAAACAGTCAAACAAGGACAGCTGTACTAAAAAGCACCACAGTGAACATAGGATTGGGAAGCCAGCGGGGGGTTTTGTGCAGCCTTCTCCAAAACTGGCATTCTCTAGATATGCTAGACTGGAAATTCCATCATCCTCACCCACTGGCTGTGCTGAGCTGGATGCTGGTTGTTGTAGTACAAAATATCTATAGAGAGGGCAAGCTTGGAGATGGCAAGCTTGAGTGGCTGAAATGTTGGCTCAAGGAGACCCATGTTCAGACCTCTCATCAGTTGTGAAGCTCGTTGGGTGATTTCTGTCCACTTATTTTTCAGCCTAACCCTATCTTTTTGGGATTAATGGGGAGTGAGATAATAATAATAATAATAATAATAATAATAATAATAATATTTTATTTTTATCCCGCCTCTCCAACAGGATCAAGGTGGCTTACAGCAATAATAAAAATACAACAATACGAAGAGATGAAGTCAATGCTACACTCATATAGCAATACCCATTAAAACAGCCCCTTAGAGAGAATGTGACTTGCCGAAGGTCATCCAGTGGGTTTTGTGGCCAAGCTGGGAATCTAACCCTGGTCTCCAGAGTTGTAGTCCAACACTAAATTTCACCACGCTGGCCCAGTCTTACCAAATTTTTGTTTTAATCACATGAAACTATGTAAATATAAATACATTTTAGGCTGTGCTTATGAAATTATCATGGTTTTGGTTGTGGCAATGGGTGCAGCATCTGTCAAGGAAGTCAGGCACGAGAGAACGGAGTTGCATGGAACTGGCAGATTTTCTCTGACAGCCCTCATTGCTGGCATGTGAGCCTGGGAAAAGTGCAAAAAAGTATAATGCACCAACAAGAATACAGACAAGATTGTCCGATTAAGATTAGGAATCGCCAAGGGCTGCAAAGGCCTGTAGCTTCAATGCCCTTGAAGGGTACAGTGTCTGGGTAAGTTCAGCTTCTGCCTTTTAAAATACAAAATGGTCCAATGTTTTAATGCTCAAAGGTTTAATGGTCAAAATGTTTAAGATCTGGCAAATCCACCATATAGAAAACGGATCCTGAGAAGCGCTACATCAGCTCAGCATCAGAAAGCATCCTTTGTTTTAATGGCTCTCCAGTTCAAATCCAGTTTAAAGACAATTTGCTAGAAGAAGGAAGGCAAAACTGAGACGCTTTGAACTTGCCTGTCAACTGTTAACACTTGCACTACTCAGGTAAACTAGTCATTTTGTCACTAGTTTTCCACTGTTGTGAGTTATATTCCATTTCTGTCTAAATAACAATAATTATTTCCAAATGTACAATTGCTCATGCAAATTAGCATATGTTTTTGGTGATGTGTAAGTGGCTACCTCAGCTGCAGAGCATGCTTGACATAAACTTGGAAACAAATATGGACAGAAAAAAGAGATGGTCGCACCTGATGCAAATGGACCTGTTCACAAAGAAGGAGCTTGTCGGTGAGTAGTCGTGCTACAAGGGGGATACTCATTGGTATGGTCATCACAAGTGTGTAATTCCAATTCTGTTTCATTAACTGAGATACATACTACATTGGAGCACCTGCTTTTTGAGCCTTTTAGGAAACTTGAGAGTTTTTTGACTAGCAGGAACCAATCTTGGGAAGCTATGTTGCTAATAGCTGCTACTATCAGGAATCTATGTACCTGTTTGCTACCCACCCACTAAATAAATGGAAAAAATACTTGAATCGCCAATAGTCCCTCTTGCTAAAGAAGCGCCTACCATAGAATATCATACTAGTTTGGAAAAATGAGATTCACATGAACAATTACTTCACAGATTTTTGCATATTCTTTGATGTTGCATTTGTGTCCTTCGCTGTTACTTGGGGGGGGGGGGGGATTCAGTTACCTTGTGTGTTTGTAAAAGAGACAGAGATCTCTGTGGGTTTTTTGGAGAGGACCCTCAGAAATGTGTGGAACTCATGTTTTGTAGTGAGATATTGCTAGGTATATATATTGGTTCCCTTATGAGATATGTCTCAGAAGCATTCTTGCTCTCTCCCCAATAATTATTATGCATTGAAATGCATGATACATATTTACATATGCATTTGGCAGTTCAAGTAAATACTTGGGTGAATATGCATGTTACAAAAATACATATTTAACTAATAGTGTAATTAATTGGATAAAACTACTTATTACTTAGGGGAGCAGAGCATTCACAAAAGTGTTTTTAATTACCAAAATCCAAAGGAAGGAGGGTGATATGACTGATCAGGGTTTTTAAAAGAGTGTGTGTGTGTGTGTGTGTGTGTGTGCACTTACATTAAGAGATTATGTACACACTTGTACACAAACACCTATACCTTTTATCTTCTGGAAAGTCCTAGGTCGAACATGGACAAAATGTCAATAGAACATGATTCCATTAAAAATGTGTGTGGTGACAAATGAGAGTGATTCTGCCAACTGACTGCATTTGTTGTTGTGTTCCTTCAAGTTGTTTCTAACTTATGGTGAACCTAAGGTGAACCTATCATGGTGTTTTCTGGGGCTGAGAGGGTGTGACTTGTTCTGGAGTCTCCAGACTCCAGGTCGTACACTCAAACCACAACATATAGTACTATCCTTCAAAAAGAACAGGATTATCCCTGGACAGGTGTACAAATTCAGTTTTCTTCTAAATACTGGAATCTTACATGGTACATTGTAATAAGAACCCTTTCCTCAGCACCTCCGCTGGCTGCTGATCCATTTACAGGCACAATTCCAAGTGCTGCATTTGCTCTATAAAGCTCTATAAAGATCAAGTCCAAGACTATATCTCACTGTATGAGCCTGTTAGAGCTCCAATTCTCTCTCTTTCCCACTACCTTCTGAGGCTTGTTTTGTGGGAACCAGGAGAGGGCCTTCTTGATAGCTGCTCCCAGACTTTCCAACTCCCTCCCTAGGGAGGCTAAGATGACTCCCTTCTTTATCTCTTTCTGCTGTAAAAACATTCCTGTTCCATGAGACTTTTAGAAATCGACTGCAAAGGGCTCTTGGTGCTGTGCTGTGCTGTTTTGTTGACTATTGAATATAGTATTTTCATGAATTCTAGAAGGTTTCAATTCTACAGATTGTTTCTTTTTTAATAACTAATCTTTTACTGATGTTTACTAATGTTTTGTATAGTTTTTAATCTGTACATTTTTAAATAAGTTGTAGACCAATTTGAGTACCATTATTAGGAAAATGGCAGGATATAAATGAAGATGATGAGAGTGATGGGGAAGAGGAGGAATAGGTGGTGGTGGTGGTGATGGCGGCAGGACAGGTTAAGTTGGTAGCTTGCAGATTGCCTCATATTTAGGCAGTGCAATTTCCAAGTTTCCATCAGTACTCCAAGTCAAGAAATCTGGTAGTCCAAAGCTACCAAATTTAAAACCAATGCCCTCTTTTGGTGTGCTCTTTGCAATAGAGACACCATTTATCTATAAGGTGGCATCTTTTCCTCTTGTTTGTGTCAATCTAGGGATTGAATGGGGGAAATATAAATCACTGCTTCATACAGGAGGCTACCTGTCCTACCCTCTTCCAATTCCTCCAAGTATAGGGCTGACAAGTCTGAACTCTTTCTAGATGCCAAAATGCCTACACTAGCTATCATACTTTGGACCCAACATGAAACAATATGACTTACTGGAAGAAGCAATAACTCCAAGGAAAAAAGGAAGACCCCATTACACCAATCATTGGATTCTTTGAAACAAGGAAGCCACAGCCCTGAGTTTGCAAGACCTGAGTCGGGCTGTTAATAACAGGATCCTGAGGGCAGGGAACCGTCTATTATCACCTCTGTTGTAAGCCGCCCGGATTCGCAGTGATTGGGTGGCATATAAATAAATCCTATTATTATTATTATTATTATTATTATTATTATTTAGAGATCTCTCATTCATAAATTGAAGTTGACTCATAAAATGAACCTGAGTTCATGGCAAATAACAGATCGCATGGCACCTCGGCAAGGATGACACAGAAGCAAAGTATGAACAAGGGAGATCTGGTGCCCACGTGGCAGCAGACACATGAGGAAGATATATAGAGACAGTAGGCAACTGGATGAAACAGCAGGTAGGAGGACAGAGAAGTTCTGTCCTTGACTTCTCCAGATTTTAAAGGAAATATATTGGAGATTATGTGAGAACTAGATTCAGATTAAAGAGGCTCTCGCTCCTAAATCTTTCTCTATAAAAGAAATTGCAGAAAGTCCACAGTAAGTGAAAATGCTTTCCCACCAGGGACACGCATGCAGTTGACTTGCACAGGGAACGTTTCCAATGAACTACTCTCATTATTTGGTGGCTTTCCATTCAAAATCTGTTTTTGTCATGGATTGCTGGGGAAGGAATTATGTGACCAACCAGATGATTAGCATGTACATTTACTCAATGAATTTTTATTCTGGGCTAGCAACTTTGGTAGATGGTGTTATTGCCTATTTACTCAACGTGGGGCATCTACATTGCTTGGGATACTTATGATCTGTGGCTAAGCTCTAACCTGTAGTGAGATAAAGCACAAGTGCAATGGACTGTACCATCTTCGCTTTTGGTGACACACACTTTCAAGAGTAGTGAAGAGAGTAATGAAAAGCACATTGAAAAGCAGAAAAGAGTGAGGAGACAAGCTCCATGTGCTTGTCCACATGTTGCAAATACTCTGTTGTACACTACGGTTCTGTGTTTTGGAGAGCATTTTCAATTCCAGCGATTTCTTTTAAAGGCCCCTGAAGAAAACCTTTTGTCACTGAGGCCAAAATGCATGGGGTATTTTAAAAATACTGAATAAGCAGTTGACCACCTCGGAGTATGTGGATCTTTCTCTCCTCACTGTTTTACACACGGTCTAAAGCAAGCCAGCATGCAGTGAAGGATGCAGCACAGAAGGCAACATTCACCTGGTATACACTTTTAGCCATGCTGGTCAGTCTCAGGGACTTCATAAGCACATTACAAGCAGACAACAAAATGGAAAGCATTCATGTGAAGCAAACAGGAGACCATAGGTTTCTCTGATGTCCGCTGCTGATGTCTCAATTAGCTGTAACATTGTCTTCTGCAGGGAAGAGTGGCTATGTTGCTGCCAGGCACTGGCTTCCCTGCTACACAGTACCAGCAAAAGGAGTTCAGAGCTTATTTTCACAAGATAACAAAGTACTGAAAAGGTAGCATATAGTTACACGGTGCGTGGTTTAAATTCTGGAATTTGCTACCATAAGGCGGAAAGATGACAGCCCACTTGCAAATGCTTGTAAAGAGATTAGTCAGAGAAACAAAGGATTACTCTAATGGCAGCTGCTGCTTATAATGGCAACATATTACCTCCAGCATCAGAGACTGGCAACCTCTGGATACCCATTGCTAAGGGAACATAAACAGGAAGGTGCTATGACACTCGTGCCTTCCTCCTGAGCTTTCCTGGGGTATCTGGCTGACCATTGTGGGGAGAAAATCCTAGCCCCGAGAGGTACCTTTGGAGTTAGATTTTTCTCCTATCAGGCATTAGCAGGTTTGGGTCCTAGAAAGTCTCCTCAGGTCAAGAAGCAGTCTATCTTTCCCCCACTAACTATGTGCCTTGTGGGTGTTGCTAAACTGCAACTTTCAGCAGCCCTAGCGAGCATAGCTTCATGGTGAAGAATGATGGGACTTGCAATTCAACAACATCTGGGGGCCACACAATTCCCACCCTGTTTCTGGTTTTGGCCCCACACAAGTATGAAGGAATATAGTCACGGAGAGGCACAACAAAGAAAAGGTCAGGCAAAGTTACCAAGAGAATGTAAACACAGCACCTATGAGAGTTCTAAGCATGGAAGTATTTTCAATCTCTCTTTTCAGTGATAGGAATTTGGGGACTGAAGGAAAATTTCATTCAAGACAGAACTCTTATGTCAGGGAGCAAATCCTTCATTCCTAAACCTCTGCTAGAAATTCTGGTCCAAAAATCTTTTCTAAGATCTGGATGCAACTTGGTAGAAACAGTGAAAGTGTGTTGTGGGTTGAGAGCCCCCCAGATCTGTCGTCTGAGATGTTCACCTTCACTCTGCCTTATGGAAAGGCCAATCACAGTGAAAAACAGTAGACATGGCCAGAGTTGCCTGAAATGTATAGCCTTTTTTCAACGAAACAGTAGTTCAAAAGGACTGATCTACGGAGTAAATGGGCTGCTGCTGTGCATACCGACCCCAAGACAAACATTTTTGGCAGGCATAGCAACAACGGCATATTTAAATGCCTTCTTCAAAACAACTGGCAATGATAAATTGCATCCCAAATAGTTCTGAGTAGAGTCCAGACCACTAATACCCTGTACAACTGTTTATAAAAATTAAAAAGCTCTTTTTAAAGAAGATCGTAAAAAAGAAAAGAGTTTAATCATTGTAGGAGACTATACCTTAAGGGTATCATTTCAGAAATACAGGCAGAGATTAGAGGGGATTTGTGAGATGGTGTTTATTCCCAATTTAGGTGCTTTCCATAAATTAATTATAGAAGCAAGCCAAAACAAGGGAGAAGTACACTGGGAAATTCTCAGTGTGTTAGTCATTTTCATACACTAATATTCATGCCATCTGCCTTGGGGTTTTTTCCTTCTCTCGCTCGGTCTCTTCTCTGACTGCAGCATTGTTAATTCCAGGTTATTTTCTTCTGCAGAGTTTGTTCTGCCTACCTTTGTAATTATACAGCAAGCCAAAATCCCACATTATGGGCAATTTATGAAAGCTACAAATGGTTTGATTGCAGAGACACTGTTACATAGCGAAAAGTAAATCCCATTTCCACATTTCCTCCCCCCCTTTTTTTTTTTAAAGTAGCAGGAAGTTTAGGGCAACCTTCCAAAGACCAGTTTTCTTTATAAAACAAAATCATAGGGCTGTTTTTCACTGCATGATGATAATACTTCAATGCCACTCTTAATCTTGGCATTTCTAACTATGTGAGATCATTGTACCATATACACTCAACTATAAGTTGACCTCATGTATAAGTTGAAGGCAGGTTTTTGGACCAAAAGTATGGATTTTGCTATGACCCGTGAATAAACTGAGGGTAAAACTTAGGGGCATGTAACAAAGGGTCTAAAGCATGAAGCAAAAGAAAACAAAGCCTCTAAGAAGTTACAAAATTCCAGCAGGCACAACTGTTTGTGTTCACACTAAAGGCTGGCTGGATGAGAGAGTAGAGGGGTATCAGTGCTTCCAGGACAGAGTACGCTCTTGTATTTCACCAGGGGATAGTTCCTTTTAAAATACATTCACCTGTGGATAAGTCAACTCAGGGTTTGGGGGCCAATTTTTTACTAAAATTTATAGATTTATACATGAGTATATACAGTAATTCTTTGAAATCTAGTGTTCTAGAGTGATGTTACTGGCAGATAGAGTGGTCATTTGAGTTAGCTGTAGTTCCAGGTTTGGGCATAATACAAAACTGTGGTTAGTTAAGCCAGTAAGTGGATGCTTCTGTTTTCTTTACAATACTGCTGGAGAGGGAGAAAAGAGCATGTGAACCAGCAACCTGATGCTGTCCATGTAATGCTAGAGCATGCTTTAATGCTGTTTGTTCAGAAGGATAATATATTCCTCAAAGGTACTCAATTGTTTATTAATTTACAGATGATTTCCATTTTGGACTAAAAAGTCAAGGGTTGTTTCATCTCCAGGTAGTCTTAATCAACAAGAGCCCAAGAATCCAGTGCACTTAGAAGACCTTCTCCATTTGCTCATCCCTAAGCATCATTTCTGTACCAATATTTGTACATCCTTTCTAGTTCTGCACTGTCATTGGGCAGTGCCATTCAGTTTTTATACTGCACTGCTAAGCAGTGAATCTATGTTTCTCTGCAAGGGAGCTCCTAATTGCCTGGTGGCGTCTTTCACACACATTTCCTGCCAAGGCTCAACAATCTGGACGTGGTTAAAAGGGCATTCTGCCAGGGCTGTCAGTGCCTGCAAGCAAGTGGCAGAGAGGCTTCCTAACTTGAATGTTGTCTTGCCCTGCAAAGAAGGAGCATTCTGTTGCCATTGAACGTGTCAAGGAAAACTTCCCAACTCTCAGAACATTTTCTCCATCAGAGACTGTAGAATTGCATGCTGGGAATTGATCAAGGAATGCAAAGGTTGGCTGTGTCAGACATCTGGCGCCCTGGTGGCGCAGTGGTTAAATGTCTGTACTGCAGCCACTCACTTGTGAGTTCAATACCAGCCAGAGGCTCCAGGTCGACTCAGCCTGGCATCCTTCCATAGATCGCTAAAATGAGTATCCAGCTTGTTGGAGGAAATTAGCTTACACTTTTTAAACCGCTTAGTACATCAGTAAGCAGTATAGAAATGTACTTGCTTTGCAAACTGCACTATTATAGTGCTATGATTCCACTATAGTTGTGTTCTATGGCATCCAGGGGTTTGTAGTTTAGTTGAGGTACTATAGCTCTCAAGCTAAGAATTTAAATGCCTCTCCCCAAATTGCAAATCCCAGGATTCCATAGGATGGAAATATGGCAGTTGTTGTGAACACTGTAATGCTGTACTTGCATGTAGTCGGAAAGGGCTCTGGTTGGAGGTGGCAAGACATTAAAAAAGCAGGATATTGGACTGTAATTTTCCATTCTTGTCCTCTTTTCTTGGTCTTTTTTTTTAAAAAAATCTGATTCTCCCTTAGTGAAGAAATGAATATTGTGCACATTAGAGATGAATGAATTCTCCACTGAAAACTTGAATATGGCGCTTGGCCTCATGACCAGACTAGCCAGTCCATGATTGTCATAACTGTACATATACTGAGAAGGCTGGTCTTTTTTTCTGTTGGTGTCATTTGTACTTCTCCTTTCCAGGGAGGTATTGTCTTTCAGTGGATAGTCACACAGCCCAAGGTGGGTTTACATTTTGGAAATAGGAGGGGAAAGGGAAGAAATAGCAATGGTACAGTTCAGTAAATTAGTTTATGCATGACCTGCCTCTTTGGATGGCAAAGCGTATTATTCTGCATCAGCCAGCCCTGCTACAATTCGTGTCAACTTTATGAATGGGAGCCCTAGAAGAGCCCTAAGGTCATCTGTCCTGCTCAGGTCTTGTAAACTCAGAGCCATAGGTGGGATACAGACCGCCCAAAAAGGGCGGTCTGCCCATGCCTTGTTTTGCTGCGCGAGGGAGCCGCAGCGGACAAACCACGTGACTCCCTCATGCAGCAAAAAGGACTCGCAAAAAGGAGATCCTTCTTGCGGCACCATAAGGATGTTGCAGTGCAGCAATGGCGCACTCGTGACGTCCTTATGACTCCGGGACATGCGGATGCTAAGCGTCTGTCACGTCAAAATGGCAGCGCCCGTGTGTACAGGGCACCGCCATTTTTATGCCTCCGTCATGTCCTAGGGGTGAGGCCAATATGGGTGGTACACCCTCGGCCAACCCCTAGCACATGACGGGGGCACCGCAAAGGCCCGTCTGGAGAGGGCCATAGTTTACTTGATTTAGTCCATCAACTGTAGTACAGACTTTCTCTTTTTCTACTGCCATTCAATTTTTCCACCATTATCATTTTTTCTAATGACCCATGTCATCTCATCATATGTCCAAAGTATGATAGCTTCAGTTTAGTCATTTTGGCTTCTGTGGTAAGCTCAGATGTGATTTGCACTAGGGCCCATTCATTGTCTTTTTGTCAGCCCATGATTTGTGCCTTCAGCACCACTCTTCAAATTAGTTGATTATGTTCCTGTCAGCTTTCTTGACCATCTACTTTTTACAACCATACCTGTTGTAGTTGTGTGCCTTCAAGTTGTTTCTGATCCTATCATGGTGTTTTCTTGGCAAGTTTCTTCAGAGGGGATTAGCCATTGCTGAAAGAGTGTGACTTGCCCAAAGTCACCCAATAAGTTTACATGGCCAAGCCAGGATTCAAATCCTGGTCTCCAGATTCATAGCCCAATGCTTAATAATAATAATAATAATAATATCTTTATTTATATTTCCTGCCTCTCCCCATGGATCAAGGTGGGAGTACAACAGATAAAATCACCGTTACAACAGACACAAGTTATCCAAAATTGCATCAATTAGATTAACAAAACAAATTCAATAACATTAATACAAATCCATACTTATATAAAATTAGCAGAAGATAGGGTGTTATTCAGGTTCGATTTTGGAGGATCAAATGGATAGGCCCGCCGGAAGAGATCTGTCTTGAGTGCTTTCTTGAAAGCATCTAGGGTGTTGATACAATGGATCTCTTCCAGCAGGTTGTTCCAAAGTCTGGGGGCAATAGCAGTAAATGTCCTATCATAGGTTGATTTCAATCTGACTTTTGGGTACTCTAGTAATATTGTTCCAGATGTTCTGAGTGTGCGGGGCAGATTGTGTAGGGAGAGACGTTCCTTCAAGTAACTCAGGCCTGAGCCATGTAGGGCTTTAAAGGTAATAACCAACACTTTGTATTGGACCCGGAAGCTAATCGGTAGCCAGTGTAAAGATTTTAATATCGGTGTAATGTGTTCTGATCTAGATACTTTAGTGACCAGTCTGGCCGCAGCATTTTGAATCAGTTGAAGCTTCCAGGTTTGATACAAAGGTAGCCCCATGTAGAGCGCATTACAGGAATCTAAACGAGAAGTTACTAGCACATGTGCCACTGTTTCAAGGTCCTACTGGGCCAGGTAGGGACACAGTTGGCATATCAATCGAAGTTGGTACCAAGCGCTGCTGGATATCGCCTCCACCTGAGATGACAGCTATAAGGACGAATCCAGGAGCATGCCTAAACTGCGAACCTCGTGCTTCAGGGGAAGTGTGACCCCATCCAGGACTGGATGACAAATCTCCTTCCCTGAGCCAGGGCTACCTATGACTAGTACCTCCGTTTTCTCTGGATTAAACCACTATGTCATGCCTAAATCTTATGGGCTGGATGTTTGTGATATTGGTGTTTAATGATATATGAATACATTTATTGAGTACCTTAATAGCACAAACCCTGTTCTCGCTGCAATCATACATTTTAAAGAAAACTGAATGTATACCTGTTTTTAAGCAGCCATTATCTCATGTCTTCTCAGTCACTTCACTGGGGCTGCATCTGCCATCACACTTGCTTCCTAATTCCCCCTTAAATATGCCTCTGCTCTGTGTCCTACCCAGCATGTCTTTCAGGTTTTCAAATTTCATTTTTTTTTAATTTCACCTTTTTTTTACATAATTCTGGATCTTTACTACTGCAATTTATTTTTTAAGAAAAGAAAGAAAAGGAATAGGAAAAAAAAATACAGGCAATCAGGCTGCTTGGGAACAGTGAAGGGGAGAAAAGGAGACATTAATACCATATAACTGCCAACATCACAACTGCCTTGGCAGCAATGTTTCACAGCTAAGGACTAATGCAATTGCAAGCTAATTGATGGGTTTTCCCCCTCAAAGAAAAGCAACAATCTGAGATTTGGGGACACAGCAACTATGGGTGGGAGGCATCGTCATGCAATAAGTATCGCCACAAGTGCTTTTTTTCCAGCTGTAATCACAGTTTAAAAGCCACATGTGATAATTGTCAAAATCTGCTTCTGATGTCTTGACCATCATCTCCATTTTAATCAATGACTGAATCATGATATAGAAAAACGTTACATTCACAAAAGTAGTAAAGATCCAGTAGAACATAATTTTAGCTGCAAGTTGTGATTAAAGATGGGAAAGTCGGAAGGTGGTGTGCAGTAGTGCCCCAAGGCGTTTGAAGATGGTCCCCTATCCAAACAATGGCCAAGACTACACCTGCTTAGCTGTGGCAACATAACTATATAACCTGTACCTTCAGGCAGTTTGAGGGTTGCCATATCAGCCTTAATTTTGCAGTTGTTGTGTTTTGCACCTGGGAGTTGTAAAAAGAAAAAGAAGGAGCAACTGTCTGCCTGTCTTCCAAAAGAAAGAAAAACAGAAGCTTGCTCTTTGCACTATAATTGCTCTCCCAATATTCTTGGTAACTAGCTAATTACAAAATGCCCATTACAGTGTGAAAAGGATTAAATAAAAAGGTCTGATTAATCTCTCCAGTGGAGGTAACACTGTTTAGTTTAGTTTAGTTTATCCCTTTCCCCTACAGCAAACGTTAGACTACTAGGCCGAGATAACTCCTGTTGCTTTTCAAACAGTTCCCAGCACATATACATTGGGCCTCTGGTATCTGCTGGGGTTTGGTTCCAGAACACCACCATGGATACCAAAATCCATGGATACTTTAAGTCTCATTAAATACAGTGGTGTAGTAAAATGGTGCCCTTTATACAAAATGGCAAAATCAAGGTTTGGGGTTGTTGTTTTTGGGGAGTTTATATATTTTAAAAATATTTTCAAGCCATGGATGATTGAATCTATGAATAAAAAAGTCCATAGATAAGGAGGGCCAATAGTATTTGCAGTCCAGTGAGTGCAGTTTTCCACTTGAGCAATGGACTTCTGCGTTGCAATTCACCCGCAATGCCACAGATTCTTAAAAGCATTGGCTTTTTGATTCCATGTGCAAGAAGTTCTGGTAAGGCTTATAGCACAAAATACTGCTGCTCAGCATTGTGAGTGTCGATGTGTGTGTGCACACGCCTCTTTGAACAAGGGAAGTACAGCACTGATACTGACTAGATGCAAATTTCTCCATCAGTAGTGACATGGAAAAGCTAATCTCTAGCAGGGCCAGGCAGTGGCTTCTATTGTCAGCGGGGTGGTAATCCACACCAGGTTTTAAATCTGAGCTTTGGGCTATCCCAAATGCTGAACCTGATCTCTAAAATAAGTTGAGCACTCCAATAGTTCCTTTAAAGTCAGACTGAATTTCAGAGCCTCTATGATACAGTAGTTGGAGTGTTGGACCAGGACTGTGGGAAGAAGCAACATGGATTCCCTTATACAATAAACAAAACTAATATTGATAAATATATATTATACAGTACATATAAAATACCACTAAAGCAACAATTAGACTAACATCCCCTACAGCAGTGGTTCCCAACCTGTGGGTCGGGACCCCTTTGGGGGTCGAACGACCCTTTCACAGGGGTCGCCTAAGACCATCGGAAAACACATATTTGCACGTAGCAATGAAAATAATTGTATGGTTGGGGGTTGCCACAACACGAGGAACTGTATTAAAGGGTTGCGGTATTAGAAAAGTTGGGAACCACTGCCCTACAGTCTTATCCCCTCCCACCCTCTACTTATAAAATAACTTCCCACTACCTTCAAATTGCCTCTAAATTAATACACATCAAATACTCTCCTAGACTATAATGCCAAACTTACTAAATCTAAATTAACCCTTTATTCTTAATTAACATTACTCTTCATACTAGTAATTTTGTATCCTTACAAATTATAGCTCAAACCCTAAATTCTTTGGCATGTCACATATTCCACGAATGGACTCCACGTCTCCAAGAAACCCTTTAAGCAATTAGTTTTAATCAAACTGGTTAATTTATCCATTTCTGCAATCTCTTTCTGTGTCCAACTTTTCTAATTAATGTTCATCACTAATTGAACTAGTGTAGTTAAACGGTCTGCTATTTTTGCAAACTCTGTCCTATTCTGTGAGTTACTTATGCCAGTATGAGAAATCTCTGCCCCTTTCTTTGGTCCTCTCCCATCCATAGAACCATACAGAGGTTGGATTTCCCCCCCCCAGAATCCCCCAACCACTATGGCTAATGGCTTTGTTGGCAGGGGAATTTGCAGAGTTGTAGTCCCTCAAAATAAATTTCCAGAATTCTGCATCACATGATGCTGAGGGTTAGGGCATAGAAAACGTACTTCCTTGGACTCTAGCTACCAGCATACTGTCTAGGGGATTCTGGGAATTGTAGTCTGAAGTGTTTCCCAGCTCTGCTAAGCATGTAAGTATGACTCTGAAGTGCTGTGCCTTTGACGCTGTAGCAATAAATACAGTGGGCCCTTGGTATCCACTGGGATTTGGTTACATACACACACACACCGTGAATACAAAAATGCATGGATGCCCAAATCCTATCATATACAGTGGCATAGTGAAATAGCCAACCTCCTCTGAAGAAACTTGCCAAAAATATGCCACAATAGGCTCACCTTAGGATCACCATAGGTCAGAAACTACTTGAAGGCAAACAACACACTCAAGTAAAATAGCATCCCTTGTATAGAATGGCAAGATCAAGGTTTGCTTTTTTGGATATATATATATATTCCATTCAAGCAGTGGATGGTCGAATCCATGTATGTGGTCACAGAAACAGTAGCTACGGAAGGCCAACTGTGGTTAAAGAGCAGAGGGAGCGAAAGGGTGAGGAGCTTGTGGCATCTTCTGCCTCCAGCACTCAAACGAGATAAACACAAAGATGTCATTGTGGAGGATATACACTCCTGACATAAATCCCTTCCTTGATCACAGGGGAAGATAAGCTGTACACTACACCTCCCAACTCCATTTTCAAGGGGGGGGGGGAAATAATCAACTTTTAAAAGCAATTATTAAAAATAAAAGGCTTAAGTCAGAGTAATCTGACAATGAGCAGCATGGCGGAATAAGCGATGAAGAAGGTGATAAAGTGAAAATCCTATCAGGAGGCTTCAGTCTCATTAGATAAGCCAATCTCACACATAATACTGATTCACAGCAGAGAGAGAGAAACAGAAAATGGGAAGGGCTCTCTCTCTCTCTGTGTGGAGAGACAGAGAACAGAATATGCTACGGTAAACCTATGGTCTTATTAAACCTGCAACACTTCACAATGCTGTTAAAATTTTTGGCCAGCCATCCAATCTCTTAGTTGCTAGAGTACCATCACAAAGAGGTTGTCCACAATTTGCCTGGCAGTTTGTTATTTCCTTGTGTGTTGCGTACCTTCAAGTTGCATCTGATTTATGGTGATCCTATCATGGGGTTTTAGTCACAAGATTTGTTCAGAGAGTGTTTGCCATTGGTTTCTTCTGAGGCTGGGGTGTGTGACTTGCACAAGGTCACCCAGTGAGTTTCCATGGCCAATCTGGGATTTGGAGCCTGCTTGCTAAAGTTGTAATCTGATGCTCAAACCACTATACCACACTTCCAGTAGAAAAGGTGCAGAATTTAGAGTAGTTAACTTTTGGGATTACAGCTCAGTGTGACCAGCAGCCATGAATCCCCCAAACAGCAGCTGTGCTAGCTAAAGGGATTCTGGGAGCTGTATTACAAAAGGTCACTTTTTCCAAGTTCGGGGGGAAAGCCGTGAGCCAGAATGTTTTAGTCACTGTTGCCAAGTTGTGGCTCCTTCTCTAAGATGTCACAACAAGCAGCCACACCACGTAACATCACAAAAGCTCTTTAATTTTTTTCTGACTTTACTAGAGGAAATCTTCCCTGTGGTGTGAAGAGGTGAGCAGCAGCTGCAAGTAGCGATTTGTGCTACTGAAAATATAAACAGCATCTCTGCACACAGCCAAATTTGGCATCTCAGTTGAACAGGAATCCCCTAGATTAGAGGAATACATGCACATTTTAGATGGGACTTGAGCAACCAAGACTGCTGAGGTTTTGGCCTTTTCCTATGGCTTTCCAAGGCAAAGACTCTGAACACTGTATGCCTTCTGTTATAATCCATTGCCCTTTGTTGTGTCAAGAAAAACGTAATCCTTTCATGCTGTTAAATTAAGCACATTTATATGATAGTTCTTCATCTAGCACAATCTTTTCTAATTTTTGTACTCGGACTGTACTATTTATGTTACTCTGATCATTGCCCCCTGTGCAACTGGTTCTGTGTTATTTACTGTCTTTGGGGATAGGACAAAGAGTTCTGTTGGCTACCACTCCACTGAAAGATTTTATGATCAGGTTTATGAGATTTCAGTTGCTGTTGTTGGCTCTGTAGCTATAAGGGTTAGAAACTTGATCTTATAGTAGGTAAAGTTGAGGACTAAATACAATTTGGCCCAATTATTAGAAGACATACTGAATCAAGAGTCAAGAATTATATTAATCGCATTGAATCAGTGAGTTTAACTGTTGTTGGAACTTGCAATTAGATTTAGGCTAAGGTTCTCAGAAAGTCGAAGGCCATGTCCCATGTCATGCTCTTCCCTTAGCTTGACATTCATGGGTTTAAAAAGGAGATGCTTTCAAGCAGTGCCAACCTAAGGCATTTTTTGTGCTTGAAACAAAATCTGAATGTAAGCATTAACACACACACACACACACCCTGCCACATACATCCCCAGACTGAAGTTCCTAGCCAGTCTTACTGCGCAGGCAATTTCTGCCTTCATTTACCCAGCTTCCCAAAATATGCATTCAAGCAGCAAAATTATGAATGGATAGGAACCTCCTGCACATAGTGGTACCCTTCTTTGAAGAATACAAATGGGAAGGCTGGCAGAGCAAGATTTTATTCCTGTAGACACAATCCAGACAAACATCTTGCCTGGATTAGTATACGCTGCTATTGTTGCAAGGCATTTGAGCTGCAGAGGTCCCGTGACATCGTGGTAATGTGGGAGACCTGACACCTATAGGTTGTAGTTCATTTACATTTTGCTTTAATGACAAGCTGTCAGACCAGCTGCAAAGTGAAAAGCACCATTGTTTCCTTAATCTAGAGAAAGCATAGGCGGATTCTCCCAAGAATAAAGAATGCTGTATCCATCTCCTCTGTGCTCCCCACCCCGCATCCTGCCCCGCTTACCACTGGAAATGGCTCCTTCCTTGGCCTGAATCTACATTGCATCTTGTAGCTGGGGGTATTCATGATCACATCTCACAGTCAGGGGTTTTTTTTTGGGGGGGGGTGTTCTCTGTGTGTATATGTGCGCTAGTCCCACAAAATAAGAAATCAGTGGAAGACTAATGGCAGCATCCTTTCCTTCATAAGCCAGGAAACAAGTGCTATGGGATGGGCAAGGCTGGCCCTATCATTAAGCAAAGTGAGACAGTCAGGCAGCAAAGGCTGGAAAGCAGCAGGAAGGTGATGGCAGGAGCTATGGCATTACTAGGGGTGTGCAGGGTGTGTGTAGCGCACCAGGTCACACCCTAACAGGGAGTGTGACACCACTGCTCCCCAAACACCTACCTTTTGGCAGAAACAGACTGTGGCATTCATCTGCTTTTCTTTGAGAGGTGGTGGGAGTGGGACAAAGCTCATTGGGAGGAGAAAGGAGAAGCCCCAGGATTTTGTAAAACTAAAATTTCAAATTTTTAATTTAAATTTTTTTGAAACAATAATTTTTTAAATTCTTTTTCATTTTTCTTTAAAAACATCACATTTTAACCAAATCTTCACTGTGTATATGTAAATACATTTAGGCCTGTGAGGGCAAGAATAGGCTGGCCCAGCTCCATCAGGGCTAGCCTGAAGAAGCAGAGCCCTCCCTCCGGTCCATCTGCCTTGGTCCAGGCCTCAGAGGGAGAGAAGCATGCTGGACCTGACCCCCCCCCCCCTCACCATTCCCTTCTCCTTTTGTGTCGTGTCTTTTAGATTGTAAGCCTGAGGGCAGGGAACCATCTATTATCCCCTCTGGAATTTGAAGGTATAACTTTAATTTTGCTAGTTGTTTATGTCACAGCTGTTAGCATTACATTCCTTGGTATATGAGAATTACAATTTACGAGTAACATTAGTGCAAAAAGTATTACTAAGGATTCTGTATAGTGTGAAATGATAGGAGGTCAGTGAGGAAGGGTGACACCATGAGTTACCGCACCGGCTGACACCAATCCTAGTGACGGCACTAGTCAAGAGAGCAGTGTGGGCTACTTGGCCTGACTTGAATCACTTAAACCAGTGATTCCCAAACTTTGGTCCTCCAGGTGTTTTGGACTTCGATTCCCAGAAGCCCCAGGAAGTTTGACCAATAGTCAGGAATTCTGGGAGCTGAAGTCCAAAATATTTGTAGGATCAAAGTTTGGGAACCACTGACCTAAGCTATCCTTTTGCCTTCAGAAGCACGTGAGGTTTTTTGTTAGAATCATAGAATTGTAGAATTGGAAGAGACCACAAGGGACATCCAGTCCAACCCCATTCTGCCATGGAATATACAATCAAAGCATCCCCATTGACAGATGACCACCCAGCCTCTGTTTAAAGACCTCCAAAGAAGGAGACTCCACTACACTCGGAGGGAGTGTATTCCACTGTCTAACAGCTCTTACTGTCAGAAAGTTCTTCCTAATGTTGAGGTTGAATTTGTTGTTCTATAATCATTGTTGGATGGAGATGAGGAGGAAGAATCAGTTGCCAGCCCATTTGTTTTGTGTACTGCATTGTACACAGTCCAGTGCTAGAATCATAGAGTCATAGAGTTGGAAGAGACCACTAGGGCCATCCAGTCCAACCCCCTGCCATGCAGGAAATCCAAATCAAAGCATCCCCAACAGATGGCTATCCAGCCTCTGCTTAAAGACCTCCAAGGAAGGAGACTCCACTACACTCCGAGGGAGTGTGTTCCACTGTCCAACAGCCCTTACTGTCAGGAAGTTCCTCCTAATGTTGAGGTGGAATCTCTTTTCCTGGAGCTTGCATCCATTGCTCCGGGTCCTGTTCTCTGGAGCAGCAGAAAACAAGTTTGCTCCCTCCTCAATATGACATCCCTTCAAATATTTGAATAGGGCTATCATATCACCTCTTAACCTTCTTTTCTCCAGGCTAAACATCCCCAGCTCCCTCAGTTGTTCCTCATAGGGCATGGTTTCCAGACCCTTCACCATTTTTGTCGCCCTCCTTTGGACACGCTCCAGTTTCTCAATGTCCTTTTTGAATTGTGGCGCCCAGAACTGGACACAATATTCTAGGTGGGGCCTGACCAGAGCAGAATACAGTGGCACTATTACTTCTCTTGATCTAGACACTATACTTCTATTGATGCAGCCTAAAATAGCATTGGCCTTTTTAGCTGCCGCATCACACTGTTCAGTCATGTTCAACTTGTGGTCTACTTGGACTCCTAGATCCCTTTCACACGTAGCTTCATTGAGCCAGGTGTCCCCCATCCTATATCTGTGCATTTCATTTTTCTGCCCTAAGTGCAGTACCTTACATTTCTCCCTGTTGAAGTTCATTTTGTTAGCTGTGGCCCAGCTTTCTAGTCTATTCAGGTCATTTTGAATGTTGATCCTATCATCTGGAGTATTAGCTATTCCTCCTAATTTGGTGTCATCTGCAAATTTGATAACCATGCCCCCAATTCTGTCATCCAGGTCATTGATAAAGATGTTGAATAGCACTGGGCCCAGGACAGAGCCCTGTGGGACCCCACTGGTCTCTTCTTTCCAGGATGAAAAGGTGCCATTGTTGAACACCCTTTGGGTTCGGCCGGTCAACCAACTACAAATCCATGTAACAGTTTCCTTGTCTAGCCTACCTTTTACAAGCTTGTTTGCAAGAATGTCATGGGGAACCTTGTCAAAGGCCTTACAGAAATCAAGATATACTATATCCACAGCATTCCCTTCATCTACCAAGCTGGTAATTTTATCAAAGAACTAGATAAGATTTGTCTGGCTTCTTTCTCTGAAACCCATGTTGACTTTTTGTGATTATGGCATTGCCTTCTAGATGTTCACAGACTCTCTGTTTAATGATCTGCTCCAGAATCTTTCCTGGTATTGATGTCAGACTAACTGGACGATAATTGTTGGGATCCTCTTTTTTCCCCTTTTTGAAGATGGGGACAACGTTTGCCCTCCGCCAGTCTGCTGGGATTTCTCCTGTTTTCCAGGAGTTTTCAAATATGATTGCCAATGGCTCTGATATTACATTTGCCAGTTCTTTTAATACCCTTGGATGGAGTTCATTTGGTCCTGGAGACTTAAATTCATTGAGATTAACAAGGTATTCTTCTATTATCTCTTTACTTATTCTGTACTGAAATTCCCCTATGCTCCATTATCCTCAGGTTGAGCTCCCTTTTCCTTTTCTGAGAAGACTGAGGCAAGGAAGGTGTTGAGTAATTCTGCCTTTTCTCTATCTCCTGTTAGCATTTTGCCATCTTCTCCACGCAGTGGCCCTACCGTTTCCTTCTTCTTCCTTTTGCTGCGGACATATCCATAAAAGCCCTTTTTGTTGTTCTTAACCTCTCTAGCAAGCCTGAGTTCATTCTGTGCTTTAGCTTTTCTGACCTTATCTCTACACTTGCTAGCTGTTTGTTTGAATTCCTCTTTGGTGATTTCCCCATTTTTCCATTTCTTATACATGTTCCATTTAAAATTTAGCTGAGCTGAAAGTTCCTTAGTCATCCATCCTGGGTTCTTGCGACACCTCCCATTTTTCTTTCTCACTGGAACTGTTTGAGATTGTGCCTTCAGTATCTCTCTTTTGAGAAACTCCCATCAATCCTGAACTCCCTTCCCTTTTAGTATTTCTGACCATGGAATCGCCCTTAATTCTTCTCTAACTTTACTGAAATCCGCTCTCCTAAAGTCTAGAATGCGTGTTTGACTATGCCTGGCTTCTCCTTTCCATTGTATAACAAACTCCAGGAGAACATGGTCACTTCCACCTAAGGATCCCACCACTTGCACTTCATTAACCAAGTCATCCTTGTTGGTTAGGATCAAATCTAAAATAGCTGATCCCCTTTTTCCCTCTTCCACCATTGAAATTGTCTTCGAGGCAAGTGAGGAATTTACTAGACCTTAAGGATTTGGCTGAGTTTGACTTCCAACAAATATCAGGATAGTTAAAGTCACCTATCACTATTACATCTCTCCTTTCTGAGTGTGTGGTCATCTGTTCTAGAAAGGCATCATCCAATTGCTCCATCTGACTTGGGGGGCTATAGTAGACTCTCACAATAACGTCCTTGTTGTTTCCTTCCCCTTTAATTTTTATCCAGATGCTCTTCACCTGCCTTCCATGATTGATGTCCTGGATCTCTTCATTGGTGTAAATGTCCCTGACATATAGTGCTATTCCTCCTCCTTTCCTGTTTGGCCTATTTCTCTTAATAAGGTTATACCCCTCTATTTCCACATTCCAATCATGAGACTCATCCCACCAGGTTTCAGTGATGCCTATTATATCATATTTGCTTTCTTGTACTAGGAGTTCGAGTTCATCTTGCTTATTTCCCATGCTCTGTGCATTAGTGTAGAGACATCGCAGACCATGTGTTCCCTTTACTTGCTGCCTGTGCAAATATTTTTGCCTCCAACTGTTGGGTCCTTGCACTGTTTGCCTTGTTCCCTCTATGAATGCTGGTGCTTTCTCTTGAATATGATAACCCCAAATTCATTGCATACCCAGAAGAAAATTACTTCCTTCACTGCACTTACTATGGGCCTTCTGTCCTGAAGGCCTCTTTCTCCTTGAGAGAAATTATTTTTTCTCATGCTCAGAGGCACTCTATGAAACACAGGCTGGCAGACAGAGAGGATTGTGTCCCAGAGAGCAACAGTAAAATAATTATACTGAGTATTCCTAAAATGATAGAGTAGGAAGGAACCTGGAAGATAATCTAGACCAACCACAGTGTAGGCTGTGCAATGCAGAATGGGGCTACAGCATCTCTGACAAATGGCCATCCTGCCTCACTTAGAAATAAAGTGAAAGAGTCTATTCACACCTATGGCAGTCTATTCCACTGCCAGGATCCTTCTCACAGTTAGGAAGTTTTTCCTGTTTAACCAAACTCTGCTTCCCTGTTATTTCAATCTACTGGTCCTCTGTTTGGAGTAGCAAAGCACAAGGCTGCTCCTTCTTCTCCATGACAGATTTTCAGATATTTGAAGGCTGCTATTGTGTCGTACCTTACACTTTTATCCAGGCAAAAGCATACTCTACTCTTTTATCTGTTTCTCACAGAACTTGGTTGCCAAACCTTGGGCATTCTCATTTTAAGGAGGACATTGATAAGTTAGAGCACTTTGAATGCTCTCTCTTATCAGTTTGCTGTAGCAGTTGTGTGCCTTCAAGTCATTTCTGACTTATGGTGGCCTTAATATCCTTCTTAAAATGGGGCATCCAGAATTGGACACAATATTCCTAATGCAGCCGGACTAATGCAGAATAAATAGAACGATAAATAATGCAGAATCCATGGCCTGGATTTCTGTAACAATGCTCCTATCGATAGCTTTTATAGTCATAGCAGCTGCTTCATCCTGTTCTACTCGCTCATAGTTTATTTTGTAATCCATCAAAACACTCAGAGCTTTTTCATATGTTGTTGTTGTGTGTCTTCAGGTTGTTTCCAATTTATGGGGATCCTAAACTGAACCTATCATGGGATTTTCCTGAGAGGTTTGTTATTACCATCTTCTGAGGCTGAGAGAGAGTGAGTTGTCCAAAGTCATGCAGTGGGTTTTCATGGTCAAGCCAGGATTTGAACCCTAGTCTCCAGTCATAGTCCAATGCTCAAATTACTTTCATGTGTGCTACTTCCCAGATAGGTCTCCTCCATCTGAAACAAGTACATGTTTGTTTACTTTATCCCTAATTGCAAAACTTTACATTTATCTGTCACTTTTCATCTTCTTAGTTGGGCATAGTCTTGTCTGGAGTCTTGTGAACCTTGAGCCTTCCATAGCAATGCTACTCAAACTGGAGATCCATGGACCAGTCCTGGTCCACAAGCCATCCTCTGTCAGTCCCTGGAGAATTTCCAGGAAAGAAAGAAATAATTGTAGCCAAAGAGCACAAATATGACACAGGTCCATAGTCAATGGGCACAAATATGGCACACTGAGAGAGAGAAAAATGCCAGTCTTTCATATTAAATAGTTAAAGAAGCATTAGCTCTCCTTCCTAGCTTTGTGCCTTCTGCACATTTGGTAAGCAAACTGTTTACACCCCCATCCAAGTCATTTATAAAAATCCTTAATAATGCAGGTCTTATGACAGCAACATGTGGCACTCTACTTCATATCTTCTTTAAGGAGAATAATGATCCATGACCTGATTCCCACTACCTTATAAACCGGATCACAAATCAGTTTGTACTGGTTCAAATGACCCTGGTTCCCACTTGAGTCGATTCGCTGAAGCAATTCGGAGAGGGGGCCCAAGTGCTAGACCTATTTAACCCATGTCTTTTTTATGCTGATTTTTTTCCATGTCTTTTTGGATAAATCGATTCTGCGCACGTATGAATCAGATGCGGATTGGAATCTATTTAAATTTGCCCTTTGGCCAGCTGGAGCAAGTCCATTTTCCATTAATTTATCTGTCAGTGTGAACCACAAGTGGGTTATTTTATTTTCCAGCAAGAAAATGTGATTGAGGCAAAGGTAGTGTGAACCACGCTCCAAAGTCTAATCAATCCATCAATCCTGATCGCACACCGATTTATTTGTATGTGGGAATGAGGCCCATGATTAGTATTTGTTAAGTATGGTTGCTCAATCAGTTGTGAACCCTCTAACTGTGTTTTTGTCCTCTCCAAATGTTATCATTCAGTCAATAAGGCTACCATAAGAAATGATGCTCAATGCTTTGCTCAAATCAAAGGCCCAGTACATACTGCCCTGAAAATGTGGGCTGGAGGCGCCCAGTTTTCCTCCGGAGGGACGCTGCAGCAGCCAAACTGTGTGGCATCCCTCCAGGCCAAAAGGATCCCGGAAAAACTGGGTTCTTTTTGGCATGTGTGGACACCGTCGTCAATGCACCATTGGCACACTGTGACATGTCCATGATGGAAGCGCAATGCCCAAAGGTGCAGACATGGTGCCGTGCTTGCACACTTGCCTCATATGGACAGTGCCGTGTAAAGATGGTGCCATCCATACACCCTAGGGTTCTGGAGCGTGTGGATGCTGTGCGCTCCGGAACCCTAGTATCAGCGGCAGCACACCCTTTTTGGCCCATCTGTTCCGAGCCAAAGTATGTCCACAGCCTCCCCCTGATCTACCACACCTGTAACTCAGAGGGAGGGGAGATTGATCTGGCATGGATTATTCCTGCCAAAGCCCTGTTTACCCTTTGCAATAAATGCAGTATACACACAAACTGATCACTTAATAATCTGTTGTAGAAATGTGCCCTGTATTGATGTAAGGTTGACTGGTCTGTTAATTTCCTTGTGCTGTGCCTCTCCCTCCCTCCCTCCCTCCCCCCATTTTTCTTTTTAAAGCAGCATCCTTTTTTCCCCTCCTTAAGTAGCATTTAAAAGACAGAGAAGGGTAATGATTAATTGACTTGCAAAGGCTCGGACAACAGTGTGTTTTATACATAATAGACGTGGAAAAATTGAGCAGTGGTCAAGGAGGCTGGAGGTTCTCCTTCCTGGTCGTCTCCTTGCCTCTTGGCATATGATGAATCCTATCAACCGTAACTTGTGTTAAACATAGCTTTTGCTAATTAATTACATATTGCTCTGTGTCTCTCCAAAGCTTTTAGCCATGCCGCCAGGCCTGTAGACACAGGCTGTGACATTAGCAGTGATGTTACTGCTGCTGTTCTGCTCATTGTGGAACATGAATGTCACTGAGAGATAAGCAATCTCTTTCGAATGTGACCTTTTTTAAAAAAAGAAGAAGAAGCAGCTAACTTGGCATTTGCTAAGGGCGAGCCAGTTCATTAAAATTATCTGTATTTCTTATGGAGCATTAGGCAATCTGTAGGGACAATCTCCAATATATTTGCATTTAGAGAATGGGCACATTCCCAGAATTAAAAAATAAAATAAAATTCTACACCTTATCAACTGTGGCACTTTTTAACTTTCCATTTTCTTTGTGTCTAGAAAGACAATTCAGCTAATGTTCTTTGGCAGGGGAACTTCAAAGAGCCTAGCGTAGCTCAAATACAAAAAGATCTTGGAAGTAGTTTTGCCTTAAAGCACGTTTGCAAGCCTTGGAAAGTCCTGAGTGATGCACTTTTAACAAAGCCAGCTTACTGCAAATGCTCCTCAAGTTGTTTCTCTTGTATTAAACCACATGGCTATGGTTGCTGGGGATAATGGGACTTGTGTTCCACACATCTGAAAAAAAATTGAGTTTATCTTCTGTCTTTTGGCTTCCTGAGAGAGGAGGAGGAAACTGAGAAGGTTCACTGGATTGTGGCCTCTGCGGGGGATCCTCCTGAGTCTCTGCTTCTTCTTCCCTTACCCATCCCATCATTATCCCTGTCCTCTGGATGAGATATTGCTCTAGCCTCAACACGTTCTCTTACACATCCTCGGTAACTCTCTCAGTATGTGGATGACTCTGTCAGACACTAAGGGGCTTGACAGACCGCCCCTAAGGGGTGGCCTGCAGCCACCCCTTTTAATGCTGGATCAGGGTCATGGCAACTACATGTCACAGTCCCGATCTCTCCTTTCCGTGGCACAAAAAGGAGCTGCAAAAAGCAGCTCCTTTTTGCACCCTGGAAAGGACACCATAGCCACTAGTGCACGGCTTTCTTGCTCCTTTGGCACTACATCATGTAGACACAGCGGAAGAGGAGCGCTGTGACACTTCACACTGTGTATAGTGGCGTGTGGCGTCATGCCAGCCTGGTGGCGGAATCAGGGCATACATCATGAGGACACCACACCCAGACTCTGCCCCCAGACCTGCCTTAATGGCCGGTCTGTTGAGCCCCTATGTCTCACACACATTCAGTAATGCTCTTTTACTGACTCCCTCTAGTCCGTTCATTCACATACAGTCTCCCACACAAATTCTCTCTTCCCTCCCCCCTCGCTCTCTGTGTCTCTCTGGGTTCATTCAGACATCATTTTTTAGTGCAATGATCCAAATCATTCCACGCATGCATTCTGGGTTTGTTATTCACACTATGGAACCACATCTATGTGCATCTCTGCAAGTTCAGTTGTTCACATGTGCAAGCATTCAAATAAAGATGGACAATGTGAATGCATTCAAAACCTCTTTTTTGGCATGTAGTGTTTTATCCTGGGTCTATTCGGGTCTATTCGCATCAGTTATTCACACTACCAATGATGTGGATCATTTTTAAAAACTCAGGGGAAAACCTGGTATTGATTATCCTGGATTAAATGGGTTTTTGACAGCCCTCCCCCAAACTTAATTGGGTGCATTCGGGATGCGGGTAAACAACAGAGATTTAACCCAGATTCATCCTGGATTGTTTTCACAGTGTGAATAACCCCTCTCCCTGTGTGTGAATGATCTCAGTCATGCATTCCCTATTTGTTGTTCACACTATTTTTTTATTAGAACCTCATCTGTGTGCATCTCTGTGAGTTCTGTTGCCCACGCATATGAATAAAGATGGAGGTTATGATGATATGGATGTATTTGAAACACGTTCAGCACACTCACAGTTTTATTCCCATAAATCCCAGGTCCGTGTACTTTGATTATTCACACAGCTGACAATGTGAATCCTTCCGGATACAAACCCCCCCCCCAAAAAAAAAAACCTAGGATTGTATATCCCTGGTTTTAGGGGGGGGGGTTAGCAGCACTTCCCAAAAAGTATATCAGGTGTATTCGATTTGCGTGTGAACAAGGCAGATTCTACCCACATTCTACCGGGATTATTTTGATCATCTAGATAAACTGTCAGTCACACTATTCATCTGCTTTTTACATACATACATACATACATACATACATACATATGCCTTTTGTGTATACTCATGTATACACAAGAGAATGAATGTTTCTGTGTGAATGTGTGGCGAGAGAGTAAATGAGTATGTGTGTGAGTGAAAGAAAGAATGAAAGAGCATGACTGAGTGTGTACTTATCTGTGAGCACTGGCTTATATGAGTGTGGCTGGGTGTGAAACAGTACATGTAAAATTTACACATACATTAAGTATTGAATTTATTTAAATAAAACTGTTCTAACTTGGACAATGTTATTTCCTTATGAAATATTAAAAATGTGGATATACATAAATGTACAAATGAAAATACACACACTAGACAAACATAATATTTTTATCCATATACTATGTTGGGGGGATGACGACATCTGCCTGTAGATGTGTTGTTGTTCTGTGCCTTCAAGTCATTTCTGACTTATGGCGACCCTAAAGTAAACATATCCTGTGGTTTTCTTGGCAAGATTTGTTCAGAGGAGGTTTGCCTTTGCCACCCTCTGGGGCTGAGAGCATGTGACTTGCCCAAGGTTACTAGTGGTTTTCATTGCTGAGCTGGGAATCAAACCCTAATCTCCAGAGCCATAGTCCTACACTCAAACCACTATGCCAACCTGGATTTCCATGGCTGGACATGCACTGAAATCAAAAGAAAAACCATGGTGACATACACCAGGCTTACCAGACCCCAGCAGTTTCTCCCACCAAAATCTTCTCCCGCCCCGACTCCACACCAAACCCCTCTTGGAGCACACACAGGAAAATCCAGATTTTCCAGAACAGTTTGGAGTAAAATATGAGGGGTTTTTAAAAATTG
The DNA here is from genome assembly GCA_023333645.1 of Sceloporus occidentalis. Lineage (NCBI taxonomy): Eukaryota > Metazoa > Chordata > Lepidosauria > Squamata > Phrynosomatidae > Sceloporus > Sceloporus occidentalis. Next base: position 210,910,526 of record JALMGF010000001.1, read on the forward strand.
TATTAAAATTATAAGAAGCACTTTGCTCACAGATTTGCTGCAAATGGTCAAGAACTTCATGTAGCTGGATCGCAGCCGCTATGTGGTGGGTGGGAATTTTATTTAGTGCGTAGACAAGCCCAAAGTCTTTTCTGACATGGACTTCCCAGTAACATAGTTGCTTCCGCGTGTTCACGCAGCAGGACATCCACAACCAGTGGCAGTGCTGTGAATTATCTTTACTATATTATATATTTATATTTTATGTTTTAATATATATTTCCCATTTGCTTTTACAGTAACACATCATTGTTGGCACAGCCACAAGGCAAAACAGATGGCAACCCCTTGAAATTTTAGTAAACTACTGAGCAGACTCTAGTCAAGGTAAGCCTCAGCTATCATGAATGTGGTAGTCACTTAATCACAACAGAACTTTTTGTTTCCACAAATCTTCACAGCACACCTTTTCTGGAGTAAGCAAAAACAGTGAGCAGTAAGCAGTTTTTGCAGTAAGCAAAAACTTACTGCAGCCAGCAAGAACTACGTTGGCTGCGGTTACTCAGAGGACCTTCTCTTCTGCAAAATCACCTTTCTCAGCAAGGTGATCAAGAGAGCAGTTGCCAATCAACTACAAGCAGTCTTGGAGGAAATGGATTTTCTGGATCCATTTCAAACTGGATTCAGGACGGCATATGGAGTTGAGACTGCCATGGTCGCCTTAGTCGATGATCTCCGTCTGGGCATCGACAAGGGAAGTGTGACCCTGCTGGTGCTCTTGGACCTCTCAGCGGCCTTCGATACCATTGACCACGGTATCCTTCTGGAACACCTGAGAGAGTTGGGTATTGGAGGCACTGCATTGCAGTGGTTCCAGTCCTACCTCTCGGGCAGGTTCCAGATGGTGTCGCTTGGGGACAGTTGTTCGGCCAAGAGGGAGCTCAAATCGGGCGTCCCTCAAGGTGCGATACTGTTCCCAATGCTGTTTAACATTTACATGAAGCCACTGGGTGAGATCATCCAGAGACATGGGGTGGGGTGTTATCAGTATGCTGATGACACCCAAATATACATCTCTGTGTCTCAGACTGAAGCAGTGACTAAGGATGGCATCTCTCCTCTGAATGCCTGTCTTGGGGCGGTAATGGACTGGATGAGGGAAAACCGACTCATGCTGAATCCAGGTAAGATGGAGGTACTTGTTATAGGAACCCCGAATCCAAGAATGGAGTTGTGTCAGCCAGTTCTGGATGGGGTCACACTTCCCCTGAAGGATTCTGTTCGCAGTCTGGGGGTGCTGATACGCCAACTGTGCCCCTTCTTGGAGCCGAGGGACCTGGAAACAGTAGCACATACACTGGTAACCTCTCGATTGGACTTCTGTAATGCGCTCTACTTGGGGCTACCCTTGTGCCAAGTTCGGAAACTTCAGATGGTACAAAATATGGCAGCCAGATTGATCACGGGAACTTGTAGGAATAATATAATAATATATAATAAATTTTTATTTATATACCACTTTTCCAACAGATCAAAGCGGTTTACATAAACAATGACATAAATAATTACATTAGCAAATATACAACTAAAATTCAACCCGTTACCTTAACTACAGCTAAATTAATCAAAATACAATTAAATTAAGAATATTAAAGTCTATTAATATATACTCTCAACTCACTATCAAATATACAAATACAATAATAGCAGCAAAAACTCATTACAATACAACAAAATATAAAATAGATAACAATTAAGGCAATACTATTAAATATTATGAAATACTATCAGACAATACTATCAGATTCTAACAACCACCTTATACTACTATATACTCCAGCTGTTATAATATTATATTATATATGGAATGACCATATAACACCGGTCTTGAAGTCCCTGCACTGGCTGCCTATTAGTTTCCGGGCAAAGTACAAGGTGTTGGTGATTACCTTTAAAGCCCTACATGGCTTGGGCCCAGAGTACTTGAGGGAACGCCTTCTTCCCTATTGTCCGCCCCACATACTAAGGTCCTCTGGAAGAAATCTACTACAGCCAAAAAAATCTAGGCTAACATCTGTCTCCCAAAGGGCCTTCTCTACTACTGCTCCTAAACTATGGAACAACCTGCCGGAGGAGATCCGTCACATTCCCACTCTGGTAGCTTTTAAGAAAGCACTCAAGACGCATTTCTTCCGGCAGGCCTTCCCAGATTAACATCCGAGTAATTTTTCTATTAATTCCATCAAACAGCCACTACTGTCCGGAGCTGCCTCTGCCTTGTTTTAACAACTGTTTAATATTTAATTGTATTTTATTGGGGATGATGGGTTTGGGAAGGTTGGAATATAATGGTGATAACTGTTTTATTGTGTTTTTAAGGGTGTTTTATTATTGTTAGCTGCCTCGATCTGCTTGGAGAGGTGGGATACAAATAAATGTTGTTTCATACCGTGGAACAATATTTCATTTTTTTTAAATCCTGGCTTTTTGAGCTGGGGGGGGGGTCTTGTGGCTTGTGTGTACATTGCACAAGATTTATCTTTGTGGCCAAGAAGGGGTTCATTTAGGGTTGCCATATCCCGCCTGGGGGCGGGACTTTCCCGGTCTGGGGTGGGGCCACACGGTCCTGCCCCGGTTTGGCCCCACCCCCGGGACTCCCCCCCCAGTGAGGCCCTGGAGGCAGCTCCACCCCTCCCCATGGCTGTGTGCCACCTTCCCCACCTCCCTGCCTGGGATAGCCTAGACAGCAGGTCTTCAGGAGACCTGCCACTCAGAGCTATTGTCAGCCCACTTGGTATATATGTCTTGCAAAAGGCCTTACTTTCCAGGTTACAGTGAGAGAAAAAAAGGCCATAAATCGTTCATGTTTCACTAGGAGTCTAAATGCCTCATCTTTTAAATGTCTACCGTGTCAGTATTCTTGTAATTATCACAGGATCGTTTTTGAGGCCCTAAACACCTTTACTTGTAATATGCACATTTCTCCCGAAGCTGACCAATGGGAAAGAAGCAATCAGCCCTCCATTTGGGTTGGTTTTCAATGGCTTGGTGAAGGAAGAGATTTTGCCTTGCAAGGTGCTGGTAAATAATAGAAGGCTTTGGGGTAGTAAAGCACTTTGAGACTGCTTTAACTCAATGCTAAGGAATCCTGGGAATGCTAGTGTTTGGGAGACATTGAGACTTCTCTGTCAGTCATGGCTCTGAGGCCACAATAGACTACAATTCCCAGGATTCCCCAGCACTGAGCAGTCTCAAACTGGACCATTTCCTCAGTGTGGATGCACCTGGGGAGGAATTCTGGGCACTGCAGTTCAACTACGTTTGGAGGGTTATGGGACTCCCTGTCAGACATAGCTCTGGGGCCACAATGTACTACAGTTCCCAGCATTCCCCAGCACTAACCCAGGACAGTTAAGTCACTCTCAAACTGGATTATTTCCTCAGTGTGGATGCAGCTTTGGCGAGGAACTCTGGGCATTTCAGTCCAGCATTGTTTTATTTCTGCAGTGTATTTTGGACCAGAGACAAGGTGACCAGGCATCCTCCTCCTTTTCCAGGACATGTCCTCTTCTGTCACATTTCAAAAGGTCCTCCATTTGGATCATGGCTAAGAAGCATGGATTTATAATTACATGGGTGTTTTTAGCTTTTATTTTTGGCCATGTCCTACATTTTTTTGCTTGGGTGCCCTACATTTTGGGGTGAGGGCATTGGTCACCTTGGTCAGAGAGCTTTCCAGGGGTTAACTGCCATTCTGCTGTGGTGCTGGAACAAACCACCATTCCCAGAATTCCATAGCATTCAGCCAAGACAGTTAAAGTGGTCTCAAACCAGATTATTTCTCCTGTGTAGATGCAGCCCAAGCCTTTTGCCTCTCTTATGCCTGAGATTTCAAAGCCCAGCCTTGGCACCACAACAAACTACAAATCCCAGGATTCCATAGGATGGAGTGATGAGAGTGAAAGCAGTGTGGCAGCAGCCTAAGTGTGCTTAATGCAGTTCTTAACATGGTGCACCTCTTGCCTTCAGAGTCTCACAAGACTTTTTTGTTGAACAACTTGTACCCATTAACTCCATTTCATGTCTTCTGTATTTAGTGGGGAGGAATACAGACAAAACAAGTCAAAATGAAGAAAAACCAAAGTCCCTTGACCAAAGGGTTTGGTTGTGGAATAAGCCTCTGAAATATGCAAGAGGCAATGTTAAAATAAAGCCATGTTCAATGCTCAGATGTGCTGTTTGGAATGGGGAGAGGGGGGTGGCCAGAAAGGGAAGTACATTTCTGCAATCTGTCTACGAATAATGTCAAAATGTCCTCCATTTTGATCATGCCTAAGAAACATGCATTTATATGAACATTTCTAAAAAAGCCTCAATTTTTTCACGTGTCCGCCATTTTTAAAAATGTGTCCTACATTTGAAAATGTTGTCCTGCATTTGTCCTACATTTGTCCCAGTTTGGAGGTCCTGACTTATGGCAACTCTAGGTTCATTCGCTCATCCTTGTTTTTGCTTTTATGGACAAAGCCTTCTGTTTGTTAAGACTTCAGCTGTATTGCAGCCCATCTGTCTCATGAAATACATTGCCATTGCTGGAAAAACATTGTCAAATGTGGATGATGTGCCTGTGTGTAGACAAACTTGGGGTGGGTATCATGGAGACACCTAGTGGTTGCAAATGCAAATAGTTTTCATTTATGTTCTTGAAAGGAACACATAACTGATGCTAAAAGTCGTAGCTCCTTCCAGTCCAATTAATTCAAATTCACTTTCCTTCCAATCCAATTAATTCAAATTCACTTTTCAGACTCAGCTTCTGTATTTTCCCATTTTCTTTCTGTCTCTTTCTCTTTGTATATAATAACAACCACATGTCCAAAGAGGAGAATGGACTCTGCCTGCATTGATATCTCTCCAGACCATCTTAACTGACAGCAACAAAAAATCTTGGCAAAATGTAGGCATGTCACTTTAGCATCTTTATTTTTTCTTCCTCTCCGGCATGAATGTTTTAATATTTTTGCCTGATGAAGAGGCCAGTGGAGCTTCGGAAGCTTGCATGATGTACTTTGTGCATTTTTGGTTGGATCAATAAAGGTATCACAATTTTGTGGATTTTTGATGTTATTGTATTTTGCTGTTTCTCTCTCTATATATTCTTTCTAAATTCTCTCTGTGCATGCATCCTCTTAACCTGTATTCTAGGAAAAATGTAAATATCACTGTAGCAATCTTTTACATCTGCATACAAATTACAGTGGGCCTTTGGTATCTGCTGGGGCTTGGTGCCAGGACCCACCGTGGATACCAAAATCCATGAATGCTGAAGTCCCATTAAATACAGTGGCAGAGTAAAATGGTGCCCCTTCTATAAAATAGCAAAATCCAGGTTTGCTTTTTGGAATTTATATATTTTAAATGTTTTTAAGCCATGGATGGTTGAATCCATGGATAAGGAATCCATGGATAAGGAATTCATGGATAAGGAGGTCGGGCTGTATTGTTTCATCACATTTTATATATGAAGGGTCACAGTGATTCTGATTTCTGTGTATGGGGGTAAAATATCTGGACATTGAAGAAAGCTGACAGGAAGAAAATCAACTCATCTGAAATGTTGTGTTGGAGAAGAGTCACAGAGTGCTAAAAAAGAGAAAAAACGGGACTTAGAGCAAATCAAGCCTAAATTCTCACTAGAAGCAAACATGACTACACTGAGACTTTTGTACTTTGAAGATATCATGAGATAACATGACTCATTAAGAAAGATGATAATGCTTGGTAAATTTTAAGGTAATAGGGAAAAGACAGGGACTTCTCTATAGATGGATTGGTTCAGTCAAGGAAGCCACAACTCTAAGTTTGCAAGACCTAATCAGACTCTATGAACCTCTCATTTATAGGGTTACCATAAACTGAAATTGACTTGATGGCAAATTACAACAGATTGCTACAGATCCCTAGATTTAGGAAGTTTGTTTCCATCACTATGCCCTGGATTGTGCCTAAAGTTTCTCAGTATTTATTTATCATGCTTAGATTTTATTTGTTCCTTAAAGGAGGTTAATAGTGGTTTAAATGCTGTTTTTAGTTCTGACTGGACCAACTGAGGCAATAGGATTTACCTATGTGTTGACTCACCATTCAAAAATTGATTTAATGGGTCTGGTTGCAAGTGACCAACAGGATACCATCCATAATATGCATGCCCATCCCTTTGTACATTATACTCGCAACAATACTAAGAGGTAGATTAAGATAAAAGAGAGTGACTGGCTTAGTGTCATTTAATAAGCTTCATGGCTGTATGGAGACTGGAACTGGGATGTGTGTCTACACAGTCCAAGTCCAACATTGGCCTCTACTCTTCTCCACAGTGACTGTATAAAGGATCACAGTCTATGTTTATATCCCAGCGGTATTCACTTTCTGCAAACATTCATGCAGTTCATTCTTAGTCGGGCAAATATGCGTGACATTGGGATTTGCAAGTTGCCTGCCTCAGATTTCTGAGGAAACAGTCATGCTTGTATAAATTTGTTTTCAGCAAAAATCACTTAGCAATGCAGCCAAACACTGAGCAGCAATATGCCACAGGGAGCCTGTGACCAGTCATGGCTAGCCAACCTATACTTGAATATTCTCTGGGAATACTTTGCAATCCACAGAGTGAAAATTACTTAGCAAAAACTTGTTGCTGAGTGTTTGTGAAGACCAAAATTTTCAGAGACAAAATCTGAATACCTATTCAGTCAATGAACAGGAAACAGACACAGACACAGTGCATTCCTCCAGAAAATTATTCAAGAGATTTACTCCATACTAGCTGCTCTTACTTCAAAGTGTTACGTGTGGATTAAGGTAAAATGGCTCAGAGTTTAATTCCAAATAGGACTGTCAACTTTTCCTTCTCCTGGGCCTGTTCATATTCAGTGCCTTTAATATCAGCCTAAACAAGAGGGTACTGTTAGGACTGAATATGGAGAAAGTGAATAGTTTTCCATTGAAAAGGGGGTCAAACCAAGGCTTCATTTATCACCCTATTTAATTTGTATGCTGATAACATCATAAGAGACTCTGAGGTGGGAGGCATAAAAAATGGAGGAAGGAATATCAACAATCCAAGATATGCACATGCCAACATAATTCTAGTAATAAACAAATTCAGAGTTATTGAAGGATTAATGAAGAAGGTCAAGGCAGAAAGTGCAAAGGCAGGTTTACAGCTGAACATTGAGGAAACAAAACTTAGGACCACAAGCAATCTATATAATTTTAAAGCAGACGATGAAGTGGTCGCAATAGTCCAAGATTTTCCATACTTTGGCTCAATCATGTATCAGAGCAGAGACTGCAGTCAAGAAATCAGATGAAGATTTGGACTTGGAAGAGTAGCTATGAAGTAACTAGTCAAGATCCTAAAGTGTAAAGATATATTACCAAATACCAAAGTTAGGATTGTCCATGCCATTGTATTTCCCATTTCTATGTATGACTGTGAAAGGTGGACAAGGAAGAAAGCTGATGGGGGAGGGCAACAACTCATTTGAGATGTGTTGCTCAAGAAGAGTTCTCAGAATAACGTGGACCACTAAAAAGACCAAGGGATGGGTCCTAGGGCAGATCAAGTCCAAAATCTCCCTGGAAACAAACAAAAAATGACTATACTGTATTTTGGTCATGACATGAGAAGGACTCACTATAAAAAACTATAATGTTTGGTAAAGAGGAGGGCAATAGGAAAAAAGGAAGACTGCATTCCAGATGGATAGACTGAATCAAAGAAATTATGGTCATGAATCTGCAGGAGCTGACTAAAGTGGTAGAGGACAGGGGGACTTGGAGGCCTCTTGTACATAGGGTTGGGCGAGATCATCCGGAGACATGGGGCATGGTGTTATCAGTACACTGATAACACTCAAATTTATTTCTCTATGAATCTGACTGATGAAGTGACTAAGGATGGCATCTCTCCTCTGGATGCCTGCCTTGAGTCGTTAAAGGGCTGGATGAGGGGAAACAAACTCAAGTTGAATCCAGAGAAAATGGAGGTACTCGCAATAGGTATCCCAAGTCCAGGGAAGGAGATTTGTCAACCAATCCTGGACGGGGTTGCACTTCCCCTAAAGGACGAAGTTCGCAGTTTAGGGGTACTCCTAGACTCATCACTACAATTGTCATCTCAAGTGGATGCGATGGCCAGGAGTGGTTGATATGCCAGCTACGTCCCTACCTGGACCGAAAGGATATTGAATCAGTAGTACACACACTGGTAATCTCTCGTCTTTATTTCTGTAATGCGCTCTACATGGGGCTACCTTTGTACCAAGTTCGGAAGCTTCAGTTGGTTCAAAATGCAGTTTGTCCAAGTTTGACCACATAACACCTGTTTTAAAATCTCTTCACTGGCTGCCGATTAACATCCGGGCGCAATACACGGTGTTGGTTATTACCTATAAAGCCCTAGATGGCTTGGACCCAAATTACTTGCGGGAACATCTCTCCCTACACAATCCGCTCCACACTCTCAGAATAACTGGAAAGAATGTGTTAGAACACCAATCAACTAGGCTTATATCAACCTCCCAGAGAGCCTTCACAGCAGCTGCTCCGAAACTGTGGAATGGTCTTCCAGAAGAGATCCGTCTTATTACCTCCTTGGAGGCACTTAAGAGGGCACTTAAAACAGATCTCTTCCAGCGAGCTTACCCACTTGACCTTATGTAAGAAATACCCTCTGACCATTGTATAACTTTGCTGCATTGCCACTTGATGATGAGTTAGTTTTTAAGATCAATTGTTATTAATTTTATTGATGTGTTCTTATATGTATTTTAAGTATAGATGTATGTATTTTAGCAGACTGTAATCCCGCCTCGGTCCATCTGGGAGAGGCGGGATAAATAAACTATTATTATTATTATTATTACACCAGAAGCTTCTACATTTCAGTTTGCCATTCCAGGCCAGTATTTACATTTGGATAACATAAGAACTATTACAGTAATTTAAAAAATCACATTCTAAATAACTACTATATAATTAATAACATCCCCTTATGTTTGGGGCTGAATCCTAATAGATGAAGGGGCACCATGAGTGAGAAAACAGAAGATGATTAGCTATGAGGAAATAAAGATGTCTTTCGATACACTGTTGTAAAGCCAAGACACATAGACGAATATCAAGAGATAGTAGAGAGCTGGAGTAACATGACAGAACAGATGAGATTTTGGGCTTGACAAGAAATAAAGTGAAAGGTAAGAAAGCAGGGAGGAAGATAAATAGAGAAACGAGCAGAACAGGAAAGCAGGAAAGCAGACATTTATAAGGTTAAAATTTAATTCTATAGGTAAATGGAAGCCAGCGTAGCAGGAGAGCATTAGTAAAATAAGAGAGAAGGAAAATTGAAGGAGCTGCAGGATTTAAATATAGAGAAACCTTTGGAGATAAGCAATAGGAAGGCTAGGTGGAAGAGCATTACAATAATCTACCTTGTATAAAAAGAATTAAACAGAGGCTTGATGTTATCCAGTAAAATCAGCTGAAAGAAAAGAATGAGATTTTGAGCACTGGAAATGATAAGATTTAGCTGTAGCAGAAATAAGGATGACAAAGATCAGGGTCAAAAAGACACTCCAAATTATATGCTTGTGAAGAAAGAGAAAGGGGTAAAACATCGGGACTCTTTATACTCTTACTCTGTAAGTCCCATTGAATTTAGCTGGACTTACTGCTGAATGCACATGTATAGAGTGACAGGCTCCAGAGTAGGAAATAAATGTAAGGAAAGGAGCAGGACTGAAAGGACAAATCAAAAATTCAATTTAGATTAATTCAGTTTCAGAAAATAAAATGACTTCTGTGAAGAGACACGTATGCGGCAACTTACTTTAATGATAATAAAGAATTGAGAAGGAGTAAGGGTAGAATTACCTTTTTCCCTCCTACGAGGATTCCTGTGCCTTTAACACTTGCATGAAAAGCAGAAAACCAGCCAAGGAAAATTTAGCCCAGTCCTGCATCAATGTATGGTGAAAATCTCTTACATTATTATAAAGAGAGCATGCAAATTTCCTGTTCTTTGACTACCACCATCATCCCTGGTATTGAATATAATATACTGGCTAAAAGAGTTGAAGGATTAATACTAGGAGTAAAATTAATTTTGGAATGCGTTCCTAGATGTGTTCTCTGTCTACCTAAAGCAAGCCTTCGCACACTCTTCACACTTATGGCTGACAACTTTTTTGCCTCTCTGGGCCCTTGTTGTTGTTTTTTTATCTGTTGAAAATATAACATATTTTTGTATTCTGTCTTTTAATGAATTTTAAATTATTTTAACTCTTGAATAGTGTGCATTCAGGTCATGAGGTTTTCTTGGCAAGATTTGTTCCGAGGAGGTTTGCCATTGCCTTCCCCTAAGGCAGAGAGCATGACACTTGCCCAAGGTCATCCAGTGGGTTTCATGGCCAAAAGGGGATTCGAACCCTGGTCTCCAAAGTCCAACACTTGGACCACTACACCCCACCGCAGTTTGCTTAATTGCTTTTAAATAGTAGAAGACAGACAGACAGACAGACGCTGCACGTTTTAATCTTATTAGTTTAAATAAATTGTATGCCAACTTGAGTCCCAGTGCTGGGAAAACAGCAGGATATAAATGTATAAAATAATAATAACAATAAAAACAGAATTAGAATTGCTAAATCTCAGGCTTGGGTCATAAGGCTTAAGCCTTGAAGAGACAAGTTTACATTTCAGGACCTTCCATTCAAATAGAGTCTTTAGATCTGTGATTGCAACAATGTGCATAATTACTGTACTATTCCATGCGTAAATGCTGGCAGCTACGATAGCTAGTGTTTTTCCTATCAAAGGAATGGTGAATCCATACCAGGTTTAAATACAAAGGAGGTGGTCTTGGTGCTGCACTGCACAAAATAGGTTTGGCCTCTTAAATAGCTTATTAGAGCCAATGCGGCGTAGTGCTTTGGGCCTTGGACTACAACTCTGGAGACCAGGGTTCAATTCCCAGCCTAGCCGTGGAAACCCATTAGGAGAGCTTGGGCAAGTCAGACTCTCTCAGCCTCGGGGGTGTGAGACTTCGGAAATACTCTGACCCAAAAATCCACAACAACCTTCAGATAGTACAGCAAAGTTTATTAGAGGACTTGAGATTAAGTATTCTAGCCACGTCTTTGTCGAAACTGAGGGACCCCAATAGAGTCAGAACTTTAAAATCCCCCAAACCCTCCCCTTTGAGTCGATACCCTACTCTCCTGCCTTTGATGTAGCATTCCTCCCTTTGATCTGTAGGAAGGAAGGAGGGAGGGGGTTTGAGCATTTGGTTCTTGTCTCTTCTACGAAGTAGAGATCTAAAGCTGTATACAGATTGGGTTTCAGATTCTCAACAACCCCTCATAAACTGCCCGACTGCCAGGCCCTATGTGAGCATGCCCTACGTGACCATCCGGCTTAGTCCCCATGGCGGCATCCCCCCTTATTCTTCACGTTACTATCTATCTATCAATCTAGCTATATCCATCTAGCAGCAGACACCCTGAATGCCATCTATCTATCTATCTATCTATCTATCTATCTATCTATCTATCTATCTATCTATCCATCTATCTCTCTACCTATCTATCTGACAGAGTACACCCTGAAGGCTATTTATCTCTATCTCTCTCTCTCTCTCTCTCTCTCTCTCTCTATCTATCCATCTATCTCTCTATCTATCTATCTGCCAGAATACACCCTGAAGGCTTGACTGAAGGTGGATTCTGACAGGGGGAAAGTAATGGCAAACCCCCTCTGCACAATCTTGCCAAGAAAACCCCATGATAGGTTTGCCTTAGGATCATCATAACATGGAAACAACTTGAAGGCACACAACACATAGCTCATTTAAAGCTAGTTAAAATTTGGAATGGATTCATTGGCCCATTGTGATAGGAACTACCAACAACCCCTTTAGCTGTGCTGGCTGTCCAACTACAGATACTCAAGTCTACCCCTGGAACTGTACTGAACGTCTACCCAGCCTGGTTGAATCTGCCAGAGCTTGTGCCTTTGAGAACATGGAGTAACCACTACCACATTGAACTCATGGATTGGCACAGCCATTTGGCCAGGATAGTGGTTACCTTGAAGCCTGAGTACCAGATCCCAGGAGGGATCTTGAGGCTAAAAGGGTAAGGGGAGTGACAGGGTTGGAACTGCAGGGCAGGCAGAGAGTAGTTCCTGCCACGTTTAGAGATTTACATATGTCCAAAACACACTGCAGAAATAATCCCGTTTGAGGCCACTTTAACTGTCGTGGCTCATTGCTAGGAAATTCTGAGAAGTGTAGTTTTGGGAGACATTTAGCCTTCTCTTTTTCGGAGAGCTCTGATACTACAATAAACTACAGTTCCAAGATTCCCTACACTGGGCAGTTAAAGTGGTTTTAAACTGGATTATTTCTGCTGTGTGTTCTGAACCATAGAAGGCAGTAGAAAAAAGAGAGAGACCTCACTACAGACAAACTGATTAAATCAAAGAAGCTACATCCCTGAGTTTACAAGACCTGAGCATGGCAGCTGATGACCAGGGATCTCTCATTTATATCTATAAATGATATATCTTTATATCTATACATCTATAAATCTCTCATTTATAGGACCAGTACAAGTCAAAGTCAACTTAACCATGAAAAACAACCACACCTCAAACCATCTTCAAGTCTCCACTGAGCCATGGTCAGTCTTTGGGTACCTTTGGACCAAATACTGTCTTTCAGACTGACCTGCCTCACAGGTCATTGTGATGATAAAATGGAGGGGGGGGGGGGAGAGAGAGAAGAACCATATTCATTGTGCTGCGTTTGCTGAAGGTTGAAATATATATGTGAATATGAAAAGAAATATGAACAGAAAAAGAATATGAAAAGAGAGAGAAAAAGAGAGACCGCAAGCTACTGGGTCATTGGGAGGAGAATCCCAGAGAAATCAAGGGTCCCATGCAATTAAAAGCAACAAGAAATGTGCTTTGGAACATCATGTATGTGGTCAGTGGTCTCCTTTTCCCCCGTAGAATTTTGATTAGAGTGTTATACTTTAATTAGTTCATTTGGAAAATTAATTAAAGTTTGAGTTAATTAAGCAAACCGTTTTAATTAACTGAGTCCACGTAAGACTCATTGTAGTGGTTTGGGTGTTGGATTAAAACTGGTTCAAATCCTCGCTTGGCCAGGGAAACCCACTGGGTGACCTTGGACAAGTCACACTCTCTCAGCCTCAGAGAAGGCAAAGGCAAACCCCCTCTGAACAAATCTTGCCAAGAACACCCCATGATAGATTCATCTTAAGGTCACCCTAAGTCGGAATTTCAGAAACAACTTGAAAGCACACAACAATGTAATAATCAGCAGGGCCGTGAGTGAAGAAGATTTTTGTTTTTGGCTAGTTGTGATGTAAAATGTTACTGGTACAAAGAACTGAAAGTGTCAAAGATGGTCTCTACTGTTCATTACACAATCAATACTCCTGCATTTCCTTACTTCAGAAAATCACCGGTACTATGTGGGTCTTTGCAAATCGGAACGTTGGACTTACCTGATAGACGTCCCTTTCCAGCAGAGAAGGTCTGAGCATCCTGACTATGGGTGGTTCCGCCCACTTGGCTCCTGATAGGCAGGTAGAAAAAACAAAGGAAGAACCAGGGCCCTGGCCCCCGCCCCTGCGGGCGGAGCTACCCCAGGAACCACAGTCAATTTCAAGCCAAGGAAATTTTGTTTCAATGTTGGCCTGAAAGTTTGGCAAGCCGCCCACCCACGCCAGTAGGCAGAATAGGGTGGGCAGGATGCTCGGACCTTCTCTGTTGGAAAGGGACATCTATCAGGTAAGTCCAACGTTCCGTTTCCCAGCAGAGAAGGGGACGAGCATCCTGACTTTGGGATTTACAAAAGCAGACCGAATTCTAGGGAGGGCCAGCTGGCACGGAGGGCGGATGAGGCACCACCTGTTGCAACACCCTTCGGCCGAAGGCTGCCTCTGTTGATTGGAAGAGGTCAAGTTTATAATGTCTGACGAAGGTAGAGGGGGACTTCCATGTGGCTGCTCTGCAAATTTCAGCCAGTGGAGCGTTGGTGGTCAGCGCTGCCGAGGTAGCTGCACTCCTGGTCGAGTGGGCGGTGATGCCTCCTGGCGGTTGCAGGTTGAGTGTCTTGTAGCACTGGACGATACACTCTTTAATCCATCTCGCCAGAGTTGAGACTGACACCTTTCTTCCCTTCGAGTTAGGCTGAAAGGAGATGAATAGGACCTCTGACTTCCTGAAGGTGGACGTTCTCTTGAGATAGACCTTTATGGCCCTGCGAACATCAAGGGTATGCCAGATCTTCTCCAAGTCCTTGGAAGGTCGAGGGCAGAAGGAAGGGAGGATGATGTCCTGAGATGTGTGGAAAACAGAGTTGACCTTAGGAATGAAGGTCAGATCGGGTCTCAGGAGGACTGAGTCTGGTCTGATGACGCATAACTCCTTGCGGACGGAGAGGGCGCCGATCCCAGAAATGCGTCTCGCCAACGTGAGCACCATCAACATCAACGTCTTCGGGGCAGGAACCTGAGGGCCACCTCCCTCAGTGGCTCGAATGCGGGGATAGTCAGGGCTTTAAGTACCTGATGGAGGTCCCAGGAGGGGAACCGGTGCTTGGTTGGGAGCGCCCTGTTGGCAACCCCTTTGAGCAACCTGTGAATATGAGGGTGGTGGGATATCTTAGCTGTGTCCTCATGAGGGAGGATGTAGGTGATGGCTGCCACCTGTCTCTTTATGGTGTTAGGGTGCAGGCCCTGGAGGAAACCGTCTTGGAGGAACTGAAGGATTGTAGAGACTGAGATCTTGATGAAGTCCTTCTTTTTGCATTTGCACCACCTTCTGAATGCCCTAAAGGTGTACTCATAAATTCTGATAGTGGACTGACGTCTTGAAGCTAGAATAGATTCAACTACTTCTGGAGAGTAGCCGTAGCCCTTCAGCATGTAGCGTTAAATTTCCAGGTGTGAAGCCGTAGCCAGGCTGGGTCCGGATGGTGGATCCGAACCTGAGCTAGAAGGTCCGGCCTGATTGGCAGGGGAAAGCTCTGAGTTGCCATGCTGAGGATCTCTAAGAACCAGGGCCGTCAGGGCCATGCTGGGGCTACGAAGATGACCTGTGCTTTTGGTCCTACATATCCTGGATAGCAGCTTTGTGAGCAGAGGAGTCGGAGGGAACGCATAGAGGAGGCCCGCTGGCCAAGGGCCTTCGGCTCCCTCTGTTTGGAACCTGGAGAGGTAGAAAGATGGGGAAGATCGAAAGAAAGAGCGGTTCCTATACTGTCTCCTATCGTCTCTTTTCTTAGCTGAGGGGAGAGCTTTTTTCTTGTCCTTACCCTCTACTAGCACCGGGTCTAGGGATTCCCCAAACAGCTTGGATCCAAGGAATAGTGTGAATGCCAGGTTTTGCTTGGATCTGGAATCGACGCTCCAATTCTTAAGCCAGAACTGCCTGCGAACCGCTACGGCTGCTGCTTGGGCTCTGGCGCACTGTTGGATAGTATCGAGAGTGCCATCAGCTGCAAAGGCTGCAGCTCTGGCCATCTTATTGATGGTTTGCTTAACCTTGGTATCGGGGGTTGGGCAAAAGATCCAGGAGTTGACGGGACCACTGGAGGCTCGCGTGCATAACCATAGACACAGTGATCGCCGCCCTGATGGCAATGGACATGGCTTCGTGGGCCTTTTTAAGTGCCCCTTTGGCTCTACGGTCCTCTGGGTTTCTGAGGGTGTCCTCCCCATCCCTACTGAATACCGCGGACGAGACTAGCGCCAACACGGGAGCATCCACCAATGGGACCTTAAGTTTATCCATGACGGCCGTCTGAAGTACGTAGTACTTGCAGGTAATGCCGTGATTGGGCCTGGCAGAGGCTGGTCTCGCCCATTCATCTCTAACAATCTGCATGATGTTAAGAGGGCACGGGATTTGCTGGACTTGGAGATGCTGAGACTGGAAACAGTTCCTCGCTCACCTTGGGGAAATCAGAATCGAGGGGGGTGGGTTGCCCTGGGGGTAAGCTAATGCCTAAGGTCTTGGTTGTCTTTTTTTTGAGCGGGGCATAATCCTCTCGTTTGAACAAGCGCAAGGACATTTGAGGGTCCCCGTTGTCCTCCCCCTCATCTTGCGACAGTTCACCCTCCTCAGCCTCTGAGGCTGAGGAATCACGGGTGCCCTCTGAGACCTCTTCATCAGAAGAGAGAGTGACGCGGGGATGCTTGTGGTTGGAACCCTTGGCATATCTGGATTGTTTGGCTGGTGGGTGGTAGGAGCGTTCTGAGCCAGAAGAGGAGCATGAAGCTCCCTCATCTTCCTCTCCTGAGTTGTGGCCCCCTGCTGGTGTTAGAAGTATCTGGGTGGAGGAGGGCTCACTAGGCTTTCTGCCCCTAGAGGGCGAGCTCCGTTTGTCAGCCGCTTTGACTGGTTCCATGGTCGGCGATTGCCTGGGCTGCCCCAGCGCTGCAGTCTGCGGTGGCTGGGAGTTCTCCCCCGTCCTCCCCAATGTGACGACCTCCATGTGCAGCCGCGTCTGGATCGGGCTGGCCGACTCCATGATGGTGGCGCCCATCGGCTGTCGCACAGCCAAGATGGCAGTGCCCATCGGCGGCTGCGTGGCGAAGATGGCAGACTTCCGGGTCAAGATGGCTGCCTCCATGGGTGGCCGGCATGAAGCCTGCATTGTCACGGTGGTTGTCCACGGGCAGCCCCCACCCTCCGGGGAAAGAAGCCTGGCGGTCGCTGGGGGGGAAGAAGGCCTGTGGAAGTAGGGGCCCCGGCCACATGAAGAAAGGGGAATCCCCCGGGAACGGAATGGCCCCCCATGTTGGTGCGCTGGGTCCGTGGGAGCGCAAACCGGCGGCTTCGCTCCCTCCCTGGGAGGCCCTGGAGGTGGACAGGGCTTCCTTATCTAGGAAGGCCCGAAACCACCACAGCATCTGCGGTGGAGGGGGAGAGTTACTACCGTCCTCCTCGCCGCCCTCTGGGTCACTTGGTGAGGGCTCTCCCTCCTCTGACCCTAATGGGGTCGCTTGGGAGTCCCTTGCCTCATCAGCGGAAGGGAGGGTGGGTTCCTTTGGCCGCTGCGGGCACGCTTCCACCGCGAGGGCCGATGTTGGAGAAGCCACACGGCGAGCAGCCGGCAAAGCCGTGGCTGGCCTGGGCAGGGTGGAAGCGAGCTCCCCTATAGCTCTGGGCTCCTTGTCGCTGGCCATGCCTCCTGGCAGTGGAGCAAGGAAGAGGGGGGAATAGTGGAGGAAAGGCAGCAGAGAAGGTTGCGGGGCCTTTTTTTGGGGAAGGTGTAGGGAAGGAGAGAGAGAGAGAGAGCCAGGAGAGTCCGGGGAACTAGCGAAGCGATGAATCCGAGAGGAGAAAAAATGTCCTACCAGGAGCGAGGCATGAAGAAAACTGGGGTTCCTGGGGTAGCTCTGCCCGCAGGGGCGGGGTCCAGGGCCCCAGTTGTTCCTTTGTTTTTTCTACCTGCTTATCAGGAGCCAAGTGAGCGGAGCCATCCAAAGTCAGGATGCTCGTCCCCTTCTCTGCTGGGAAAATGCAACTGTAACTACACAATGGCATCAGCACATGAAGTGTCACCCAATGCGGGAGGGCCTTTTGTGCTGGACTTTTGGGGTGGGGCCGAAAGGGCATGGCCCACCTTACTTCAGCCATGCGCCATTTTACTCATATGCAATTGTGACATCTGGTCACCCTGTGGTAAGCGGCAGAGATTTACATGCTGCCACAGTGAGCAGGTCTCTGAGGGCAGAGTGCTTCTCTCAGCCCTCTGAACCATAGGATCATGCCTTACAAAAACCTATACATTTTGCTGTGTGAACTGCCCCCTCCTTTGCTGTGCACCACACCAAGTGTGCATCTCCACTGTAGAAATAATGCAGTTTGACACCACTTTAAGTGCTGTAGCTCTATCCTATGGACTCCAGGGATTCGTACTTTTACAAGCCTTCTTTGCCAAAAGAGTGTTGGTGCCTCACAAAATTACAAATTCCAGGATTCTGTAGGGATCCATGGCACCATGAACTTAAAGTGATGATGAACTGCATTATTTTTAGTGTAGATACACCCCAAGGGTGAAGCAACCTAAGGTAGAAAATCCCACAATCATGTCTCTTCCTCCCTGGCACTAAAAATGCTGTAACAAACTTATTAAGGCCTAAATCCAATTGTTAGTCCCAGTAGTAGACTCATTGAATCAGCTGTTGAATGGTAACAAAAGACTTAGTAAATCCCATTGATCCAGTGGTTCTGCTATAACTTTGATTAGGTTTGATTTGTTGCCTTTTCCTAACACCCCAAATCAGCTGCCTGGGGTGAGTGCCCCATTCTGCCTAATGGTAGGGCTGGTACTGAAAAAAGCCAAGTATATTTTGTGTCAAGACAAGACTTTGTCATATCTTCTTCCTTGCTGCTTTTCAGCCTGGGCTCCTAGATCTACCTTTTCAATATCTTTCGTGCTTTAATCATATTTTATAATGTTCTTGTATGTCCTCTTTTCTTTTTATCCCCGTTGTAAAGGAAAGAAGCCCAATCTTTTAAAGTTCTTTCCCCTTTCAAAGATAGGGAGGTTTCTTGCTGCCCTTTCTGTGTGCCCTCTCTGTTATTATAGCAGTACAATTATCTAATTCTTTCTTCTTAAACTTGCTCAGGCCAGTTTCTCCAAATGATTGCTTCACAGAATGGCTATTGGAGGTTGATAAAATGCTGTGTCTTTTTTATTTTAAGCAATTCCCTTTTATCATCCAGAAATGCAGCTGAATGACCTTGTAGCCCAACGTTCAAGAGAGTTCTTTCCAGAGAAGAAATAAATAAATAATAAAACTTTTATTTCTACCCCACTTTTTGTGAAAACAATCAAAGCGGCTTACAATGTTAAAAGAACACGCCATATATACAAAATACAATCCCCAATGGAGTGCTTTTGGACCCATCAGGGAAGCAAACGTGTCAGCAATAAGTAAGCTTGTCTGTTTCTGTGCTTTTGTGGTCCCAACACGCAGAAGAAAAAACGGTGTGTGTCATTGTGTTGTTGTTATTACTAAAAAGTTTAAAAACATATTTTAAAAAACCATACAAAAGAGCAGCATTAAAATACAGTGGGGCCTTAATATTTGGTTCCAGGGCCTACCATGAATACCAAAATCTGTGGATGCTCAATTCCCATTAAATACCAGTGGCAGAGTAAAATGGTGCCCTTCATATAAAATGGCAATATCAAGGTAGGGGTGTGTATGTGTGTATGTATGTATATATTCAAACCGTAGATGGTGGAATCAATGGATAAGGAATCCATGGATACAGAAGGCTGACTGTAGAATTATACTATCCACGATGATCAAAATCCTATTGGGCAGTTATGAAAGTTTAACTATTGTAGTTATATGGCTATGCAGTGGATTCGGACCTCCCCATCCCCAGTTACCAGGAAGCAGCCACTGAGGGTGATGGGGGTCTGTATTTCTGTCCTTCAGGCAGCAGCAGACTGATGTTTCCCCTCCTTCCTGTGAGTGATCTTCATTGCAACAGGCAGAAGCAAGGTCCGTATTTCAGTTCCCCTTTGGACTAGACATTGCTTGCGGAAATGTCAGTCAGCTGCTTTGTGAGCGACAGGAAACAGGCCTATGTTATTCACAGCCACTGCCTCCTGGTAAATGGGGATTGGGGAAACCTTCACGGTTCCTTCATGTGCCCTAAATTAGGGTCTGTGTAGGGATCGTGAAAACCACAGAATTATTCCAAGTTATGCATTCTCCAAGTTATGCATTCGTAACTCCCAAACAGTATTCCAACCAGTATTAAAACAATTTTAAAAATACAATTAAAAATAATTTTTTTAATCCTTTTAAAACACTATAGGGCCTGAACAGACAGGCCAAAATAAAGCTGCTTCGGGTCACTTTGGAGGTATGCAGTTTAAATGACACACACATCTTAAGAGTCCAGAAGCTGCGCCAAAGCTGCACTCCAGTCCTTAGGACTGGAGCATGACTTTGGTGTGGCTTCCGGCTTTTAAATAGCATACCTCCAAAGTGACCTGAAGTAGCTTTATTCAGGCCCATAATTAAAACAATACTGCATCTTCTTAAAAGTCATTTCTTTGAACACTTTCTTTTCCAAAAGCCTATTAGCATTTTTAAAAGGCATTTTCCTGCTGAGGGATAGCATGGAGGGGGGCATTTTGGCTTCCCTGGGAAGGGAATTTTAAGGTGATCCACCAAGATGGTCCTATTGCACATCTCTAGTAGCAATGCCTGAAGGTGGTGGGACTGAGAGAATAACTTCTTTTGAGGATCCCAAGGGCCTGGAGAGGCTCCTATGGACAGATATGGTTTGCCAGAGAGCCTTGAACTACATCATATGGCTTTGTTGGTCTTGATCAGGACTTTGAATTGTGCCAAGAAGCAAACCATTACTTTGTTAGTTTTTTGTGGGTTTTTCAGGCTATGTGGCCATGTTCTCTGAAGATGCCAGCCACAAATGCTGGTGAAACGTCAGGAATAATCTCTTCTAGAACATGGCCACATAGCCCAAAAAACCCACTCAAAACTATGGATGATGGCCATGAGAGCCTTCAACTTCACATTACTTTGTTGTTGTGTGCCTTCAAGTCATTTCCAGCAGGGCCTCTGTCATGACTGTCAAAAGCTCCTCTTTTATCACAAGAGAGTCACACATCCCCTCCCTTTTTAAAACAAAGTTGACATTATTGATCAACCACAGCAAGTCCTTTGGTCCGATTTCCCCATTTCCTATTCTGTTTGCTTGCCCTCTGTTCAGTTACCACAATGCAATCCAAACACACAGTCACCCCTTCAATGAGTGTGCATGCATAATGCAAGATATGTTATACAGCAGCATCTTATGTGAAAACTCTCCAAAGCTTTGCTTAGTGGGATTTCTGGGTTTATATTTATTAGGATATCTTCATTTGCTAGTGTCATTTTACGTTTTATACAGTCTCTAAAGTTTGTTAGGACACATACGGCTTATGCCTTCAGTATATGAGTCTAGCACATTAGTACATTAACACACACACACGGTGCTATCCAGGGGTGAACCCAAGAGAGATATAGCAGGAGATCCCCTCAAATATTTCCCACTTTCCCATTCGTTTCCACCATCTTCATATTACATTGTGTTAAGTTTTTTTAAAACATGCATTAAATCCTTGCTCCACTAATGATGATGCTACCTAAAAGCAGAAAAGCATTTGGTTGTTTATTGTTGCATGCCTTCATAATTTCCAATTTATCATTGGGTTTTCTTGGCAAGTTTCTTCAGAGAGGATTTGCCATTGCCATCCTCTGAGGCTGAGAGAGTGTGACTAGCCCAAGGTCACCCAGTGGCTTCTTATGGCAGAGCTGGGATTCGAACCCTGGTCTCCAAAGTCATAGTCCAACGCTCAAACCACTACACCATTCTGGCTTTAAAAAAGCATTTAGGATTTTTTTAAAACCAGAAATTAGGGGAAGGTTCTTAGAGGTACTGCCATTAAAATTCCTGAGACAAGGGGTGGAGAGTAGGAAAAGAGGACAGGGATAAAGCACTGCTGCCAGGATTCCTGAAATTTAACATGGATTATTGAAGTTTAAATGTTGAGAAACGGGAGTGTGTCCAGAGGAGGAAGACCAAAATGGTGAAGGATCTGGAAACCATGAATCCCTGACTAAGAAGCTGGATATGTTTAGCCTGGAGAAGAGAAGGTTAAGAGGTGATATGATAGCCTTGTTTAAATATTTGAAGGGATGTCATATTGAGGAGGGAGAAAGCTTGTTTTCTGCTGCTCCAGACCTGGAGCAATGGGTTCAAACTACAGGAGAAGAGATTGCAGCTCAACATTAGGAGGAACTTCCTGACAGTAAGAGCTGTTCAACAGTGGAAAACAGTCCCTCAGAAAGTGGTGGAGTCTCCTTCTTTGGAGGTCTTTAAGCAGAGGCTGGATGGCCATCTGTCAGGAGTGCTTTAAGAGTTCCTGCATGGCAGGGGGTTGGACTAGATGATCCTTGGGGTCTCTTCCAACTCTATGATTCTCTAAGAGGTAGGGATCAGAACTATATTTGCTCCCATTGACTGTAAGTGCTTCTGTTTCTTGGAAACTCACTGCTGACTGGCTTCGGATGACCTGCCAAACAGCATCGGTTCACAGACCACCACTTGGAGTACTACTATATGAGGATGTATGTATGTATGTATCTCTGTGCTAGGACTGCCAGAGTGAAAACTGGAAAGGCCTCCTATCCTTTTAATGGTTGTGCAGAAGAAAGGATTGCAGGTGTTTCTTGTTACCTGTTTGTTTGACAAGCAGCACCTGCTGAAATGGCCTCTTCTATACATTCATTAACAGGAGAGGAGCCCTCTCCAGTTTTCACTCTGATAGCTCTGTATACAGGTACAGTATATGCACATTTCGTGCAGATTTGTCTTCTCTGTGTCTTCTTTTGAGGAGAGGCATTTTCTCTTTTTTGGAAACGCGGCAACTCAAATGTCTCAGTCTAGCTGATGCAGGTCTGCCCTCTTGGGAAATGTTGGCACTCTTGCCCTGGCCTAGGCTATGATCAGGGCTGGTCCTTTGGCCTGGCAAGGAAGAGAGGTTGGGAGGCTCTTGGCTTCTCTTGCCCAGAGTGCCTGGGTTGCCAACTGCAGCCTCCTCCTTGGGTGCCTCTTGCCCAGAATGTCCAGATGTCCTATTTTTCCAGGACACGTCCTTCATTTCAGCCTTCTGTCCAGGAGGAATTGCCAAAGGTCCTCCATCCAGAGCAGAACTAAGAAGCATGAATGTATATTTCTAGGAGTGTTTCGAGCTCTTCTTGGCTCATGTCCTCCATCTTTCTTGAGTGCCCTCCATTTTGAATAGATGAAGAAGCACGACTTTACATTCCTAGGAAAGTTTTGATCTTTTCTTGCTCATGTCCTCCATCTTTCTTGAATGTCTTCCATTTTGAGCAGGGCTAAGAAGCATGGCTTTACATTTCTAGGAATGTTTACAGCTTTTCTCGGCTCATGTCCTCCATCTTTCTTGACTGTCCTCTATTTTGAGCAGGGCTAAGGAGCATGAATGTATATTTCTAGGAGTGTTTCGAGCTTCCCTTTGGTCACGTCCTCCATTTCTCTTGAATGCCCTCCATTTAAATCAGGGCTAAGAAGCACGGCTTTACATTTCTAGGAGTGTTTCGAGCTTTTCCTGGCTCATGCCCTCCATCTTTCTTGCGTGTCCTCCATTTTGAGCAGGGTTAAGGAGCATGAATGTATATTTCTAGGAATGTTTCAACCTTACCTTTGATTACGTTTTCCATTTCTCTTGAATGCCCTCCATTTTGAGCAGGGCTAAGGAGCATGAATGTATGTTTCTAGGAGTGTTTCAACCTTACCTTTGATTACATCTTCCATTTCTCTTGAATGCCCTCCATTTTGAGCAGGGCTAAGGAGCATGAATGTATATTTCTAGGAGTGTTTCAACCTTACCTTTGATTACATCTTCCATTTCTTTTGAATGCCCTCCATTTTGAGCAGGGCTAAGGAGCATGAATGTATGTTTCTAGGAGTGTTTCAACCTTACCTTTGATTACATCTTCCATTTCTCTTGAATGCCCTCCATTTTGAGCAGGGCTAAGGAGCATGAATGTATGTTTCTAGGAGTGTTTCAACCTTACCTTTGATTACATCTTCCATTTCTCTTGAATGCCTTCCATTTTGAGCAGGGCTAAGGAGCATGAATGTATGTTTCTAGGAGTGTTTCAACCTTACCTTTGATTACATCTTCCATTTCTCTTGAATGCCCTCCATTTTGAGCAGGGCTAAGGAGCATGAATGTATGTTTCTAGGAGTGTTTCAACCTTACCTTTGATTACATCTTCCATTTCTCTTGAATGCCCTCCATTTTGAGCAGGGCTAAGGAGCATGAATGTATGTTTCTAGGAGTGTTTCAACCTTACCTTTGATTACATCTTCCATTTCTCTTGAATGCCCTCCATTTTGAGCAGGGCTAAGGAGCATGAATGTATGTTTCTAGGAGTGTTTCAACCTTACCTTTGATTACATCTTCCATTTCTCTTGAATGCCCTCCATTTTGAGCAGGGCTAAGGAGCATGAATGTATGTTTCTAGGAGTGTTTCAACCTTACCTTTGATTACATCTTCCATTTCTCTTGAATGCCCTCCATTTTGAGCAGGGCTAAGGAGCATGAATGTATGTTTCTAGGAGTGTTTCAACCTTACCTTTGATTACATCTTCCATTTCTCTTGAATGCCCTCCATTTTGAGCAGGGCTAAGGAGCATGAATGTATGTTTCTAGGAGTGTTTCAACCTTACCTTTGATTACATCTTCCATTTCTCTTGAATGCCCTCCATTTTGAGCAGGGCTAAGGAGCATGAATGTATGTTTCTAGGAGTGTTTCAACCTTACCTTTGATTACATCTTCCATTTCTCTTGAATGCCTTCCATTTTGAGCAGGGCTAAGGAGCATGAATGTATGTTTCTAGGAGTGTTTCAACCTTACCTTTGATTACATCTTCCATTTCTCTTGAATGCCTTCCATTTTGAGCAGGGCTAAGGAGCATGAATGTATGTTTCTAGGAGTGTTTCAACCTTACCTTTGATTACATCTTCCATTTCTCTTGAATGCCTTCCATTTTGAGCAGGGCTAAGGAGCATGAATGTATGTTTCTAGGAGTGTTTCAACCTTACCTTTGATTACATCTTCCATTTCTCTTGAATGCCTTCCATTTTGAGCAGGGCTAAGGAGCATGAATGTATGTTTCTAGGAGTGTTTCAACCTTACCTTTGATTACATCTTCCATTTCTCTTGAATGCCTTCCATTTTGAGCAGGGCTAAGGAGGATGCATGTACGTTTCTAGAAAAAAATATATTTCTATCTTTGAGCTTTTCTTGGATCAGTTCCTCCATTTTCCCTCAAGGGCCCTCCTCCTCCTCCATGACCTTGCAATGCTGTGCCTCCTCCTCCTCCTGGACAGTGAGGAAAGGCTCCACCTTGAGCGCAGAGCGCTCCTTTGTCCTGGCGGGGAGCGGGCGCCAGGGGGCGCTGCCGGACAACCTTCTCGCAGGCGGACCCAGAGAGAAGGGGCGGCGCGGGAGGCGGAGGCGGTGCAGGCGACGCCTTCTGCCCGGGGAGGCGTCCTCTTGATCGGCGTCTTGAGGCGGATGAGAGCCGCTGTGCAGCGAGCCATGAAGGTCTTCGTGACGCGCAGGATCCCTCCAGAGGGGCTGCAGGTCTTGAAAGGGGACAGCAGGTAAGGGGACACTGGGCAGCCTGGCACAGTGAGTGTTGGGCTCTGGCTCTGGAGGCCAGGGTTCGAATCCTGGCTCAGCCTTGGAAACCCATTGGGTGACCTTGGGCAAGAAGTCACACTCTCTCAACCACAAAGAATAGCCATGGCAAACCCCCCTCTGAACAAACCTTGCCTAGGAAACCCCAGGATAGGTTTGCCACCCTTAAGTCAGCAATGATGGGGTTGAGAATCTCAGAGCACCCATTTGGGAAGAAATAAAAATAAAAGGGTTTGTTTTCCAAAAACAACAACAACAATGGAATATTAAATTGAAACATTATTATATATAGTATATAGTGTGTATATACAGTATATAGTGTATATATAGTATATATGTATGTATGTGTGTGTGTATATATATATATATATATATAGTATATGCTCATAATAGTAGTAATAATAATAATAATAATAATAATAATAATAATAAATGATTTATTTATAGCCCGCCCAATCACAAGGAATCTGGTTATTCATGGATCATATCAAAATTCTTTATTTGGGCCCCAAAACCTGCCCTCAACTTGTACATGAGGTCGACTTATAGTCGAGTATATACAGTATGTGTGTGTGTATATATATATATATATATATAGTGAGTGTGTGTGTATAGAGTGTCCTCTTACAAATGTCGCAGACACTGGCCAGTGAGGAGAGGCTTCATTAAGACAGAACTTTTATTGTTCTGTGCTTGCTCAGGCTTTACCAATGCTTTGTTAGCTAGGAACACTGCTAACTTAATTTATAGTGGTTAATCATTGGCACAGACCATGAAATTCACCTTTGATCGGTAGCAAGGAAGCAAGCAAGTTATGACCAACCCTGGCACCACCACCCCTGGTTTATCGGATTTTGGAAAGGGGTAGACATTCACTTTGCACTCTTGCCTGATATTTCCAAATTATATGGAAACAGCTCAGGCTGATGTGGGACCCGTACCCCAAATCCTCCTTGCATGCCACCGAACCCAGGAGAGGGGGATCCTCTCATGTGATGCTAGTCATTGAAGGTGGCACACAAAAGGAAAAATTCTCACACTATTTTCTGTGCCTACTCCAGACCTCAGCACTTCATTCTGCTCAGGACTGTTTAGTATAAGAGTCCTTGTAAGAGCAGGGTGCCTGCCTGCTTGCCAGGTATCTTCTTCCCCTTGCCCATTTAAGTACTACCCAATTTGATGAGACACACATTGGTGTTCATTGTGCCCGCATGCTGTCTCTACCCACTCTAGTTAGAAAGAAAGATAGATACAGAACTCACATGCTCCCACCTCACTAGCAATAGTGCTGTGGCTGTGTGTGCTTACTTTTGCTGCCTGCTTCATTGAGAAAAAGAGATTAGGTAATTTGATTTCCTGGTAAATGCAACATGGCTGAAGGAAATTCTGTCTACTGTGGCCTCATGCTGATGCAGCCTAGCTGGAAAGAGAGAGTGGACTTCTTGCTAGTAAGGCCTGGCTGAAGGAGAGAGACTGGCCATTGTGACCTGTTGCTGATGCAGCCTGGCTGAAGGAGGGAGATTGACCATTGCTGAAGGAGAGAGACTGGCCAATGTGACCTGTTGCTGATGCAGCCTGGCTGAAGGAGGGAGACTGACCATTGCTGAAGGAGAGAGACTGGCCATTGTGACCTGTTGCTGATGCAGCCTGGCTGAAGGAGGGAGACTGACCATTGCTGAGGCCTGGCTGAAGGAGAGAGACTGGCCATTGTGACTTCTTGCTGATGCTGTCTACCTGAAGGAGAGAGAAACTAGTCGGTATATTACAGCGTGATCTTGTGGCAGGTCTTCATACATGTACTCACTATGTCAACAGGGATGAGACCACAGATCTTTTAGCATGTTTCTGTGCTGGCCAGAATGTATAGCCACACACACACACACACACACACACACACACCAGACCCCTCTCCAAATTATATAGAAATTGTGAAGAATTCAGGAAAAGGTGCTTATTTCACACCAAATTTAGAACCCGGCGAAATTTATTTGGTGAGCAGATTTGTAAAGGTAGAAATAGAGGTAGAGGTAGGAACCCAAACGCCTCTTGTACGTATTGATTAGCCTGGATGGTTGCAAGATTGTGATACCAGAAAATAAATTATAATATATTTCCAAAATATCCATTGTTTCATTGTTGTCGTGTTCTTTCAAGTCATTTCTGACTTATGGTGACCCTAAGGCAAACCTATCAAATGGTTTTCTTGGCACGTTTCTTCAGTGCTGGGGGGTTTGCCATTGCCATCTTCTGAGGCTGAGAGAGTTGACTTATCCAGGGTCCCCCAGTGGGTTTCATGGCTGGGCGGGGATTTGAACCCTGTTCTCCAGTGTCATAGTCCAGTTCTCAAAACCACTGCACCACACTGGCTTTCATTAGGACACTATATATTAGGGGTGTGCAGGAAATAATGGCCTGTTACAGACAGCCAAAATAAAGCTGCTTCGAGTCACAGTGGAGGTATGGTGATTCAATGATGCATGCATCCTAAGAGTCCAGAAGTTGCACCAAAGCCACGCTCTAGCCCTAAGGACTGGAGCGTGGCTTTGGTGTGGCTCCTGGACTCTTAGGACGCATGCATCATTGAAACACCATACCTCCACTGTGACTCGAAGCAGCTTTATTTTTGCTGTCTGTAACAGGCCAACGTTTCTATTTTATAAAGTTAATTTTCCATTGCTTTCTTTGGAAATGCCTTTATTCTTTCCCAGGTGAGTGCTCTAAGGTTGTCACATCCCTGAACAGTGGCTGTTTACCTTTGGCAGCTCCCATCCCTCAGTGTATAGATGAGCATCTTTTGGCTTTCCAGATATTGTTGGTCTGCAGTTCGCATTATCCCTTATCATTGGCAAGGCTGACCAAAGCTGCTGGGAATTGCAATCTAATAGCTTCAGGAGGGGCACAGGTTGCCCACCACTGCTTTAAAGAAATGTCTAGTAGGCAGTTGGGAGAAATGTAGCACAGAGTAGACCTATCACTGGCCTCTGGCAAAGATAGTATTGGTTACTGCATGTCCTAGAAAGCATTTGTGCACACAGTTGCCTGCCTCAGGACAGAGGGAAATCACATTTGAGGAGACTGGAGAAAGTAGGGAAGAGTAGATAAGAAATTGACACCTGGCCTGGGATTTAAATAAGCTTTCTCACGAACGAAAGGAGTGGGGCATGGAGGCCAATGTGTCTTTCCATGTCAGGTGGGCAGCATCAATGTGAGGTCACAGTGGCCAATCTCTCTTTCCAGCCAGGCTGCATCAGCCAGAGGCTAGGTTGACATAGGCAACAAAAGCCTGGCAGGCATGGGCACAGCACCTTTCTCACTGAGGTGGGTACAAATGAGAGTATATGAGCACAATAGCTTCTCTTGGGGTGAAGATTGAGATGAGCAGAAGCAATATGTACACATAGTGGTTCCCAGTATGTGTCTCCTCAAAACGAGCAGTAGCAGGCAAGGGAAGGTTGGCGTGGCAGGTGGGCATCGTTGCAGGGTATAATTCTAACTCCATGTGGATGGGGACCAAAGGAGTAGAGATAATCAAGGTGGAGAGTACAGTATTTGAGGCACATCAGATACAGCAGGACAACAGTGTTCAGAAACTATCATAGCTGGTCAGAATGTGTAATTTAAAGTGGAAATGACTGATTGCCATTTAATCAATAAAAATGCAAATACATTTCCAGTATCTTGATCTTTTTGAAATAGCAGTAGCTTTGGCATGTGACTCGTTGGTAGAAATGATGACTGCTGTTCAGTTTTTCTTTTTTCTTCCCTATCAGTATAACACACCAAGAACAGAATGCCCTCAGATTTACACACCTGTGCCCTTTAAACCCAGACTTGCTCATATATTTTCTTTGACTGGACGTGGCCTTGGCTAGTCAGACAGCTAAAGATTTGGTTGATTAATCTGGCATTTTGTAAGTTTTCTACCTTCAGTAATTTTGCCTTGTCATAGGATATCTTTTATTCAGAACTCTGAAAGGTTATTTTGGGAGCTACAACTCCCAAATCCACCAACCAGCATGGCCGATACCCATGATGGCTTGGCCATTCTGGGGCCCATAGTTCAAAATAAGATCTGGCTTTGTTTAATTTTGCCTTTCGTCTCTCATTTACAGCTGCAGTGTCCAGCAGTGGGATTCAGATGAACCAATT
This sequence comes from Sceloporus occidentalis, assembly GCA_023333645.1. Lineage (NCBI taxonomy): Eukaryota > Metazoa > Chordata > Lepidosauria > Squamata > Phrynosomatidae > Sceloporus > Sceloporus occidentalis. The sequence goes on from JALMGF010000001.1 coordinate 210,940,027, forward strand.
CCCCAGTCTGAGTTGTTAGCAGGCATTGCTGGCAAAGATGGTCTCTTCTGTCTCTTGTCTGACCGGATAGACAAAGAAGTTTTGGATGCAGCAGGTGAGCATGCAGGGATAGGGAAAAAAATGGAACAGTCTGTAACTTGTTTGGCTATGAAGATGGAATGTTATAGAAATGTTAACATGCCTGATGTCATCTGGTTCATGTTAAAAGGCAAGCCAGATTTTATTCCGCTGCCAGGTTCTCCTCTGAATACACCACATTACTGGGCCTGCATGAGGCTTAAGTCAGTTCCTCGTTTATTTAATGGGGTGGGGGTTCATATTTATTTAATGGCGGCAGGGGCGTCTGTAAATTCCCAAGACTGCAACCAATTCCAGCTTCATTCTTCTTCTTATCTCTTTCCTTCTGTGAAGGCTTGTATCCTGCTCCCAAGGATTATCTGGCCAGACAGTCTGTCTGAAATAAAAATTCCACTAACCCAAATGTGCTGTTAAATCCTTTGCTTTTATTTTGCATTTGTATTTGTAGGTTTCTTCATCCCCATCCTGCAAAACAGAACTTCTGGCCTTGGTGGTTAAATATTACCAGACACTTTATGTTGAAGGCTTTTAGGGATTTCAGCCTTCATTCCCCATTATGTTAAGCACTGTACAGAGATTGGGAGAGGGGAATAAACCCATTGTTTTTAATAATGTAATTTACTGCTTGGATGTAGAATGAGACAATTACTCTTCTAACTCTTTCTCCCAAGTGAATGCAGAATCGTGCACTTTAAGTGTACTTCAGATCACCTCCAACCCGCTTTTGAAACCAAGGCTGTCATGTAACAGTTCCCTTGCACTCTCTAAGGATATCAGTACTGCTCAGGCTACCTACATATAGTGAAGGATTGGGGTCTCCCAGCATCCCCACTTTTCAGTTCCCAACTGTCCATGTGTTGGCCATCAAAACATAAGAAGAGTCCTGGTGGCACAGTGGTTAAATGCCAGTACTGCAGCCACTCACTCACAAATCATAAGGTTGTGAGTTCAATACCAGCAAAAGAGTTCAAGCTCGACTCAGGCTTGCATCCTTCCGTAGGTCACGAAAATGAGTAACCATTTCAGGGGGTTTCAGGCTATGTGGCCATGTTCTAGAAGAGTTTCTTCTTGACGTTTCGCCAGCATCTGATGCTAGCCACAGATGCTGGTGAAATGTCATGAAGAAACTCTTCCAAAACATGGCCACATAGCCCGAAAACCTCACAAAAAACTATGGATGCCGGCCATAAAAGCCTTCGACTCCACAGTAACCAGATTGTTGGGGGCAATTAGCTTACACTTAGGGAGTGCTTAAGTCCACTGATAAGCAGTATAGAAATGTACTTGCTATTGCTAAGAGTCATTCTGGATCAGACCCCTGGCCTGTCTGGTCCAGCATTCTGTTGCCATATGGCCAGCCAGATTCAATGGGATGTCCTCAGCAGGATGAGCACAATAGCATTCTGTGACTTGTGTTTCCCAAGAATAACACCCTTATGTCTGCACCCAATACAGCTTAGCTGTACCATCCGAATTGTCTAAATGTAAGGGATAATGATCATGCAGATTTGGATCTGTGTAGGGTATGCTGTGCATCTTATTCAAATATGTGAATTATCCACATTTGGGTTTTAAGTATGTCTAGGGTGGATGGCACAGTCCTGGCCCTGATTCTAGGGCTACCACCTTTCAGCTGAAATGTACTCCTGCTTGCAACCCAGCTTGGGACAATATCTTGTGCTGAATGTATTCGTATTCACCAGGTACACAACTTCTGTCAGATGATAAGTGGCAGGGGAACAGAGAAGGGGGCTTTATCTGGTGAAATTTTGAGATGTGACCTTTCTTAATTGTTGGTATTTTAAACATAATGCTGTGATACATTTGAAGAATTACATATAGATTAAAAATAGGCTAGTACAGATTTCAACTTTGAAAAATATGATTAGTCAGACTATGTGTTAAAGCTATTGAATCAGTTAAATGTGTGGTTTAAAATAATTACTCATTTGATAGATTCAACTTGAATAGATTTACATACAACAGAATTTTTGTCCTGCAGAAGAAGAACAGAGCTCTCTGTGTGTTTTACATGGGGAGTTGCTCATTCCAGAATCCCACCTTCAACTGAGATCTATTAGTTTCCCCTTTAATGACTTGTTTTGACTGTGTGGTTTTTACTTTTGCAGGTCCATCCCTGAAAGTAATAAGTACGTTGTCTGTAGGATATGACCATCTTGCTATTCCTGAAATTAAAAAGCGGTAAGACAGGGAGCATCATAGTGCTTGCATTTATATAGTGGTTGTTTGTTCTATTCATTTAAAATCATTCTCTTTCTGTAGCTGCTTTGCCCCAGAAGAAAATGTTATTTGTTACAATTAAGGCACATCCATTGCACATAAGATGTTGCTGGGCCCTTGTTCCTTAATAGTATGTCTCCTGTTGTACGAACATCCACAAACCCTTAGATCCACAAACCTCTAGGCAGCCCAGTTTTCTTTTAAAACAAAGCACACTCCCTCCTCCACTCTACCACCAACGTGTCTTTTTTCCAGTGACAATCACAATTTTGTGCAACTGGAGTCTGCCTGCTTCTGGTTTCAGTGGGAATGGGAACTGACTTGAAGTGGGTCATGGAAGGTAGAAAACAACCCCAAATTGCCCTAAATTGCCCCCCATTCCGGTATAGAACATCATCATATGGTAGCTCTGTTTCAAGTGACTTGACTTCTGAGCCTGAAAAGATAATTACATGAATGGGACTCATTCATGGCTCTTCTCCTCTGGTGTTACCCATCAAAGGAGACCTGGCACTTGGCTTCTAAGAGGGTGATGAAAACATTTGTTGCTGTTTGCCCCCAACCCAGGAGCCATTTACAGTTAGTCTGGCATTTATGTTCCTTCCTATTGTCTTGGTTCAGGAATTGTGCTGATCGACAGTTAACCAAAACTGTATGTTCATTTGGCATCATGCCTAAATTAACAACTAATAGTTTATGACTGATTGGCAAGGCACAATGAACATCATGATTTGAAATGGGTGTGCAAACTATAATTTGTTATTATTATGGCTTAATCTTAATTGGTAAATCAGAGGACCTTTCCACACAGAAGTAGGGTCAGTTCACATTGGTCGATGCGTATTCGTGTTATATTGCATTGGTGTTCCACACCTGTGAGCTCAGAATACATATTGACCAATGCGATATAACGTGAATACGCTTTGGCCAATGCGTATTCATGGCTGGGTTCCGAACTGAAGGCAGCCGACTCCTCTGTTTTGCGAGTCAGCAAAAATAGTGGATTCACGGGATCCGTATTGATGGCCAGTGCGAAACCTCTGCTGCTTTGGCTAGTGTGTACATCCAATCCGCTGGTTCTCCTGAAGACCACCGGGTTACAAATTTCCCATGATGCTGCACTGGAATTTCCCCCATCTCCCTTTGTTGGCCCTTTCCCCTTTCAGGACAACCGCCGGGGCTGGGGAGCGATTTTTCCACTGAACGAGATAAAGCGGAAACCTTTTGTGTCGGGGAGGGATTGTATATGTATATGTGTGTGTGTATATATATATATATATATATATACACATACAGTGGATCCTCGCCTTACGCAAGGATCCGTTCCGGATCCCTCCGCGTAAGGCGAATTCCGCCTATGCTCAAGCCCCATTGTAAACAATGGGGTTTGTGCACGGCGGCATGGGGCGCAACGGGCGCATGCGCCCATTCAGTTGAATGGGACACGCAGCCCCTCCCGCATCCCGCGCACATGTGTGTGTAAGCATATACATGCAGCATTACACTTTTGGCTGCTCCACAGTTTGTGTGTGTGTGTGTGTGTGTGTGTGTATGTGTATGTGTGTCTGTGTATGTGTGAGTATATATATGTATGTGTGTATACACACACACACACACACACAAAGATGTGTGTGTAAGCATATACATGCAGCATTACACTTTCAGCTGCTCCACAGTTTGTGTGTGTGTGTGTGTGTGTGTATGTATATGTATGTATGTATATATATATATACACACACACACACAAAGGTGTGTGTAAGCATATACAGTGGAACCTCACCATACGCGGGGGATCCGTTCCGGATCCTGTCACGTATGGCGATTTCTGCCTATGCTCGAGCCCCATTGTAAACAATGGGGCTCGTGCACGGCAGCGCAGAGGTGCGCGGGGCGCAACGGGTGCACGCGCCCATTCAACTGAATGGGATGCGCTGCCCCTTCCGCCCCACGCGTGCGCCGTGGCTTGAGCGCATATGCTCTAGGCCGCGTATGGCGCGCCCGCCTATGGCAAGGTTCCTCTGTACATGCAGCATTACACTTTTGGCTGCTCCACAGTTTGTGTGTGTGTGTGTGTGTGTATATATGTATGTATGTGAGTATATGTATATGTATGTGTATATATATACACACACACACACACACACACACACACACACACACAGATGTGTGTGTAAGCATATATATGCAGCATTACACTTTCGGCTGCTCCACAGTTTGTGTGTGTATATATATATATGTATATGTATATGTGTGTATATATGTATATGTATGTGTGTGTATACACACACACACACACACACACACACAGCTGTTTGTGTACACATATAAATACGGCTTCACACTTTTGGCAGTACCACTATGTGTGTATGTGTGTATATCTGTGTGTGTGTGTGTGTGTGTGTATAAACACTCATACAGACAAATGTGTGTGTACACATAAAAAAAAGGCATCTCACTTTTGGCTTTACCACTATGTGTGTATATATATAAGTATGTATGTATATATATAAATATGTATGTATGTATTTATGTGTGTGCACATATATATATATATATATATATATATACACACACACACACACACATATATATATATGCACACATACACACACACACACATATACAGATGGTGCATACCCCTTTCGTAAGTGGCTAAAGGCAGCAATTCTCGCGATATTATGTGCTAAACAGTGACCTCATTCTTCACCCTGGAAGTTAAAAATGTTGCCCCCGTTCAGAGCCCCACAGAGCATGAGCAAGGATGCCGATGCGAATCGGCCAATACACATTGTATTGAGCTGGTGTGGTTATCCAGTCTGCACTTGCCTCACTTTGCCTGAATACGCATTGGCCGATTCGCAAAACCTCAATTCGGAAGGCCGCCCAGGTGTGAATGAACGATGCGATATGACGCGAATATGAATCGGCAAAGCGTATTCAGAGAGCGCAAGTGTGAATGCGAACTGACCCTACTTCTGTGCCCTGTGTGGAAAGGTCCACAGTTACACCCATCACTCAGCCTCCAAAGTCTGCTGTACTGTGAGAGCCGACTTACAAAACTGAATGGTGACGATGGAAAATGGAAATATACAGCCAACTCTAAATCCTGGTTTGTCCATTATGCTTTTGGGTTTTAAACTGTTTGGTTTACCTGGTCCCTGGTTAGTATTTCTAATTTAATTCTTTCAGCACTTCAAAAGTTAGTCATATTTACATTATGACATTACACTTTGTATTGAAAGGTAGGATAGAACTTTGTTGTTGTTGGATGCCTTCAAATTGTTTCCAAGTTATGGCAAACCCATCACAGTGTTTTCATGGCAAGATTTGTTCAGAGGAGGTTTGCCACTGATTTCCTCCAAGCCTGAGAGAGTATGATTTGCTCAAGGTAACCCAGTTGTAGCCAAGGGTCCGTTTAGGGGAATTTTATTATTATTGTTATTAGCTCAAATATTGCAAGAGGAGGGCCTGCTACGACGGCCCTTGCAGAATCGTCTCCCGATATGTATACGGAGTAGACCAGGGGATTCCAGTAAATGGAGCTGAGACAGACTTCTAGAATTTATAACCAATTTATTTATAATGGGGAAAAACACATACGATTCACTAGCATACACACACACATACAAGGCTCAGGAAAAGCATAGGTTAGCATGGAATAGGATTTTAGGCATCACTGGGGTGATACGTACCAGAATGTAGACTCCCTCCAGGAATCCAAATGGAATATGATGAGGATGGCATGAGGCTCAGCCATGGAATGACTGGCCAGGAATCAGGAGCCAGGAGCCAGGAGCCAGGAGCCAGGAGCCAGGTCAGGGTTCAAGGGGACAGAGCTTCCCCCTGAAATCCAGATTGGCCCAGTGAACAGGCAAATCTGATGATATTTATAGGCAAAATCTTGCCTCTGGCAAAGGTGCTTGATGGTGAGAACAAAGGTGTTTAATTACTTGCTTTTCACCTGGATGTCCCTGTCTGATTGTCTTAGTGGTCTTAAGCTGCTCGGACAACAGACCCTGGGAGGGGGCAAGAGCCTCAGGCAAGGCAAACATTTGCTCTTCCTGGTCATATGATAATCCTCTTATGCGACTCTCTAGATATGATGATGTGGGTGCCCCGCAGGGGTGTGTGTACATGTCCTCATGCCTTGCTGGCAATGGTGGAAAGGCTGTTAGAGTTCATCTAGGGGTCATTAAGGGTTATCATTTATACCAAAATTTATATAAAACAGCCTGGGTAACACAGTGAGTTTCCATGAGCTGACCACCCAAACCACCATATCACACTGGCTCTCTAGAGTCGAAATGCATCCTTATCTTTATCTTGTTTACTCTGTAGTGTCCTAATTGTTGGCCAGTTCATTAATTCCCTTATTCAAAGAGTTTCTCCTCCTCCTCTATCCCCTTAATCATGTAAAATAAAACTTTTTGCTGCTATTTCATGATATGTACATAGACTTTATTGGCAAGATATTCACACTGGTTTCCCCCTGCGGACAAAGAATCCTGCCCATCTAGCTCACCCCTTTTGTAGTGGCTCAGAGCACCCTGCCTCACAAATACTTGCATCAAAGAAATGTGAAGCTAAGTGAAACTATTAAATGGGTGCCTTTTTGGATTGGAACACAGAAGACTCTGACTGCCTCTTTCATATTCTAGTGGGATCCGTGTGGGATACACGCCAGACATTCTGACAGATGCCACTGCTGAGCTCACAGTAGCTTTGCTCCTAGCAACATCTCGCAGGCTGCCTGAATCAGTGGTGGAAGTGAAGAAGTGAGTATCCCAGTTTGATTTTGAGGGAAGTACATGGCTGTCTGTAACATATCAGTTTGAAAATTTTGGGTTAATGGTGGTGGTACTGTCACAGGTATTAACCATATCATGAGTGGAATATGATAGAATGTGGAAATGCTTGACTTACTGCTTTGAGTAATTGTGATTATTGATGTAGTCCAGAGGCCCAATAATGGCTTCTGTAAAATTGTTATTGAATTGTTCAAGGAAGAGGATCATCAACTGGAATGGTCCTCTATACCAAAACCGTTCCATACACATAGAACAGTGCTATTCACAATGGTGGTCTTTGGGACTGTGTTTGTTGGTCCCTGGGCTGTCGGTTTGCCAGTCCCCAACATCAGATAGCTTAATAGAATGCTTAGATGCTGGAGAAGTGGCAAAATCCAGTCTGTTATTTTGGGACATACGATGTTTCACCAACAGCTATGGCTGGCATCTTCAGAGAATGCTGGCATCTCTTCTCAGATGTCTTTTTCCCCCCTATCTGCAATATGTGGGGAGATAAAAATGGTGACCTGCATTACAGAGTTGTTATTTTGAAGACAGAGATAGCATGTGATGTGCTTTCACATTCTGAAGTGTTACAAAAATGCTAAGTGTACTTTCTGGGAAGTCGGCTTGTAGAAGACCCTTTTTAGGTAGACATGAGTGAAGACTCGACTCCATGCTCACATTACCTCAGTGGTTGCTGAGGAAGTATCAAAGTCACAAAGTTTTATGGTTCATGGAACTTGGAAAGGGGGGGGGGCATGTCCAAGCTAGTGAAGTTTAGCATCTACTGCTGCTCATTTTACACATAGTCCCACAGCTATTAAATACTTGTAGAATATAATCTAGAGATGCCCTCATAATTATATAATTATGGGGAGAAGTAAAACAATTAACGACTAGAGTGGCCCTTAAATATATCTGTACATGACAAGTATCATAGTAACCATGAATGTATGGCTTCTGTCATATCTGGTACATGTGGCTTTTCTTGGCACTGCTTCAGTGCTTGTTGATTGAGGAGTTCACAGATTTAGTCTTTGGTATTAATTTACCTAACAGTCCTCTTTTTGCAGTGGTGGTTGGACAACATGGAAGCCTCTCTGGATGTGTGGCTATGGACTTTCTGGCAGCACTGTTGGGATTATAGGACTAGGAAGAATAGGTAAGGCATATTTTATGCTCTTATTTTGACCAGAACTTTCCACTAAGGAATTCACTAGCAAGAGAAATTAGTGGCAACTATACCCAGCAAAGTTCATGTATAGATGCAAGCCTCATTGCATGTCAGTAATCAAGTGCAAGAGGTGGTGATTTTACCAGGGAAGGCACAAGAAACTGGAAATGTCTAATGGCATCACCTTTCTCAAACTGGACATCTGAAGATAGATTCTAATAATTGTCAATTCTAAATTTCCCTCTATCCACCTTATAGTTCTAGACTACACTACATTGTCTGTTGTCTTTAAATCACATGCAGGAGCCTCCAGATGTTTACACAGGCAGCTTCCTCAGTCCCTTATTATTGCTGTCTGGAGCTGATGGAACTGGCCAAAATATGTGGAAGGCCAGAAATCCCCACCCTTGCTTTAAATTCCCCCAAAAGTCAAAACAGGTTTTTGGTTTCATAACCCTGTCCATCCCTCACCCTTGCTTTTAGGCTCTCAAATTTTATTTCAGATTGTGACAAGGGACCAATAAACCTGGAGGCCAGGTTTGAGTTCTATACAGTAAATTCTGCACTGTAAAGAATTGAAATAATCAAGTAGAATTTAAGATTTCAAGACATGGTGAGCAGTGTTGAGGAACTTTTGATCTTCCAGTTGGTGATGAACTACTACCCCAATCATCTCTCATCATTGGCCAGGCTAGCTGAGACTGATGGAAACTAGAGACCAGTCTTTCCCAGCCTTGGCTTTGGGAATAACTGCCATCTATAGTTATGGAAACATTTCCCTCAATTCTCTTGATTAATAGTACAAGCCTTTGCATGTTTACTCAGAAGTAAATCTCACTGTGTTTAGTTATGCTCACTTTTAGGCAAGTGTGAAAGGATTGCAGCCTTAGAATTAAATAGAAATTGCAGAATTTACCACATGTTCCTTGTGAATGTAACTACTTGGCAAACCAAATCTGTATCTTCTTTTAAGATTCTAACTGCATACTAGGCATAAGGATACAGTGGCTTAGTTGTTAAGATGCCATTTCTGATGATCGGTAGATCAGAAGGTTGGCAGTTCGAGGCCTGAGTGCTGCATGATGGGGTGAACTCCTGTCACTAGTTGCAGCTTCTGCCAACCTAGCAGTTCGAAAGCATGTAAATGCAAGTAAATAGATAGGTACCACTTTGGTGGGAAGGTAACAGCATTCAGTGCAGTCATGATGGCCACATGACCTCTGGAGCAGTCCTTGGACAATGCTGGCTCTTCAGCTTAGTAATGGAGATGAGCACCGCCCCTTACAGTCAGCTGTGACTAGACATTTATGTCAAGGGACTACCTTTACCTTTACCTTTAAGCTCATATATGTGACAGAAGGGATGCTTTATTCACACTGACTTACTCTTCTCTTCCACTCCAGGTCATCTGCTTCTCTGTGGAAATCTCTCTGCTGCATTAACTAGCAGATCAGTTAGAGCAGTGGTTCCCAACCTGTCTAACACCGCAACCCTTTAATACAATTCCTCATGTTGCGGTGACCCCCAACCATATTGGAGTGGTGTCTTAGTTCCTAAGACCATCGGAAATCTGTGTTTTCCGATGGTCTTAGTCTTCTCACAGCATTCCAGAACCTTCTGGATCCAGTCCTGTTCCACTTTGTGGTTCTGTGTCTTCAAATCATTTCTGATACATGGCAGACCCTAAGGGTGACCTATCACAGGATTTTCTTGCCATGATTTGCTCAGAGGGGGTTTGGCATTGTCCTTTTCTGAGGCTGAGAGAGTGTGATTTGCCCAAGTTCACCAAGTGGGTTTCCATGGTTGAGTGCGGATTCCAACTCTGGTCTCCCAGAGTCCTAGCCCAACACTCAAGTCACTACACTACAATATATGATAGACCTCTTTTAAATTAAAGTTGGTTTAGTTGTTTTTTAACTTTTGTATTAACAGGATTTTAAAGAATTGTATCATGTTTTTGAAGTTGTATGTTGCCTTGGTTTCTGTACTGGGAGAAAGATGGGATATTAATCAATCAATCAATTAAATTTTGCCTTGTTTTGTCTGTATTGGAGACATGAAATGGAGTTAATGGGTACAAGTTGTTAAACAAAAAAGTCTTGCGAGACTCGGTATGCAAGAGGTGCACCATGTTAAGAACTGCATTAAGCACACTTAGGCTGCTGCCACACTGCAGAATTAAAGCAGTTTGACACTGGTTTCACTCTCATCACTCCATTCTATGGAATCCTAGGATTTGTAGTTTGTTGTGGTGCCAGGGCTGGGCTTTGAAATCTCAGGCATAAGAGAGGCAAAAGGTTTGGGCTACATCTACACTGGAGAAATAATCTGGTTTGAATGTAAAGTCGAAGGCTTTCATGGTTGGCATCCATAGTTTTTTGTGGGTTTTTCGGACTATGTGGCCATGTTCTAGCGGAGTTTCTTTCTGACGTTTCTCTGGTTTGAGACCACTTTTAACTGCCTCGGCTCAATGCTATGGAATTCTGGGAATGGTGGTTTGTTCCAGCACAACAGCAGAATGGCAGTTAAACCCCTGTAAAGCTCTTTGACCAAGGTGACCATGACCAATGCCCTCACCCCAAAATATAGGGCAATCAAGCAAAAAAAATGTAGGAGATGACCAAAAATAAAAGCTAAAAACACCCATGTAATTATAAATCCATGCTTCTTAGCCATGATCCAAATGGAGGACATTTTGAAATTTGACCGAAGAGGACATGTCCTGGAAAAGGAGGAGGATGCCTGGTCACCTTGTCTCTGGTCCAAAATATACACTGCAGAAATAAAACATAGCTGGACTGAAATGCTCAGAGTTCCACACTGAGGAAATAATCCAGTTCGAGAGTGATTTAATTGTCCGGGGTTAGTGCTGGGGAATGCTGGGAACTGTAGTACACTGTGGCCCAGAGCTATCTCTAACAGGGAGTCCCATAACCCTCCAAACATAGTCGAACTGCAGTGCCCAGAATTCCTCCCCAGGTGCCTCCACACTGAGGAAATGGTCCAGTTTGAGACTGCTCAGTGCTGGGGAATCCTGGGAACTGTAGTCTATTGTGGCTTCAGAGCCATCTCTGACAGAGAAGTCTCAATCTCTCCCAAACACTAGCATTCCCAGGATTCCCTAGCATTGAGTTAAAGCAGTCTCAAAGTGGGTTATTATTCCTGCAGTGTGTGAGAGAGATATAAAGGCTAGGGACTGGATTCATTCATTAACTCACAAAAGGAGGGTGTATGTGTCCAAAACACACTGCTTGGACTGCCAGGGCTCAGTGCTATGGAATCCTGGGAATTGTAGTTTATTGTGGCACCAGAGCTCTCTGACAGAGAAGGCTAAAAATGCCTCACAGACACCAGAGTTCCAGAGCATTGAGCCGGGGCAGTTAGAGGGGTCTCAAAGTGCAGTGTATGTGTGAGAGAGGGGGAGAGAGAGAGAAAAGCGAGGGAGTGTGAATGAGTAGCTCACCTGGGCTGAGGCTGCTCTGGAAGTAGAAGAGGAGGAGGAAAGTGGCCAGGACCATCCGGAGGAGCCCCTGCTTTTCATCATCATCATCATCGCAGCCTCCTCCCTTCCACTGCATGCCCCAAAGGCCAAAATGGCTGGCAAGAGGCTCTGTTCCCAGGCAACACCTCCTCCTCCTTCTGGCCTCCTGGCCCTGACTGAGAGGCTTCTGGAGAGGCGGCTCTAGGCTCCCCCCACACACACACACACTGCCTCACTGCTGGTCCTAGGCGACCCCTGTGAAAGGGTCTGGTGACCCCCAAAAGGGTCCCGACCCACAGGTTGGGAACCACTGAGTTAGAGACAAATTTTTCTGTAGACCAGGAGTAGGGAACTAGGGGACTTCCTATACTGACCATTGGTCATGCTGGGGTTAATGGGAGTTGTACTTTCACAACTTTGGGAGAACCAGATACTTTCCCCACTCTTGGCTTAATCTGTCAATGTGGAATTAGAAAGCCCTTGATACATATGGATTTTGTGGTCTTTGTGCACACATTTTGTAAAATGTGGGTGAAGTTTCTACAAGCTCTGCTCCTCTGTCTTACAAATGAAGCATTGTTGACTAGTGATATGATATCCTGAGCTGTATGTCTTGCCTGTTCCTAGGACTTGCTGTAGCACGTCGTCTAAAACCTTTTGGAGTCAAGAAGTTTTTGTATGCAGGACGTCACCCCAAACCTGAAGCTGATACAGAATTGAATGCAGAATTTGGTGAGAATCCTCTTGTTATTCTTCATTAGAGGAGTTGTTTCATAAATCTTAGACACAACATTTTTCAAGTGATTGAACTGTAGATTCCAAACATTAGAAAACTGTGGTTTAAATAATTTAACAAGAATAAATTAAATTGGGAGGTATGTGCAACAAGATCACATTTTTGGCCACACTTTGATAAAATCTGGAGTTTTTGCTAAGTCTTGCTATACAGTTCAACGGTGAAGTTCATTTTAATGGTCTCGTAACTCTTCTTCTCATTGGCAGTGGCTATAGGGAGGAAAGAAGGATAGGTTGCTTATCTGTAACTAGTTCTCCAAACACAAATGTGTTGTTTGTGCCCGTGCAGTGCATCTCTCAGAACCTTCTAGATCTATGCAGTATTCATTTTGGTGGTAGTTCTGCCCACTCCCCATGCACCTTACTAGTGCGCTTACTTCCTAAACCCTCCATTCCCTGGATGTTGAAGCAACAGCCAAGGATCTAAGGACAGGCAGGACACAACAAGGGAAGGATGGGCAGGGCTTTGTGAGTTCACAGATGACCACTCAGAGAACTCCATTTACATGTAAGCAACTTGTCCTCCTCCTTCGTGCTCGCTGTAGCTCACACAATTGGGAGACTAGCAAGCTACTTACCATAGGAGGCAGGAGTGTCATGCAGGACAAGAAAACCCTGGAGCCGAAAGTCTGGTATTGGTTATTCTGTGTCATCAGTTGGTGAAGCTGGGTCATGCTCACCCAGAATTATCAAAAGATGTGTATCCTTGGAAGCCCAGCAGAGGCCGACAACAAGTCTGAATCTGACTCCTCACACTGATGACTCCCTCATGAATCGTTCAACCTGATGGACCAGTGAAGTGGAAGAAAGCGATCTCATTCTAGGGCCTGGAAATTATATCAGTGCTTGGGACAAATTCAATACCAGAGGCTCAGGTGGTGCCAAAACCAATTTTTGTTCATGCCACTCCAGAGTCAGATATCATGATCTGCTTGAGACCAAAGCAGATGGTAAAGAGGCAGGTTCTGATCTATGATACCATCCATGGCAATGGTAGTGAGGATCTAATTCATTGGAACAATACTGACACTCCTCACAAGCAAAGTCTCGGGGTGAAGAGCATCCATACTCATAGTATGGAGACCAACGTCTATAAGTACCCCTCTGTACCCCTCTAAATTCTGATAATGGTACCACTCTAAATCACATCCATACTGACTATGCTGAGATTCATAATGGTACTGGCAGTAAGGTGGACATCTTGTCCAATTACTATGGGTTGTTGATGGAGATTATCCCATCCCTCAGAAACTGCTGGATTCCCACATTGGAGCCAGAGCAACAATGTCAGGCACACCTCCAAGGTGATTTAGGAGGAGGCAGAGCCCTCGCTGATGGAAGCGATGGAAGAGCTCACCTCATGTGATCAGGCAATTATCACTGCAGCACTCTTTGAAAGCACTCAACTATTTTGCCGTCGGAGATGGTACAGCTTTGGACACTCACTGGCTTGCACACTGGAAATTTGGAGCTAAGGGATGAATGTCTGGATTCAGTAGAAACCACTAAAGGTTCCTGTTCTCAAACTGACCAGAATCCACCAGAAGAGACTGTGAAGGTCACTTTAGGATGGAAATGACTGAATTTGAGGCCAGACTTATTTAATTTTTTTCACCCCCTTTTTTTCCCCTTCTTCTCCACCTGGTGCTTGAAAGCTAATGTGAAAGTCTTCACATCGATTGATCTGCCTGGTGCCAAGGGTACACTGGAGTGAAGGATCAGACTCCAAGCTGGGATGATTAGTGGTATCCTTGGCCTTTTCATCAAAGGGTGCAGGTTCTTGAAGAGACCTCTTAATTGCCACTCATAGAGAGGACCTGTAAGCAGTTGGGACTGAGGAATGCAGCCTGAATAGAGGCTGTGTGGAGTAGACTATTTCCGGCTGTTTGGTCCCACAAGATGTATACTTTAATAAAGAAGCTGAGGAAGCCATTCTGAAGCAACACAGCTAACCAGAATTACCAAGGTCAAAACAAAATTCAAAACAGTCTTTGAGCCAAGGCAAAATCAGATTCCAAAACTAAGCCAAAATGCTATCCAAAGAGAAGTCGAAGAAATACATGCCAAATTGCAAGATAAACCGAATTAAGCTCACAAACAGTTCCTTCAATGATGATGATAATGTAGTGGACTAAAAGGAACTGAGGGTTTAAGCAGGAAGTGTGCTATTTAGACATGCAGAGAGTAGGCAGGGCTACCAGCAAAATGCATATCGCAATCCATAAGTCAAGCCAAAATCAGGCTCCAAAACTAAGCAAAAACACAATCCAAGGAGAAGTCAGAAATACAAGCAAAAAAACCATAACTGTAAGATAAATTGAATAAGATTATGAACAGTTCCTTTTATGATATTGATGTGGTAGATTAAAAGAAACAGAAGGTTTCCTTTAATTAGTTAGGCGTGCAGGGACTGGCTAGCACCAAAATGCATATTTCATAGCCCTAGAAGGTTTTCAAAGAAGCACTGCGCAGGTGTAGTAGATAAACCATTTGTGTGAATCACACAAACCACGAAGTGTAGTTGGTGTTCAGGGGGACGAAACCTGGCTTAAGGAAACTACATGTGAAAGGGATCTAGGAGTCCTAGCAGACCACAAGTTGAACATGAGTCAAAAGTGTGATGTAGCCGCTAAAAAGGCCAATGCGATTCTAGGCTGCATCAATAGAAGTATAGTGTCTAGATCAAGGGAAGTAATAGTGCCACTCTATTCTGCTTTGGTCAGGCCTCACCTGGATTACTGTGTCTAGTTCTGGGCATCACAATTCAAAAAGGATGTTGATAAGATGAAGTGTGTCCAAAAGAGGACAACCAAAATGGTGAAAGGTCTGGAAGCCATGCCCTATGAGGAGAGACTTAGGGAACCTGGTATGTTTAGCAGAAGAGATGGTTAAGAGGTGATATGATAGCCCTGTTTAAATACTGGAAGGGATGCCATTTTGAGGGTGGAAGCTTGTTTTCTGCTGCTCCAGAGAATAAGACCCAGAAGAATGGATTCATGCTCCAAGAAAAGAGAGTCCACGTCAACATTACGAAGAACTTCCTGATAAGAAGAGCTGTTCAACAGTGGAACATACTCCCAAAGAGAGTGGAAGAGTCTTCTTCTTTGGAGGTCTTTAAACAGAGGCTGGATGGCCATCTGTTGGGGATGCTTTCATTGTGCATGGCAAGGAGTTAGACTGGATGGCCCTTACGGTTTCTTCCAAGTGTATGATTCTTATGTTGTGTGTTTGTATTGTGACATGAAATGATAAGAATGGTTAGGGGAACGTATGAAGGTTCAGTGACAGATTTAGCTTGCACATGGATGATGGTTGGTTGAGTGAGGTCTGGGATTTGCACATGGATGGCAGTTGGCTCAGAGTGGGAAGTATTGTGGTAATGCTATCATGAGAATGAGTATGGGAGAGGCAGACAGGATTAGTGTTGGGAAGATAGAGTGGTTTGGGTTAGTCAGGAATACAAGCAGCTTGGTAAGGGAGGATTGTGCTATATATTAAAATTGTTCAAATAGGCAGCCCTCCCCAACCATGGTCTTGCCATCTGCAGATTGGAGCATCCGCGGATGGCCCTGCCCCATTCTCCCCAATGGTGGTATGTCCCCGTGCCAGCGTGGTTGCGTATACATCACACCACTGTTGCAGGGAACAGGACTTGAGGTCCCGTGTTATTTGCTATCTTTGGGTAGGTCCAGAAGGATAACCCCTGCGGATGCGAAGAGCCAACTATAGTGTATTAAAATAAAGGAAAACTGAAATGACTGTTTACAAACTGTAGAATAAAGAATGAAATAACTACATAGCCACACTTATTAGCTGGTCAAACTTACAGGTGTTATAGCAAAGTAGAAGCCAAAGGACAAAAATAACTGCCCTATACAGAAACCTAATGGAAGTAGATCCACACAGGATCCAGGTGGTGCCAATATCCTTACCAAGAATATGGGGATTTGAGGTGGGATCACCACAGGTGGTGTTCAGTGGTGGGATCTCCACAAGAGGGATGGGTCCTTCAACAATAGAGTTTGTATCCCTCTTCTTAAGCAATTTGACCATGTGAATATTATCTCCAATATCCCCATTAATCTGTCTGCAATAGAGAGGAGTACTTCCCTTCTAGAGAGTAATGATAAAAATATTAAAGATGAGGCATACTTACTGTTGTACTAGGCTGGTTCACAAATGAGTGTTGCTCAAACCTTATATGTACTAGCTGCAGGTTAAACATAGATGCTTTGGCAGGTCAGTCAACAAACTGTTCAAATAACAACATAAATTGTATAGCTCATACATTTTGGCATGGATCAGCCCAAAGTCCAAACACCAAATAGTTGAGAAGCAATAGAGTATATAAGATTCTTTTGAAATCAACGTGGTTTGCTTTCTTACAGACATTACTTGTATTCTTGCTATTAATAACAAATGTAAAGAAACATAGCAACAGAGGATATCCTCACTTCAGTGCACATAACTGGCCTTATGGAGAAAAAAGTACACAAGCACACAGTATACTATCCAACAAACTGTCCTCTTACGTCTGTTTGTCTTGGTTCATAAGAATGCCACTCAAGGGTTCAAGGAGTACCCACAGCCCAACCATGTGGACTCAAGCATGCCTGAGATCACCTCTCCATGACTATATCAGCAGAGTGCTCTTGCTGTCTTGATCAGCAGGAAAAGCTAGTGACAGTGAGTGAGTGAAAGGTAGAAACCTTCTGTAGCATGTTCATTTTGTTGTCTCTTTTTTTCAAGTACCAATTGCAAAGCTAGCAGAAGAATCGGACTTTGTCATCATAACGTGTTCTCTGACACCTGACACCCAAGGGATGTGCAATCGGGACTTCTTTTCCAAGATGAAGAAAACATCTGTGTTCATCAACACAAGCAGGTGAAAAGAGATGTAGCCCAAAATGCTAAGAAAAAGAGAACTTTAAATTCAGGGACCAGAACTTAGAAATAATAAATTATATGTAATGTAGTAATACCCTGCTACTCATTATTTTTTTTGGGGGGGGGGGTATTGAGGACCTTAAAAATGTACATTTCAAAGGGAATACATTAAGTGCGAATGACATAAAATAATTGGGTTTTATCATGAGTAGTATTTTATCAGTGTTTTAATGCTTTTTTTATCAGGGTTTTGAGTGGAAGTATTCAAGTTGCAGACAGTTTTTCTGTGAAACCGAAACAAGTAGTGAAAAAATGAGAGCCAGTGTGGTATAATAGATTGTTTCACTATGAATCTATAGACCAGGGTTTGAATCCCTGCTTGGTATTGGGAACCCATGGGTAGTCTTGGCCAAGTCACACTTTCTCAGCCTCAGGAAGGCAAAGGCAAAGGACCTCTGAACAGCTCTTGCTAAGAAAACCACACAGTAGGGTTGCCTTAGGGTTTATGTCAGAAACAACTTGAAGGCACTCAACAACAAAGTGAAAAAGTAATAGGAACAGAATGCAGTAAGTCATCTGTCATCCCAAACAATCCTTGTTAACCTCAATGGTAAGGAATTTAGGAGGGGGCAGTGGCTTTGCAACAACGTAGATAACTGATTACCTTTTAAAAGGTAACTTTCCAAGATTTTTCTCAGGGCTGTTGCTATCTATAGTTTTAAGGAAGTGCCTTCATTGCACATCGTGATTAAAGTGACAGAAGAATAAGAGCCTAATTAAAAGGCACAAATCATTCTTCGTCCTAATTGTTGTCAAGGGACTTTCCCTACAATGTGTGTATTAGTGATTGGAATGACGTTTTTCAAGTGTGGGCGGCTCCCTTGAGCATAGTATCTGTACCAACAAGTGAGTGACCAGTTGCCTAACCCCATGTCTGTCTCTCATTTTGAGATCCTTCTGAAAAGCAGCAAGCACCAGTGCTGAGCACATGGACAGTGGTCAAAGTAACTCATATACCTGATCTCAGCCATCTGTTTCACTGCATGCTTCATTCTGTACAGCAATGAAACGATTTATCTAAGATAAATGAGAGTTTGCAGTCAAGATAGTATATATATTGTCTCACCTAAGAATGAGACCAGGAGCTTATGTATTCATTTGGCAGCAGCTTCTAGTGTAGGGGTGGGAAACTTGGCCCTCCAGACATTTTTGACAACTCTTACAGTTCCCTGGTGGAAGAATTTCTGGGAGTCGAAGCCAAAAACCACTGGAGGGTTGAAGATACCCCACCCTACTTTAGACTGCATCTCTATCTATCTTCTATCTAATCCTAATATCACTGCTAAATTCCTCATGGCAAAAAAGGGGGAGTGACTGTATTTAATTGAACTCTATTATTTCTCTATGGGTTACCCAGGTAGTGTGGCAGTTGCTTCCCTATCACTGTAGTCATCGAATTCCTGTATGTATGTTGTATGTGTGTATGTATGTTCTGCCTGTTTGATGACCAGCACTGCTGGACAGGCTGTCCTTACCATTTCAGCTCTTCATGGGTATGTCCTTATAGCTTAGTGGATACCACGCTTTGATTCTGTAGATCTTTTGGACTTCAACTCCCAAAAGCCCTAACCACCTTGGCCAATAAGCAGGAATTCTAGAAGCTGAAGTCTAATAAAAATCTGGAGGACCAAAGTTTGGGAACCACTGTTGCCCAACAAAGTTTTCCTCCAGGACTTCCCGGGTTCCTTTAGAGGTCCCAGAGCATGGTGTTGCTCTTGTACTTTGGGCTATAGGGACACAACTTTAATGTTCCCCTGCTGTCTCCATTGGGCACTAAATAAGTTGTGTTGTGGGGCCACAAGAGATGGTTGTTAAAGGGGTGGGACCCTTGCAGGAGAAATGAGGCGAATTCTTGTACACAATGCATACACCAGCACACATACTTCATCTTTAATTTTCTTACTTAATTTTTCTAAGGGGTGCTGTGGTCAATCAAGATGACCTTTATGAAGCTTTAGTCAATGGCCACATTGCAGCAGCTGGCCTAGATGTTACAACCCCAGAACCTCTGCCTACTAATAATCCACTTCTTTCCCTCAAGAACTGTGGTAAGTTGACCTAATTTGCTTTGGTATTTGCGATAGGAAATTGGTGGCTACTATTCAGATGTAAGCATGTGCTGCCTATTTACTCTTCCTGCACTGAATTGCCAAGGAACAGCAAGCAGAGACTTGTGACTGTGGGACAGAGAGAGGCAGCCAAGAACATCCTTGCAACCTTAAGGGCTAGGTATATATCAGCATCCTCACACTGTAGCTAGGTTGGCATGGACTACGTTGGTCTGTGTTGACAGCCTTTGGATGTCAGTATACCAAAGGATGGGCCTCAGAATGGATTACATTGGGAATGGGCTTTGCCTTTGTCAGACAATGAGAAACTTGTGAAGTCTGTAGAACAGTAATAGTGGAAATAGTGTCCAAAAATGTTGATCCGCTCTATATGATTGTTTTTCTGTCTCTGGTGTCTTAAATAGTCATTTTGCCACATATCGGAAGTGCCACCTATGCAACAAGAAATACTATGTCCGTGTTGGCTGCCAATAATCTTCTGGCTGGCTTGAAAGGAGAGAACATGCCGAGTGAACTCAAGCTGTGAGAAACAATACAAGTTTGTGGGTTTTCACTTCCTTAGCACTGTTTTAAATAAAACATAAAACGTTCACAACCTATCTTCTGGTGTCATAGCAAATGGTTCCATCTTGTATAATTTTGAAAGCAAATTTCCAGACATTGCAGTAGAACCAATAAATATCCTAAGTATGCGGTTCACATGGGAAATATACCTACAACTGTTAAAAGTGCAAGACAGCAAATTTAATGCTTTTAAAATTTTGCCTTCCTTCCTTCTACCCGAGATTCAGAATGTAACTGTACATAGTCAGCGACCTCTTAACTGCAATGGCTGACATATACAGGCATAAGTTGGCTATACCTGTAGCCAACTTATTGCCTCTGGGGGGCAATGCAGAACAGCCGTGACCAGCTGACAGTGGTGGAAGCAGAGTTGTGCATGTGGAACCATTCCACATGTGGCAGTGCATATGAACGAGTGTTGTATCTACATATTGCCTTTGGCACAGTGCAATTGCACAATGGGTTGTTAAGCACATTGGCTATTGATCTACATACACAGCAGTTTGGTGGTATTCATATAGGACACAGTATAATATAATTCCACCAGTGAATATTTGCGCTTTGTTGAAGCAGCGTAGGATATTGGCCCATGTATATTAAAGGTAAAGGCTTCAAAGTATTTAACAAATCTCCATCAGAAAAAAGGCCTTGTTGGCATTATATTGGTTCCCCCCTCCTCCAGTCCAGTGATGTGTGATGGATGTGAATAAAATCTTTTAACAGCTACAATAGTACTTACCCTTTCCATACTCTACGCTACCGCTCTTCTGTTCCTAAGGCTTCACTTAGGAACACAGCAAGTGTTGTATTGCCAGCAGTTCTACTCCTTATTTGGCTGCAGTGCTCAGGAATAATACTGCATGACAATAAAACAACTCAGCTACTTGCTGTTTAAGGACTTCTCTGTAAATCTTACTCTTATAGATCAGATGTTTCTTCTGTGTTTATTGTCTCTCCTGTCCACCCCCTTCTCTCTTTCTCTCTGCCCTAGTTTTCTTTTCTAACTCAGACATTCGAAATATTTTCTGACAGCATACTTTGCCTTAGAACATACATGCATTAAGAGTTTCAAAATTACAAATACTGTAGTATTAAGTGCAGGGGTCCTGAAAGGAAAGCTTTTATTTAATAAAAATGCAGATAATAAGTATAGTGAGAGCCAGTGCAGTGTAGTCGTTTCAGCCTTGGACTATGACTCTGGAGACCAAGGTTCGAATCCCAGCTCAGCCATGTAAATCCACTGAGTGATTTTGGGCAAGTCACACTTTTCAGCCTCAGATCATGGTGATGGCAATGGCAAAAACCCTTCTGAAGAAATTTGCCAAGAAAACCCCATGACAGGTTTGCTTTAGGGTTGCCATAAGTCAGAAACGACTTGAAGGCAACAACAAAAATAAGTACAGTTGGCCCTCCATATCCATGGATTCTTTATCCACGGCTTCAAAATATTCAAAACTTATAAATCCCGCAAAGCAAACATTGTTTTTGCCATTGTATATAATGGGACTTGAGTATCCATGGATTTTGGTGTCCATGGGGGTCCTGGAACCAAGCCCAAGCAGATACCAAGGACCCACTGTATGCACAGAGTTCACCTAAAAAGTATTTCACAGGAGTTTGTGGGGGGGGGGGGGGGGAAGCAAGGGCACATGCTTATATACAATCTTATCTAAACTACCATGACAATTGATTCCTACATTTTAATTGCTAGAAATATAAAATATAAAAATGCAGGTTTAAAATAATACACACACACACTATCTGCACTATAAAATTCAGATGAGACTGAACAGCAATCACTATCGTAGAATATGTTGCCTTCAAATGTAAAAGAAATCATATCAGAAATGCTTGTTGAAATAACAACAGTAGACAAATCATTTAAGACTTAATGTTGAGTTTTAACATGAAATACAAATTGATTAGAAACACTACCAAGCATAACACATAAAACACACATCACTTTTCAGTACAAGATTTTACAAAAAGAAAACTATGAAACATCTAAGAGATTTTTCCGTATTCAAAAGTATATACACACACCTACATATATCAGACAGTCTAAAAGTTACTTGCATTGGACTCAAGGTAAGCACCTTCATTACACAGTGTATATTACTGCAAAACAACCAAAATACATTCAGAATCCCTAAAACTATGGTAATCTAGAACACACTTCAAAAGCACTTTGAGGTGCAAAGGTGGTTTCATCTTCAAGATATGCAGTCTTTTACAATAAAGAGGTCTTAGTTACGTTGTTCACACATTCCATGTAGCAATCTACTTTACAATAAATGCTTTCACATCATTTTTAAAAAATCATCAAAAAGTTTGCACTTCAACTTTTCATTCTTGCAATGTGCTAGTTAATTATGTGTTAGCTGCATAATTGGCTTTCCTTTCAGCCCTTCTACTCACAGAGAACTAATGACAGGGCTAGATCCATATATGATAATATAAAGCCCACCTCCAAAGCCTGTTTTCTTGTAAGTAAATCTCACAGAATTCAAGAGGGCTTACTCCCAAGTGTACCTGGGACTGCACTTAGTCCTACTTATTCTGACAGAACTGGAGAATTCCAAAGCGCTTTTAAAAAACTGTTTAAGCCTCACAACACCCCTGTGAGGTAGGTATGGTACAGGTATTGAAAAGAACTAAGCCTTTTTTTAATGTGTGTGGCACAATCACACTATAAGTGTTCACCCTTTGCATTCCATGCCTTATTAAAACGTATTGGCATTGTAGGAGAGGGGGACAAGAGTTAAAGCAAAGTGCTGGGTAGATTACTGCTCTGCCAACGTAGGCAAGTAGTTTTGGAATGTTTATATAAATGGCTTGACTGACTAAACCTCTTGCCACACTTTAAACAGGCATACGGCTTCTCACCCGTATGCACACGGATATGTTTCTTGCAGTCTGTTAAGGTCAAAAATGTCTTGCAGCAGATTTTGCAGGCATACTTGCGAGCTCCTTCTACCACCAGGACATTATGTTCCGATAAGGCCTTCTTACACTTTGAAAGAACATCAGCAGATGCTCTGGTCAGCTGTGGTGGGCCAGGCTGGGAAGAGTGCCCATTCTCAAAAGAAGAGGTGCCCCCATTCATTAGCAGCTGAGAATTAGGAGTATTGTCTGGTATTTGAGAACTCCGAACAGAGGTCACAACGGGCATTTTGGGAGCTATGCGACGATAACCAGGAAAGCTGTTGGCACCACCTCTTGAGCTCATGACTGCTCTTGACAAAGAATGAAGCCCTAAGCCAGACCTTGGGAAGTCCATCCCAAACTGCTCTGCTGCTCGGTAGCCAGAAGTCTGTACACATGGAAGACCCATTACATCTTGCATAGGCCTGACAAAATGAGAGTCTGTGCTCTCACTGAAGGGGTTTTCGACATGTGAGACCGTAGCAGAGGAATGCCCATTAGTAGGTCCAGAGTCTGGACTAATTAAGTAAGATGCATCACCGTCAATTCTGCAGTCACTGGTTGTATTTGGAATGTTGTCCTCATTATTCTGGCTGGCCCCAAAGCTGCTTGCTCTGCTTTTATTCAGGAAATTGGAAATGCTGAATGTAGACTTGTGTTCCAGATTATTTGCTACCTCCATAATATGGATCTCCCCTACCCTATCCGTACTAGACTGAGGGTCAGAGAAACTACGATCACTACTCTCAGGGCTCAGTTCTATCTTTTCGGCATTTACTCCACTGCCTTCCACTTCAACAGATTCACTTCCCTCCGCTTGGGAGGTCACATCACTCACTTCATCCTGGGGCTCTGGGGAACTCAAAGGCTCGGATTTCACCACTACCCTCATGTGTTCTTTTTCGTTTAGTCCAACCTCTGGATTCTCACACTGAAAGCTGTTTTTTTGGGAAACAGTCTCTTGATCAAAGCTAGTTTCAACTTGTGATACTTGCGATGCCAAAGACATTTGGGAAATATTGGCCCCACTGTTGTCAGATTGGCTGGGCACCTGAGCATCTTCTTGGGCACTAAAGGACTGATCAAATATAATGGTATTATCTTCTTGGTTGTCAGCGACACCATCAGGTTTAGAGTTGTCCACAATTTTCAATGAGTCAGGAGAAAAAAACTCATCTCTTGAATGAACAACAGCCTGTGCGCTCTCTGGAGTAACATCTGACATGATAGTATCATCCATGGTAGGCCTAATGCGCTGCCTAGCCCTTTCTTCTGAAGACTGTTTACGTTTATGGAGACGTCGTATTGGAAATGCACTCCTCTGCTCTATGTTATTTCTGATTGATGAGCTCATAGAATTGGTCTGTTCTTCAGTGCTTTGGGTGGAATTTAATGCGGAGCTCACTATGCTTAATCCAAGCTGCTGAAGCATGAAGGATCGCTGCATGCGTGCATTCTGCTCTTGAACTCTATCGCTTGGAGGAGACATTGGTAGTGTCCTTGTAGTAAGGTAGTGCTTGCATGCTTTCACCACAGAGTTCAAGTGGAGGTGCGAAGCTGCCAACAACACATCCATAACATTGCTCTCTCCAAGCATCAGCGTGGAAGTGTACATCATGTCAATGAGAGCAGCAAAAGCTTCTGCTGTCACTACCTCACTGTCCAACTGGATCATGTTCATAGTCTGATCTCCCTCTGCTACTGTGAAGAGGGCTCGGAAGTGTGTGCTGCATGCTGCCAAAACTGAACGATGTGCTTTGAAGTGCCTGTTCCCCACCACAATAACACAGTCACAGAGCTGGCCGTGAAGCCGCTGATAGTTCAACTGCTGGAAAATTTGTTCAAAGTGCCCTGGAAAATCCATGATCCTAAAAAGAGAGAGAATATGGTGTGAAAAAAGTACCAAGATCTGGTTTTATCAGAACAAACAAAGAAAGCTAATCTTACAGAATGCTGATGGTCTCACAGTACCAAGTTTGTTTTTAAATTTTATTTTTTCCACTGACAATGTTTAATTTAATATGGCTCCTGGTCTCAGCAAGTGAAATGCACTACAGGGTTTCCCTAAATCTGCAAAGCATGATTTACAGCAGTGATGGCAAACCTTTGAGAGACCAGGTGACCAAACTCAAAGGTGTTCCTGCACCGGGTGTCACACGGTGCTGAAGGGCGGGACATCTGGGGAATGGGACATCCAGAGGGCAGGAGTTTTACCTTCTGGGGCAGGACTTCGACCATCTGGGGCCAGGACTTCCAGGAGCAGGACTTTCCTGGAGACAGCTGAAGGCCAGGGAGGGTGGGCGGAAGAGGAGGAATAGGCACACACCTGTTCCCCTTGCCCTCCCAGGCCTTCGGCTGCCTCTCCAGAGACAGCTGAAGGCTCAGGAGAGCCAGGAAGAGGAGAAACAGACACACGCTTGTTCCTCCTCTTCCCCACGCTCCACATGCTCTCAAAAATGGCTTCGCGTGCCATCTCTGGCACGTGTGTCATAAGTTCACCATCACAGATTTAGAGTGTGGTATGAAAGTGAAAGGTATGAATCTCAGCTATGTGAATACCTACGAATACCTCAGGTGTGTGAATACCTAAGAGGAGAAAGAAAAAAATAGGGAAAAGTAGGGAGTCTCCTGTTTTGTTTTTTCCATGACCTTTTTGTTTGTTGGTTTTTGTGGGGGAAATTGAAAGATTTTTTTTTTATTGCAGATCATTCTATCATGCAACTGTCAGTAGAATATTTAAGGCACAGTGTTGATACAGTATGACCTCCATATCCACACAACCAGTATTCATGGTGTCACTTCTGAAAAAAATGTTCCCTTTATGTATTTTCCAGATCCTCCAGCACAATTCTATGGTATGCTTCCAGTGGATGTTGACCACAATGTTGTGCTGGAGGACCTAGAAATGCCTAGAGATGTATTCTCTCTAGGAATACCTAGGTCCTCCAGCACAACTCTGTGGTCAACTTCCACAAGAAGCCATTCATTTCAATAAGTTTGCTATTATCTGCAGTTTCTCATTTCCAGGAGCATATTCCCCACGGATACAGGGTTGTACTGTATATTGCCACCTGAACTGGGCTGTCCCAAAATTACTTCTAAGCACTCACAAAATGATGTTTCAAATAAACTTTAAATTTTGCAGAATACAGAAGCTCTTTGGTTTTTTTGTCTAAGAGCCCAGTCTGGGATTTTTGCCAAGCATATCCCTCTTGCAACATGATGCCATGGCCTTTGCACCACAGAGCCTCTGTTTTCTCATGTTTTCTTCCCTATATCAGATTCTACCACCTTCTGCACAATTTGAATCTGTTGCTTTACACTGGTTAATAAACTAGCTCTAGATATAAGAAGACATACAGTATAAAGGGACAGAGAGCTACGTAAGCAATAGCATCAACTGCTGTACAAGCTGGCCCTTGTATTAGATTTCTGTCACTCATTATTAACCATTTCTAAATCTAACTTGAAGATGCTGGGTGGGATCCTGTTGGTGACAAACGCATGCATAAGTGTGGCTTGTGCATGCATATGCCTCTGTTTGCATGGGATGCAAGTAGCTATTCTCCAGCCTTTTGCTCTCTCATTCAAAGCCTCTCACTTGGCAAGTTTTTGAGCCCCTGGAAGGACCATTGCTGTCACGGGTTAGTAGGATGGGAAGGTCTGAGCTCCAAGGGGAAAAAAGAGGATGCATAGGATTTGTGACTGTGTATCCTTGTCTCTTCCCTCTGCCTAGCAAAATCCAGCTGCTTCTTCCGTGTCTAAACCAGTGATGGCAAACCTATGGCACGCGTGCCAGAGGTGGTACTCAGAGCACTCTCTGTGGGCACATGTGCCGTCACCCCAGCACAGAGTTTACTGAGTTTGTTATTAGAAAGCCAGAGGGACATGGCACTCTGCAATAAATAAGTGGGTTTTGGGTTGCATTTTGGGCACTTGGCCTCTAAAAGGTTCACCATCACCGGTTTAAACTGACTTCCTTTCCAGCCCCTTTCTGCTTGTAAGCAGATGCAGCAAGAGCCCTGACAACTGCTGGGCAGAGGGAAGATGCAGAACTGCACAGGTGATGCTTTATGCATTGTCTGCCTGGGGCAGGAACGTGGCCATTGTACTCTAGAAATGAGACACAATACTGAAGTGCAACCTTGCAGATTGCCTAGGGCAAGTTACACCACATAACTAAGGAGATTTTCAGACAGGGGAAAAAGCCGGGAGTAAAAGGCATACTCGCAGCATAATCATGCTGAATATTTTCAGATGACATCACACTCATCCAGGACTTATATGGTGAAGATCCAGGAATGCTCCAGCAACAAGCCATTCACAGGACTTTCCCATGAACAGTTTGTTGCTGGAGCATTCCTGAATCTTCACTGGGAAAGTCCTGTATGAGCGCATTGTGTCTGAAAATTTTCAGCAGGATCGCGCCATTATGCTAGGAGTATACCTCTTGGCATTTTTTCCCCATCTGAACATCTCCGAAATAACAGTGTCCACAGTGTTTCTTCACTGCCATACAGGGCTCCTACTGCCAGAAACACAGCAGAAGCAGGAATCTATTTCTGCAGTCAGATCCTCCCTCCATATACTGAATTTCACTGCCACAACCCACCTGTCTTGGAATTAATCCATACAAATTATGACAGGTACAGAAAAACAGAAAGCATGTTTGGAAGATGTGGATGGACATTAGCTTTCTAGTAAGATGTGCTTGACAAATGTGTGTGAAAGAATCAAAACAGGAGCTTTTACAGATCTGAGGAGAAGGAAGGAATATTTTAGTTGTGGCAGACACTTTTTAATAAGATTCTGGGTTTATTCTCAATTATCTCCAGTTAAAGCAGATGGTAAGATCTGGAAAAAGTTTTCCACCTCTAGCTTTGGAGAGCACCTCCAGTATGAATAATACTGGACTAAACAGACACAAGGTCAGATTCAGTTTAAGCAATCTGACAGATACAATTTTAAATTTCACAATCATGTACAGTTATGCAGATTCACTGTCTCATTTAATGTTCAAGATGAAAGACTGCAGTGGATTATACACAGACACTTTGATCAAAGATCTAGAACCCTATTTACTTCAGCTCTCCATTCAACAGATGAAACAACTTAAAAGATAGGCAAGTCTGCAGAAATCCAGTCTGCATGTCACAGTGAGCCATTTCTTTTTTAAAAGCATATACCCTCAGTTTATCATGGCCAAACCAGCATGTTGATTTATCTTGTTTGTTTGCTCCTGATAGGGTCCTCCTGCCAGCAGAAGCAACTAACCCACTGTCTGTCTGGGATTTGTTTATTGTGACACCAGAACTCACAATTCTAGCTTGTGAAATGGCACTTGCTGGAGATCTAAACTTGTCACAGAAAGACACCCCTCTTTCCAGCTCCGGCCGTTTTCTTCCTCTTTGCCACTTGGAAAAAGCTTCCCAGCACTTCACCTTTCTTCTAAAACAAATTTCAGACCGCCCCCCCCCCCCCTCCTCTGGGCTACCCCTTCACATAAAATTAAACCAAAGGATTCAGGTTGGCTTATACCTTTGGTATAAGCAGTCTAAAAGCAAAAACCTATTAAAAATTAATAAGAAATAAATTCAAGAAAGTAATTGTAAGTTTCAGTATTTAACTATTGAAGTATGTACAATGGACTCAATCCCACCTCAAGAGAACTATTTCTCATGTTTGTTCAAGTATGTCAAAAGAAAAAAAATTAGTTGACAAATACCTCCAGTTGTGTGTGTATTTTATTATTCATAAGCACAGTTGATATGATTTTAAAAAGGTTTTTTTTTATTTTTGCTGTTTTTTTTTCTTTTTTGCATTTTCCTCTCTTGAACAAGCTGCCTTCCTGTTCACCTAAATATGCCAACTTTTAGTCTAGAGCAGGAGTAGGCAACCTTTTTGAGCCGGGGGCCGGGTTGCTGTCCCTCAGACAACTGGGGGGCCGAAGCCGGGGAGGTGGAGCTTCCACCCTCCAGGGGGCAGGGCCGCATGCCAGGGGTGGAGCTTCCACCCTCTGGGGGCGGAGCCGCATGCCGGGGGCGGAGCTTCCACCGAAGCCCCGCAAGGAGGAGGAGGCGTGTGCCCGCCCTCTCCTCCTCGGTCCCTTCCCTCGGCTGAATGGGCTCCAAGGGGCCCTTTCGGCCGAAGAGGAGGGAAGCCAAAGGGAAGGGCTTGGGCACCCGTCCCAGGCCCTTCCCTTCGGCCGAAAGGGCTCCAAGGGCCGTGTAGGAGCCCAGGAGGCGGCAGGCCGTTTCCGTGGGCCCCTTCTCGGCCCGTGCAGCCCCAGGCCTCCCTCCAGAGAGAGGCCTGGGGCCGCAAGGGCCCTGGGGGGAGCCCACAGAGGCGGCAGGTCGCTTCCGCGGGCTCCTTTTCGGCCTTTGTGGCCCCAGGCCTCCCTCCGGAAAAAGAAGAGGAGGAAGAGGGGAAAAAGAGGAGGAAGAGAGGAAGAGGAAAAGAAGGAGGAAAAGAAGAGGAGGAGGAAGAGAAGAAGAAGAGGAGGAAGAAGACAAGGAGAGAGGAAGAGGAGGAGGAAGAGAGGAAGAAGAGGAGGAGGAAGAGGGGAAGAAGAAGAGGAAGAGAGGAAGAAGAAGAGGAGGAAGAGGGGAAGGAGGAGGAAGAAGAAGAAGAGGCAGAGGAAGGAGGAGGAAGACAAGAGGGGAAGAAGAAGAGAGGAAGAGAAAGAAGGGGAAGAGGGAAAGCAAGAGGAAGAAGAAGAAGAGGAGAAAGAAGAGCAGGAAGACAAGAGGGGAAGAAGAGGAGGAAGAGAGGAAGGAGGAGGAAAAGGGAAAGGAGGAGCCCTCGGAGCCCAAGAGGACAGGGAAGCCTCTCCAAGGAAAGGCTTCCTTGCCCCCCCCCGGGCTCCAGCCAGGGGCCCTGGCCGCCCTGGGAGCCCGAGAGGGCAGGGAAGCTTCTCCATGGAAAGGCTTCCTTGCCCACCCCCCCGGGCTCCAGCCAAGGGCCCAGGCCACCCTGGGAGCCTGAGAGGGCAGGGAAGCCTCTCCATGGAAAGGCTTCCTTGCCCTCTTGGCAGCAGAGGCAGGACCGGGCTGGTCCTCCTCCTCTCCGCTGCTCTTAAAGGGCCAGGGGCAGCTTGGAAGCCAAGAGGCCTCCAGGCTGCCCCTGGCCCTTTAAGAGCAACGGGGAGGAATAAGATGAAGCCAGGCCTCGTCCTCCTCGCTGCCGCTGCTCTTAAGGACCAGGGGCAGCCTGGAGGCCTCGTGGCTTCCAAGCTGCCCCTGGCCTTTAAGAGCAGCGTGGGCGAGGAGGACGAGGCTTACCCTCATCCTCCTCGCCCCCACCGCCACGGAGGAAGGGCCGGGGGCAGCCTGGAGGCCTCTGGGCCTCCAAGCTGCCCTTGGCCCTTTAAGGGCGGCGGCGAGGAGGAAGATGAAGCCAGGCCTCGTCCTCCTCCTCACCGCTGCACTTAAAGGGCCAAGGGGAGCTTGGAGGCACAGAGGAGGAGGATGCGGCGGTGGCAGGACCAGGCTGGGGCCGGTCCTGCCACCTCCGTGGGCCACATATGGCCCGCGGGCCGGGGGTTGCCGACGCCTGGTCTAGAGTCTTTAGGGCAGTGATGGCGAACCTCTGGCACACGTGCCAGAGGTGGCACTCAGAGCCCTCTCTGTGGGCACACATATTGTCGCCCTAGCACAGAGTTTGCCAGAGTTTCTTACTAAAAAGCCAGAGGGACGTGGCACTTTGCTATAAATAAGTGGGGTCTGGGTTGCAGTTTGGGCACTTGGTCTGTAAAAGGTTCACCATCACTGCTTTAGGGCTTGAAGAGTCAGAATAGAATGGTTACATTTTTTTTTTACTTTTTTTTTCTTTTCAAATGTCTATTTACTCCTTTCTTTTTTAGCCAGTAAAATTACAGTGAAAAGACTAGCCTATGCCAGTCTTCCCTAACCTGGTGCTCTCCAAGTGTGTGGGACTACAATTATGGAATTTCTAATGCCGCTTGAAGAACATGCGAGTTGTAGTCCACCATATCTGGAGATCCTCCAGCTAAGCAATTGGAGATTTACTTCTTAAAAATACCCTAGATGTCAGTGGTTCCCAAACTGTGGGATGGGACCCCCAGGGGGCTGTGAGATTTGGAGACCCTATTCCCTCCCCCCAAAAACATTTCCTATCCTGGAGGAGAACAGAAAGGTGCAGAGTGAACTTGAAGAAGCCACTTCTGCCTAGGGAGGAGAGAGGGATGCTCACTGGATCATGGCTTCTGGCAGGGCCCATCCTGATCCACCCCATCTTCTCCCCCCCCCCCACCCAGAGCTGCCCTGGCTCTTGGGACGGAGATGCTGTTGCAACCTCAACCAGTGTGCCCACTCTGTCCAGTGTGGTCTAGGCACATGGTGGTCAAAGAGCCAGAATCATGGAGGCCACTGGTGCCTCTTGCTCAAGCTGTCACTGTCAGCTGGCTGCAGCCCCTCAGAGGCACAGAAGTGGCCTAGGTGGCTCTGGTCCCCAAAAAACAGCACATGGACTAGCCAGCCAAAGAGCAGTGGTGTAAGTGCACTGCTTACTGCAAGTCACTGGAACAGAGCATGTGCCTGGGCCCACCACTGCCCTACACCACCACCCCCCTCCTGGTTGGTTGGTAGGCCAGTCAGGGACTCCTTCTCTCAGGTGGTGCCACATGATAAGCTGCTGCTATGGTCCTCTAAGACAGGTAAGCAGGCAGGGGATGGAATGGGCCCAGGGAGCAAAGTAATGAATAAAGAGGCCTTTAGACAGCTGTTGGGGGTGGCAGAAGATTTGGAGGTCCAGCAGAACTAGCTTCCAAGAGGCCTTGTTTCTCTGCCCACCCCCAAGCACTCTCACATATACACTCATCCTCTCTCACAATCAGTCACACAATTTCTCTTGTTCTTTTTCTTTCACACACACTCAGTTTCAGGGGTTTGTTCACATTAATTTTCTGACCCACTGGCCCATTTCTCTGGGAGGAATCACTTTTCGTCTCACAAAAGGTGCTACACAGGATTCCTTTATCTCTTTCTTCTGACACACACAAGCCTCTCTCTCACTCATACACACCAACACAGCATGCTCAGATGCATGTTTTTTCTTGCTTGCTTTCTCCCTCACACCTACTTAATAATTAGCCAGTTAATTATTATATACACATTCTCAAGCCATGGTTTCTCCACCTCTCTCATAGACACACACTGATTCACACATGTTTGCAAACTCTCTAACATACCAATTCTCTTACACACATACCCAGCAGTTTCTCACATAGTCACACATACATCAATTCTCTCTCCCACACACTCAGTAATGCTATTTCTGGCTCTCACCCTCAGATACGTTCATTCAGTCTCACACACCAATATTCTGTCTGTCACACATTGTCACATTCTTCATCTCTTTTTTTACATACTTGCATATGCATTTATGTATGCGCATATGCACATGTACACAATGCATATGTACATGTACACAATGAATGTTTCTGTATAACTGTGAGAAAGTAAATAAGCATATGTGTGAAAGAAATAAATAAAGAAAGAAAGAAAGAAAGAAAGAAAGAAAGCATGACTACATATCTGAGGACTGGTGTATGTGAATGTGGCTATGTGTAAACATTTAGACATATGTTAAGTAGTGAATTTAATTCAATAAAACTATTTCAATTTGAACAATGTTATTTCTTTATAAAATGTTAAAATATTTATATACGTGAATGTGTGAACAAAAATATGCATACTAAACAAACAAAATATTTTTATTCATATACTCCATCAAGCTGGGTGAGGGGAACATCTGCACATAGATGTAAAGGGAGGGTCACAAAGGTAAGAAGAAGTCTTTGAGCCTTGCTGCTCTTAGTTAAACTGCGACTAGGCCTACAAGAGTGGGTGCCAGGAGGCTCAAGTGATTCTATCTCAAGAGACTGGGGAATCACAGCTCTCATACTCCACCATACTCTGTCTTGCTACATTCCTTCTTCAGTTGGTGATTTGGACCCATAAATAGGGGGCATCATGCTTTCCAGGGATGGATTACTTTGGTTCCTATTTTGAAAAGAGGGAAGAACAGATAACCTGGTGCAAAGGAGAACAGAGCTTTATCTTTAACTGTTTAAAATAATCAGAAATCAGAAATAACTTGAAGGCACAAGACAACGACAATGATATTGTGGGGTGTATGACTGTGCTTCCTCTGAAGGACATTTGCCAAGGATTTTCCTTCTAACTAGCTATTTAAAAAGTCCCCCTCTCCTTTCAATGCAAAAAGGAGATTAGTGTGCCAAATTAACAAAACACTGTATACTGACAATCTAGTTTGTGTCTTATACAAAAGCAATTAATGAGATGCAAGTTGGCTACGATATTCAGTGCACAAGTGTATCTTTCTGTCAGTCTGTGCAAACAGTATATGGTAATTAATTTTTTTCCAACTTCTAAAACACTATCAAGTAAAACGAAGAATGATCACAGAAGATTGTATCTGCTTGTCTAATTCCCTGTATGCTAAGTAACTGACTTAAGAGGAAGAACAAGAGGAAGAACATAATAACAGAAAAAGAAGCATAAATTGATTTATTTTGTCACAGCTAATATTACCTCACAATCTAGAAGAATTTGTGTGGTTTTTGCATGTCATGTAAATGCTGTTATCGTCTGTCATCTAAACCCCCTTATTGCCACCCTTAAAAGTGTTTAGGTTGCCACCCTATGGTTGCTGGAAGGGTTCTCAGGAATGACAAGAAGTTTCAGGTCTGTCCCCTCCTAACTCAGAGGATGCAGAGAGTGGCCTTTTACTTTCTGAAAGTGAAAGGGGGATGCTGAAGGGGGGGGGGGGGGGAGAAGAGCATTGATCAGCAACTTTTCAATTCCTCCAACATGCCTCCCAGAATCACGAGAAAAATGTGTGAACATAGGATACAGCATTTCTTCCAATTGTAACTAATGGAAGGAAAATCACAAGAGTTTAAAAAGGTGGGGTAGGGTGCAGGTCTACCTCCCTTCTACCACTGAATCATGAAGAGCAAAATTTCATCCGTGACTGCTCAGGTCCAAAACACACTGCAGAAATAATCCAGTTTGAGACCACTTTAACTGCCCTGGTTCAGTGCTAGAGAATCCTAGGAACTGTAGTTTCATGAGACATGTAACCTTCTCTGTCAGAGAGCTCTAGTGCCACAATAAATTACATTTCTCAGGATTCTTTAGCACTGAACCAAGGCAGTGAAAGCAGTCTCAAATTGAATTATTTCTGCGGTATGTTTTGGACCTCAGTAATCATTAAGTTCAATAGGGCTTATTCAGTCATTAAGTTCAATAGCACCCTCCCAATAAAATGCTAAAACAAAAAACTAAAAATCCAAATTATTACCTTAATTTATAATGACAGGAATATGACAAAACTGTCAAATAAACTGAAAAATGCTTTTCCATCAGTGGGTAGCAAGGGAACGGCAGTAACAGATGAGGAGTGCCTGGCAAAGGTTCCCTCTTGGTTTGGACAACTGCCACCCAGCTATTTCCAAGAATTACTTCTCAATAGCACAACTGCCGTGCCAGACATATCAAAATTTCATGCAAAGACAATAACCTCTTCTGTTTATCATTTAGGGCTCCTAGAATATAACTTAACTGTGTGGTTTCTTTTCAGCTATGTTGATTTCCCCTAAATATTATTTTGAGGATCAACATGCCATGCAAGATGTGTTTGCACTGCCAACTTTATTTACAAAATTTTCTATCATTATCAGTCTTTCAGTATCATCCTTACTGTTGCAATTTGATAGGATACATCATTTTTAAATTTTTAGGAGAGATGTGTGCCACATATTTGTGTGGCTCTCTTGCAGGATATGTGCACTACTTTCACGATCTGATCCAAACCTTAATTACAGTCTCTCTTTCATGTTCCCTCCTCCTTTGAAAGTGAAGGTAATAATTTGGGAAGTGTTTAAGATCAGTGGTGTAGCACATGCTAAGATTCAGTCCTTTACAGTCTAAGTAGGACTGAGGAAGACCCCTTCTAAAACCTGAAGGAAACACTGAGCTAGACAAATCAATGGGCTGATTCAATTTTTCATTTCAAAAATAATCCCCATCCAAGAAGAGTATTTATAGACAGGTATATAAAAGGAGAATAGCTACATAGTAGAAATTAATATGAAACCATTCACTCTTCTTAGGAGAGAGGAGACCTTGACAACAACAGAGCACTGTGCCTACCAAGAAAATATGTATTACAACCGAGTGATTAAAACAGATTTAACTACTGCTGCACCAAAAAACACCAAAATAAAGTTAGGTGGCTAAAACTACAAACATTTATTGTAGAATGACATCTTCATATCTTACTGCATCTAATATTGGCAGGAGATTTCAATGCCAGGATTGGTCAAAATGATGGCGCTCTCTATAACCATTTTGGTTAACATTCTCCTGAATTAGAGGTGGCCCACTCAAAGATCTGGTCTGTGATGATTTGGGGCTTTATCTTGCATGGATGATAAATAGCTTAGATTTAGTACTATTACATGGTGGACTGGATGTGGATACACCTGAAGAATATACTTTTCTGACTGGCTGTGGTTCTTCCACCACTGACTATATTATTATTTCCTATGAACTGCTAAATCTGGTGTTCAGTTTTGAACTTAGTGCAAATACAGAGAATTATCTTTGCCCTTTAATTGCATCTCTTATCTGCTCCATATCACGTTGTTCATGCAGATTACGAACCACTGTTGATTACAGAGTCAGATATAAGAGCATCTGGTGTGAGATGGTCAGCTAAGGTGGAATGTGTTATAACAGTGTTGCTTTAACAGAAAACAGTCTCAGTCTATGGGAGTCCCTTTTGACATCAATATAAATTACACAGGTACTCTGGGACCTCGCTTGACAGTCTCTGCAGCCCCTCACCTGAAAAGAGATACATGCAGAAAGTCCAGGAAATGGAGGATAACTATCCTCTCTGACAAGAGTGGTGAACAAAGTGCTTTTTTGAAAATGTTATCACCCACAGTTTCTTACTCCATGAAAAGAAATCTGGAATAGCATTTATTTTTTGTCTCTGTTTGGGGCCAAACTAGGGTTGCCATATCCCGCCTGGGGGAGGGACAAACCCGATTTTTGGCCAGTTGGCACGGTCCTGCCCCGGTTTTGCTCCTTGCCCAGGTTTGTCCCGGGTTGAGCTGGTTGCCGCCGCCTCTGCAACAACCGGGCTGCTCTGCAGCCGCCACCGCCATTGCTGCTGCGGCTGCTGCTGCGGCCTTTCTGCCGCCTGCCGCACTTTGCCCTGGCCTTGCGCGCTCTTCCCTGGCCCTGTGCGCTCTTGCGCGGCTGCGCGCAGGGCTGAGCAGTAGCTCCTGCCCTTCAGGCTGGCCGGCCAATGGTTGGACAGCTCGCCCCTGCAGCAGGAGCCTGTGACTAGCAGGAGGCGGGGCTGTTCCAGCTCCACTCTCCCCATTGGGCAGCCAGCCTCAAGAGGAGGAGCGTCTCCTCTTTGGTCCCTTGCGCGGGCCAAGGGCAGGAAAGATCTTTGCCAGCAAGCTATTTCTCTTCCTTTTCTTTTTCTTCTCCTCCTCCTTCTCTTTGTTTTCTTCCCCTCCTTCTCTTCTTTCTCCTCCCCTTCCTCTTCTTCTTTTTCTTCCCCTTTTTTCTTTTCTTCCCTTCTTCCCCCTCTTCTTTTTATATTTTTCCCTATTCTTCTTTCTCCTCCTCTTCTTCTTTCTCCTTCCCATTACTTTTTCTCCTCCTCCCCCTTTCTCCTCGGCTGCTGCTGCTGCTGCTGTTGTGTGCCCAACTCCTTTCTGACTTATGACAACCCTGCCTCTAGCCCCCTTTCTCTAACCCCCTTATTTAACCCCTTCTATCTAACCCTCTATCTCTCTAAGCCTCCCTCCTCTTCTTCTCAGGGATCCAGGGCTTCTCAGGGCTTTGCCTCCATGCAAAAAGAAAAAAAAAGAAAAAGACTGACCCACAAATCCCCTTATAGTAGTTGAGACATACCTGGGGGAAAAGAGGAAGTGAGGGTTGGGGGGGGGGTTGCAGGGGGCAAGGAGAAGGAGGAGAATTGCTAAGAAGGCTTGGAACATGTAGTTTGCCAGCTCAAGGGGCTGCCTGTCTGTCTCGGCTCAAATGCTAAGGATGCCTGGACTTGTGCTGTTGTCTGTGTTTTGGAATTTGGGGGGGGGGGGGGTTTGGCCAGAAAGGGAAGTACATTTCTGCCATCTGTCTAGGAATAATGCCAAAATGTCCTCCATTTTGAGCATGCCTAAGAAACATGATTTTGGTGTGTCCTCCATTTTAAAAATATGTCCTACATTTGGGGCTAAATTTTGTCCTATATTATCCTACATCCCCCCCCCCATTTGTTCCGGTTTGGAGGTTGACAGTTATGGCAACCCTAGGCCAAACCAGCAATGAATATTACCCATTTATCCTATACTAAAGAGACAACACAATTAAACATTCCCTATTTTACCATATTCATTACTTTACTGCTGCAGTAAACATGATCATTCATTGAAAAACAGATGCAAATATTCCTCAAGCAGAGAGCAGAATTAGGTCCCCCGAGGCCTATTTTTATAAAGAGCCATGTATGCCAGTGCCCTGGTTCCATCCTTCAAAAATGTAAAAATTGCATAAACGAGAGAGCTACAAAAATACTAGCGCTCATATGGAACTTGAATTACTAACTCTCCCCAACTCTACACACAAAATTTTGAAAAGCTGTTCAGTGACTACCACCTCATGTAGCAGTTTTGAAAAATACAGCTGTGTCGTCTATTACACCATTAAAAAGGGAAAGAGGGGAAGTGGACTACATTTCCACGAAAGTGCATGCCAAAATAAATCAATTAGTCTTAAAGCTGCTCCTCTGTCTCCTCAGTATCACCTCATAAACATTCCTACACATTATTTCCTGCTATTTCACCTTTCTAGTATTGTGTTAAAGATGGACTGGCATGGTAAAAACAACAATAATTTAAAGCACCTTTCATTATCACACCAAAACAAACTAGTTTTTTTTTTAAAAAAAAGTATTATTGATGATTTAACCCTAAAGAATTCAAAAGTGACAAACAGCCTTTTGACTGTCCATCAAGAGTAATGGAATCCAATCAAGAGTGGAGATCATGTGGCTTTCATGAGACTGTTGGACTGCAAGCCCCAGCACTCCTCACCACTGTCTGGGACTGCAGCCCATCGACATACAAAGGGTAGCATGATTCCCTTCCATGGAATAGACAGACCTTCCTCAAGAGGATATCCAAATTGTAAATGCTACCAAGGGAAGATCCTGTCATGTGACATCAGAAGCATTAAAGATAAACCTCAATGACTGGCCTGGTTCATTTAGGAGGAATTCTTTTGCTCCTTATCTTCTACATTATGCCTTTATGGCACAGGGGTGGGCAACTGTGGCCCCCAGGACGTTGGGGCTGGAGCAGTCGGTAGTGATGGCTCATGGGAACTGCGGTCCAACATCTGGAGGCACATAAGCTGCCCACTCTTGGTCTTGAACACTGGTTCTTAAGTTTTGATAGCCCAGGTGTTTTGGAAGTCAAGTACCAGAAGCCCCAACCAGTACATCAAATGACCAGGAAACTTGGGAGAGAAAGTCTAAAATATCTGGGGAGCCAGAGGCTGAAAATCACTGGTCTAGGAGACTCAATAGAGCCCTGTAGAGTCAGAGTGGCATAATAGTGTGAGCAATGGACTACAACTCTGGAGACCAGGGCTTGATTCACTGCTCACCCAATGGATGACCTTGGGCACGTCACACACTCTCAGCCTCAGAGGATGGCAATGACAAACCCCCTCTGAAGAAACTTGCCAAGGAAACCCTATGATCTGTTTGCTTTAGGGTTGCCGTAAGTCCCAAATAACTTGGAGACACACCGGAGCAGGGAAAAAACAGTTGTTCCTGCTCCTGCATGCAATCATATTCAGGGGTAGCTGTGCTAGCAAAGTACAATAACATCCAAAAATGCACAAAACAATTATACTTTTATTTAGCCAACCAAAAATGAACAAAAGACGCAAGCAGAGCTTCAAAAACTTGTACCATGTATTTTGTGCCTTTTGGTTGCTGAATAAAGGTCTCACTGTTTTGTGGATTTTGGATGCCATTGTTGTTAACTTCCTTCACGTTCAACCCATGGCAACCCTGTTTCAGAGACCTTCAAGTCACCCTATCCTCTTCAGAGCTTGCAGATTTGCAGTTACGGTTTCTTTAAGCCTATCCATCTGGAATACAGTCTTCCTTTTCCCTATTGCCCTCTACTTTACCAAACAATACAGTCTTTCCTAGTGAGTCCTTTCTTCTTATGACATGGCCAAAATATGATAAACTCAGTTTAGTCATCTTTGCTTCCTGGGAGAGTTTGGGCCTGATCTGCTCTAGGGCCAATTTATTTGTCTTTTTAGCTGTCCATGGGCCCAAACAGACAGGCCAAAATAAAGCTGCTTTGGGTCACTTTGGAAGTATGCTGTTTAAACGATACACACATCTTAAGAGGCCAGAAGCTGCACTAAAGCTGAGCTCCAGTCCTTAGGACTGAAGCGTGGTGGCTTTGGCACAGTTTCTGGCCTCTTTGGACGTGTGCAGTATTTAAACAGCACACCTCCAAAGTGACTCGAAGCAGCTTTATTTTGGCCTCTCTGTTCAGGCCCCATGGTATTTATTTTCTGAACTCTTCTCCAACACTCCATCTCAAATGAGTTGATTTTTTCCTATCAGCTTTCTTCACTCTCTAGATTTCACAACCATACATAGAAATGGGCAGTTTCTAACTTTAGTATTTGATGATGCAGTACACTGTCCGCATTCGCTGGGGCCAGGAGTGTGAGACTCCTCTGAAACTGGGGGAAATGCAAATGTTGTTGTTTTACCCGAGATAACATCGCTCTATGAATCTCTAGGTCAGTGGTTCCCAACCTTCCTAATGCCGCGACCCTTTAATACAGATCCTCATGCTGTGGTGACCCATACCCATGAAATAATTTTCGTTGCTACTTCATAACTGTAATTAAATAGCTGTTTCCCAATGGTCTTAGGCGACCCCCATGAAAGGGCCGTCCGACCCCCAAAGGGGTCCCGACCCACAGGTTGGGAACCACTGCTCTAGGTTCTCCAGCACAACTCTATGGGCACCATTTGGCAGAAGCTGACCAGAGAATTACTTGGAAGGACCTACAAATGCCTAGAAAAGTGTTCTTTCTAGGAATTTCTAGGTCCGCCAACATGACTTCTGGTGGATGTTGACAATAAAGTCACACTGGAGGACCCATACATTCCTAGAGAGAACGTATTAATCAAACCCAGGAATAATCAAACCTGCAAAAGCCAAGGCCACAAATACGGAGGGCCAACTGTATATATTTGTTGTTGTTGTGTGCCTTCAAGTCATTCCCGACTTCTGGCGACCCTAAGGCAAACCAATCACGGGGCTTTCTTGGCAAGATTTCTTCAGAGGTGTGCCATATATCTTGACACTTCACAATCTGTCTAGTTCCTTCATCGCTGCCCTTCCAAGTCCTAGACTTCATACATTACTGTACTCTGCTTTTAATCAGGCTCTCAATAGACTGGACACAGAAGGACTGAAGATGGAAGGAAGGGATATAAACAGTCTAAGATATGGAAATGACACTGTACTACCAGCGGAAAGCATCAAAGGCTTGGAACAAGTACTAAAGAAGATAGAAGAAGAAAGCGCAAAGGCAGGCTCGCTGTTGAACATAAAGAAAACAAAAATAGTGGCCACACAAGATCAAGGGCCCTTTCTCCCTTACCTCAAGACATATAAATAGACCAGGCTATCCATTCTTAACCCTTCCTCAGCTAGTTATCAAAGGCTTTCGTATTCCTAATACTGTACTTGTTACCTCTGAGGGCAGCAGGTTATCCTTGAAATGGGGGGGGGGGCATACAAAAACAAATGACAGCACTTGCCCAGAGGGAAACCAGACTTGCCCACAGGGAATCATTGGAGAATATGTTAGGCAAGTATTCAGTTTTTCTGTATAGAAACGGAAGAGACCGCAAGGGCCATCCAGTCCAACCCCTTTGTGCCATGCAGGAAATCCAAATCAAAGCATCCCCAGCAGATGGCCATCCAGCCTCTGCTTAAAGACCTCCAAGGAAGGAGACTCTATCACCCTCCGAGGGAGTGCATTCCACTGTCGAACAGCCCTTACTGTCAGGATGTTCCTCCTAATGTTCAGGTGGAATCTCTTTTCCTGGAGCTTGCATCCATTGTTCCGGGTCCTGTTCTCTGGGGCAGCAGAAAACAAGCTTGCTCCCTCCTCAATATGACATCCTTTCAAATATCTAAACAGGGCTATCATATCACCTCTTAACCTTCTCTTCTCCAGGCTAAACGATCAGCAGAGAGAGGCAGGACATATAAATAACCCATTATTGTTGTTGTTGTTGTTATTATTATTACTATTATTACTATTATCCCCAGCTCTTTCCTCATAGGGCACGGTTTCTAGACCCTTCACCCTTTCAGCCACCCTCCTTTGGACACAGCCCAGCTTCTCAGCATCCCTTTTGAACCGTGGTGGCCCAAACTGGACACAGCATTATTCCAGGCGAGGCCTGACCAGAGCAGAGGAGATCAGCTCCCTATGGGCAAGTCCTCTCACTTGTTTTAAAACACCCCCTTTTGCACAACCAGAGCCCCTTCCTCCATTGCACCCACAGAACTGGAGGAGACCCCCAAGGGCCATCCAGTCAACAACCACCCCCCCTCCCCATCCTTCCATGCAGGAACTCTCAATGAAAGGACCCCCGACAGAGCTTTGATGGAGAGTTCCTGCATGGCAGAATGGATGGCCCTTGGGGTCTCTTCCGACTCCATGATTCTATGCCCAGGGCCGGGGAAGGGGCTGGTTTTGAGCCCTTTGTCAGAGGAGGGCCCCTGGGGCCACTCACCAGTCCATGCCCCGCCCTCAGAGGCACGAGGACGGAGGGGGCGTGGCGGTGGCGGTGGCGAGGCGAAGAAGACAACCAGGCGCCCCTGCTGCCTTGACACCCGCAAAGACGTCTGTCACAGGAACGGAACCGCGCCGCCCCTCGGACCACCACGGAGCATGCGCACTAAACGCAGGAAGGCCGCCTCCTCTGCCTCCCCCCCCCCCCGCTCCTGGCCATGGAATCTTCCATTCTCTGTCTCTCTCTCGCCAGCGCGCGCCCCGCAGCCAATGGCGCCCGCCCCTGCCTGCCACGCCCCCTTCCTCGCGCCCGCGCTCCCAACCTCTTCGCCCAATCACCGCGCGTCGCCCTTCCCCGCCATGGCGCCCTCGGCTTCACCTACCTAAGTGCAGCCGCGTCCCCCCTCCCGACCCGAGCCCTGGCCTCCGGATGGAGAGAGGAGGAGGGAGGGGCACCCGTTGTTCTAGGCACGGGCGGCCTCTCCCGCCTCTTCCCTTGCTCCTTCCTTCCGTTCTCTTAAAGGGGCGGGCACTAGAGAGACTATAGCGACTTAGCAGAGCCGTACAGCCTCTACTTTCATCCAGTAACACTCGCGGCCGGAAGTGACGTCATCCCACCCGTCAATGTCGCCTCAGCGAACGCCTTAGAAAAGACTGACCGCCCGCTCCTATCCCCCTCCCTCCACACGCGCAACTAGGCGGAGAGTTGGAGTCTAGGCCTTTGGCCAATCAGATCGCGAGCACGGGGTGCACCGCGAAGTCTCATTGGAGGGCGTCAAAAAAG
The DNA here is from genome assembly GCA_023333645.1 of Sceloporus occidentalis. NCBI lineage: Eukaryota > Metazoa > Chordata > Lepidosauria > Squamata > Phrynosomatidae > Sceloporus > Sceloporus occidentalis. The sequence goes on from JALMGF010000001.1 coordinate 210,982,798, forward strand.
GGGGCGGGATTAGCGCGACGGGTTCCAGCGTTGAGGGTTTTTGTGTTGCCACTGTGGTGACTTTCACACGGAAACGGGGACTTTTCAGAGCTTTCCGTGTGATTTTGGTGCCTGGCTCTATTTCAGTGCGTTTTTGGTGACTTTTGCCTATTTCAGCTCCAGCCCTGACTCTGAGAGCGAGGCTGGCTACAGAGCAACCAACCCTTTGGAGTGTCACACACTCACAGTTTTCAGCCAATCAGAGAGAGGACTGGAGAGTGGTCGCCGCCCCCACCCTCAGGAAGAGCTCTCTCTCTCTCTCTCTCTCTCTCTCAGCCCCTGACTCCCTAAGTCTAGCTTTCCTAGACTTAAGCATACTTCCTCAGCTGCATGGGAATTGTAGTTCATTGTGGCACCAGAGCTCTTTCTCACAAAACTACAATTCCCAGGGTTCCCTAGCACTGAGCCAGGGCAGTTAAACCGGTCTCAAACTGGATTATTTCTGCAGTATGGATTGGACCTTGAGCATTTTTAATAACTAAGGTCCAAAACACACTGCAGAAATAATCCAGTTTGTGACCGCTTTAACTCTCCTGGCTCAGTGCTTGGGAATCCTGGGAATTGTAGTTTGTTGTGGCACCAGAGCTCTTTCTGTCAGAGAAGGCTCAATGTCTCACAAAACTACACTTCCCAGGGTTCCCTAGCACTGAGCCAGGGCCGTTAAAGCAGTCTCAAACTGGATTATTTCTGCAGTGTGTCTTGGACCCAACTCAGGTTGCATCTTCACTCCAGACTCCAGAGACAATTCCCAGGATTCCATAGCACTGAGCCAGGGCACCTAAAGTCATCTTGAACTGGTTTATTTCTGCAGTGTGTCTTGGACCCAACTCAGGCTGCATCTTCACTCCAGAGACAACCCAGTTTCATACCGTTTTTTACTGCCATGGCCCAGTGCTATGAAATCCTGGGAATTGTAGTTTGTTGTCACACCAGAGTTTGCTGAGAGAGAAGGTTAAATGTCTCCGAAAACTAGAATTCCCAGGATTCCCTAGCACTGAGCCATGGCAATTAAAAGGGTGTCAAACTGGATTTATTTCTGCAGTGCGGTTGCAGCCTAAAACATTTATATTTGGCACAAAGCTTCCTGACTCCCCTTCATGTCAAAATAAATATCTTTAAAAGCATTAGAAGGACTGAAAGATTCTTTGGTTGGTTTTAATGGTCATTTTGAGAGTTGAAATAAGTTCCAGTTACTTTTATTCAATTACTTTTATTGCCGTATTAACATTACGGGGACTTTTTGGGGATTGTGACTGAATATTTGGTGTGATGTGGGGGGATTCGGTGCGTTTTGGGCCAAACGTTTGGGGAATGATCTTCCAGGCTGATTGGCAACACTGAAAGAGGCTTGCTTTGGAGCAAGGCTCCTCCTCCAGCTCCTCTTCCTGGGGCCTAAAGGCAGGAAGCAGAGAGGGAGAGCTGCACCTTGCAAGCCTTGGAGTTGGGGGCCTCCTCTCTGGCCATGGCTGCAGAGGCTCGGTGGAGCTACCAAGGGGACCCCCAGGAAGGCCAGCAAGCCCCTCTTGGTAAGAAGGGCCAGGGCTTGGCAGGGTCAGTTGCTGCTGTCTTTGCTTTGCTGCTCCTGTTTGACTTGTGGGTTTCCTTGCCAAAGAGCTGGAACACGTGGCAGGGTTTCCCCATCTCTGGAGCCTGTAGCCATCAAAGCAGGTCTTCCCAGATCAGTTCCAGTTTAATGCTGGACAAGGCCCAAAACATCATGCCAGGCTCAGGTCTTGTAAGCCCAGGGACATGGCTGGCTTGCTTGGATTAATGTTTCTGTCATTGTGTGTCTGTCTGCCTTTCTCTTTTCCTACTCCCTTCTACGGTTCAAATCTTACTCCAGAAATAATCCAGTTTGAGATGGCTATAGGGCCCATTACAGACAGGCCAAAATAAAGCCGCTTTGGGTCTCTTTGGAGGTATGCTATTTGAATGGTGCATGAGTCCTAAGAGGCCAGAATCTGCGCCAAAGCCATGCTCAGGTCCTAAGGACTGGAGCGCAGCTTCTGGACTCTTATGATGCGTGTGTCATTTAAACGGCATGCCTTCAAAGTGGCCCAAAGCAGCTTTATTTGGGCCTGTCTGTAATGGGCCCTATAGCCATCTCAAACTGGATTATTTCTGGAGTAAGATTTGGACCATAGTCTGCGTGAGCCCTTTATTTTCCCTGGCTCAGTGTTAGAGAGTTTGTCGTTTATTGTGGCACCAGAGTCCCCTCTGAGAGAGAAGGCTAAATGTCCCACAAAACTGCGGTTCGCAGGATTTCCTAGCCTTGAAGCCAGGGCAGTCAAAGTGGTCTGAAACTGGATTGTTTCTGCAGTGTGTTTCGGACCCAAGTTAAATGGATAAATGGGAAAACGAAAGTTGTTACTGACAGTTGTTTCTGACTTACGGTAACCGGCTTAAGGCAACCCTACCATAAGGTTTTCCTGGCAAGTTTCTTCAGAGAGGGGTTTGCCGTTGCTAAACTTTGAGGCTGAGACAGTGTGACTTGCCCAAGGTCACACAGTGGGTTTCCATGGTGAAGTCTGGATTCAAACCGGCATCCATATTCATAGTCCAACACTGAAACCACTCATTGTGACAATAGGCTTGGTTAACATTTAGCTGGATACAAATGCAGAGCTATAAAAAGAGGTGCACTTTGGTTTTGGCAGGAACTTTAAAATACCTGTCACAATCCAACTCTGATTTGAGCCTCTACAAGTCTCCTCTTTTTAAAGAAGGGTTTAAATGCTTGCAGAGTTTCCCTGACCTTAGTTTTCTTTCTCACACAGTTCAGTTTACCAATGGCAAACTGAAGAGCTCTGAAAATATGACTTTCAACTTGTACAGAAGCAAAAAGGCCACAAACCCCAGAAAGAAGCAGAAAGTAACTTTGGTGAGTAGATTTCTGATTTGTAAGCTTATTTTTCTGATTGATAAGAGCAGTGAACCCTAAATTTATTTACAGTTGGCCCTCCATTTTCGTGGGGGATCCGTTCTGGAACACACACACACCCCACGAAAACAGAGGCTTGCGCTTATTCAAGCCCCATAGGTTAGAATGGAGCATGCTGCTGGGCACACGCGCCATTGCAAGTAGAAGAGGTTGCCCCTCCACATATATTCAAGAGCGCGGATCTCAGATCCATGCATTAGTAGGGGCGACTGTATTTACTTACATATTTACAACTTCCCCCTAAAGCTTTTTCTTTGTTGAATTTGGAGAGGCTTACATAAAGCTCTGACTCTGAAGCTTTATCATCAGACATTGAAGCATTGTTACAGAGCAGTCTGATACATGTCTCCTCAGAGGTATGATCCACCGTGTACTGAGATTTATTCTTATTCAGTGTATATAGGATTGTAGTGTTTGTTTTTAATAACTCAGGTTGCATTGACACTACAGATATGGTCTAGTGTGACACCACTTAAACTGCCCTGGCTCAGTGTGATGCAGTTCTGGGAATTGTAGTTCTGCGAGACGTTGAGCCTTCTGTGAAGTTGAAGGCTTTCACTGACGGCATCCATAGTTGTACATCTCTGGAGCCTTTGGTATACAAGACCACAAGATGTCAGCATAATCTTGAAAAAGCCATACTGAATGCTACAGGTGACAGGTATTAAAGCATTTTCAGGATGTAGTATATTCCAGGTAAAAATCAGTTCTGAGTTAGCCCACCAACCTTGTATTGCACCCGGAAGCTAATCGGCAGCCAGTGAAGAGCTTTTAGAACTGGTCTTATATGGTCAAACCTTATCTGGCTGCCATATTTTGAACTAATTGAAGCTTTCGAACTTGGTACAAGGGTAGCCCCATGTAGAGCGCATTACAGAAATCAAGACGAGATAAGTAACATAAGCCTGCCATGTTAGTGACTGTGACATTAATGTCATATACCATATTATGGTGAAATGCCCCTGTCTGTGCGCTTTGTGATTTTTGAAAATAATATATATGTCATACTTTTAATAAAAGACAAACAGTTGGCTTAAAGGCAGGGGGTTGTGTATGAAAAGTCACCATGCTAGGTTGTATTGAAGAAAAGGACAAGTGTGTGTTTCTATCAGGTTCTGTATAAGCTGTGCTCACTAGGCTTTCAGTTGGGAAAGGGAAACAGGAAGAGAAATAGAGAGAAATTGCATGGATGCTTACAACAGATACCTTTTTTCTTTTAGGATACTTTAAATAGTCATGAAGCCAGTAAGTTCCCATGTTGTGGTTTAAAGAAAGCCCAGTGTTTTTGGGGTATTGTTTCTAGTTTTAAAAGCTGTTTGTGTGTTTAAAAAAAGTATCTGTATTTCACAACTTCATTTTCTTTCTTTTTAGAATGCAGAAACAGAGAGGCTCTCTTATGTGGGAAATAATTTTGGTACAGGAGCCCTGAAGTGCAATAATTTATGCAGGTATAATATATATGCTTCTATGTCCGAAACGGGTGTAACTATATATTTGCTTTAATTAGATTACCAGCATTGAAGCTAATCTTGAACTCTTTTAGAATTACAGTGGTGCCTCGGGTTACGAAATTAATTCGTTCCGCTGTCAATTTCGTAACCCGAAAGGCTTTCGCAAGCCGAATTCCCATAGGCGCTAATGGGGAAAAGCCGCGATTCCGTGTAAAATAGCGCCGAAAAGCACCAAAAGTTTTTTCGTAACCCGAAAAAACTTTCTTAACCCGGAACAATGTTTTCCAATGGGATTTTTTCGTATCCCAAAAATTTCGTAACCTGGGTATTTCGTATCCCGAGGTACCACTGTATAAACATGAGCTGGTTCAGGATAGCAATACTTTCTGTAGAGAAAGGTAAAGAAAGAAAGAGTGTCTGTGAGCTACGTGGAGACAGATGGGATAGTATATCTTAAAGGCAGTGAACTATGAAATCAGGTATTTGAACACGTGTTGAGAGCATAATGATGCTTGTATCTTTTCAATAGTTTTATTTTATTGCTGTTCATGTTTTGTGTTATGCAAAAAATCTGTAATTTTAACAGGATTTCTGTACTGCCTTTTTACTGAGACACTCAAGGGAGTTATAGTTTAAAATAATTATTTACTAATGTCATGGACATAATATGGAGGAAGAATAAGCACAATTCACATATCAGAGCCACTTGAAGAGTCAGTTCTAGCAGCCAAATCTTGGTCTTCATTAAGTCAACAGAGGAGCCCTTTCTGTTTTTCTTGTTCCGTTTTAGTCAGCAGGAATAATAGCTATGGAAACAGAAGGGGAAGCAAACTTGTAGTTCTAGCTTACTGTACCTTTTGGTCCAGGAACAGACTCAAGAAGTCTAATTGGCAATATTTAGTTGAGCTTATAGTTGAAATAAAATATTTACTGCTCCACGCACTAAAATTAACAACAAAAATGCTTTAAAAATAAAAACAACAACAAAGACAAAGCACTAAGCTACTGACTAACTAAATTGGCAAAAGAGAGGCTAACCTGTGTTTCCACAGCTTCTGAAATGGCCTTATTTTCAATCTGAGTTCTTCCTCCCATTAGGTACTTTGTTAGTGTATTAGACAAGAACTCTGGAGAAATGGAAGTCTACAATGCAGAATTATTCAACATGCAGCCCTTGGTTTCAGGTGGGTTAATGATGTTTTTCAGATTTACTGTGGCAGATTTTTTGGTTTGCAGTATTTTATTAAGAGACAAGTTACATGGTCAGCATAGTCATATCAAACATTTAGGCCTGTTACAAACTGCCAAAATAAAGCTGCTTCGGGTCTCTTTGGAGGTATGCTATTTAAATGATGCATGGGTCCTAAGAGTCCGGAGGTCGCGCCAAAGCCACACTCCATTCCTAAGCACTGGAGTGCAGCTTTGGTGCAGCTTCCGGATTCTTAGGATGCATGCATCATTTAAACAGCATATCTCCAAAGAGACCCGAAGCAGCTTTATTTTGGCAGTCTGTAACAGGCCTTTGTACTAGAGTTTACTGTACCGACTTAAATGTGTTTGAAATGTCATGCCTGCGTATTCTTCCATAGTGATAAAAAACCTCCCAGAAGATAAAATTCTAGCTTGTCAGGAAGAAGAATAATCTGGAATCTTCCTGGCTCATAAACTAGCTTCTAAATGCACATTGTTTTTAATATGGGGACATGTGATCTCTAAAGTGATGCACTGGACTGGGGCTTTATTGTACCACTCAGTATTAAAGAGGAAGATGCAGTTACTGGCAACATATATTCACCAGTTAGACCATAGTGTATGGTTTGGTCCTTTAAGTGGTTATATCCATCCCTTGGAGGATCAGTGAAGACCAGCTTATATACTTAACCAAGGCATATGGCTCAGTTCTATAACAATTACTTCTCCAAATGCAGATGAGAAATGGATTGATTGTAAGTGGATAAAGGGGTCTGGGCAAACTCCCTGACATGCTAACTTTCATTTGCAGGGATTTAAAACAAACAAACAAAAAACCCCTATAGAACGATATTTTTAAACGCAGTCACCAAACTTACCTTCAGAAATGATAACAGTTCCAAATATATAGTGGGCCCTTCCCTTATGTGGGGGATCGATTCTGGAAACAATGGGGCTTGTGCTTGCGGTGCAGTGTGCGTGCACCATTACTTCTTCTGGTGCGGCTTTCAGCATATGCTGAAAGCCACATCTAGTGCACCCACATGGCCGTACTGTACTCATATGCCATATTTGGAAACACTTGAAAATCTGTACATAACAAAGTCCAAGTGTTTATACAAATCCCTCTTCGGCAAAATAAAGCAAGCCTATGGTCAAGTCATCCAGATGAAAGATCTAACATTTTCATTGCTTTCTCATTATTGAAACTCTGTTTTATTGGGATCATAGATAAGATTGTTTTGAGAAGCTGTCAGTTCTGATTGTACTGATTTTGTTCTGTTCTTTTTTTAAACAGATGATGTACCAGATGATGATCTATCAGAATATTTGGCTAAATCCTACAGAGAGAAGGTACAGCTTGTAAAGCAACCATTAGGAGATTATTACAGTAAAATTATATTAGCTTTTACCGATATTTTAGAGATCTTCTAGCATTGTTAATATCAGATTTGTACTGTAAATGCAAATCTGTGTTTTGGTTCACACACAGGACAATTGAGCAATTACTCTACAAACAAAAAACTGTGGCTCCCATCCATTATTTTTTGAACTTAAAAATCTGAACAGGAGGCCCACCATTTAAAAATAATTTCAGCATTTCAGTGATTTTGAGGACTTCTATTCAACAAAATCCATTAGAAAGTAGAACTAACTCACCTATTGGTATTCTCCCCTAGAACAACAGAATTTTAATCTTGGTCTTAGAAATATGTTCCACCGAAAGTTGGTGTCATGAATATGATATTCTCATCAATGATTGGTTTAACACCCTTTTTCCTTTATTAACGAAATCTCTGTTACATGTTTGGTTGACTGAATAATGTTTCTAATTTTACACTGAGTACAAATTGGTTGAATGTAAATAAATGATCCAGCTGGAACAAGGATTAGAATTGGTGCATTGTGTTTTGTTTCTTTAAATGATATTTGTTAGCTAAGGTGGAATAATGTACTCCCTGAACATCTTCTAAGGAGTTCAGCAGGTTTAGTGCCTTGTGTTCTTAGCTCCTTCAAAAAATGAAGCATCTCAGCAACAGATCACAGTGCATACAGTCTCTTGGTGCCTCCTGTAGCAATCTCTTAACACTCTTGCAGGTTGATCTCTGTATTGAAGCCTTTGGAACCAAGAAGCAGAAAAAAGCTCTTAGCTCTCGGAGAACGAATGCAGTCAGCAAGGAGGTCCTAAATAAAGCAGTGATCAAAGCAGCAGAAGATATTATAGAGACAAAGGGCACGGCTGGTAAGGAATGAGAACTGTAGACAGCAGATGTAGAAGAGCATACTTATCTAATAGGATCCCCAAGGCTTCCTTAATTTTGACCAATGTTTTGTGCTTCACTTTCTAGCAGGGACGTAGCCAAGGGGGGCGGTTCTTGGGGTCCGGACCCCCCCTTCCATTAGAAAAATGAATGGTGCGTACTGCTGCACCGCCGCATCCAAGCCTCATTATAATGGTGGCACTTAGTCTGGACCCCCCCCCCCTTCCTAAAATCCTAGCTACGTCCCTGTTTCTAGGGAATAGAAAAAGCAAACTGCTTTTGTTTTAATTTGATTTGAGTTGAGTTTTAATTCCAAGTTACTAATATATTGAATATATCAATAACTTGGAAATTTGGGTCTTCTGGCATATCCAGAACTATCAAAACTATAAAAGTACAAAATATTGAAAAACCATAAACTTTCTTAGTGTTGTGAACCTACTTTACCTTTGGCCTCCATGTGTTTTCCTCGCATGCAACCTCTTGACTATTTACCTTCTTTTTCTATAACCTCATTATTTGACAAGTACTGTAAGAGATCCTTAAGGACTTAACAATTCTGATAATTACTTTTTAAAATATCAGTGTCACAAATGCTACTGCCTTCTTTACTGTCTGTGCATTCTGCATCCCAAGCTGGTTCAGGAGCCACCTGATGGGATGGAGAGTCAGATCCCTTGTTTTGTAACACCCCCCCCCCAGAGGGTGGGACAAAGCCCACTTTAGTGGCATTTGAGAGCCCCCAGAGCCCTGACCATGGGTGCCAGACAGTTCATGAGGCGCTGCCTGAATGCTCTTTACTCCCTGTTTGCTTTCCTAGCCTGGAGAAGGTGAATAGAGAGTGAAGCCAGGCTCATAATTGGTACTTCCAACAGCTGTCTGAACTCTGATTCCTAAATGCACTTGCTCCCTGGTTTGCTTCCCTTGTGGTGTCCTGTTTCCTCCGGCCTTGTTTTCCTTCACCCTATCTCCCTCTAGAGAGGACAGGGCCTCAGTGAGAGGGTAAGCAGCCAGGGAACTTCAGTGATCAGATCAGGCCCATAGGCTGGGGGTTTCCTTCTCCTGTCCCCTTCCCTCACAACACTTTAAAAATACATGTAAAGATGAGCCTCCCCCCAGCACCTGTCTCTTAAAATTCTGCTTTTGTAAACCCCTCCACAAAAAAAAAAACCTCCCCAGACTGTTAAAGTGTAGATAAACAGCATGTTTTTCTACATTCTACCACCTGTAAACTGCAGATGGGGACTTATACATGCTTATATCTTCTATCTTTCTGCTTGAATCTTTCACATGGCACATGAAACCTGTGGCCCTCCAGATGTGGTTGAGCCACAACTCCGATTAGTCTTAAAGAGCAAAGAGATTAGTGGAGGATGATAGGAGTTGTAGCCCTCCAGATGTCATTGGAATTCAAGTAGTGTACATTCTGACACAGTGGATAGCAGGAAAGAATGCCCCATGGAGCTGGGATGTTCTTTCAGGATAAAGTGGGTACCCTGCTGATGGAATAGAGAGGCTGCTGATGCCCTGAAGTTTAATATTGTCGCTGTAGGACTCTTTTTCCAGGGAGATAAATATGATATTCTCTCTTGGTTAGTTTTTAAGAGAACCCTAAATACTCCTGTATTCCAGTCAGCTCTTAAATATTCTTGAGACTCCTTTTTTGTTCTGTTTTAATTGGTATTTTTTATTGTAAGAAGCTATATGAGGGAAGACACATGTTAGGCAGGGTGGAGTCTTAAATCTATCAAATAAATGAAAAATAACTAACAGCCTTATCTCCCTGCTCCTCACAGTAATATTCCATTTGTTTTCCAAGCTTTGGTCAATGACGCAGCAGAAGATAAGAAGTCAAATATTTCTGTGGTCCTTCCTCCATGCCATGAAGATGCAGAGAAACCAGAAGATGTTTACAAATTTGAAGACCGTATCCTTTATGGGCAGAATAAATGTTACCTTATTTTTGTGTGCCCAGACCTTAATGTCAAAGAAAAGGGATTGGCTTCAGTGTTAAAGAGCCAGTGGGAAAAAAAGGAGAAAGCTGATGGTGATCATAGCTTCATGGCCTGTTGAAGCTGTAAGCTGGATCTCTTTAAGGTGGTGGGGAGAGACTGGTGTAGTGCGATTTCTGAGAGGTTGCTGAAGTGACATTTTGGTGTTGGAAAGGACATTACAGTATATCAAATGTGTGAACGTTAGAGATGAGGGCAATTCTAAAATTGAAAGTCGGCTGAGCCCCTGGTGGTGGGAAAAAGTTCCATTTTTGCCTATGTAATGCGTTCCCCGGAGAATGTTGTATAGGATTAAAAGGTTTAAGATCCTCTTAGTTTCCACAGAAATGATCTGCCAGAGGGACCCCTGCTTTGGTTTTGCAATATACCTTGGTGATAGTTATTGGCAGTAGTTGCATATATGAAACAGATTTCTTCCTCCCTAAATGTGTGTTATCTTTCAGAAGCATGCACTAATATCTTTCTAGATTACCCAGCCATTACATAAACATATATTCTGCGTCCTGGGTTATCTGTCTTAATGACATGCCTTAGCTGAAAACATATTTCAGGAACAAAGATTAGATATTAGTTAAAATTAGTGAGGAGCATTGGCCCCATATATACGATTTCATCTATGGGAATACTATAATCAGCATTGCTGTGACCAAGGAACAGAGGAACTAGGAAAACATTACTCATCTGTACATTTGCTTCTGTCCCTTGTGAGCTAAGTAGAGCTTGCTAAAGATGTTTTTCTGTCTGAGTAGAGAAGATATTCTCCAATTAAGTAATGAGGGACAGGGACCACCAGAAGATCCTATGCAGATCCAATTGAAGTAAAAGGGATTGTATATTCCCAAAAGGTTGTAAACCCTGGCTTCTCAGCCAACCTATTGGACTCAGTGGTGCCTGATCTGGACTGCCTTTGACTCCTGGTTGCCCAGCCTGTGAAGGTAAGAAGAAAAGTATTTGTCAACCAGGAGGTTCCGAGGGAAATCTTTATAAGATGACTGTTACTATTCCAAACGTACCTTCAGTTATTTCACCTGCTGAATACGAAGCACTACAAGCTCCAGCTGCAGCATTCATAAACATCACAGCAGAAGACATCCTTAAAATGACAGAAGAGAAAAGGTGAGAGTGCTCTTAATGTGTTACAGACACAAAGAACCAGTGATGTCCTACCTGGCATTATTTAAAGTAAAAGTGTGAACTGTCTGTAATGACTCTTGCTAGCTGTGAGCAAAATAAGAACTAACTCACATGTGTTATATTATTTGATGACTCCACCCATCAGCCAGTAGTTTATGTGTGTCAGAAATCTTAACACTATAGACAAAGGACAGGAACTTACGATGTTTCAGATGCTGGATAGGAACTCTCTTTAGATTTTAGTATAACCATTGATGAAAGGTGATGGAATTGCAGTCTGGCATCATCTTGAGGGCCAGACATTCCCCAAACTCTATTGTAGGCAGATTTTTGGTTTCCAATGCTACCTTAGATACAGTGCTTTTTAAAATGAATTGCTTTGCATATTAACTTGTGAATAATCAAGTGAAGTTAATGCAGTAATGTTTTGAGAATATGCTCCTGGGATCCATCTTTCTTCCTCTTAGTGCTTAATTTTTGGAAGGTATATTAATGTTTAGTTTAAAAGCCCCTGAAAAAAGTATCTGAATGCTATAATGTATTAGACTTAATAAGGTGTTAAAAAGTATTTTCCTCTCTTAGATTTACAGTCATCCTTTCTGATTCATGGGGGTTCAGTTCCAGACCTACCCACCCCCGCGAATCCAGAAAACCAAATATTCGAGTCCCCTTTGGTTACAATGGCGGCATGCGCTAGGCACATGCACCATTTTGTCCTTCCTGGCTTGCCGTCCGTGAAGGAGAAAGACCACGGACTCCAAGTCCATGAATAGGAAGGAATGAGTTATTTTATTTTATTTTGTCTATTTGTGCCTTCCTTTTGAGAAAATGGCAACAGTCATGGCAAGATATGCAAGACTAGCGAAGGATAAAGAGTTAGTATTCTACAGGTGAGGGATTGTAAATGGTCTTGTAGGCAGAAAGCTGCAGACTGGTGGAGAAACTGACACAAATAAGGAAAGGATGTGAGTTCGGAGATACCTAAGATGAGCTTTCATGGGTAATATATGGGTCTTCAATGTAAGATTATAAATCCCATAATCCTCAACATATTTTCTGAGGGTTAGTGTTCATGGCAATTATAGTCCAACAAAATTTGCAGGACTATAATTTGCCTAATCCCTAATCTAGCATGTTAAATCTGTGTTCTTTGGTCATGATTTAGAGAGGGCCAGAGAATAAATAGCTATTGCCCATAAGGGCAATATGGTGTTTCACACTGGCATAAAAATCCACTTATTTTCAAAAACATAAAAGAGTCTGTTAATTTACAGCCCCTGGAAAAACAGCACTTGCTTACTTTTGTCAGAGTGCTTTTAGGCCTAATGACCATCTTGTCTGTCTTGCTTAGCCGCTGCTCCTTTGTCTTGAATGAACTTAAATCGATGCCTGTGAATGAGAAGAGTCGCGACCATAAAGCCCGATGTCTCTGGTTCCTAGATACTCTTGTCAAGATGAATTCACAACGTGTGGTGAAAAAGAAAAGTAAGGGTTTATTTTTCTCCTTGCTCACCTTAAATCCAGGATTGTAAAAATGTCCACCTGAAAGCCAAATTCAAATAGCCTGTGATCATCTTAATATACTTGCTTTTGATACTTTGAGGCACTTACCTCACTCCAGAGACTACAGGAAATATATCCCGGTCTGTCTCTCAAGTTGTACATGTTTTCCAGTGTTTAGTTTTTATTGAGTGGCGATAGGCAAAATTCTAGTTTATCCTGTTGCCTTGTGTAGATGCTTCACAATATCTGAACAGTAAATACCATCACTAGAGTTCCATTCATCTTGTGGACATATTTTACTTAATGTGAGACATTGGTGGGAACATGTAACCTGGACTTGCTGGACTACTAGCTTCCTTCACCCTTGCCAACATACGCAATGGTCAGGGCTGATGGGAGTTGCAATCCAGCTATAGCCAGAGGGTCTTACATTTCCCACTTCCAATGAATATGTAATAAATACCAAAACATTGTAAAATGGTAATTCAAGTCGTACAGGAGATTCTGTGAATGGGTGATCTATGAGCATGGCTTGGAGCATTATAATCAACATACAGAGAAAACGTTTTGAGAACAGTATTTCTTCTTTAATGAAAAATCTATTAGCAAATCAAGGGAATAGCCATGGGTGGTGTGTGGGCATCAGAAGTAACTAAACTCTCTGTGGAAGTTTTTGTGTGTATGTGCGTGCATGTATGTATGAATGAATGAATTCATGCATGTATGAATATGAATATATACCGTATATACTTGACTATAAGTCGACCTCATGTATAAGTCGAGGGCAAGTTGTGGGGCCAAAATTATGGATTTTGCTATGACCCGTGGATAAGTCGAGGGTAAAACTTAAGGGTATATAGCAAAGGATCTAAAGGACGAAGCAAAGCAAAACAATGTCAAAGAACTTATAAAATGAACTGTATGTGGTTACTCTTAAAACTGGATGGATGAGAAAGTAGAGGTGGTCAGTGCTTCACATATTATACTCTTGCTTTTCATCAGGAGATGGTTCCTTCTTTTAAATAAAAGTTAAGATACAGTATTTACATTGACTCGTGGATAAGTCGAGTCAGTTTTTGGGGGTCAATTTTTTGACCTAAATTTCTAGACTTATATATGAGTATATACAGTGTGTGTGTGTGTGTATATGCACACACTTGCACTCAATCTCACGCACATATGCTTTGAACAACCCATTTGTGCTAGGTGTCTAATGTGATGGTATAGTGATAAAGTGTATAATGGCATGGGTGGAAGGAGTGTTTGTGTTTTTTTAAAATATGGGATTAATGCAGAGGATATGAATTTGAGTGTACTAGTTTAAAAGACAGTAGTTTTAGTAACTGTTGTTGCTGTGAGCCTTCAAGTAATTTCTGACTGAATGGTGAACCTAAAGTGAATGAGTCACCAGATTTTCTTGGCAAGATGTTTGCTTTCCTCTAAGGCCCTGAGAGTGTCATTTGCCCAGGGTCACCCAGTAGGTTTCCATGGTCAAGCAGGGACTCGAATCCTGGTCTTCAGAGTCATAGTCCAGCACTCAAACCACTACACCATGCTGGCTCTCTTTAATAATTACACTGTAGAAAAAAAACTTTAAACGGCTGTGGTTACATTAGGAGTGCTAGTTGTAGATAACTACATTATTACTAGATGTAATTTACCTTATAGATCACTTCTCAGAATTAGGCATGCTTTTTGGATGATTTTAACACTTAGACTTTTGAGAGGGAGTTCTTTCTGAAAGCAGCTAAATCTAAAGACTAAGGAATTAAAATGAAAACATATGAGTAACCGATTAGAGATAGTTAGCAAATCATGTTAAATTATGTAACGGCTCTCTTAATGTTACCTGTGGAAATATCAATCTTCAGCTCATGTAATGAAATCTAAAATTCAACACTATCTACTTTTTTTGGCTGGTTTAGTACTAGAGAGTCCAAGTATTTGTGGGAAACTAACCTAAAAATGCTTACTGTTTTAGATGGTTTGGGACCTGAGTGTCCAGATGTCATCAGCAACAAGCTTGTGAGAGCTTTCACAGTGCTGTCCTATGGCGGTGGCAGGTAGACATTTTTATTTTGTTGTCAAGTCTAGCAAAATTTCTGAATCAGATTTTTGAGCTGCTTTGTTTTGATCACTCAGGCCAGGCAGAATGGCAGGATTTCACAGGACCATAGTAAAACAATGTCCAATGCAGCAGAAAGTGGCTATGAAATTAGTTCTTTATTGGCCACATGTTTGTTTGTGAGATATTTAGCCTTCTCTATCAGATAATTCTGGTGCCACAACAAACTACAGTTCCCAGAATTCCATAGCATTGAGCCATGGCAATTCAAGTGTTGTCAAACCGGATTATTTTCTCAGTGCGGATGCAACCTAGATCAAACGTCTGAACCATGGTAGCAAAACTAAATTGTGTGGTTTATCAGCATGTGTGTGGGTGCATGCACGCATGTGTCTATACGCACACACACACACACACTATATATATATATATATATATATATATATATATATATATATATATCCTTGTATTGTGCTCTTCATCATGTGGAAGCACAACTAACTATGTAGATTATAGGATTCCCAGAGTGAAAATGAGAGAGCTCTTTTACCTTTCATGATTGTGCAAGCAAGTAACAAGAAATACCTTTTGAAATTCCTGCTTTTATGTGACAGTTTTTAGTTTGGCAACACTAATACAGAATATTAAAATGACCCTGACTTAGAAATCCTGAGAGGCCAGCTTTGCACTCAGAGATTTCATCAAATGTATTCGATCTATTATGGAGTCTTAAGAGCTAGAGACATTTCTTTTCTAAAGGAAGGTGTGATGCCCAGGAAGCCAAATTCTACATTTAATACAGCATCTGCACTTACTAAGAGTCATTAAATTCTTGCATCTCTGGTTCTGAAAGACCATGAGAGGCTAGCTCTGATTGCTATTTTTATCATAAAATACTCCCCCATAGCCAAGCTATAGAGGAACCATCTCCCCTCACCATGGCTAAAAACTGAATTTAACATATGGTTGTAAACTGGAGGAATTTACTCAAATTTCTTTAAATTAAGCAAAATGCATAATTTGCATTTCACTAGCACAATTTCAATTGATATGGTGCAGAATGTCTACATTGGTGTTTCCTTAGGGAGGGTTTGGGGCGAGGTACACACACAACAAATACAGTATACTTTCTAGCACTTTGTTTTCCTTACTCATCATTTTATGTTTTAGGATAAATAATCAAATTTCCGCTTCAATGAAAATTAAGATAGCTGCCTATACCATTGCCCTTGCTTTGCATATTAACAACTTTGAAACAGACCTGACAGTCTTACAGCGGGATCTGAAACTACGAGATAGCAGGTGAGAGTAATTCCATGACTGTACTCAGAATCTGTTCCCTTATTAAATTGCAGTAGAAAACCTAGTTTTATGTGTTACCTTATACATTCTTCAGTTCAGTATTTTACTGCGTGATAGCATGCCTCTTCTGGCCTTGGAGAGTTTCCATGCAAGTAAGAAGTCAGAGCTCAGAAATGCATGGAGAGTCTCCACACACAAAGAATGCTCTCCATTCTCAAAGTGACAACCGAAGAGCCAGATGTAATGCACTCTCTCTGCATCTCCCTAGTTTTCAACAATGGTCCAAAACACACTGCAGAAATAACCCAGTTTGAGACTGCTTTAACTGCCCTGGCCAAAGGCTAGGGAATTTGGGGAACTGTGGTTCTGTGAGACATTGAGTCTTCTCTGTCAGAGAGCTCTTGTTCCACAATAAACTACAGTCCCCAGGATTCCCTAGCACTAAGCCAGGGCAGTTGAAGTGGCCTCAAACTGGATTATTTCTCCAGTGTGTTTTAGATCAATGACATTAGAGGGAGGTGAAGGTATTGGGATTGGAGAGCCATAACCAGCCTTGGAAGTCATATGTGCTACAGGCCACAGATGTAAATGTAAGTAAGTAAATGTAGATAAGTAAGCCTATCAATCGGCTTATCTACTGTAATGTGGGGTAGTAGTTAATCTGTAGGCACAGATGTTTTGTTCAAAAGTGTGCAGTTGATATAATGGCATAGCATATTAAATCACATCAAAAATTCAGGCCTCTTTTCCAAGGAGCTTATTAATCACTAATTTTGACTGGTATGATAGTTGAGAAGAAGCGATAAAGAGGCAAAGCTAACCAGTGAGGAAGAGCAGACTGCTATGAGATTAATGTGAGCATAATTATCTGTGCCTGTACAATGTTTTATTTTTTCATATCAGGATCATTGATATTGCCAAAGCGATGAGACTGAAGATTTCCAAAACCAAAGGCCTCTTTGGACTCGATGAGCACACGCTAGCGATTCTCTCTTTGCCGTTACCTAAGTACAAGGTGTCAGGAGGACGTCGTAAACGCAGGATGAACTAGAGGACTACAATGGCTCCTTTCCAGATTTTTCTTCTGTGTTGCACCATTTTGTGAAGGAATGCATTGCTATTCTTGCCACCACCTCAAGTTTTTCTTTCTTCCAGACGATGTTGACTTTTTTTTTTGGTAGTCAAAGATTTTATAGCCTAATTTCTTGTAATAAAGGTGATAAAACAACTGGATAATTTCTTTGCTGTTGCCGAGTGAGAAACTTTGCTTCTCTCCAGAGGTTGGGACTAACAACAGAGGTCTGCACTGGTATGTTAAGGACATCTGCAAAGGGTGGATCATCAACATCAACTACAGATTTTACTGTCAATTGTTATCTGAGTTCTGTGTAGCTATATGATGATCTCTTCCCCCACGTACAATTTGCATTAAAATACTTTAAATGCAAGCAGTGTTATTCATATACTAATGGCTTAGTCAATCTTTGTTTAAACGTATGCACAGTTCTTATATAGTTTCTAAGAGTAGCAGAAATGCTACAAATTGAAAACATGTTTAAGTCATGATGGTAAGAATAAATAAATTAATAATAATAATAATAATGTTTATTTATATACCGCTTTTCCAAATTAGATCAAAGCAGTGTACAACAGGAAGTACAATACAATATCCAAAGTCAAAATAAAACATAACAGGCCGCTCTCCCCCTCAAGATGGTGGTCAGAAGGAGGGCTCTTAGTCTTCAGGCCAGGCCTCTCTCCCCCTCAAGATGGCGGTCGGAAGGAGGGCTCTTAGTCTTCAGCATTTACATTTGTAGTGTTCCCAAGGAGGTATCTTTTTCAAGCCATTAAGACTAAACGTTTATCCTAGTCATTGCTGAGCTTGTCTCCCTATTTTCTGATGATAGCTATGGCTATTGTAAGGCTGTCTTAGGTGGTTGCACAAAATAGAAAGCTGCACCCAAAGATCTATTACTTTTCACTTGGTGTGTGAGCAGAAATAAATGAGTGGACTGTGTGTGAAGCTTGAGCATTATTGACATTATCTGGTTTCAGGTTTGATCAGTGCTTGGAAAGAGACTGCCAGTCTGAAGAACAGAACAATGGTATAACCAATTCAAGGAATTTCATAACAGCCTGCTGCTTTGCTTTTTGCAACACATGGTAGGCCTTCAAACATCCATCCATTTTTTAAAAAATTTGCCTTATGTTCCAACACTGAGGCCATTTTCTTTCCCTGTACCTTGCTTGCTTAATTATTTTGCTTCAGCTTCCTCTTGTCTCTCCACCCTCTTGACTTCACAGCTTACTTACACACAGACACAAGTCTAATTTCAATTTTGTGCAGTCTGTAATCACTGCAGCATTCCTATTATGTAAGGAAGCGCATTATGTGCAAGTAGTTTGAAACTGCTTAATGCACAGGTTTTCCTCTTCCCTCAGTGAGTAAATCAGGAGAGCTGCCCATTTCCAAGGGAGGACAAGGGAGACAGCATATACTACTCCACGGCTACAAAAATCCTGTCATTAGTGAGGAATTATTCTATTTCCTGTTCACTACGAAATCTATTCACAGCATGAGCCAGGTTCAGGGTAGCTGATGAGCCTAACAACCCTCTGGCATTTTACTACAAAATTGGAAGCTCTATTGTTTTTTAAAGTGACATTTCCCATCTTGCAATTCTACTCTCCCATCTTTTAAAATGAGGGAGCACAGAAGAGTGTATCCCACACCTTCTTTAAACAGATACAATGGCATACAAAAGTGAGAAAAGGAAAGGACAACTGACTTGATTTTGTTTCCATTGGGTTATCAGGTTTTGACATAATACTAGAAAGCAACTGTCAGTATCTCATCAGCAGTATTGCACTTATTAAATTATATTTGTGCATGTAATACGTTAACCACACAGTTCTGTATAGGAACGTTGCTGTCTGAGAGAGGTCAAACACCATCTGCAGACCCAGGCAATGAACCATTGAGAAACAACAGTTTTAGTGTCACCACAGCAGTCCCACTCTCCATGCTCTTAGGGATGGAGCAAATAGCTAGGAAGAGGCTGAGATTCAAAATGTTAGTCTGAACTATAAGTTTGGAGGGTGCTAGTTTGAGGATTCTAGAAATTGTGGTCCAAAAAGGATGCTTTCTCCGGTCAAGACAGTTTTCATCTTCCACCCAAACCATTATTTGACAGTGGCAAAGTAATATCTACAAATATTTCTTCCTCTTACTCCTTACTGAAAGTATTCCTTTGCAGCTGCCTACCTGACCTAAATAATATACTGTATTCTGGAAAAAAGGACAATTTACAGAAATGTGTTGTGTTTTAAAATATATCACTTTATTTTGCAATATACAGGTTTTCCTTAATAAAACTTTACATGGAATGGTTTAATATTCCTTTTAAAAAAGAAAAGAAATGTGGAACAGATTATAATACAGCCTAAAAAAGGTTTCTAAAAATTCTCAGTGGCTTCTGCAGGTAAAATTTAATTGCTTTTCAATGGGATGTCTATGGCTCTAATTCATCTGGTGATATGTGACCAAGTTTCATTAAGTTGCATCCAGAATTAGCTGTATGCAGCTGGGCTGCTAGAAGTCTACTGCCTTCTCCCTACCCCCTTTCTCCTTGAGGGGAACCTCCACCACCATCCCCCAAAATGCCCAGAAAACCCTACTAAAGGAGATTCCCCCCCCCCCTCAAGTGAGTGGAGGCACCATTTGCAAGTGGACAGTAGATCCTGGACCCAAGCTATTGAGAGGAAAGGAAAGAAGTTTATCACAACTAACAATACTGATTTCTAAAAGAATAACAGCTCATTTAAAATGGATTAGCAGATGGTAGAGTAACCTGGGTTGCAATTTTACGTGGATTTACAAGGGAGCAGGCCCTACTACAGGCAGTGCGATTTACTTTCAAGTAATAGTGCCTACAATTGCACTGTCAGTTTATTTGTCTTCTTGACTTGCAGCCTGACTCAAGAGATGTTTATTCTAAAGTAATTTCTTTTGATTTTAGTAGGACAGTCTCTTAAACACATGGGTGCAGGATTGCAGCCACAGATTACAAGGCGTTTTGACAAAATAAACTGGGCACAATTTATTGTGATGCATCACTTGTTCCAAGATAACTGTTTTTAATGCACATGTACAGAGGTGCTTCTGTCAACAGTGTGTATGTTCATTTCCATAGAAAAGGTGAAAAATGACAAAATATTATGTGCAAATGTAGGTGCATGAATGTAGCATAAGAAATAATGCACCTTTTTGTTTTTAGAGGGCCCCCATTTTTCAATGTATGACCCCCCCCCCCTACACTTTTTAAAAATATGTTCACAAAGATCTGTCAGTCACTGGAGACACTAGGCTGGATAAACAGACTGATCTGGTATAACGTAAGCCTGCATATCACACAAACACACTCTGTGTCTACTATCATCTCTAGATGACAGACTGCACCAAGTTTTCACTTGGCTTCCAAGTCTTCATTATTTCACAAAGGCAGTCCCATGTTGGGTCAATGAGAGCTTGGGAAAACTGTAATGCAAACTCTGTGGCCATCAATGCCCAATGCCCTTGATCTCCAAGGCCAGAATCCTACAGCTATGGTTTCCCTTTTATCCAGGATGGTGAGGAAACACAGAGAAAATCTGATTCCAGGCAGCCTGTTTCTCCAGTGCCTTATCTCATGCCAGCCACCTTTGTGAACATAACACGCCAACAGGATTCCAGAGACTCAGTGGTTTTTAGTACAACCAGTTTCAACTGAAATTTTGAACTGACACGTTTTCCAACATTTGCTGGGGAAGGGAACAGGCATTGGCGCATCCAAGGGGCAAAACAGACTGCCATTTTGCACTGCCATCCGGGCAGCTTCAGAGCAAAGCATTTTGACGCGGCATGCTCTAAAACCACCTGGAAGCCGACTTCATGCTGCCTGGCTGCCCATATGTGGGCCGGCTTCCAGGTGCTCTGGCAGTGTGGCGTTTGCACATCGCACGCTGCCGGAGCATCTGAAAGCCAGTTTCCATCCACAGCGGAGCAGAAAAGCCAGCACAAAAAGAAGGGGGATTTGCTGCTTCTTTTTGGGCCAGTAAAAAGGCCGCAGCCCCAATCTGGTTTTTCAGGGGCGGCTTCAAGCTGACTAAAATTTCCAAACTTATACATGACTATATATATATATACAGTAGTTGATGGTCTTGGATAGAGATCAGGGAACGTGTTGTGAACAAGAGACTGAGCTGGAGGCAAATTCCACCTTCTGCACCTAATCATGCATGAGTCTCTTCCCTGAATGTGTATCTTTTTATAACCATCAAATTCCAGAACACCTGAACCACAGCCTCCTGCACTGTTGCTCAGCAAAATTTGTGCTTTTCACAGCCTCATTCATCATGGCCAATAGTAATGAATTTTTGGAGTTGTAGTTCAAACCGGCTGGAGGGCCAAATATTCTTCTTCTTTTTATTAAAAATGCTGAAGCACTAACCCTAGCCCTAGTCTGACTCGATGGATATTTCTACCCAACTTCTACCCAGAGTTTCATAAAAGGCCACAAAAGATAAAACAATTTTTCAAGTCACAACTTTCTGTTTTTTTCCATTTACACCTGCAGCCAAAGTACCAACACCTATCTTGTTGACATGATGGATTCTTGTTTAAATGAGACAACCAACCCATTACAGTGGACCCTTCCCTTATGTAGGGGATATGTTCTGGACGCCCCCCCCCCCCGAGAAAAAGTGTGTACACTCATGTCCCATTGAAAATAATTGGGCATGAGCCTGCGGTGCATCGTGGTGCATGTGCCACAAGCCCATGCACCACCAACCCCCCTGCGAACAACTTCTATGTAGGCTGGATATGCCTGCATATGACGTGGGTGCACTGTATATAGATCCAGATATTATTTTTAAAGAATACTGTTGCTACTAAAATGTCTCAAAAATGGATGTTTAGATGATTTCAAATGCAAGGCAAACAAGCTGACTACTTTATGACTCCATAAAACCATGTCAGATTCCAATCAGCCTGTCTGAAACTATTAACTATCTCTACAGGAGTTCCATTTTCTTGGCTCTTGTAAATTATTTTAAAAGCCAACATTGCCATGCTTTGACACCACTTGTCATTAACAGTTTCAGAGTGTTCTGGCAAGAAACCTTTTTGCACTGTACAAGATACGCTATATTCTTCTGTGACAATTCACAGCTTGAAGAATCCCAGGTGTATCAGTCTGCTTTCCTGAAGAATCAAGACATTGTGATTTATGACTGAACTCTGGCTTGTGTCTACTTTAAAGTCTTTTGCCATGACTCAGGCAATCTATTAATTACTAGAAACTGGCCTGCATTCTTAGTTTATAAGAGGGGAAAAAAACACATCTAGAAGGAAGATTAATTTCAGCAATATCAGAGTTTCTACTAAGGAGACCAGTAATACATAAGGACACCTAACATTACTATGGCTTTTGAATCAACTGGGGTTTTAAGCAAGTCAGTAAAAAGTTTAAAGAAGGAATGCATACTAAGTACGTCACTGGTAATGACTCATCAGAAGGAACAAAAATCCTCTCTGATCATACCACTTACCTTTTTTTGTTCACCATCTATCTCTTCAGGTGCTTAGCATCTGATGACAACAAAAGAAAAATTGAGAAGGAAAGGCAAGGTTGTGTTTGAAGAGATTTCAACCTTTTATGTAGGAGAGCCTCCCTGCCACCAACACCATAGGAGCAACTGTTTCCACTTTAAAGTGCATATGGGGAAAGTAGGTTTGGCAAGGCTGAGTGAAAACAAAATCCACTGTAACATCAGGAGCCATTACATCAATCACCTCCCTCAATGAACAACAAATTCTGAGCAACCAAGACAACTAAAGGAAGGAGCAAAGGGAGGTCTGTAATCAGAATAAAGACTGGCCAAATGGCTGTTGGGGTCACAAAGGCACCACCTCCCTTCATATTAATATGACTCCAGAGATAAGCGACAGTTGAGCAAGATGGAAGGGGCCAAAGAGGCAAGGATGATGTGGAACATAGCATGGGTAGCAAAGCTGGTGTGTTTGTCTGCTCTGTGTTTTCTCTGGAGGTTGCATGAGATCTCTAAGTATCAGTAGTTTTGCATTCTGTTTAACTGCCATTATGGTGTACTTTGTGGAGAAAAATAGGTAGTTTGGCATTTGGGACTCAGATTCCACCTCTGCCTTGCACTTAGCTTCTTGGCCAAGGCACCTCCTCTGAAACAGGTGCTGGAACAGAAAGCTGTGGGTTCAAAAGAGATATTTTGTATTTTAGGACCACCTCTTCCTTGTTGTTAAGTTCTTGGGCAAGTTACTTTTTCTTTTAGCCTCCTTGGTTTGTTGCCTGGAAATAGGAGTGTTTGGACTACTCCACTCATGAAAGCTATTTTGGGAACAGACAAGGATATGCATGGCTGCCACTTTATCTTGAGATTCCAAATATGCCCATCAGCTCTCCAAAGATGGGAACCATTGTACTAGGAAATCAAATAAAAAACATCCCCTTTTCTCCAAGAGGGGTAAGAAAGTTTCTATATATGTCTCTTGAGTTAGAAAAGAAGCCGTGTGAAATGCGCAAGTATCACAGAATTGTGCAAAAGATGCTACCATTATTATGGCAACCCCCATCCACTCTGGCAGCTATCCTGGCTGTCATGTTTGAGCCTTTCTGACTGTTTCCAGAAGTCGACATGCCACGGGAAGAACCTTCAATGTGAGGTCTTGCTGGAGGGTTCTCCAGGGTCCAGGCAACATCAGACCTGGAAGAAAAAAATATTTATACATTCACTGAAGCTCCAGCTTCTTAAGATGATCCAGGAAACATAGAATCAGAAATAAATTACCAGAAATATCTGCAGTCACTATATAGCTACCAGTTGAGCAGATTTACTGACTATTTAGTCTTTCCATTTCATCTCTAATGAATTCCACACAGTGTACATAGCTCCCCTCTTCTCCATTTTATCCTCACAACAGAGCTGTAAGGCTGAGAGGTTGCTTAGTGAGTTGGACAGATGAGTGGGGAACCTGGACCTTTCAAGTTCCAACCTGAACTTCTTTCCACTGAATGACACTGACTCTCACATTACCTTGGCAAACCAGAAGTCTGCAGAACCAAGTGAATAGGAAGTACTTTGCAAAATCTGAATCAGCCTCTGCAAGAGAGGAATGAGCTTCTTCCATTTGACTTTCTTACAGGACCAGAAGAAGACTGCCAGCCTTCTGGTATACAGTCGGTCTTCCATATCCATGGATTCAAAATAGGAGATACCATTTTACTATACCTTTTGTATTTAATGGGACTTGAGCATCCACAGATTTTTGTATCCACATTGTGTCCTAGAACCAAACCCCAGTGGATACCAAGGGCCTACTGTATACAGCTCAGGAAGCTGTATTGAATCCTGAAAATGTCATTGACTGCCAGTCCTAAGAACCAACAACTGTCTGTTTTTTAATAAGGTTGCTGTCTCCTTAGGTTCCTTCTGTAAGGAGCTAAAAACAACAAAAGCAGCAGCAAAAAAGAAGCAAGGTCCACATGCCTCTGTACCTCCTCTGTAATCTACCTGTGGTCAAGCTGATAGAAAATACCTAGTGGCATTGGCCCCTACATTCATTTGATCAAGGTTGTAATGAAAAACACTATCCATTTTTACAAATAATTTTATAAGTTTACTGGCAATGCCGACATACACAAATAAAGAAAAAACAAAAAGATACACCACTATATGACAAAAGAGATGCTAATAAAAAACCATTTTTTCTTTTGTTAGTTCTCACAATTATGTCCCTAAATATTTCAAAAATGGTTTGTTAATTCCTTCTTTTTGCACTACTTGTGTCTCTGTTCTGCCTTCTCCATTTCTACTCTAATCTCAGTTTTTATTCTAGCCCTGCTTCAGCTCAGCTTCAACTTCAAGCTCCCATATCAACCAACCAACCAATTTCAACC
This sequence comes from Sceloporus occidentalis, assembly GCA_023333645.1. NCBI lineage: Eukaryota > Metazoa > Chordata > Lepidosauria > Squamata > Phrynosomatidae > Sceloporus > Sceloporus occidentalis. The sequence goes on from JALMGF010000001.1 coordinate 211,007,669, forward strand.
CCATTCATAGGTCTGGCTCATTTATATACTGAATTTTACTTTCATTCTCTATTCTCTATGCACCTCTTCTGTTTCTGATTAAATTTAACCACTGAACATTAATCCTATATATATTAATACTAAAGAATATGTAGAGAGTGTCCCTCAGATGGATGTACCTCCAACTTTCCATTCACTGATGGCACCAAGGAGCCAATAGGCTTACCTTTTCTTGAATGCAAGGAGCTTGTTGTTCTGAAGGACACAGCCTTCAGTGCTGGACACCTGCTGTAAGATGGTCTTTTTGGATTTCCCTTGAAAAATCAAATTGTCTTGCACCAAGGCCTTGGTTTGGTCAAGCATCTCAATCCCATAACTTCGAAAGGAGTGGATTCTGTTCTTGGTGACCTGGAAAGAAAGAACAAAGGGTCAAGCAATCAAGCATCCATCAGTCTAGTAGTCAAGTACCCACAGTGGCCATCCCAGCATACAGTAAATGAATGACTCTGACATACAGTGGGCCCTTAGTATCCACTGGGGTTTGGTTCCAGAACATCCTGTGCATACCAAATCCATGAATGCTGAAGTCACATTATGTACAATGGTGTTGTAAAATGGTGTCCCTTATATAAAATAGCAAAATCAAGGTTTGCTTTTTGGAATTTGTTGGAAATATTTTCAAGCTGTGGTTGGTTGAATCCGTGGATAAAAAATCTGTGGATCTGGAGGGCTGACTGTATAGGTATGCAGAAGAATGTAAATGAAAAAGAAAACAACATTTAAAAACTAATTATCCAATTATCTCAGGGGGCTGTGAACTTCTTGACTAGTGGTTTTCAACCTCTGGTCCTTTGAATCTTTCGGACTTCAACTCTCAGAGTTACTAACCATCAGCCATGGTGGCTGGGACTTCCAGGAGTTGCAGTCCAAACACTTGGAGGACCAATGTTTGACAACCACTCTTTTAGGCATACACAACATACATACCTAATTAAGACAAAACAGAGAAAAGCAGCCTTTGTTAACATGGCAGTGGGACTACAACTCACATCATCCTCAGCCATGAATTTCAGTCCAGCATAACTAGATAGCAGCAGATTGGAGAAGACTAATCTAGAGGAAGCAGAAATAAGACTACAACTGTGTAAGTGCCAGCTAATGTTGTTGAGAGAAATTGAAACACAAAATGTTGAGCTATGAAAACTGAAATGAGAGGGGCAGAGGGGGTTCCTCACTCATGTCTCTGATAGCTGATAGTAAGTATCTGAGGCTGCGGAGGAAAGGATATCTCTTCCTTTCCCCTCCGTGTGCCGGTCAGCCACACCCTCACACAAACAAAATGCAAAATGTTCATGTTTGAGGCTGGTAGCAGCCCTCTACCACTGTAAAGCTTAGCAGAAGAAAGCAAATGTTTCCTTTATCTCATCCTCACCCCTAAACAGGCTTGAACGTCACTGCGTAGCCTGCAGCTTCATGCCTGGAACGCTAAATAGGAGCTCCAGGCATGGTAAGTAGCTGCTGTGAGTGTAAAGCAGATTCTTGTGCCCAACCTCTACAACAACTATGTGGCAATACCAAACTGGCAAGCATAGAAAGAGTGCCTGAAAAATGTGAAAATATTTACTGGAGAACAATAAGAAAACAAAGAGATTCAGAATACATCCCTCTTGTGTGTATAATAAACAATACAGTGGGTCCTTGGAATCAAGAGGCTTGGTACCAGGAACCCGCCATGGATATCAAAATCCATGAATTTTTAAAGTCCCATTAAATACAATAGCATAGTTAATGGTGACCCTTATATAAAATGGCAGCATCAAAGTTTGCTATTTGGAATTCATACTTTTTTAAATATTTGCAAGCCATAGAAATTTGGATCTGTGGATAAAGAATATGTATATAGAGAGATCTAACTGTATGATAAATCTATTAAATATTTTGTTGTTGAAATTTTAAAAATACACATCCAAACTCAAAAACAGTAGCATGAATGAAGGTCCATAAGGCATAAATCAATAACTGAAGTGCTGAAGGCTGGAAAAGTTACTTTTTAGGATGACAGCTCTCAGGATTCATCAGTCGGCATGGCCACCAGTTGTGCTGGCTGCAGCAATCTGGATGTTGTAGTACCCAAAAGTAACACTTCCAACCTCTGTATTCCTATCAAAACTGCTTAATCCCTTTGTCTGGTTTGTGTCTGGTTGTGCACTGGGATCATAATGGCAGCAAAAATAAACATTGACTTTCTCCCTACAATAAGCAGAGCTCCTGGGGACGTTGAGGACTGCTGACTTGCTCTAGGATTTCTCTTGGGGTTGGTAATGGATCCCTGACAGAATGCAAATCGGAAAAAGAAGCAGCAGCTGCAATAACAACAAGGAGGCTTCTCATCAATGACACATTTGGATGAAGGCTTTAACTACAAACATAAATAATATGCAAACAGATAAAAAGCCAGGGTAGAATTAGAGGACAAAGTATTGAATCAGTGCAGCCTTTCTCAACCTGTTTGCCATGAAGGAGCCTTTGAAATATTGTTCAGATCTCAGGAAACCCCTGCATAAAAAGGTTATGTTGTTTTTATTGTGTGCTTATCAAAACTGCTTTTGGTAAAAAGCAAAGCTACCTAAGGCAGAGCTATCATGGGGTTTTCTTGGCAAGATTTGTTCAGAGATTTGCATTGCCTTTTCCTAAAGCTAAAAGCATGCGACATGCCCACCGTCACCCAGTGGATTTCATGGCCAAGCTGGGAATCAAACCCTGGTTTCCAGAGTTGTAGTCCAACACTCAAACCACTATGCCACACTTGTTCTCATATTTTTTTTCAATCATGACCTCTCACAGAAACCGAAACAATTTATCGTGGAACCCTAGCTGAGAAACCTTGCATTAGAAACATAAAATCCCCAACCTGTCATGAGATATCAATGGGTGATTTTGCACCAGTCAAGCTAATCTCATAAGCAGCAGGGAGAATTACATGTATGCAATCAGTTTGGAGGAAAGGATGAGTACCCAGCTTGTTGGGGGCAATTGGCTTACATATTGTAAACCGCTTAGAGAGTGCTGAGTTCACTATTAAAGTGTATAGAAATGTAAATGCTAAATCACAAGAAATATGTTTGTTCCTTCCAGCACATACCTTCATGTCAGCTGATTGGCACAACTTGAGGCCACACCCCTGGTTTCCCAGGATGTCATTCTCTGTGATGACCCCATCACCCTTGGAGGTGACTCCATGGCTGCTGTTGTCATAAATGCCATTGCCACGGAGTTCCACCCTGCACTCTGGTTCGACAAGGACACCACCGAGGCTGTTGCAAGAGATGCTGTTGTTTGCTATCCGTGTGAGCTGAGAGCTCTGAAACACAGCCACGCCACAGTCGTAGTTTGCATGGATGGCATTTCCAATTATGTTCAGGGCCTCACTGCTCTTGACATACAAACCAGCAGCTATGAAAAAAATGGAAAATGTACTGGAATCAGTGCACTGTATCAGCAAAAATTAGGGCAAGACAATAATCCAGAAATATAACTACAGCAACTCTGTATACGACAGGAAAGTCAAAAGATGCTCCATAATTATGATGCTCAACAATTAGCACCTGCATTAAAAATAGCCTATTGTCCCTGATGAGAGTCAAGGTGGCATAGTTATTTGACTCTGCAGACCAATTCCCACCAAAGCCATAAAACCCACGGGATGACCTTGGGCAAGTCACATGCTTTCAGCCTCAGGGGAAGTCAATGGCAACCTCCTCTGAACAAATCTTGCCAAGAATAGCATGAGAGGTTCACCTTAGGGTCGTCATAAGCTGGAAATTACTTAAAGGCACACAACACACACAAGTTCATCCCTGATAAACTTATCTATGCAGATATGTGGAGATTTGCAAAATGTTTTTTTTTTAATTACAGCTCCAAGGAATCCTCCAGCCAATTTGGCCATGGGGGATTCTGGGAGCTGTAGTTTAAAAACAAGGTAACATTTCAAAGCTCTGCAAGTAGGATACTGTTAGTAACCATGGCCCAAATATACCAATTGGCTTCAATATGAGCACATTCAGGCAACAATTGTTGCTCAGCATTAACTCAGAGCTACAAGAGATGGCAGATGGGTACCAAATAGCACTGTTGCATGGGAGCAGCGGGTGAGCATGGCACGGATACCACAGTACAGAACCATGACCACAGCCATCCCAAGCTTGTTTCATCACCTGCCACTGCTGAGTGCTCTTGGATGCTCCCTGGGATCTGGCTGTGGCATCTGCCCCAGAGATTAAATTTGGCTGGCATGCCTTTGCTGTCAATCATGGCAGATTCCAGAAACCTCGCAGGCACATTATTCCCCACTGCAAGCAGCTTCTCATCGGTTACTGCCAAGCAGTGTTCTTTGCTTTCCAAGCACAACTTGCGACTGCTAGGCTGCTGTCCTCCATAGCAAACCTCATTGCCAACTCTATCTCAGGTGGAAAACATGGTGAGGACATCAACATCTTCCAATGGTATCTTCCCCATTTCTAAATATAGTCAGTATGATTACAGTTTTCTTAGATTCTCAGTATCCAGCTTGGACCTGAAACTGGTACAAGAGGCAGTAAATAAAGCCTCAATGGGGAGCCTGAAATGTGGCACTAGGGCCACATTCAGCCTCCAAGCCTCTCTTCGTGTTTCCAGACTGCCCTTTCCTTGGCTAAATAAATAAATAAATAAATGTGATCTGCTTCTCTGGAAAGCCTCCAGTAACTCCTTTTTAAAAAGGTTGCATGGACCCCTGCATGCTGTAACATTTAAAAAACATATTTTTCAAAACCACACTTTTCTATAGTCTAAGTCATATCCTCTCATCCTCAGGGAAAGGGAATGGAAAACCTCTTCTGAACAAAAAGAAAACCCTGTAACAGGGTCGCCTTAGGGCTGCCGTAAGTCAGAAATGACTTGAAGACACACACGAAGAAAATGCAGCCCCGCCTAGAGGGCTTCTGTGGCAGAAAACAGGTCTTGCATTTGTCAAAATTAATTGATCCTGAATTAGATATTGAGAATGTATGTGCACATGCATATTCATCCATCCACACAGGCATCAAGTGAGTGGAGTAACTCACAATTCTTAACAGGAATTAAGGCATCTCTCTGCATTACAGTGTTATATAGATTTGTTAAATTTTGGAGGGTGTGTGGACCTCATGTTGACCTCAAACTGATCTCCTAGTGGAACTGCCATTTCTCTGATGAGAGAAGGTTGGGTAGACAGCTTGCAAAGGAGGGGGCAGGAGCCCTAGAGATAATACACTGGAAAATCCCCACAGGAAGTTTGGGAGTTGCAAATGGGAAAGCCATCACCTCCAAAACCAACATAATCTGATTGTTTATTTTCAGCCTTGTACTTGATGGGCCAGTGATCAAATCAACAACCCACCCATATATCTGTTTGTCTTCCCTGATTGTGTCAAGACCCAACAGCATTGACTAGGCTATTCTTCACTTTGGCTTAATAAAGCCCAGGTCCTTACACCCTTGTCCCGGCTCTGGCCAAACCATTAAGCTCATCGCTAGAGGCTAGATTTCGCCTATAAAAAACTTTAGATTTGTCCACTCAGGTGTGCTATTACCAGAATACAGCCCGGTTCACGCCAGATTGGACTCTGATTTTAGTTCCCTTCGCCATTTTCCCCACGTTCCAGCAGCCGTGTCTCTTCCATCTTCCACATCTGCATTGTACTCCCGGATAAGCCTTCAGGAGTAAGTATCTCCCGTGGTTTTGCCTCTCAACTCTCTCCCGAATTTCCCTCCTCTGCTTTCATTGAGCATCAATTGTGTGTGTGTGTGTGTCCTTTGCTGTGTGTTTGTTTCCCTTTTTAATAAATATCTGGACCTTAATTGGAGCAGTTTGTCTACACGTCATCTCTTAAAGGGATTGTTTAGCCCTCTGGTATACAGTAAGGGACAACATCTCGCGATGGCCCCCCTCTCGGCAATTGGAGGTAAATTAAGAAATTCCCCTAATTAGAGACTTCCTAGCACCAGCATCCAGGGGCCAGCTCACACTGCACCAGTGCTTTTCACAACCCTTGCACTTCCATTTGCTTTGGACTTCATTTCCCAGACATCCCAGCCAGTATGCCAAATGCTCAGGAGTTCTGGGAGTTGAAATCCAAAGCATGAGGAGGAGCAAACCTTGAGAACCACTTAACTGCTAGGGTCCCACTTTAACTTACATGCCAATATTTTATGGAATCCTGGATTTTGTAGTTTAGGGAGGCACTAGAGCTCTCTAAATTGCAAATCCCAAGATTCAGGATGGAGCCATGGTGGTTTAAATGGAATCATAGTGCTCTACAGTGGCACTTAGATACCCATGGATGCTCAAGTCCCATTATATACATACATAGTATATAATATGTCATAGTAAAATGTCAAAATCAATGTTTGCTTATTGGAATTTATATTTTTTATATTTATATTTTTAAAAAATATTTTCAAGCCGTGGATGGTTGAATCCATGGATAAAGAATCCATAGGTATGAAGGGCCGACAGTAATCGTGTAGTGTGAAAGATCCCTCTATAGAAACTCCACACACAGATTTTTCCAGATTCTTTGCAGCCACCCTGGCCCTTTCTGCAGACAAGACAGACTACATAGTTTTGCACACTCACCCCCATTGTGGTTGATGTTGTTCGACTCCACAAGAGCCACGCTGATGGGCCTCCGGGAAGTCAAGCGTTCATCCTCACTTTCAAGGTCATTCTCCCAGTTGGCAGCTTCTCCCTCATCATTGAAATTCTCATTGCCCCCTTGGTTGGCAAGGTAGTCATTGGCATCATCCTTGCGACAAAACACTGCAATCCCATAGATGCTGTTATGCCCAATTTGGTTGTTTGTGATGTGAGGGAGGCTGGAGGACATTACCCAGACACCACAGCCCTTGTTACCTATGGCCAAAGAAAACCATACAAGCTGATTACTCTTCATATGATTACATTATCTTTGAGACATTCATATACATGTGCTATTGTCCTCATCTCAGTCACAGCTGCACACTTACTTTGTTGTTGTTAACTGTCATCAAGTTGACTTCAACGTACAGCAACCCCATGAATGAGAGACCTCCAGGATATCCTAGGCAAGACCTCAAAGCTACCTTAGGTTTTTCTTAGGCAAGGAACACTCAGAAGTGGGTTTTGGCAGTACCTTCCTCTGAGATATGGCCTACAAGTTGGCATTCATTGGTCTCCCATCCAAGTACTATCCAGGGCTGACCATGTTTATTTTCCAAGATCAAATAGGATCTGGTGCCTTTAAGGTGATTGGGCCACTTCACCTACTAGAAGATAAAGCCACGAGGATACCATGATTATTCCAACAAGTTATTATCTAAGACAGATATTCTAGGTCCAGTGCTTGCTGGGGACAAATAATTTGACACTGGATACACACACTCTTGTGTATGCTCCTCAAAGAAGGAGATAGGAAGAGACACTCGATAGGCAACAACTTGCTCCAGATCAGACATTTGTGTACAAATACTGCAAGAGCAGCAGCTAAACCAACAGGTTGCCTCCCTTCTCCCCACCCACTCTGCAACAAGTCATGAGAGGTTATGTCACTGTACAGGCATTTAACCACTGTGCCACCAGGGCTCCTTATCTTGAGTCTTTATTTGCAGACTTGAAATTGATAAAGGATTTCAAGTCCTTTGTCATTTTTAGTAATGTGACAGCTTCCCACATCCACCAAAATGAGGAACTATTAAAATTATTCAGAACACTGCTATAGACTACATGGCATCAAGAAAGAGGACTTGTTCATTTTGAATGGGGATTCTAGAGTCATCCAGGCAGAAACTGCACTGTAGAAGCTACAGGCAACAAACCACATTAAGACCCAGAGGGGGAGAAATCCATGATGTCACCAGAGGTTTACCATAAATTGTGTTTCCTTCAATGAGTCCTTTGCCACGCTCTCCGACAACCACTCCATCCGAATAGCCACAACAAATCAGATTACTCCTGAGGACTGGGTCACCCCCACGACGAATGTCAGCACCTCCCCACTGGTTCTCTCGGATGACATTTTCTAAAGCAGAATAAGGAAGGTTAGTGGAAGGATTTCAGTGAAACAGTTCAAGAAGCTTTAAGGATTAAGCTGCCAGGGGCACACAAAACTGAAATTCCAATTACAATTACACCAATTTCTGTATCAATACAGCTATAGCCACTTCTCTGGAGATTATCATACAGGGTTATAAAACAGAAGAAAAACGGAATGCTGTCATCATTATATTGCAATCATGGTAAGATTTTCACATGACATCGTGCTCATCCAGTACTTCTCCCGGCCAGAACCTGTTATCATCTCGTAACTTCTTTTAACATGTAAACTCTGTGAATGTTCTGCCGATATTGCCTCATTCGCACTAATACAGAGTCACAGAAGCAAATAATGATGTATTCATACTCTTGCGCACATCCATTTCCCAGATTCCTGTTTGGTATATATATGCACTTCCTTACCACTTGTAGGACTGTTCTCAGAATCAATTTCTGTTTTATTTCTCACCATAGATTTAGAACACATTTTGATTTAAATTGGATTTAAATTATGTTCTTAAACATTGAAATTTTGTTTAGTTCTGTTTGAGATGGAAACTTTTTTCAGAAATGTGCAGTCAAGCTATAACAGGAAAAAGAATGCATGTGTGAGAATTTACATTAACAATACATGAACGATACAGCGACAAGATCGTTTTTGATATGTGGAACATAAGTGCACTCCTCTTTCGTTTTTGTTCCAGTGTTATATCCCAATTGCGAAGCTGCGGAAATATAGATCGTTATAGCTTGATGCTCCCATTCATTTCCAATAGTGCAATTGTTGTGGAATTGGCTTCTGAGGCCAAGCTTCTGCCACCATTTAAAAACATGCCACTAGCAAAATGTTTGTGTGTAATGGCGGGTGAGAATTAACCGAGAAGAGAAGGTTCTGTCTATTATAGCTAGATGTCATAATAGGAGCTGCAGTGACAGGAAAGTGCTGCCAGGAAGCTGGTGAATTAAACAGCATTTCAGCCATGAGTTCAGAAGGTGTTTTGGATAAGCTATTGTCACCCAACCAGAGTCTGCCATCTGTAAGACAAAATGCTGAACCACCTTACAAGGTTGTTGTAAAAGACCGTAGCAGTCATGTGTCATGTTCTAGACTTTTGTAGAAATGTTGTTGTATTTATATTATAGGAAATAATGTAATGTATTGTTATGCATGGTTATGTATTTTATTATCAAAATAGGTAAATGGTTTGTTGTGAAGTGGGTGAGAGCATGGGATGCTGGATGTGATTGGCAATTGGGTGAGTGTCTGAGTGGGATTTTAAAAAGGGTAATGTACTTGTCAGTCAGCCAGAGATAGGAATTAGTTAGTCTCAAGGGGTGTACAGCTCGGCCATTAAGGCTGGCCTGGGGGTGGAGTTGGGGTGTGGTGTCCACACGACACACACCCTGACTCCACCCCAGGCTGGCGTGACACAACGTGCCACATCACACAGTAGACAGCATCACGCTGCTCCTCTGGTGCTGTGTCTTGATGACGCAGCAGCACCAAAGGAGCACCGAACAGCCATGGCGCCAGCTGCTATGGCGCCCTTTCTGTGGTTCAGAATGGAGCTGCTTTTTGCAGCTACTTTTTGCTCCGTGGAAAGGTGAGATTGGGCTCTGTGGAAAGGTGAGATCTGATCTAGCGCTAAAAGAGGCAGCTGCAGGTCGCCCCTTAGGGGCAGTCTGTACAGCCCCTCAGTTAGAAATATGTATGTTGCACTCCTGTTTCATATAATATACAAATATGCTTCTAGGAATGTTACAAAAGTGCTATTTGAGTGGTTAACTCCAATGTCCATGGTGACAGCAGGGGTTCAAGGGTGGTAGTAAATTCCACACTATAACAGTGGGATAAGCAGAGGTCTTCACATCATGCTATGTAAAATGTGAAGAAACCTTCTGAGTGTTCAGCAAAAAACTGGCATATAAAAACATTTTACTGTTAATTTTAGAGGGTGTGGAATAAAACAACATGAAAATGGGTTAAAATTCAGTTCCCCAAACTGACATATCATCAGACCGTTACCCATTATTTGTAAAATTTCTTTCCTTACCTGTTATTTGACCTCGTCCATTTTCATTCACAGCTATCCCAGCAGCAAGACCTTGGAAGATATGGTTCCCACTGGAACAGAAAGCAAGGAGAAAGCAGCAAATATTTTATTGAGGTCCTGTATAGTTTTGCTCAGTACAGGTCCTCCAGTAGTCTAGGAACTGAGCAACAACAGCATAAGCAGAGACTTATGTTCCAATCACTAACTTAGTGGCATTACAAAACTGGCTCTTCACGATCATCACGGCCCTGCCATTTCTTTTAGAAGAAAAGAATTATTTACAACCACTGCCTCCTTACCACTGTTATGTCCTGGTAATAAGAGGCCTGGGCTTCTTACAAAGGCCATTCCTATTGTACAATGGGTAGAGATCTCTTCCTTGCTGAATGGTAGCTACATATTGATACATTCATTAATACATTCATTAAAGAAGAGCCAATGTGGCTTGGTGCAGAGTCTGAACCGGAGAGAGTCAAATGCCAAACTTCATTCAGTCACAAAGCTATTAGTGACCTTCTGTTCCAGTTTCTCTCTAGATCAGTCTTCTACAGCTTGGCACTCTCCAAATGTGCTGGATTGCTATATCCATCCACAGTAGATCTGAGACATTATGCCAGTCTCTGTTCTATGGCAACGGCTTTTGGACTATGTGTCATGAAACCTAGTGTATAATTAAGCGGGGGGGGGGGGGGCGGATGCTTGGCACACAGTGTGGCCTGTTAAAAACCCTTGCATACCCTGTGCTGTATTCTGGGGTCCTCATGTTTTGATATCTCATATTTGGAAATAGCAAGTTTTGAGAGATCGATGGTCTTTCAGGAACAGGTTAAGTTCCCAGGAAAAAAGGATTGCTTCCCCGAGGCATGTGTACATTGAAGTACATGTGTACATTGAAGGACCTAGTTCTATATTAACTGTACTATTTTATCGATGTACAGTGCACCCGCGCCATACGCGGGCGCGCCATATGCGGCCTTGAGCATACGCACTCAAGCCGCGGCGCGCGCGGCGCAGAAGGGGCGGCGCGTCCCATTCAATTGAATGGGCGCACACGCCCGTTGCGCCCCGTGCACGCCCGCACCGCCGCGCCACCGCGCACGAGCCCCATTGTTTCCAATGGGGCTCGAGCATAGGCGGAATTCGCCTTACGCGGAGGGATCCGGAACGGATCCCCCGCGTAAGGCGAGGACGGACTGTATTTAAATGTATTTTATTCTGATGTATTTTTTAACTGGTTGTAATCCCGCCTCGATCCATTTGGGAGAGGCGGGAAAATATAAATAAACCATTATTATTATTATTATTATTATTATTAACAAAACCGTCAAATCTAAAGTGCTTCTTCCTTTCCCCAGCTAATCTGCATTTCCCCTCAAAACCTGAGACTTAAGGATCTCTTTGCACTCAAAGCAGCAAGCCAATCTCTCTCTGCCTACTCTCTGTTGTGCTGACAGCCAAACTTCTCCATCCACCCATCTCAGAGATATCCTGATCCCATCACTGCTTTAGTTAAAATTATCAACCAGTATGGACATTGTTAATTGCTGGGACAAGTCATCTAGTCTTTGTTATCATGTCACCTCTTAACCTTCTAAAGCCTCATTGGCTCTAAGACATCTCACTAACTCTTTCACTATCTTCTCATAATCCTATCTGAACCTAGTTAACATGTCAATTGTTGGAATGAGTCATCCAGCCTTTGTTACCTGGCCATCACCTAGGGCTAGATTTAAGGCATAAATATGGTTTCAAAACCTAACTTTTGCCTACACAGCTGGCATATATACCTGCGCTCTGTGTATGTTTTGTGTCACCCTCAGAACTCTCAGTCTGAACCACTCCAGCTTTTCATAGTCTTCTCATTGGACAGGTAGTTATAACCTCAGTACAATGCCTAAAAACTCCATTATCCCCTTTCCATATTTCCATACAGAGCATACAGAGCTTACTTTAGTTTGGATTGCTATCTTGTGTGTGTGACTGCACTCTGCAAATTTTCTAAATAATACCTTCTTAATGCACCCAGAACCTGAAGTCCTCCCAGTTGGTACTCGTATATATTGGTGCACATAATCCAAAGATTGCCCAAAGCTAATTTCTCCAACATTTGAAGTATCATTGAAAGCTGGTGGGGATCCCTCACCACCTGTTCTTTGGGTAACAGGCTCCAAAGGCTGGGGTAGTCCATCTCTGTAAATTGAGTGTACACTCAGCAAACATCAAAATTCTCCATCACACTCATGTGCACCTTACGGTCCAATGTGGGAGGCATTCAGGAGTTCCATGACAAACATGTCAGGGCAGAAAGTATTCTCTAACTGGAAAGTTTTTGACAGCCACAGTTCTATGCCATATGCTTCCCTGAATAATTAGAATAATTTAAAGTGGGAGAAATGGCTGCAGTGCATACAAGAACAAATTGTTCTGTGTCAGGAGGGTAAAACAGAACAAAATGACAGAGAAATAAGACACTGTAGAAGTGAAGAGAGCATCTGGGAGACAACAGTGTAACATCACAAATGATGTGAGAGGATGAACTGTTCATCCCAACCAAGGAGAAATCTGCTGCAGTATAAATAAAAAAGAACACGCTGTCCTAGAAGTGTTGACAGGAAATCATACCAGTGGGCCTGGCACTGCAAATTTCGAATCATGACCATAAAGAACTAAAAAAAACAAAAACCAAACCCTAAAATTTGATGTCCTTCACTCCAAATCTACCATCTGAGGCAATCACCTTATGAGGTGAACGTCTAATCTACACTGCAAAAATAATGCAGTTTGACACCGCTTTAACTGCAATGGCACAATGCTAAGGAATCCTGGGATTTGTAGTTTGTTGTGACATCAGAGCCCTCTGACAGAGAAGGTTAAATATTTCACAAAACCACAAATCCCAGCACTCCATAGCAGTGAACCATGGCCGTTAAAGTGATGTCAAGATGCATTATTTCTGCAGTGCAGATTAGGCCCAAGCCTCCAAATTCTGAGCCCATATATGTAACACATCAAAGAGTTAAAACAAAAAAGAAGACTACTAGTGGGCTATTTAGTTATTTACTTCCAAGGAATATAGTGTGCTGTACAGTGTCTTCCCTTCCTCCTCACTCATTTTACCCTCACCACTCACCTGTGAGATAGGTTAAGGCTGACCTGCTTAAAAGAGAGGGGTCATTCAAATACATCTAGTGCTTTCACAAAATGTAATTGGGTCAGTCTTTCCCCCTCTCTTTCAACCCAACTCATTTCACTGACTTTTTAAATAATAAAATTGGGAGGGGAATATAATGGCTCAGTGGACAGCTGAAGCTACATTTCTTCAGTCCTAATCAAACAGAAAAAAATCTTCTACCTGGCACACTCCAGATATATTGGGCTAAAACACCCATTGACCTCAATCTGCATGAACTACCAGAGGTAGTAGGTGATCCAGAGAAACCTCAAGTATGGAGGAAGCTTCCTGTAGAGTGAATTCTGGCTAGACTTGGCCTGAGGATCATATGTTCCCCCTTCCTAAGGTTGGAAAAAACTGCTCTAACCTTTGATGACACATGCTGGCCACTGTCCTGCTAAATCAATGCTTCTCAAGCTATCTGACTTGGGAGGCTGATATTTCTCTTCCTAATATGCCATGGACATGTACCATATCCAGGTCCATTGGCTGCAACAGTTTATTTCTTTTCTGGAAACTCTCCATGGACCAGCAGTCAATGACTCTCAAACCAGCACTGGTCCACAGACCATTTGAGTAGCACTGTGCTAAAACCTTGGCCAGTAAAAAGTTTGGCCTATCAGCCTCATGCAGCACACAAAGTACTGTTTGAAGATTGTGTCGTTTATCAGCTCTTTGTTTTCTATGTATTTAACTTTTTTACATTTTAGAACTTATTTATGATTGGTGTGGTGTTTTGTTTGAATTGGTGTTTTAATAGTACAATTTATTTAATTCACTTTATATATATATAACATTGTGCTTTTCAAAAACATAGCTGTGTTAATCTGGAAAATCAGTATGCAAAGGGATTTTGTAGCATCTTTGAGACTAACTGGAAGAAAGTAGCATGAGCTTGCACAGACTTGAGCCTACTTTCCTCAGATGCACGTGCATCTGGATGTATATGAAAGCTAACTTCCTTCTTTCAGTTAGTCTCAAAGGTGCTGCAAGATCCCTTTGCATACTATGTCTTTCTTGGTACCTTGCTGGAAGCTGCCTTGCATCCCAAATCCTGGAAGAAAGGTGGACTATAAATCAAGTAAATAAATAAATAAATACATTTTATACGCATGAACAGTCACCTTCAAATTTGAAGGCAAGCAACATTTCCACTAATTCACAAATATTTGTCATGCCATTGTGCCTGTCAAGCCCAAATGAATATAATCACAGGCCTTTCAGGGGGGGGGAAACCAATAAAAACCTCAGGTAGGCTTTAGCATTTGAGAGCGTCTGAGAGTATCTGAGAAGGGCAAACTGGATTTCAGTAATCTCCAGACCAAAAGGGTCAATATCAGTCTGTCTCCTGAAATGGATGGGAAGCAGACCTGCCAGCTTTGTACCAATTTCTAAATAGGCAGCTGTCTCAAGGGGGGTGATTATGATGCAATTATTAGGTCTAGAGGAAATGTGCTTAAAAGAACAAGTGGCTCAGCATGCAGAGTTCATTTCAACTGCGAGGCTGGGCACAGCCAGCCCTGTCACAGCACCCACACAAGTCTACTATAATCAAGATCAGTTTGTCACTCTTAAAAAACAAAAACAAAACAAGAGGCAGATCATCTAAGAAACTTGTTATGCCAAAGAAGATATTATTGATATGTTAATTGTTCCCAGGCAGCCTATATCAATTTATAAGAGATTTCTCTCTTGGGTCTGTAGAGCAACCAGCATGTCTATTTCACTGGCTTTCTGGCATCCTTTAGTATAAAGGGCACATGTGCACAGAAACATAAGAATATGGTTTCAGGAACTTTTCTTTGGGAATGCACCACTTTTGGGGCAGGAGGATATTCCTGAGATCCTATTGGCTCCATTTCTTGAAGTGAACAAGGAATACAGTTTCTCCCCTGCCTACTCTCTCTGTTTGGGCAGGAAACAAAAACCCAAAGGTCTCCTATCATTAATATTATAGGAAGGGGTATAGGACAAGGCACAAGAAGTAATAGTGCCACTCTATTCTGCTTTGGTCAGGCCCCACCTGGAATATTGTGTCCAGTTCTGGGCGCCACAATTCAAAAAGGATGTTCAAAAACTGGAACGTGTCCAAAGGAGGGCAAGTAAAATGGTGAAAGGTCTAGAAACCATGTCCTATGAGGAACGACTTAAGGAGCTGGGGATGTTTAGCCTGGAGAAGAGAAGGTTAAGAGGTGATATGATAGCCCTGTTTAAATACTTGAAGGGATGCCATACTGAGGAGGGAGCTGACTTGTTTTCACTTGCTCCAGAGACTAGGACCTGGAGCAATGGATGCAAGCTACAAGAAAAGAGATTCTACCTCAACATTAGGAAGAACATCCTGACAGTAAGGGCTGTCCGACAGTGGAACACACTCCCTCAGAGTGTAGTGGAGTCTCCTTCCTTGGAGGTCTTTAAACAGAGGCTAGATGGCCATCTGTTGGAGATGATTTGATTTGGATTCCTGCATGGCAGGGGGTTGGACTGGATGGCCCTTGCGGTCTCTTCCAACTCTATGATTCTATGATTCTAAGAACAACTATTGTCTGAAAGTACTTTTTCTCCCATACAGAACATTATCTTCATAACATTCAACTTTGCTTTACACCTTCTCCCCAAATATGCATGCTTTTCTGAATCTGTTCTATCTTTAGGGATCTTTCTCAAACTCACCTATCCAGTAGGCAAACTAACCCCCACTAGAAAAAGTTCTGGGTCGTGTTTTAAGTCTACCTGCCTCATCCTGGTGCCTTCCATATATGTGGCCCTATACTTCCCATCAACACCGTAGTCATAGGGGCTGGGGATGTTGGACACTGTGGTTTGATGCATCTAAGGAGTACATTGGGGAGGACTGATCTAGAATATATACTCAAGGCCAACCTCTGTTGCTTTGCATGATCTAGAGCTTTGCTTCTCAAGCTATCTAACGTGAAGACCAGCAATTTTTTTTTCTATTATGCTATGGATTGGCACCATATTTGTGCCCGCTGACTACTATTTCTTTTCTTTCTTTTTTAATTCCTGGCAAGTCACCAAGGCCTCATGCCAGTCCAAAAAACACCACTTTGAACAGCACTGAATTTAGACTAATGTTCAGCATATACATCTTGTGAGGGAAGCTGAACAGTAAGAGGGCCAGGTGACCTTCTGCAAAGCTCACCCACCATTTCTGTTTTGACTTAGGTTGACAGAGTGAAGGCTGGAGTGGAAATTTCAGCATATGTTGCTTGTCATGCAACCAAGGTAACAAACAACACCTACTGAAATTCCTTCTATACAACCATTAAATCCACAAGAGCTATCTCCAGTTTTCACTAGTTCTGAGGACCTCCTGGTCACCTTCTGAAGGATTCAAATTCCAGCATATACATGAAAACCACTCCTCCAATAACTAGTACAAGTGCAAAGAAAGAGGGTCATAGACAGAATAAAACAACTCCTCCCCTCTCACAAAATGCTTTGTTAAAAAACAAACCTCAATACTCCTTGTTAACTGATGTGTGTCTGTGTGTTCATTTGCACCCACATTTCCCATTTGCAATGACAACCGAAATGGCAAGTAAACCCCCAGCTCAGACACTTACCTCACCAGAGGGTTGCCATTATACAGAATGTAAATGCCAGCCTCCTTATTTCCATATATTTGATTGCTACGGATGATGCCTTTTCCGTTGCCAAGGACAACAATGCCGGAGCGAAGGCCACTGTGGATCCTATTACACTGTCGTTTTATTTGGGCACCAGTGCAAAAAATAAAAGGAAAGAAGGAGGGATAGAACAGTTATATGAAGTGAAGGACAATAGCAGAAAGGTCAGTAAGTGGGTGGACAAAAGCACCCAGGCCCTTAAAAGCAAAAAGCAATTTATCTGACAATGGAACATCCAATTTTGAGTCTCCATGGAGAAAACCTGGCATTTCTGCTCTGATCACCCCCATCTTTTCTTCCCTGATTTCAACAGCTACTGTGTAAAGAAAGGAAAAATGATTCCCATCATACCTTTCTCATTTTCATTCAGCAATTAATCAAACAGATGATCTGATCCAACAACTCCCCAATCTAGGGCAGATGTAAATAAGAATACTAAAGGGTTGTCAGATCAACAGCATCTCCAGTAGGCCTGCCAGGTTCTTTCCAGCTGCACCTTTAAATATAGCTTAGTTTACAGATATTAGCAAGTAATAATCTTTTAACTTGGTGTTTGAAAGGCTTTTCCTGCTAATTTTTGCTGCTAATTTCTGCAGAGCAAGTTGTTGTCAAAGGTCATCCATGCCCAAGCAGCAAAATTACGTTTACAGTATACATCCAGACCAGATATCAGAGAAGCTACCTTTTAAACTACAGATCCCAGAATCCCCCCAGGTAGTATGGCCACAGCATCTCTCATAAAGTACAGAAAGAGCAGTCTGGTATAAAACTGGTAGCCTTAGGCCAACACAACTATCAACTTATAGAGCCAACCTGCTATTCCCAACTGCGTGAACACAGTGGTGGCACAAGAATGGGAAAATCAGTGGAGAATCGAACCCTGGTCTTTCTGGAAGGGAAATATTAACCCTTCTGGTGCCTGCTGTTTCTCTGCTCCCTCCAAGCTAAGCTCACACACTGTTTTCCTCCTTAGACAAGTTTATTTATTTTTTCCCCAAGTGCTGGGAAAATAGCACTTGGCAAAGGATTCTTGAAGGACTGGTGGAGTTAAGTATCTCTCCATCCTACCCCTTATCTATTACAAATGCCCACACTCAGGGAGAATCATATTACACAAATCCCATGTTAACTGTGTTGACGTTTAATTATTGCCTTACATCAAATCTAGATTGGCAAGAATCAATACCAGGATCAGAGGATTGGCTCCTTTCCGGATGTCCACACCAGCTTCACAGTTGGAATGAACGTTGTTTTCTGCAATCAAGCCCCCTGCACCAAGGCGCAGAAATATCCCTGAGGTCTTGCAGTGATGAATGTCATTCTTCAGCATTATGACCTAATGGGGAGAAGATGAGGAAGAGAAGGAGGAGGAAGTTATCCAGCTATATTTATACAAAAAGATTTGGGAAGGTCCTTAGAAGCATAAGAGAGACTAAGACCAGGTCTACACGAGCCAGAATACTCTTGGCAGATCCCAAAGTATACTTGCCCTGAAACTGAACCAAATTCCCCCCCACCCACTCAACTTACCATGTATTATTGTCATACAATTGACTGTTAAGTTTCCATTTGGCTGTATATGCCTTTAACATATGTGAGCTTCTGTCAAGCCTTATATGTCTTGAATACGCCTTGAATTTGTGTTACTGTCAAGCATTTGATTGTTAAGTTTTACTTTGTTGTATATGCCTTCAACAAATGTTATTGATTCCTGTGTGTTCACTTGTGTATTACTGGATATTTTGTATTACAATATTAATACCGTTCCTATATTATTTCTTGATTTATTCAGATTTGTAAAACCCCCCTTCCCGTATTCTGTAGCGATGCCAGGTACTTGTTTACAGGATCCCACTGTGCTGCCCGCCACCTCCTCTGGCACTAGCTGCTCCCTCTGAGGTCAGAAATGAAGTGCCCAGAGTCCATTACATGGCTGGGCCCCTCATTGGGAGCTCAGCAGGAGCATCCCGCACCTGTGGCAGCAGTGGCAGGTAGCACAGCAGGACACTGTATAAGCATCGGCTTTCCGTTGCTCCGGTGTGCTCCATATTTTTTAAGAAGATAAAAAATTGTGAGTTTTAAAAATTGATTTAATGCAGGGATGGCCTCAATTCGCAACAGAACTGCCCCTCCCCTGTTTAGATAGCCTGCAGTCAAATATGGCATTTGATCCTGTGTTGTGAAGACAAGGTGATGCACAACACAGGGGGAGAAACAAGTTAATTTAGCCCTTGTAGATATGCCCTAAGATACACTATCAGAAGTCCCTGTTCCAAGTTCTTTTCTCTGCCCTTTTACCTCAGTTAGTTTTATCTCAGTATCTCAAGATCATTGCTGATATGTGAAGACAGTACTATTTATCTACTTTACAATCCTATAGTAAGGGTTACAGGGAGATTATGTTTGCAATACATTTTAGAGCACATGGCAATTATTGTTGCTTCTTATCACCACTGCCACTATCATCAGTATGTGAAATAGAAGGAGGAGGATGGAAAAATCTTGACAATCAGATAGAACCCCTTAATTTCCAAGATCAACCCAAACACAAGTTAAAAAGTCCATAGGCATGAAAATATAAGAAGAGCTATGCCGAATCATATCTTGTCCAACACTGGTGCTGAGTCCTGATGGCCCTGCATTTGTAAGCTACCAAGCTGAATCTGAGTTCAATTGCCTTCTCCTGCTATTATTCTCCACCAAGTGGAGCACTGTCTATTATACTGGAGCCATGGTGACAAGATAACGTTATCTGCTATGAATTTGCTTATTTCAAACTTGTAAACAGATTTGCCAGAAAGACTACCTCACGAAAGACATCTTTTGTATACTGCCTGCCCACAGTGACCAGATTAAGTCAGTTTGCAGCACATTCACAATCTGAGACAACACAAGAAATGACTGCATTCCAACTGCAAAGGTTTCCTGCCTAGCAGCAGTTCTTTTCCACCCTAGGACAATGAGAAAAAGTGTCTGTAGCTAAACAAGGCTGGTCTTGCCATTTCCATCTAACACATCATCAAATTTCTTCACCTCTGACTGGCCACATTGTTCAAGGGCTGCTTTATATATTACCAGAAAGGTAAGTTCCCATTTGCCTTCAATGTGTGTTTATGGCAAATCCACTGCTGCAAGGGGAGGAAAGCTGCATGCAAACCAGTGATCTCACAACCCAGAGCCATAATCAACTGAGGTTCTCAGCAACTTGCTTACTTTGGTTTTTCAGATCTCCCCAGGAGAATTGAAGAATTCAGAACCACAAGATGGGATAATAATAGGGTTGCCATAGTGCCCGACCTCCAAACCGGGAAAAATGTAGGACAAAATTTTCAAATGTAGGACACACAAAAAATGTGTCCTACATTTGAAAATTATGTCCTACATTTTACCTCGCAATTGTGGCGGGGAGCGGAGGCCAAGCGGCGAGGGAAAGCCTCCACTTAAGGAGGCTTTCCCTCCCCGCCTGGGCCCCGCCGCGATCGGAGGCCAGGATCGGGGCCTCGCCTCGTTCCTGGCCCCCGCGGAGGCCAGGAAGGAGGCGAGGAGCCCCCCAGCGAGCGCTGCGGCCTCGCCTCGTTCCTGGCCCCAGCGGAGGCCAGGAAGGAGGCGAGGAGCCCGCCGGCGAGCGCTGCGGCCTCGCCTCGTTCCTGGCCCCAGCGGAGGCCAGGAAGGAGGCGAGGAGCCCCCCGGCGAGCGCTGCGGCCTCGCCTCGTTCCTGGCCCCAGCGGAGGCCAGGAAGGAGGCAAGGAGCCCCCCGGCGAGCGCTGCGGCCTCGCCTCGTTCCTGGCCCCAGCGGAGGCCAGGAAGGAGGCGAGGAGGCTGCAGGGAGGCTTGGAGGTTGGCGCGGCTGCGCCCAAGAGGCGCCGCCTCCCTGCAGCCTCCTCCGCCTCAGGCCTCGCTGCCCTCCTTTTCCTCCGCGCGACCATGCGCGGGGGAGGAGGAGGAGGGCAGTGAGGCCCCAGGGTTGCCCAGCAACCCCGCTGCAACCGGGCTTTTCCCGGTTTTTGGCTGCACCCGTGCCGTGACCGGGCAGGTGCAGCCAAAACCGGGAAAAAACCGGTTGCAACTGGGTTATGGCAACCCTAGATAATAACCACTAGCTCAGAAGATGTTTGAAACAAACTAAAGCCATGTGGATGAGAGACAAGTCCTAGCTAGTGGCTCTTGAAGTCTGCAGACTAAAATTCCCAGAATTACCCCGCAGGATATGCCTATGTCTAAGGAAAGTGTGCAGAGAGATAGCAGGTAGACTCCCCTGTGGGTGGATGGTTTCAGGTCCGATTAATTGGTTTCTTGGTGCGCAAACAGGTTGGACATTACTGGTCTGCAAAGCAAGAGGACAGTGAAAGCAAACATCTACCACCTAGAAACATATTCTACACAGGCCAGTGAAACTGAAAAAAACATAGGGCTGACACTTTTAATCCTGGCATTGTTTTATTTGAGCAAATAAGTGGCTTAAATATTCATGCATATAATTCTTTCCCAGTTAAATAAACCTTTAAAGCCATGTCTGACAAGCGTAAAGAAACAAATCTACAAATTGCAATATCCTCGCCTTAGCGAGCACTGCATATCAAAGATGATAATTAAATTACAACTCCTGTATTTGCTCATTTTAAAAGGTGGCTCAACTCTATTCTGTTAATTAAAATGCAGAAAGGGAGAAAGGAAGATGGCTGAGTTCCTTTCCCGATTAGTCACAAACCACTGACCTGGCATAGAGGTCAAGCTCTGATCGGAATACTAAGCCTAGCTATCCATTGTATTAACAGTGGGGAAACACTGTTATCCAGCAGTAATAGGCTGACAGGTGTTTACAGCTATCTTAACTTTGATTGTGGCGGATTAGCCTTGGTGTCTTACAGAGGCTGGCTTGCCAAGTCTGTGAAGCCATAGCCTCTGAGAATATGGTCATCTATGCCACAGCTAGGGAACCTCTGGCTCTTCAGATGTTCCGGCCTACACCCACCCAATGAAAAAGGACTGTGGGAGACGTAGTCCAAAAAATTTGAAGAGCCAAAGCTCCTTGCAGCCTAATCTAGGCATTCACGCTACAACTAGGGCTGTCTGTTGGCCATTAAATTACAGAACAGGTCAGTCAAAGATTAGCATTGCTTGGTCATCCACATTACTTTTTTAAAAAATAGTTTTTTAATAACCTGTTTTTAAAATAACATCTTGTTTTTCTATTATGGGGTTTGGGGTTTTGGTTTTTGGTACATCACTTGAGGGCCATGGTAGGAATAAAAACAAATTTAATAAATGCTTTAAATACATGTGGTTTGAAAGGCAGTTTTGTGGGAATGTTTGTGGAATTACAGCCTATTGGCCACAAGGCTTGGGAAAGTTTTTTTTTTCTGAATATACTTTCCAGAATTCCCACCAGCATAGCTAATGTCCAAACTAAAATAGTCCACAAAGCAATGTTCTTATGCTCTGGTTACATGTGAGAATAAACAAGATCCTCACTGCACAAAGGTGGTGTACCTTTTGAATACCAGATGCAAGACACAAACATGGGAAGCCTGTCACCTTTATGCCTGGCTTCTACATAGTGATAGAGCTGTCCACCCTCTGAGAAAGTACTGTATATACTGTACTTATATATAAGTCTAGAAATTTCAGTCAAAAAATGACCCAAAAACTCTGAGTCAACTGATCCCAGGCCAATGTACATCCTGTACTTTAACTTTTATAGAGAAAAAGGAAGCATACTCTGATGAAAGACAAGAGTGTAATCTGTCTAGGAACCATTGATGCCCTTCTTCTACTCTCTCATTCATCCAGCCTTTAGTGT
Source organism: Sceloporus occidentalis (assembly GCA_023333645.1). Taxonomy (NCBI): domain Eukaryota; kingdom Metazoa; phylum Chordata; class Lepidosauria; order Squamata; family Phrynosomatidae; genus Sceloporus; species Sceloporus occidentalis. Next base: position 211,030,416 of record JALMGF010000001.1, read on the forward strand.
GAGCACAAACAGTTATGCCTGCTGGTGTTTTGTAAGTTCTTTGGCATTGTTTTCATTTGCACCATCCTTTAGATCGATCCTTTGTTACATGCCCATAAGTTTTATCCTTGACTTATCTCCAGGTCATATCAAAATCCATAATTGTGACCCCAAAAACTGCTGTTGACCTATATATGAGTCAAGTATATACGATACGTTCAAGTCTGTGAAACCTCATGTTGCTAGCTTCTTTCTTTCAATTAGTCTCAAACGTGCTACAAGATCCCTTTGCATACTGATTTTCTGGAATCACCTGGCTATGGAAATTATCACAAGGAGGGACAGCATCCTTCTCCTGTCCTTAAACTCAGCTAATTGCGCAATCGGGGATCACACCCCCACATGCTTCTGCCATCCTTCTTCCTTGGGTAAATTGTCATGGAGCCATCATTTGGTATTAATGGGAGTTTCCATTAATATCAAATGATGGCTCCATGACACTTTACCGATGGGAGACGTGTGCGGGGATGGCACCATGACACTTTACCCATGGCAGAAAGATGGCAGAAGCGTGCAGGGGTGTGATCCCTGATCACACGATTAGTCAAGTTTAAGGATGGGAGAAGAACTCTGTCTCTCCCGTGTGATAATCTCCTATGTCTTTGAATAGCTGAGAATTGCCTTTCTAGGGCCAGAAATAAAAGTCCTCAGTTGTCTCAAACTTGAGGCAAGCATCACAAACTCAACTTTCCTTCCTCACTTAGATGCTCCAATCAGATCAATTGTGCTTCAAACCAGCCAATCCTCACCATGTGCCCACAAGCCAACTACACTCAGTGGTGTCACTAGGGTTGGTGTCATCCATTGGGGGTGGGGGTTGAAGTGTGGTCTGCAACCCCGCATCCTCTTGTGATGCCACTGACTACCCAACACAACAATGGCTCACCAGTCCGGGTACAACTGGTTGAGACTAAATCACCCCAAAGGGGTGAAGCGGAAAATGTTTCCAATTGGGATGAGGTGGAAATAAGCAAAAGGTCTATGTTAAATACAACAGCTATTTAAAGAGGTCAATGGGTCTTAGAGGATAAGGCACATGCCTGAGATATACAGAGAGGGGAACTGTGTACAGACGTGTTTATGATACTCCCAGAAGCCTCTGACCAAGAACTGGAGAACTGGAGGGCTTCGTTTTAAATACGGTTTAAAAGAAGGGCATAAATACAGTTGTAACAGAAATTGAGTGGAATGAAGAGTACCAGTCATTTCTAGGTACAAACTCTATAGAGGAGGAGAGAGGAAGGAAAGACATATTAGAGGTTGTATCACTGTGTACATCAAGGAGACTGTAGCAACCAAACTAAAAATCTCAAAATGGGCTGGCTTCTCCACAGGATCAAAGGGGATAACAACAACAGGCCCCAAAAGTAATTTAGTCCTGGGAGCATGCTATTTTCCCTCCAGCCAAAATGCTCAGAATTATATCGATAGAGAATAGAATAAAGGACACACCCAAAGAAACAGTGTTGCAATAGTGGGTAACTTCAAACACCCTAAACCAAACAATCAAAAGGTACCAAATCCTGGCTGATCTAAGACGCTAAGCAAGATCAGGCCTGGCTAGTATTTGGAAGGGAGATTGCCATGTAATGACATGTCCTGTAGCCTATATTCCAAGGAAAGCAATAGTAAACCACCTCTGAGTACTCCTTGACTAATAAAACCCCATGGACTTCGTGCACAAAGTTGACAAGTGACTTGAAAGCACACACACACCTCCTCCTCTTCCTCCTCCTCCTCCTCCTCTTCCTCCTCCTCTTCCTCTCTTCTCAAACAATGCTCACTGACTGGATGAGTGTGCTATCCAATCATAACAAATTTAAAATCTTTAAATAAGTGAATCTATAATGAGGCAGAAGGAACACAATTCATCCTAATTCTATGTTGTTCCTAGAACCAACTGTAGGATGGGAGTGTCATTGATCAAACCTGGAACAGTGACTTCAGTGTTGTCAAATATGATTTATGTGTAAGTAGGAAAGTGACTGTACATCCAGAGTTGGGAACTATCAAGGGATTGCTGGACGACAACAGAATTAAAGGGGTACTAAAGGAGGATAAGGGAAATGAAATGATTCATTTAGCTCTATTTGTCTTTGATGTAACATATGTAGAGCAGGGACGTGTGCCTGAACTACAGTGGTCCCTCCACATTTGCTGGCACTTGGGGTGAAAGACCCCCATGAATGTGGTAAAACTGCCAATAAAAAAAACTCTGTACTTATTATCCGAGGGAACAACTCTCTAGGAACCCCCAGGTCTCCCAGTGCAATTCAATGGTCAACATCTGCCATAGATTAATCATAGAATCATGCTGGAGGAACTATAAATGCCTAGAGAAGTGTTTTCTCTAGGAAATTCTAGGTTCTCCACCACAACTCTATGGTCATCTTCTGGTAGAATTGTGCTGAAGGACCTAGAGATCCTTAGAGAGAACATATTAATCAAAACCGCAAATAATCAAATCTGCAAGTCAAAGCTGCAAATGTGGAAAGCCAACTGTAATACTTTCAGAAAAGCAGTCTGAGGGGCTAAAGCAAATAGGGGGGACAAGAGATTAAGTTCTGTATGGCACTGACAAAGTAAAAACAAACAAATTGCAGGGTCCCAGATAGCATCCCCTTCTACAGAAAGATGCACTTTGTCCCTAAAATATGCCTCTAATTCAGAAGACAGAAAAGAGGGCACTGTAACATTAAGAGATAAAGGCAAGGAAGGGAAAACAGACCATAGAAGACTGAAGTTAGCCCTCATTGTCTCTGAACACAGCAACAAGATGTGCAAGGACCCAATTCCATTTTGCATTCAGCCATTCATCTTCCCCTTGGCCTCAGTTTCTCACTTGGGAGTAAAACTCACCTATCCTACACCTCAGAGGTTCTTAATGAATGAAACAGGAGATCACCATTTCTCACATATCTCCCCTCTTGCAAATCTTGTGAATGCAGCAAAACAAAACAAAACAAATAAGAATCCAGTACCTAAATTGTTCACTCATATAAACAAAACGTCTATTTCAGACTGAAGCATCTATTTAAAATCCTCTCTTCTCACATCCTTTTCCTTCTCTCTTCAAAGTGAGACAGCAGCAAATTATTGACTTGGAAAAGCCAGGGTGAAGGCTTCTCAGAAAAATGCAGGTGTAATCAGAAACCATTTCGCCTGGGAACAATAGTGATGTAACAAATAGCACACAAACTCCCACTTAATGTTTTACTCAAAAGCCAAATGGGCTCCAGGCACAGCAGCCTCACACTGAAGAATGCTGCATCTCAATTCAACTTCTGCCCTTTTGGTTATTGCCAAGAAATGTTAACAAGATGAAGCAGTGCTTGGCCCACATGAGGCAATCAGTAGAAACCATCCCCCTGTTTCCAGCACTTGTATACTATACAGCCTTCACATATCGAGGGCTCTTTTCTGAGTTGCATAAGAAATTAATGTGGGCCTGATATGATTTCTACATAACCAGGAACCCCCATCAATATTCTAGCCATTTTACTTACTTGGTATACTTAGGATCCTAAGTTTCTATCTGCTCCTGGGACAAATAATCAGACACAAAATTTAAAACCAGAACAATGGGTGTCCAAGGAAGAGCAGCTCACCAAATGGTGGGAAAGAAGCACACAGGCTTGAAGACCTAGCCATGAACTGTCACACATAGCAGAAATCTTACCCTACTGCTTGTGCACCTTCCTTGGATGAAGCTCTGAATTCTTTGCAGTAGAAATGTCAACTCAAGGAGGGTTCCCACAGCCTAGCACTGCCTCTTAGGGATGATTCACACAACCCCTCCTGAGCTGGACATGTCACATTATCTGGTGATGAAAGAGCCCCAGCATGGTTAAGAACATAACGTCAAACTGTAAGTGTTTGAAAGACTGGCCATTTTCAAAACAAGGGAGATGACCCGGGGGGGGGGGGGGAGGGCAACATATGACTTGCACTATACACAAAAATGAAAAAAGAAAGTCCCTTCGTCTTGAAATTCTGTATCAAGGATGGCTATGTGAAATCCAGGCCTTTAGCTCAGACCTTCAGCTTGTGACTCATCAGACTAAATGCCACTCTCTTAGGGCTCAAGCTTTCTGGTTTTGCTACATAGTAAATGGGTAGCAGGTGGTGTGGGTGTTTTCATTATGGAGAAAGGTGGACAAGCTGCAGAGTTCAACATCCTAGAAATCTCAGCTCTCTCATTTTGTTTCATTTTGTTCTGTCATTTCATTTTGTTTTTAGACAAGCAAATTTCTTCTGCTCATTTGTTTTTGAGTTTATGAAGACATCTCTCTGTCGTTTGATTGTTTTAATTAATTTAAATGTTATTTTAGTATTGTTTTTGTGAATTATAGGTTATGGTCGGAGGGAGGGATAACGGGCTTTTGTAGCGCTGTGTTTATTGTATTTTATTTCAATGCTGTATTTTAATGTTTTATTGTATATTTTATTGTGTTGTAAGCCACCTCGATCCTACAGGAGAGACGGGGTAAAAATAAAATTTCTATTCTATTCTCAAAGGCATCACTGATTTGCTGCTGGGTAAGATTTGTAATGGTCAGAAGCAAGGGCTTCAACAGCTTCCACAAGCTGTTTCCCAGAATTATGGAAAATCATAGAAATGATACACGCACCTTAGTTTAACTTGCATAATTTATATAAATGGCAGAATTCAACTTTTTAAAAAAATTAATAAATCCAAAATCATTAGCTTCTACCTCTCTACTGTCTTTTATAAAAAGTGTGGTCAAGCAGATATTAGATTGTTGTTTTTATGTGTCTTCATGTAATTTCTGACTTATGATGACCCTAAGGCACAGGGTTTTCTGGGGCTGAGAGAGTGTGTAACTCTCACCTGAGCACCCAGTGGGTTTCTATGACTGAGCAGGGAATTGAACCGTGGTCTCCAGAGTTGGAGTCCAAAGCTAAAACTACTACACTATGTTGACATAAATATTCACAGCTATTTATAGGCACAAACTGCAAGACAGTGAAGACACCAGTCTGAAAAGGAAAAATCTAGCTGAGCACAACCACAAGCTTAAGCATGGCAAGAAAGATTCACTGCCTGTCTTTTACGGCACCTTACTGTTTTGTATGCATCTCATCGCATAGGTCAAGTCCTTAAAGATGCTTCCCTCCACTCTGGCTTGCCCCTGGGAGCAAACAAAGACGCCACCCTTTCCATCTCTGAAAAGGCACTTCCGAATGAGACATCCTTGTAATGCGCCGGCAAGCGACTGAGCCTCCTTGTCTTTTTGCAGCTCCTGAGGCAGGGTTTTTAGTTCATAGTCATTTTGGAGGGCTGTTAACCCATTGGTTTGCAGCCTACCATGAATAACTTTGGCCAGCATGTGGCTCAGACTGTGGGCCTGGTAAGGCAGTTTGTACACTGACTCATCGTCATCCTCATTCTCACTGCTTAAGCTCAGTTCGCTGTCACTAGAATCCGTGTCTATCGTCACAGCCTCCTCTTTGTGTGCTGTGCTCAGATTTCCAACAATGTCGTTCTCCTTCTCACACCCTCTCTTTGGTATTCCTTGAGTCTGTGAAGCAGGAAATATATTACCCAGGTCCTCACCTACCACAATTTCACAGGTCCTTGTGTTTCTCATTGGCAGATGTCCCTGACTTTCAAACTTTGACAGGTTACAAAATGGTGGCTCTGGAGTTTGCAGCAACACAGAGCGTGACTTTGCCAACGTGGTCAAGTGCTTGCAGGCCCAGTTCCTGTCCAAAGATGGACAACCTTCTACCGTCACAGAGGCATTTTCACTCCCAACAAACTCACAATTTTCCAGGAGACTGATGGCCACACTGTGGAAATTGATGCTGGACTGGCTGAAAGTGCAGAATTTGACCTGGCAGGTTCCTGGAGCGTGAATTTGCAGCTGACTGTTCTCAAAGTTGCAATTGTCAAACTGGACATGACCTGAGGTTGTCTAAAGAGAAATAATACAACCAAATCAAAAACAAACAAACAAACAGCTTCATTTATATACTGCTTCATACTGAACTAACAGTGTCTAAGCGGTTTACAACTGTAAGCTAATTGCCCACAACAATCTGGGTACTCATTTTAGTGACCTTGGAAGGATGCAAGCCTGAGTCAAGCTTGAGCCCTTTTGTTAGTATTGAACTTGCAACATTATGGTTTTGATTGAGTGGCTGCAGTACAGGCATTTAACCACTGTCCCACCAGGTCTCCTATCAACCCATTTTGCAGCAGCAAACATCAAGAAATATCAAGAAGATTAATTTCCCCAGAGAAACAATACCAACACAGAGAACCTGGCCTCAAACAGAAACTGGCTGTCCAGTTCACTCTTCTTTTACCTACATTTAAGGAGGCAGGGGGTATGCACCTCACCAAACTCTGTACTTGGGACAACCTGCAGTGATTTCATGCCTGAAATGAAAATAATCGTACTCTTTGATATAGAGCAGCCATAGATCTCCCATTTGGTGTCTGCCAAAGGCATTGGTCTATAACTTCCACAAGGCAACATACTGACTGAAGATGATGGTAGCTGAAACATTTATGTTTCGTGTACACCTTATATACGTAGCCTGAAGGTAATTATATACAATATTTTAATAATGTTTTTCATAATACAAAATTTGTGTATATTGGACCATCAGAAAGCAAAGGTTTCACTATCTCAGTCACTCTTGGGGGGGGGGAGCATTTTGGAGTATTTCTGATTTTCAGATAAGGGATATTCAGCCTGTATTTACCCTTCTATATCCAACAGTATATAAAAACCAATTAACAAGTTTTATTTGGCATAAGATTTTGCACACTGCAACCCATTTCATCAGATGGGAGTTGTCTCAGTTGACAGATATTTATATACACAGCTGAGGCGGGAGAATGCAATTAGTAAAGTGGAAGAGAATGGAAATGTAAAAAATACAAACTTTTTTTATTACAGGCTATGTGGCCATGTTCTGGCAGAGTTTCTTCCTGACGTTTCGCCAGCATCTGTGGCTGGCATCTTCAGAGAATTTTTGTCTGGAAAGGACTTGGCTATATATATTGTGTGACCTGGAAGATGCCAGCCACAGATGCTGGCGAAACGTCAGGAAGAAACTCTGCTAGAACATGGCCACATAGCCCGAAAAACCCACAAAAAAATATAGATGCCAGCCATGAAAGCCTTCGACTTCATGTTAATTAACAGTAATTGGGTGGGAGCACATGCGTCCTAGCATAGATGACATAAACTACATTCTCAAATGCATTTATACTCACTTTATAGACAACAGGTGTGAACCAGGCTGGCATGAAGACCAAATTGCACAACCTCATGGTTGGGCAATGCTGGTCAAAGCTCACCAGGAGGGCCACGTCACCAAGCTTGCCCTTCCCCATAATTTCCACGGGGGCCTTGAGGAAAATCTCACTCTGTTCCTCATACACTCCTGGCAAGAGCACAATTCTGTCATAAACACTTGCTGAGAGCAAGGCACTCCGCAGGTTGTCAAACTCACAACCAGGCCCCACACAGAGGACACGGCGATCCTTTTTCCTCCTGAACAAGTAGAAGCAATTGGATGATTCAAAATCCTGGCTATTTTTGGTCCAGGTTTTTGAAGCTAGATAATGTTGCTTGAAGGCTTCTCTCCATGACCAGGGTTCAACTTCTGGCTGGTTGGGCCAGTTTGGGTGACGGCATTCGATGCAACCAAGGCACAGCTGCCGCCACCGGGTATTGTCCAGGCTCAGGATGAGTTCGTACCAAGCCCTGCACACCAAGCTGCAGCGACCAAGGTCAGGAAGGCGCAAATAGGACAGTATTAGGCGCCAGAGTTCCAGTGGCAGGCCGCTGATCTCCATAGTCACCTGTTCGTGTTGGGAGACAGAGAGAGGCATTAAAAAGGACACCAGCCTTCTGATGTAATACTCACACTCCACTTTTGTTTCTTTTTAACCAGACAAAGAGAATGCACCCTTTCCCTCCTCTCCTCCTCCCCAATTTCTCTTTTTTAATTCTTTTTCAATTCAGTGTCAAGAAACAGGTAAGGAAAGGGGGGAAAAAGGTGAACTCAGAGAAGGTTTATAAGGAGGAAAAGCGGGATGACAAATGGGAATTATACCTGAACATCCAACATGATCTTGTAACCACCTTTTGAATTACAGTACAGTTGACCCTCCATATCCACAGATTCTTTATCCATGGATTCAAAATATTTAAATATATATAATACATACATATATACTACATATTCCAAAAAGCAAAGCCTAATTTTGCCATTTTTTTTAATGAAGGAGACCATTTTACTGTGCCACTGTATTTAATGGGACTCGAACACCCACAGGTTTTGGTATCCATTGGGTATGGGTGTGTGTGTGTGTCCTGAAACCAAACCCCAGTGGATACCAAGGGCCCACTGCACCTTGAACAATAATGTACTTGGAAACTTTTACGTTACGATCCAAATCCTACACCTAACACATGCACAAAACTGCAAGAAAGTTGGTTATTTTTACCCACTCTGAGGGAGTTTCATATATAGAGCCAACTGAATCTCCTTTTTGACTGAGCAAGTGTATCTGCCTGTCCTGTTCCACACCCATACAATAACAGATATTTTTTCATCCTCAGTAAAAGGAGGAGGGTAGAGATCATGTAAGCTAAACATCCATATGAAGCCCTATGGCTCAGGTCCAGGCTATTTGGCAGACCATCTCTCCCTATATGAGCCGTCCTGGGCTCTGCAATCCTCAGGGGAGGCCCTTCTCTCCATCCCACCACCATCACAAGCACAGTTGGTGGGGACATGAAAGAGGGCCTTTTCCATGGCTGGCCCTAGACTCTGGAACTCCCTGCCCAGGAGTTATCCTTGTTATCCTTCTGATGGCAGGCTAAGATCTACTTGTCTAGACAGACTTTTAACACAGAAAGTTTTTAAGGCATGTAATGAGTCTTGTTATATTGTTTTAATGTATTTTAAGCATTTTAATCTTTTTAAAGTACTTGATTTTAGCACTGAATTTGTTTTAATTATTGTAGTAATTTAATTCTATTTTAATATACTTTTTTTGTATGTTTTTAACTGTAGGGTGTTTTTTAATGTTGTAAGCCCTTGGAAAAGGTAACTAAGGGCCTGTACAGACAATCCAAAATAAAGCTGCTTCAGGACACTTTGGAGGTATGCTGTTTAAATGGCACCCGCATCTTAAGAGGCTAAAAGCAGCACCAAAACTGCGCTCCGGTCCTTAGGACTGGAACATGGCTTTGGCGTGGCTTCTGGCCTCTTAGGAGACATGCATCATTGAAACAGCATACCTCCAAAGTGACCCGAAGCAGCTTTATTTTGGCCTGTCTGTATGGGGCCTAAGCAACAATTTTATGGTGGATTTAGCTCTGATGTGAGGGATTGCTGTGAGATAGGCATAAACAAAGGTGCATAACAATTTTGAACTCCATTTCAGGATGAGGCTTCCTGCAGGATCTCAACTCAGATAACACCTTGTGAGATAAATATACTTTTAAAGGCAGTTTTCTCTTTCAGACTTGGCACATTATAAACACCCAAGGCAGAAAGAAAATGATGTTACTACATGTGGTACATTATTTTCAAAAATACCGAAGAGTCTGTGACTATCAGTCAAGTGAGGCTGAACAAACAGAAGAGAGTTCTCTAATGCACAGCGGCTTCTGAAATACTGTATCTGAGAGGCCTGAATGTAATTTAATAAAAAAACACAATAAGATAAGAGATACAAAACAGAGCCATTTCCCCTAGATAATCTTCTGCTTCCATCACCTTTTGAACAACAACAAAAAATCTCTTTCTTTTTATAGGTTCCAGACATTGAGTTATGCATAATTCATTATACTCAATGTTTACTGGTCTGCCCTCATATAGGTAGAGAAGTTTTTCTGTGATACTGAAGAGGGGAAAAAACCCACATATACAAATCTGGTTCATGAAAAGTGTTTTCTGTGAAATGTAGAACACTGCTTCATAAACTATCTGATGTGGCGGACTAGCAGGTTTTTCCCCAATGTGCCAGGGATGAGGACCATATTTGTGCCCACTGACCACAGCTGTTCCTTTCTTTTCTGGAAACTCGCTGTGGACCAGAGAGTACCACTTTAAGTAGCATTACAGGAGAATATAATTTACCCAAAGAATTTGGTTTCTCTATTTTTATTTTGCGCCTTTTATCAAAAACGCTCTCAAGACAGCTAACAAATCTAAACATTCTCCCGCACCCACTGTATTTTCATAACAACCCTCAGTAAGTAAGGCTAAGAGATAGTCATTATGCATTGATTTCAGTCCTCAGGTTCAAATAAACAAGAACACTCTGTTACAGTGATAACCCATTCTCTCCTATCTGGGCACTCACCACTCATGCTAGTTTAAAATTCTCATTATCCCAAACTGGTATACACTAGCTAGTGATGATGGGGGATATAGTTCAACTCATTTAGAGGGCTTTAGATTGCTGAAGGCTATATTAAACCCAAGCCAAATATGTGTGCTAATATATAAATGCATACATCAGTTAAAACTGCAGTTTTTGATTCCTGAGATTTGGATTCAGTCTTTCATCACAATTCAGTGTCATGGCCATGTTGTTCTGTGTGGTGCAGAATGATCTCTTCTTTTAGTTATTTTAAAAACCCTGACACATGATAGTAAGGATATAAAAAAACATCTCTTACTTATATCTCTGCAGTATTAATTTCTGAACAAGAGCCAGTATGGTGCAGTGGTTTGGACATAGGACTAGGACTCTGGAGACCAGGGTTCAAATCCCCACCCAGCCATGGAAACCCACTGGGTGACCTTGGCAAGTCACAGTCTCTCGGTTTCAAAGAAATACCTCCCCTTCTAAACAAAACCCCTCTGAACAAACCTTGCCAAGAAAACTCCCGTAGCCTTAGGTCACCCTAAGTCAGAAATACAATTAAATCCTCAATTGTGCATAGACACATACAAAGGGAGAGATCATGGGAAATAATAAAGATAGGGGGCACAGAGGCATCTAAGCCGTATTTAAGGGAATGATATTCTCCATTCACCCTGGCTTATGAAAAAGCCCTACGTAAAATTAAATAAAACTCAGCCCCTGCCAGCCAATTCCTCTGGTAGGTAGTGTAAAACTTGGAAGAAGATGAAGAGGCTATTGGAGATCATAACAGCTGCCTATAGTTTGGCTCACTAATTTAAGGATCCCTACATTACAGAAGGAAGTTTCTAAAATGCCATTCTGAATATCCATATAAGTGCCTTCTGACAGTTACCCCGTCCCTCCGCATAGTTAAGTGAACTTCCTGAGCACCTTCACAAACAAAGTCATCCCATAGTTTAAGATTCCTGTGGATTCATAGCACAGACTTTAGGAAGAGGTGTGCAAACAGAAAATGTATATGAGTCATTTTGACAAATAAGTGAGTCTACACCTAGGGTTGCCATAATTGTCCACTATTACCACGGACAAACTGTAGGACAAACTTGAGACCAAACTGTAGGACAACTGCAGGACAAAACTCAGCCCAAAATGTAGGACATTTAAGGTCCTACATTCTTCTTTCAAATCCATCATCTTCCAACTGTCCATGGTGTAATTTAAGGAAAACCTCTCATCCAAAACAACCAATAATCTTGTGGCACCTCAAAAACTAATTAATCAATAACAAAAGCCTTGGTGAACAAGAGTCTTCCCTTACCTTCCAGCCTCTTGAGCTAGATGTACAAGATTACTTATTATTATTATTATTATTATTATTATTATTATTATGCTTTATTTATAAAACGCTGTAAATTTACACATATTCTGAATGGATGCCAAATAATGTTCTGGTTCCAAATCAACCACCAATAAGATAAATTAAGATTGTCATTGCATGCCTTCAAGTTGTTTCCAAATTATGGTGACCCTAAGGCGAACTTATCATGGAGTTTTCTTGGCAAGATTTGTTCAGAGGGTTTGCTTTTGCCTTCCTCTGAGGCTAAGAGAGTGTGACTTACCCAAGGTCACCCAATGGGTTTTCATGGCTGAGCAGGGAGCCAGACCCTAGTCTCTGAGTACTAATCGAACATTCAAATCACTACACCATGCTGACTCTACATTAGAAGAGCAGGGTGGAAATTCTCATACAAAACAAGTAATTAAATTAAATCCCACTTGATCTATAAGCATGCATTATAGGGATATGGGGGGGGGGACTGAAATCCACCCTTTTCTAACCTTACCTACAAATGCAACTAAATGATTGAGAGTGAACCTAGTTGAGGCAAATGGAAAAACCCTACAAAGACCTCCAACCTTCTCAATGTATTCCACACTGGCCCATATCCCCATTTGACCCCTTGTGGTGTCAGACATACTCTAATCTGGACAAGGCAGGATGGAAAGTGGAGAGGTGCTGAAGTCACTCACGCGTGTTAATAATGCCAAGTGAAACTTGTGTGGACTTATATTAAACACTTTAGCAGGAACACCGTTCCTGTATCATTTGAGAAAGTAGGCTCAAGTCTACAAAAGCACATGCTACCAACTTCTATCTTTCAGTTAGTCTGTAAGCGGCTGCAAGATCCCTTTGCATACTGTAGAGAAAAAGCTATGCTTGGGATCTCCCTGCAGCTTGCCTTCAGTCCCCAAAGAAAAAAGCGAGACCTCTTCCAACATTTTGCGGTCACCTGTCACAAGTCAACATTTATAAATTTGTATTACTTTTGCGTTGTATTATCTGATTAATAAACCTGTAAGCCAGCGTGGTGTAGTAGTTTGAGCACTGGACAGGGACATAGCCAAGGGGGGGAGGGTCCGTTGGGTCCGGACCCCCACTCCGTTAGATACAATGAATGGTGTTCACCGCCGCACCCAAGCCCCATTATAATGGTGGCACTTAGTCTGGACCCCCCCTTCCCAAAATCCTGGCTACGTCCCTGCACTGGACTATGACTCTGGGGACCAGGGCTTGAAACCTTGCTCAACCATAGAAACCCACTGGTTGAACTTATGCAAGTCACACTCTTTCAGCCTCAGAGGGAGGCAAAGGTAAACCCCTTCTACACAAATCATGGCAAGAAAACCCCACAATAGGCTTGTCTTAGGGTCGCCATAAGTTGGAAAGGACTTGAAGGCATGCAGTAACAACAACTGTGGTTCTGTGTCACTGGAAGTATTTTTCTTAGATGCATTCCAAACTGTCTTTTCTGTACAGCAGATGATCCTCTGAGACACAAAGAGACAAGACAGGAAATCTAAAATGGCACCGGGGGGGGGGGGGGGTCCTGCCACCTACCTACCCACACACCCCTCCAACCTGAAACATGTTTTCCATAGCTCCAGAGACTAAGACAAGGAGCAATGGATTCAAACTAGAGGAAAAGAGATTCCACCAAAATCTCACAGTGAGAACTATTCGATAGTGGAACATGCTACCCCAGAGTGTGGTGGAGTCTTCTTCTTTGAAGGTTTTTAAACAGGGGCTGCATGGCCATCTGTTGGGAGTGGTTTGATTATGCATTCCTGCATGGCAGGGGGTTGGACTGGATGGCCCTTGGAGTCTCTTCCAACTCTGAAACCAGAAAGCACAAAGCACATCAGGAGAAAAGCCAAATCGCTGTAACTAAAGCATGGGTCTCTACTGCAGGCCAGTTGAGGCCCACATTGCCCTCCCAATCCTCTTCACGTTGACAAGGAAATCTGCATTCTGTGGGACCTAGTGTTTTGGGGGGGTGGGGGGGACTTATTTGCTGGTAAAAGAGCAGAACCACAAGTGCACACCCAGCAACACTGCCTCTTCCCCTCAGACCTAGTGTTTTACGCCTACATCTTGTTCTTTTTCACACTGATCATCATGCACAAAACTAAGGAGATTGGTGCCTAAAACTTTCCCCCTCCCTCTAGAGCCTGTGCCTTAGGCCAGTGAGGAAAGGACCAAAATGCACCCATACTATACTATACTATACTATACTATACCCCCGCTATACTATACTGTACTATACCCCCCCTTCTTCCTTATCTTAGCTTTGTGCATGATGGCCAGTAAAAAGCTAAGATCAAGATGCACCAATAATATACCCCCTGCTTCCTTATTTTTGGAAGGAAGGGGAAAGTTTCAAGCACCCATATGTCTACCTTTGTCCATGATGGCCAGGAAATAAAGGTTGAAGATGCACCCATAACTTAGCATGCTCCCTTATCTTTGGAAGGAGGGGAAAACTTTTAGGCACCAGTCTCCTTAGCTTTGTCCATAATGGCCAGTGAGAAAAGGATCAAGATGCCCCCATGATATATACACACAGCCCTTGCTGCTTTCTCTCTAGAGGGAGGGGAAAACTTTTGGGCACCAACCTCCTGAGCTTTGTGCCTGATGGCCAGAGAGAAAAGGGCCAAGATGCAGGAGGCACAGTGAGCACTGAGTGAGCCCTGCCTTACCTTCTTCTCACCGCATCCCAGCCCCTCTTTGGCGTTCTCTCTTTGGAGAAAGAGAAGAAAGGAGAAGGAAGAAAACACCCCGGGAAAAAGAGCCACTCCTCCGAGGTCCAGCGCGCACGAGCACGAAGAAGAGATCCTATGGAGATCTTGGGAAGGAAAAGAGGCGGAGGGAAAGCGGGGCTGGGGAGGGGGAGAGGCAGAAGAGAAGGAGGAGGCCAGGGAGAGAGAGGAAGGGAGGAAGGAAGGAGCGAGAGAAAGAGAGAGAGGAAGGAAGCACAGAAGGAGAGAGAGAAGAAGGAAGGAAGGAGAGAGGGGGGAAGGAGAGAGAGAGGAAGGAAGGAAGGAAGGAAGGAAGGAAGGAAGGAAGGAAGGAGAGGGAGAGAGGGAAAAAAGGAAGGAAGGAAGGAGAGAGAGAAAGAGGAAGAGGAAGGAAGTACAGAAGGAGAGAGAGAAGAAGGAAGGAGAGAGGGGGGAAGGAGAGAGAGAGAAAGGAAGGAAGGAAGGAAGGAAGGAAGGAAGGAAGGAGAGGGAGAGAGAGGGAAAAAAGGAAGGAAGGAAGGAGAGAGAGGAAGGAAGCACAGAAGGAGAGAGAGAAGAAGGAAGGAAGGAGAGAGGGGGGAAGGAGAGAGAGAGGAAGGAAGGAAGGAAGGAAGGAAGGAAGGAAGGAGAGGGAGGAAGGAAGCACAGAAGGAGACAGAGAAGAAGGAAGGAAGGAGAGAGGGGGGAAGGAGAGAGAGAAAGGAAGGAAGGAAGGAGAGGGAGAGAGAGGGAAAAAAGGAAGGAAGGAAGGAGAGAGAGGAAGGAAGCACAGAAGGAGAGAGAGAAGAAGGAAGGAAGGAAGGAAGGAAGGAAGGAAGGAAGGAGAGAGAGGAAGGAAGCACAGAAGGAGAGAGAGAAGAAGGAAGGAAGGAGAGAGGGGGGAAGGAGAGAGAGAGAAAGGAAGGAAGGAAGGAAGGAAGGAAGGAGAGGGAGAGAGAGGGAAAAAAGGAAGGAAGGAAGGACAGAGAGGAAGGAAGCACAGAAGGAGAGAGAGAAGAAGGAAGGAAGGAGAGAGGGGGAAGGAGAGAGAGAGAAAGGAAGGAAGGAGAGGGAGAGAGAGGGAAAAAAGGAAGGAAGAAAGGAAGGAGAGAGAGGAAGGAAGGAAAGAAGAAGAGAGAGAAGAAGGAAGGAAGGGGAAAAAAGAGAGGGGGGAAGGAAGGAAAGAAAGAGAAGAGAGAGGAAGGAAGAAAGCAAGCAAGCAAGTGAAGAAAGAAGGAGAGAGAAAGACAGATAGAGAGCAGAAGGAAGGAAGGAAAGAGAGAGAGAGAGGAAGGAAGCACAGAAGGAGAGAGAGAAGAAGGAAGAAAGGAGAGAGGGGGGAAGGAGAGAGAAAGGAAGGAAGGAATGAGAGAGAGAGAGAGAGGAAAAAAGGAAGGAAGGAAGGAAGGAAGGAAGGAGAGAGGGAAGGAAGGAAAGAAGAAGAAGAGAGAGAGAGGAAGGAAGGAAGGAAGGAAGGAAGGAAGGAAGGAAGGGGGAAAAGATAGGGGGAAGGAAGGAAAGAAAGAGAAGAGAGAGAGGAAGCAAGCAAGCAAGTGAAGAAAGAAGGAGAGAGAAAGACAGATAGCAGAAGGAAGGAAGGAAAGAGAGAGAGAGAGAGATTTCTTTAGGATAACTGAGGATCACAGGATCGCTCTAGAGCAGTGGTGACGAACCTATGGCACAGGTGCCAGAGGTGGCACTCAGAGCCCTTTCTGTGGGCACACACGCCGCCACCCCAGCACAGAGTTTGTTATTAGAAAGCCAGAGGGACATGGCACTTTGAGATAAATAGTGGATTTTCGGTTGCAGTTTGGGCACTTGGTCTCTAAAACATTCGCCATCACTGTTCTAGAGTCTAGGGGATCCTGCAAGAGGGCAACTGGAAACCAGATCTGATTTGGAGGCAGGGGTACCAGGCATCCTCCTTTTCACAGGACATGACCTCAATTTCAACCTTCTGTCCAGGAGAGAATTCCAAAATGTGCTCCATTTTGGGAATGACTAGGAATCATGAATGAGTATTTTTAGCTTTTGGGGTGGGTGGGTTACGTCTTACATTTTTCTTGAATGTCCTACATGCACTGAGGGCCCAAACAGACAGGCCAAAATAAAGCCGCTTTGGGTCACTTTGGAGGTATGCTGTTTAAATGCTGCATGCGTCCTAAGAAGCCGGAAGCCACTCCAAAGCCACGCTCCAGTGGGCCCCGCCTTTGGGGCAATGAGCCTGGCTTCGAGGGGAAGGGTTTTGGGAATATTGGGGGATGAGGTGGGGGTCTTCTGACACAGAACCACATCTCCAAGGAAGGCAGGCACATGGATGTCAGTGGGGTCTTGTTTCCAAGGGGAACTTGCCATCCATTCAAGGCAACTTTGTCACACCCCGGAAATTTAATCTTGCACCCCCTCGGGGTGCAGACACCACAAGCTGGGAATCCCTGGTCTAGTAAGACGAGACCAATATATTTATAGCAAAGTTAAAAGATATAACCGTGTTAGTCAGTAGAGTCAGTATGTAGAGAGATCTTATAGCACCTTTGAAACTAACTGAAAGAAACGAGTTGGCAGCATGAGCTTTCATAGACTAAAGTCTACTTCCTCAGATACATTTAGTGGAGTGGAAGCAGGGATAGACTCACTGTATTATGCCATTGGTGCGTGAGAATGTTAATTCAAATTCCTTTGTGTATGGAAATGAAGTGGCAAGGCCACTTCATCTCAGGAAGTAGACTTTAGTCTAGGAAAGCTCATGCTGCCAATTTCTTCCTTTCAGTTAGTCTCAAAGGTGCTACAAGATCTAGAATCATAGAATCATCTCTCTACATATTTATGGCAATAAGATAATGCCAGCCCATCAACACTAAACATTGATACTCTGAAGTGGCATGGCAGTGGGGAATCATAGCCACCAGATGGCAATAGCACATTATCCCATTTATTTGTTCCATTTTTGTTTGATCATTGATTACCTGGATTTTGTGACATAATGGTTTGGATGTTGGACTAGGACTCTGGAGGCCAAAGTTCAAGTACCTGTTTGGCCATGGAAACCCACTTGGTGACTTTGGGCACGTCACACTCAAAAGTTTGTGCTGCCAGCTTCTTTCTTTCAGTTGGTCTCAAGGTGCTACAAGATCTCTCTACATACTGATTTTACAGCCTCAGAAGAAGACATCCAAGGATAGTGGTGTTGACCATAAAACAAATCCAATAGCATAAAAACCCCACCAAACTAATCCTGTGTCCTCTGGCTAACCAAGGCCTCACAAAGGATGGAGACATACTGGAATGCAAAGGGAGTATGTTTTTGTGTTGCAAATGGATGTTAAATTTCCTGGACTGGGAGAATCTCCCAGTAGCCACATGACATCTGAACTAAGAACAAAAACAGCAAAATGCACTGCTACAACTAACATCTTCCATTCCCCCCCCCCCCCCATATGTTTTTTAACACAAAGCCAGTGGACCTTTGGAAACTTGCAACATGTATATTGTGCATTTTTGGTTGGTCCAATAAAGGTATCACCATAAGGTGATACCATGTGTTCCATCAGGTGGTGTTGATTTAAAGAAGTTGATTGAAATCTCTTCAGTATAGGGACAGTGAAAAAAAAGCTGATAGGAAGAAAATCGACTCATTTGAGATGTGGTGGTGGATAAAAGTAGTGAGAATACCATGGACAGCCAAGAAGACAAATGGGTCCTAGAACAGATCAAGACTGAACTTTCTCTGGAGGCCAAGGTGATTAAATTGAGGCTGTCATACTTTGTCCACATCATGAGGAAAAATGAATTATTAGAAAAGACAATGATGCTGGGGAAAGTGGAGGGCAGTAGAAGGAGAGGAAGACTACATCTCAGGTGTTTAGACTGTATCATGGAGGACAGAGGCTTGGGCCTGTAGGACCTGAGCAGAGAGGATGAGGACATGGGGTCGTGGAGATGTTTCATCCACAGGTTCACCGTGAGTTGAAGGCAACTTGGAGGCAGTTAACAATAACAGCAACAAAATATAGTATTAAGTGTGTATAAACTATCTGAGAGAGGGCCAGCATAGTGGAGTTGTTTGACTGTTGGACTAGGACACTGGGAGACCTGGGTTCGAATCCTGACTCAGCCGTGGAAACCCACTGGGTGACCTTGGGTGAGTCACACTCAGCCTCAGAGGATGGCCATGGCAAACCTCCTTTGAAGAAACTTACCAAGAAAACCCTATGATAGGTTTGGCATAGGGTAACCATAAATCAGAAACCAGTACTTGAAGGCACTACCTGAAATAATCCCTAATTCTGTATTAGGGCAAAACTTTTTATGTGTCCAACTGTGATGTCACGAAACAGCATGTAAGGGTTCAAGTTGTCCAGAACTCTTCAAGCTAGATAGTAAACCAAGTGGGGAAGGAAACTCTTTAGTGTTGAAACTGTGATGTCTGAATATAGTTCGTCTCAAAATGGAGGAAATGACATACATTCAAATCAGCCTGAGTGCTGCAGTGAGTTTGGGTGGAAGGAAGCCTGTTCCAAGAGTTGCTGGGAAGAAGAAACAAGCAGTGGTTGATCCCCCACTTTTGAACATATAAAATCTAGGTCTTAACCAGATTTCTTTCCGCCCTAAGGCGAAATACATAGGTTCTTTTGATAGGTGAAACTCTATCTCTTGGGCAGGACTTTGTGGATTACTGAAGCATTTTGCACTTGGAAGTACAATCTGGTTTAGCCAGTTTAACAATCTTTCAAAAGAAACGCTCACCTTCAATGGAAGGCAATAGAACAAAAGACACAAAGTACAGTAGCTGCCCAGTCTTCAGATTCTTATGTGTGTTGTGGCAGTTTCTAATAGATTTGTTGCTTTTGCTTGGTGCAGGTTTTATTTTGTTAGGTGATCTATCGCATGTGATCATGGCAAGAAGGGATATAAATAATATAATAAACACTTTTAAAGGGCTTTCAAAATTGGGGGCAAGGGGGAAGGGATAATAGTTGCTCTGTGTGTATGAGGGGAAATAGTCCTCCATGTTTGTCAACATTCCCCAGGGCCAGGATGGGTCCTTCCAGATGATTTTGACTACAAATCCCATCAGCTGCAACCAACATTGTCAGTCATTGGGGATGATGAAAACTGACGTCTAAAAAAATCTGGAAGGGCAATCTATCAAAAAATGTACTGAAACAGTTATTATATTTTAGAATAAATCAATATTTATAATGAAGTGTGCAGAAAAAAATAGTTGCATTTTCAAAACCCTTTTCAAGATACCTCCTCCCCACCATAATTTTGCAGAGACAACCCACAGACACAGTGACCACAATATCTCCTATTATGGCATTAAATTTCAGAAAACAGACACTCATTTCCTTTCATTATCTGGGATAAATTCTCATTCCTTGTCCAGATGCTGCAGGAAGTAATTAATGTAATCTCTAGTGTAAACATAATACAGACGATGGAATTTATTTTTTATAAAAATTGAAATTAACATGAGGATAGGGATCAATTTTTGTAGTGCAAAATTATGAATACAGGTATCAAGAAGAGCTTTTACATCTTTTTTGACTGCTGATGTTTCCCTTCCTTGAAGGTCCTTGGTTCTCCTTTATAAAAATTAATGCCTTATGTATTTTTTTGCTGATTGTATTAAATTGTATACTTCTGACTTATTAATTTTTCCATTTACAAAAAGTTTAATGTTATTTATAAGGATTTTTTAATATTTAGTAACATATTTGGTATATCCTAATATTTGTAATTTAATTACTTTGTGTATTGGTCAGGTACAGCTTTCCCATTGTTAATTCCTAACTTGAAAATGAACACGTTTATTAGAGACATAGAGAAACCATACATGCCCATAGGGAAACATGGGAGATGTTTCCTATGTTTCTGTAAGGGCAAGTATTCTCCAATGTTTCCCTATGGGCAAATATTCACTTATGATTTTCTATGGGGAAGTATTCTCCAATGTTTCCCTATGGGCAAATATTCTCCAACAATTCCTAATGGGCAAGTATTCCCCTATGATTCCCTATGGACCCGTATTCTCCAATGTTTCCCTATGGGCAAGTATTCCCCTATAATTCCCTACGGGCAAGTATTCTCTTAATGTTCCTTTTGGGCAAGTGTTCCCCAATGATTCCCTATAGGCAATTATTTTCCAATGATTCCCTATGGGCAAGTATTCTCCAATGATTTCCTATGGGCAAGTATTCCTCAATGATTCCCTATGGGCAAGTATTTCCCAATGTTTCCCTATGGGCAAGCATTCTCCAATGATTCCCTATGGGCAAGTATTCTCCAATGGTGAGTTATGTAAGGCTGTGTCCTTCTTTTTCAGTCACTGGAGACTGAGAGCTGGTCTAAAGTAATAATGAGCCTTTATTCCCTTGCATGCTACCATGGGCCAAAATCTGAAGTCAGTCAAGGTTTCATTGTGTTCTAATTGAAACACCATTGAAGACCAGTCTCTTCCGGAAGGCCTATGCAGGTAATTTTAAATTGTGAATTAAGGTATTGAATTTTAAATGTTTTAAAACGTGTATATTTTATTTGCCCTTTTAAACTGCTGCATGTTTTAAAGTGTTTGAGGTTGTTAATTGTTGAATGTTGTTGTTCCCTGCCTCGTTCCATAGGGAGAGGTGAGTAAGAAATCATCATCATCGTCACAACAACTATTATTATTATTTACAGGTTGTTGTTTTTTAATGAGATATTCCAACTGCACGATTTTTCTCATGCTAGGTGGGGAAAAGCCAAACACAAGGTAAATTTTGCCCCTTCCTTGTATCAATATCATATATTTATTTGCGTCCCATTCTTTTGCCAGAACAATTAAAAACATAGAAAAGAGGTACACTAAAATGGAATTAAATTATTACAATATTAAAACAGATGGTTTATTAAAAGAATAAAATACAGTTTAAAAAGATAAAGCTGTTTAAAACACTTTAAAACGATGCAACGCCCCGGTCTTTTAAAAACATCCCGTTTTAAAATGCCTGTCTGAACAGATAGGTATTAATGGTTGTTTCTTGACAGTAGCTCTTATCTACTATTTTGTTGTTGTGTGTCTCCAAGTTGTTTTTTGACTTATTGCAATCCTAAGGTGAACCTATCTCGGGGTTTTCTTAAGCGAGATTTGTTCAGAGGAGGTTTACCATTGCCTTCCCCTGAGGCTGAGAGCATGTGACTTGTCCAAAGTCACCCAGTGGGTTTCATGGCTGAGCCGGGAATCGAACCCTGGTCTCCAGAGTCATAGTCTAATGCATTGCCACCACTATCCTGGCCTTAGAGGGAGAGAGGACCCAGCAATCCCCATTGCCATTCCCTTCTCCTTTTGTGTCATGTCTTTTTTAGATGGTAAAACTGAGAGCAGGAGGGAAACTTATCAAATTGCATCTGTAAACCACTCTGAGCTAGCATGAGAAAGGCCCAAAACACAAGTTTTGGCTCTAGTTAGTATGTCCACTATACAGGTACTGTATATACTTGACTATACGTCGACTTCATGTATAAGTCGATGGCAAGTTTTGGGGCCAAAATTAAGGATTTTTATACGACCCGTGGATAAGTCAAGAGTAAAATTTAGCAGCATGTAAGAAAGGAACTAAAGGATGAAGCCAAGGGAAACAACTTCAAAATAGTTACAAAATTTGAGCATAATAAAGGCTGTATGGATGAGTGAATAGAGTAGGGTCAGTGCTTCCAGAACAGATCTCACTCTTGCCTTTCACCAGGGGATGGTTCCTTTGTAAAATAAGAGTTAAAGTACAGTATTTACTTTGATTCATGGATATGCCGACTTAAGACAGTATGTCTCAGATTCAAACCACACCGCAGAAATAATCCAGTTGAGACCGCTTTACTTGCTCTGGCTCAGTGCTAGGGAATCCTGGGAATTGTAGTTTATTCTGGCACCAGAGCTCTCTGACAGAGAAAGCTAAATGTCTCACAAACACCACATTTCCCAGGAATCCCTAGCACTGAGCCAGGGCAGTTAAAGCGGTCTCAAACTGGATTGTTTCTGCAGTGTGTTTTGGACCATAGTGGTTTGAGTGTTGCACTACAACTCTGGAGGCCTGGGTTTGATTCCCAACTCGGCCATGGAAACCCACTGGGTGACTTTTAGCAAGTCACACTCTCTCAGCCTCAGGAGAAGGCAATGGCAAACCTCCTCTGAACAAATCTTGCCAAGAAAGCTCCATGATAGGTTTGCCTTAGTCGGAAATGACTTGAAGGCACACAACCACAACAACAACAATCTGCCTCTGTGGCTGAAGAGCAGAGTATAAATATTCCAAATAAAACAATAAATAAAACAGAGGCGGCTAAATATCTCACACAACTACAAATCCCAGAGTTCCATAGCACAGAGCCATTTCAGTTAAGCGGTGTCAAAATGTAATAATGCCACAGTGTAGATAAGAGGGAAAGGGAGATAAGAGGGAAAGGTGGTGTAGTGGTTTGGACATTAGACTTTAACTGTGGAGACCTGGGTTCAAATTCCAGCTCAGCCATGAAGTCACACTCTCTCAGCCTCAGAGGATGAACCTCTCTGAAGAAACTTGCCCAGAACAAAACCCCATAATAGGGTCACCATAAGTCAGAAATGACTTGAAGGCACATAACAACAACGTCCCAAAACGCACTGCAGAAATAATCCAGTTTGAGACCACTTTAACAGCCCTGGCTGTGCTAGGGAATCCTGGGAACTGTAGTTTGTTGTGGCACCAGATTTCTCTTCATAGGGAAGGCTAAATGTCTTACAAAACTACAATTCCCAGAATCCTCTAGCATTGAGCCAGGGCAGTTAAAGCGGTCCCAAACTAGATTATTCCTCCAGTGTATTTAGGACCTTCCAACTTTTAACTCATGTAGCAGAAGGGTGTTTTAATGTGGGGGCCATGTGCTTTTTATCTTTTTATACCTATGCGTCAAATGTATTTTAAATGGTTTTAATTTTGTACTTCTAACAGAAATGTTAGCTGTATTTTGCTTTCCATCTCTGAAAGCCATTTTGGGTAATAATAATAATAATAATAATAATAGTGCTGCTATTCCACTTTAAGGGCACGCTGGCTGCCTCTCGTTGCATTGTGGGGCTTGCAGTTCAGCGAGGCCTAAGAGCTGTGCGGCTGAGGATTCTAAACGCTCCTCCCTTGAGACTCCAAATCCCACAATGCAACGGGAGGCAGCCAGAGCGGAAGAACAGCAGCAGCACTATTAACAGTGAACAGTGTAGTAGTGTCCCCGCCCTTTTTGTTGTTTTCCTCCTCAGGAAAGCCAAGGGCGTCAACCTTTCCTTGAGAGGAGGAGGAGGAGGAGGAGGGGCACGTCACGTGGTGTTTCTCCCAATGACGTCAAGCGTCCCTGAAGAGCCGTGTGAAAGGAGCAGAGGAGGGGGGCGTGGCTAAGTCCTGGGCGTGCGCGCGCTCCCTCCTCTCAGCCGGCGCGAGGGCTTTTTTTTTTTTTTTTTTGCTGTCCTGTCAAACCCTCCTTTTGGCGCATGCGCAGTGTGTGCATGTGTGGCGCGCGCTTTCTCCATCCTGGGCGGCCGGATGCGCGCGCACACACACACACACACTCACTCACTCTGCCTTGAGACACAGCCGCCTCCATGAAGACGGTGAGTCAGTCCAGTCAAGTCAGAGGGCGGAAGTGGGGGTGCCTTTCCCCTTTTGGATCTCCCTTCAAGGGCAGCAGCGAGAGGGGAGAGTGTGTGGGCAGGGGTCCTCCCCAGGCAGACAGGCCCAGTGTGCCTTCAAAGGGGGTGGTGGTGGTGTGTGTGTGTGTGGCATTGCCTTCCTCTGAGGCTGAGAGAGTGTGACTTTTGCCCAAGGTCACCCATTGGGTTTCCATGGCTGAGCCAGGATTCGAACCCTGGTCTCCAGAGTCACAGTCCAGCATTCAAACCACTGGCTTCAAAGACTGCTGCCTTTCCCCCTTTTATCGTTATTATGATGCTATTTTATTTGCTGCTGCTCTTGTACTGTGCTGGAAATGGATTTAAGGCAAGTTGGGTTTGCATATGTGGGCTTTGAGGAGTCCAAGATCTCCCCAGGAATATACATACATACATATATACTGTATAGGGGCACTGGTCCCCAAGATACATACATATTGTGTGTGTATATGTGTGTGTGTGTGTGTGTGTGTGTGTGTGTATCTTAGGGCAGTGGTCCCCAGACTGTGCTCTTTAAGAGATTTTGGACTTCAGCACCCAGAGTCCCAAACAGGGCACAATTTGGGTACCACTGTATTGGGGAGATCCTTCCACACTCAGGGATAATACTGCTTGACAATACACACACACACACACACACAGGTTGTCATGCAGTATATGCCAGGTCCATAGAACTGCTGAGGATTTAGTTGCCCTTCTCTGTTGTACAGAGTGAAATGCACTGTCATGGCAGTCCCAAATCTGGATCAGACCAAATGCTTTCCCACTCACAATTGCAAAAGTGCCTCAAGCCATCCAGACCTTTTTCTATGTGTGCCCATAAAGTGCTGAATTCATTAAATGGATGCAGGGTTACGCCACACATGCAGACGTAGGGTAGAGTTCAGGATTTTAATCTGGACCATATACAGACTCAAGTCACACTCTCTCAGCCTCAGGGGAAGGCAATGGCAAACCTCCTCTGAACAAATCTTGCCAAGAAAACCCGACGATAGGGTTGCCTTTTGTTGTTGCTGCCTGCCTGCAAGTTGTTTTATGGCAACCCTAAGGTGAACCTATCACAGGGATGTATTGGCAAGATTTCATCAGAGGAGGTTTGCATTGCCATCCTGAGAGGCTGAGAGAGTGTGACTGGCTCAAGCCTCTTCCCCAGACCTATGATGGGGTTTTCTTAGGGTCGCCATAAGCCAGAAACAACTTGAAGCCACAACAGCAACAATAACAGCACATAACCCATACATCTTTTCTGTTTGTAGATTCTTAGGAAGGCGGTTTTATACATCCATTTAAAAACAAACCTGTACTTGTGTAACCATTTGGATTGCACTGGAGTTATCGACCTAAAGATTTTCTGAAGGATACATACACTCACTGAGTGCTAAAATTCATAGATATAACTGTGTTCGTCTGAAAAATCATCCTGCAAAGAGATCTTGTAACACCAGGTCCAATCCACACTGCAGAAATAATCCAGTTTGAGACCACTTTAACAGCCCTGCCTTAATGCTAGGGAAATCTGGGAACTGTAGTTTTGTGAGACATTTAGCCTTCTCTGTCAGAGAGCTCTGGGGCCACAACCAACTACAATTCCCAGGATTCCCTAGCATTGAGCCAGGGTAGTTAAAGCAGTCTCAAACTGGATTATTGGACCTAGCTGAAAGAAAGAAACTGGTGGCATGAGCTTTCATAGATTTGAGCGTACTTCCTCAGACAGTTACCTAAACTTGGCTCTTTAGGACTCATTACTCCCTTTATGTGAGCAGAGAGGGACAATTAAAGTTTCTGATCTTAGCTGAAAACTGAAAATACTTGTTATCCTTCGTAGGGTTGTTAATAATTAGATGTCTTATTTGGATTTCCTGCATGGCAGGGGGTTGGACTGGATGGCCCTTGTGGTCTCTTCCAACTCTATGATTCTATGAGTCTTAGGGGACTCTCATTCATAGGGTTGCCATAAATTGAAGCAAACCTGATGGCAATTAACAACAACAAAAACCCTTTCAGTATTAGTTTCCCACTTTGGAGACTGGTGGAGTAAACGAATGCAAGAAAATTCTTGATGATAACAGAAACTGGGCGTCTGTTTGTTGTGGATACTGTAGCTGGAACATCCCTGCACTACGCAGAGAGTCGGACTTCATGACATCCAAAGTCTCTTTCATTTCTGAAATTTGAGGATGCTGTAACCTTTATTACCTAGGCATATAATACCATGAAATATCTCAAAAATGAAGAGCCCTGGTGCTTCAGTGGTTAAATGCCAGTGTTGCAGCCACTCATTCATAAACCACAAGGTTTTGAGTTCAGTCCCAGGCAGGGGCTCAGGGTCCACTCAGCCTGGCAAACTTCTCTTCTTTGCTAAAATGAGTACCCAGCTTGTTGGGGGCAATTCACTTACACATTGTAAACCACTTAGGGAGTGCTTAAGTGCACTGATAAGTGGTATAGAATACTTGCTGTGCTGTATATTGAATCTCTTCATTCCTAAACAAGGCAATTGTAGAAAATTTCCTCCATACCAAACGGCAGGGCAAGGCTGCCACGGTGGGTATACGGAAGCTGGTACTTGTTTGTAACGCCGGCTGGAGAGGAGAAACGTAATTTATTTTTTAATAAGCGTATTTATTTATTAAAAACGCATCAATACATAATCCAAAAAATAAAGACAGTTACAATAACATCATCAACAACAACAAAAAACCTATTTAGAAGACTAAACAAGACAGAAACAAACAAAGGCGGGTTACAAACCGCCAAAAAATACGTATGGAATACGTATTAGGGTTAGGAAGGGGTGGTGCTTCCGCACCCCCCTAACCCTAGTACGTATTCCATACGTACAACATGGCGGCGCCCCTTCCACACGGGGGCTGCCATGTTTACATATCGGACGCTGTGCGTCCGCACGTGTCGCGGCGTCTATGACGTCGCAAGTCTGCCCCTGGCGCCTCGCGACGTCATAGAGGCGCCGCTTAAAGAAGCTCCATTTTGGAGCTTCTTTTTTGCTCCGCAAGGGAGCCGCGTGGTGTGGCTGCGGCGGCTCCCTTACGGAGCAAATGGCGGCGGCGGCGGCAGACCGCCTCAAAGCGGCAGTCTATAACCCGCCAAAAAGACAGACTTCCTGAACTGCCTTTTAGACCCTATACTATTCCATTCCATTTAATTTGTTTATTCCATTTTATAATGATAAACTCTCCTTCTCACTATTTCTATAATTCTCCATAGTATGCATCTATCATATATAGCCAAAACAAATCATATAACAATTCACATATTTACAGTTTGTGAGAGTGAATGGTGAATTGTGAAGTCTCAGTACAGTGACTGAACAGTTGCCTACATAGCCTTTATAACAGAGGCAGTCATCATAGGCAACTCATGCAGAATCCTGTTATAATAATACCATGTGGTTGTTTTTCTTCAGTCTAAGCTCCTTTTTCTGGGTGAAACTAGGGTTACTTTTTGACATTAAAAGCAAAAAGGAAGAAGGTTTCTTCATCCATAATGGTATTCAGGAGCTGAAAAAGAATTAAGAAGTGCTTTTGTGAGGTATGTTGGGCTGTTTAATAAACCTACAGCAAGCCGTTTTCATGGAGTTTTGACTGCCTCCCAGGAAACAAAGGCACCTGCAATGCTCAACTTGCAATTGAACTTGCCCAGTACTGGGGCCGTGTGTTAAAGCAATATTGTTTTTGGTCACAGACAGTCTTTATATCCAAACCAATCCCTTTATAGCTTCCCCTCAACCCCCAATCCCACCCTCCCAATGCAATGAAAATACTCCCCTTCCCTCAACAATTTAACCCCTTTACATCACTTCTCACAAAGAGCATATGTCTGAGCATAGCCCAGCAAGGTTCTCTTTGAACACCAGGCCTAATGCAAAAGTAGTCTGGCAACAGTTTCTCCCTGCCTCGATCTTTACAAACTAGTTGCTTTTTTGCCATTATTTAAAGAGGCTAAAATGAGGGTGGTCAAGTAAAACTTAGTGGAAAGTAGAGGAAGGGGGGTGGGAAGGGATAGAATAGCCATAAGTGTACATGCCAGGAAGAGATTAGAAAAGAATTTAGTAGCAGATGAAGGTTTACAAGGAAGCTGGCACTATATTGAGTGGGAATCATGTGGCTCTCCAGATGTTTTAGATCGCAACTCCCAGAAGCCCTACAAGAAAGCAAAGAGGAGATGTAAAAGGTGAGTGCATCCTCCTGCTTAGTCAGTCAGTTAGAGGTATTCAGGGAAGGGGGCATATTTAAAGGTACAAGAGAGCTGGTGTGGTGTATTGGTGTGAGTGCTGGGCTATGACTTTGGGGATCAGGGTTCAAAACCACACTTGGCCATGGGAACCCGCTGGGTGACTCTGGGCAAGTCTCACTCCGCTTCTGAGAAAGGCAAATGAGACCCCCCTCTGATCAAATCTTATCAAGAAAACCCATGATTATGGTCAACATAAGTTGGTGTAGTGGTTGGAGCATTGGACTGGGACTCTGGAGACCAGGGCTTGAATCCTGGCTCAGCCATGTAAACCCACTGGGTGACTTTTGGAAAAGTCACACTCAGCCTCAGAGGATGGCAATGGCAAGCCCTCTCTAAAGAAACTTGCAAAGTAATCCTTATTATAGGTTTGCCTTGGAGTTGCCATAAGAAATTACTTGAAAGCACACAACAACAACAACAAAGTTGGAACTGACTTGAAGAGACACAATAACAAACAGTATCTTTCTTGCAGTGAGCTTTAGCTACTTATTAGGAGAGATGTGTGACACTATGGGCTTCTCCTCCCTGGAGGCTACACCCCAGTTCTGTTTGCTAAACATAAATGTTTGGTTGCCATGTTGACTGTATGTGGACTAGTGGGGAGGATAAAAGTGCAGGAAAGGTTTTTGCTTGGTATTGAAAAATGTGACTGTGAATGTCAGTTTGAACCCTTCCTTGGTGCTTCACTCATGGAAACCTCTGGAGAAAGGCTTTTAGAGATGACTGCAGTACAAGGACACATGAATATTCAAGCGATGGGAAATCCGTGTCCCATCAGTCTTAGCCAGCATAGCCAGCGGTGAGGAATGCTGGGAAATGTAGTCTGACAACATTTGAAGGATTACATGATTCCCAGTTCTCTGTAGACATAGACCTGTTACAGACTGCCAAAATAAAGCTGCTTCAGGTCTCTTTGGAGGTATGCTATTTAAGTGATGCATAGGTCCTAAGAGTCTGGAGGTCGCGCCAAAGCCACACTCCATTCCTAAGCACTGGAGTGCAGCTTTGGTGCAGCTTCCAGATTCTTAGGATGCATGCATCATTTAAACAGCATACTGTACCTCCAAAGAGACCTGAAGCAGCTTTATTCTGGCAGTCTGTAACAGGCCATAGAAATTCCTTCAGATACTCAAGTCACAAATTGAGAAAGCTTTAAAGTTGAGCAGCAGTACTTTGAAATGAACTCAGAAATTATACAATAAGTCCAAAGAATTCTTTCAACAGGTAACAGATGTTCCCAGTGACTGTTCTCAGATAGTACCTTAGCAACTGAAGTGATCCAGCTTGATGATAAGATGCTTAGGTCTCTGCCCAGGTCTGTTGATTTTTGTAATAAAAGCAGCATATATTTGAAGCTACACACATGGATGAAGTAGAAGGGTCATTTGATTTGTGTGCTACAAAATTAAATGTACATATTAGCCTTTATTTGCATAGTTGAGTCACATCACAATTGACTGAGGTACTTTTTAAAGTTCAGGCTGTTGTGATTTCAGTCTGTGGTTCAGCATGGGTTTGGGAGCAGATTAGAAAACTTTTTATATTTTAAGGGACATGGCAGACAGGTCTACCAGTTATTGAAATGATGCTTAGTCAATACTAGTTTAGAAGACTTTATTAATGGCAGGTATATGCACATAATAGATGTGAAAAGTAACTATATGTAGGCTTAACATCATGTTTGAATTGTTATCTTGAGGCTCAGAGATGGTTTTCTAAGAAGTAGTGGATGCAGTATCATTACTCACTGTTAGCACTATCTGCACATTTTTTAAAAAATTAAAATATAGACTTTCCTATGCTTAGTATGCAAAACAACGTTTGCCTAATGGCTTATACTGTGTTCTAAATAGATTTATTATTGCTGAAGAAGCTGCCCACTTTTTGTTGGAGAGGCATGACCTGGTTTGAGATTCAAGGTCTCTCATAGTGGGAAGTGAACTGCATTGATTTCTTAGGCAATAATTTTCATAGAATCATAGAATCATAGAGTTGGAAGAGACCCCAAGGGCCATCCAGTCCAACCCCCTGCCATGCAGGAAATCACAATCAAAGCATCCCCGACAGATGGCCATCCAGCCTCTGCTTGAAGACCTCCAAGGAAGGAGACTCCACTACACTCCGAGGGAGTTTGTTCCACTGTCGAACAGCCCTTACTGTCAGGAAGTTCCTCCTAATGAATTAAGTCGCCAAGGCACAAACTGTACAGCAGGACTTGGCCTTGTAAGTAAGTAAATCTAAAATTGGCCACTGTTTAGTCCACTGGATCAAACAGCAACCTTTATTCCAGCTCTACTTGGGTGGTTGCTAATGCTTGGAAATTTAACATGGAAAAGAAAGAAGGAAGAATCCATGTTAGCTATATCCTTTAATTTTACTTGTTTTTGTTGTTTGTTGGGTACATTTTCCTGGATTGAATTATCAACAATTTGGGGTAAAAAGAGGAATCTCATAACTGGAACTGACTGGGAGATTTGTGTATCTGCTATGCAGTCACTTTTATTTTTTGTACTATCAGGAATCTGTCTGGAAAGTCGCTGTGGTTGTGTGAGCATCCATTCCAGCCATTCAAGCTGCTGCATTGGGGTTGCAATTTTACACAGGTCTAGATTCATCCTGTTGGATAACAAGGTGCTGGCCAATTCTCCAGAACAGAGCAATCACTGGCATTAACTTGGCTAATGCTTTCCCCTCCAGTTCCCACTCTGCCTGTTAAACAGCAAATGCAAGCAGAAGGAACACTCCCATGTGAAAAAAGAGTAATCTGGTTATTATTTTCTGAGTTAAGATCCAACAACCAGTCACTTCACTTTCTTTCTGAAAGTGGGTTATTGTTTGTTTGCTTTTTGAGAACATCCAAAAGTTAGTTTGTTCCAGCAAAAACAAGAAGAGCTCTGTGGCACCCTAAAGACTAACACATTTATTACAGCATGAGCTTTCATGGACTTATAGCCTTATCATACTCTAGAGAAGTTGATGTTATTACTTTTTTTTTAATGGTTAACCTTTCAGGTGCCACAAGACTGTTTGTTGTCTTTGGAGAAAGTAGATGTTTACTCAAGGCCCTGGAGAAGAGTCAGAAAATGAAACTGCTTGGGAGCAAAGGTGAAACTTAAAGTGATTTTTCTGTTTGTTTAGCTGAACAAAGTAAATTAAGACGGCAAACGATATAAAAAAGAAACTGTGTTTCTAGGGTCACCCTTCACTTTGTAATGGGAACAGGGTATATGTAATATATTTTGCCTTGATCAGACTTAACTCTCTCCCCCACTAATTATACTGAGTAACTATGAGACGTAATTATGATGGAGGAGTTTGAAATCAGTGTTAGATGGACTAGGCAAGAGGAGATTCATTGGAAGTGAAGTCCCTAAAGGGGAATTCTTAGGCTGTGCTGTTTGTTCATTAATTTTAAACAAGTCTTACATGTGCTATCTCTCTGTCTTGTTGTGTGTTCTGCCAAGTTCACATTTTTGTGAAAGTAAGCTTTAAATAAATGCAAACACGCCTCATACTTCCTGGTGCTTTCAAATGATATTTACTTAGTGGAAGAAATAATCTTGACAGAATAAAATTTGACTTTGAATGGGAAAACAGAATGTATGTTGTGAGAAAGCAAAACTAAATCATGAAGAGCTAGCTGCGACCTCATCTTCACCTGCATTTCTCCTTATTTATTTTTCCACTTTCATTTGTTTGGATGGGACTTAGGCTGCATCTGCACTGCAGTAATAATCCCAGTTTGACACCACTTTTATGATAGAATCTTAGAGTTGGAAGAGACCGCAAGGGCCATCCAGTCCAACCCCCTGCCATGCAGAACTCTCAATCAAAGCATCCCCATTGACAGATGGCCATCCAGCCTCTGCTTAAAGACCTCCAAGGAGGGAGACTCCACCAAACCCTGAGGAAGTGTGTTCCACTGTCAACCAGTCCTTACTGTTAGAAGTTCCTCCTAATGTTGAAGTGGAATCTCTTTTCCTGGAGCTTGCATCCATTGTTCCGGGTCCTGTTCTCTGGAGCAGCAGAAAACAAGCTTGCTCCCTCCTCAATATGACATCCTTTCAAATATTTAAACAGGAATATCATATCACCACTTAACCTTCTCTTCTCAAGACTAAACATCCCCAGTTCCCTAAGGCATTCTTCATAAGGCATGGTTTCCAGACCCTTCACCATTTGAATCGCCCTCCTTTGGACACGCTCTAATTTCTCAACATACTTTTTGAATTGTGGTGCCCAGATTCCAGGTGGGGCCTGACTAGAGCAGAATAGTGGCACTATTACTTCCCTTGATCTAGACACTATACTTCTATTGATGCAGGCTAAAATTGCATTGGTCTTTTTAGCTGCCGCATTGAACTGTTGATTCATGCTCAACTTGTGGTCTACTTGGACTCCTAGATCCCTTTCACACATAGTTTCGTTCAGCCAGGTGTCTCCCATCCTATATCGGTGCATTTTATTTTTCCGCCCTAAGTGCAGTACCTTACATTTCTCCGTATTGAATTTCATTTTGTTAGCTTTGGCCCAGCTAAAACTCAGGTCATTTTGAATTTTGATCCTGTCCTCTGGAATATTAGCTATTCCTCCTAATTTGGTGTCATCTGCAAATTTGATAAGTATGCTCCCAATTCTGTCATCCAGGTCATTGATAAAGATGTTGAATAACACTGGGCCCAGGACAGAGCCCTGTGGGACCCCACTGGTCACTTCTCTCCAGGATGAAAAGGAGCCATTGTTGAGCACCCTTTGGCTTCGGCCAGTCAACCAATTACAAATCCATGTAACAGTTCCTTTGTCTAGCCCACATTTTACAAGCTTGTTTGCAGGAATGTCATGGGAAACCTTGTCAAAGGCCTTACTGAAATCAAGATATACTATATCCACAGCATTCCCTTCATCTACCAAGCTGGTAATTTTATCAAAGAAAGAGATCAGATTTGTC
Organism: Sceloporus occidentalis; assembly: GCA_023333645.1. Lineage (NCBI taxonomy): Eukaryota > Metazoa > Chordata > Lepidosauria > Squamata > Phrynosomatidae > Sceloporus > Sceloporus occidentalis. The sequence goes on from JALMGF010000001.1 coordinate 211,063,755, forward strand.
TGGCATGACTTGTTTCTCTGAAACCCATGTTGACTATTTGTGATAATGGCATTGCCTTCTAGATGTTCCCAGACTCTCTGTTTAATGATCTGCTCCAGAATCTTTCCTGGTATTGATGTCAGACTAACTGGACGATAATTGTTGGGATTCTCTTTTTTCCCCTTTTTGAGGATGGGGACAACGTTTGCCCTCCTCCAGTCTGCTGGCACTTCTCCTGTTCTGCAAGAGTTCTGAAAAATCATTGCCAATGGCTCCAATATTACATTTACCAGTTCTTTTAATACCCTTGGATGTAGTTTATCAGGTCCTGAGATTTATATTCATTTAGATTAACCAGTTATTTTTGTACTGTCTCTTTACTTATTGAGTGCTGAATTTCCCCTATTCTGCTCCATTATCGTCAGGTTGAGCACCCTTTGCCTTTTCTGAGAAGACTGAAGCAAAGAAGGTGTTAGGTAATTCTTTTCTCTGTCCCCTGTTAGCATTTTGCCATCTTCTCCACACAGTGGCCCTATCATTTCCTTCTTCTTCCTTTTGCTGTGGACATACCCCCAAAAAGCTCTTTTTATTGTTCATAACTTCTCTGGCAAGGCTGAGTTCATTTTGTGCTTTAGCTTTTCTGACTTTACCCCTACTCGCTATTTGTTTGAATTCCTCTTTGGTGATTTCCCAATTTCTTCAGCATTTCCCTTTTGAGAAACTGCCATCCATCTTGAACTCCCTTCTCTTTTAGTATTCCTGACCATGGGATTGCCCCCAGTATTTCTCTAGGTTTACTAAAATCCGCTCTCCTAAAGTCTTGAATGTGTGTCTGACTATGCCTGGCTTCTCCTTTCCACTGTACAACAAATTCCAGGAGAACATGATCACTCCCACCTAAGGATCCCACCTCTTGCACCCCATTAACTAGATCTTCCCTGTTGGTTAGGATTAGATCTAAAATAGCTGACCCTCTTGTTACTTCTTCCACCTGTCTTCCAGGCAAGTGAGGAACTGCCATGGCAGTTAAAAATTGAATAATCAGGTTTGTTTGTTTTTTTAAACCACAGGAGGGTTTTGTTTTTGTTTGTTTTTAAAATCATTTGGTTTAAACCAACTGGGCTTAAACCAGCCAATCCTGGATTTTATTATCCTGTACAGATTTTCTGTCCTCTAAGTCTTCCATAATATCAAGCAGACATAAATCATTCATCTAATTGAAAGAAGTGAGACAAGTCTAGTGAACCCTTTGGTATCCACTAGAGTTTGGTTCCAGGACCTCCATGGATACCAAAGTCCGTGGATACTCAAATCCCATTATATACAATGGCATAGTAAAATGGCATTCCTTATATAAAGTGGCAAAATCAACGTTTGCATTTTGGGATTTCTATATTTAAAAAATATATTCAAGCCATGGATGGTTTTTTATCCATGGATATGGAGGGCTATATACAGGGACTGTATACCAAGACCATGAATTACAATAATCAGATACTGTACACTTTGTTATATAAAAGTGTTCCTGCTTATAGTTTTTAGAATAACTTTGGGGAGTAAATATAAACAGGAACCAGCATGATGTAAAAGTTGAGTACTGGATTAGGACTCTGGAGACCAGGGTTCGAATCCCTGCTTGGCCATAGAAACCCACTGGGTGACCTCGGGCAAGTCATACTCAGGCACATATGAACAAATCAAGACAGGGATGCTGTAAGTCAGAAACGACTTGAAGGCAAGCAACAATACAAATATAAACATTTTGTTTAAAAACATATTATTCATCATTGTTAAATAAAGCATTCCAAAATCTGTTTTCCCATTTTTTCTTTTAAAAAAAATGAAGAAGGGGAGACTTTGGGAAAAACTTTGTACAAAATATCCCCCCCCGGGGGGGGGGGCTTTCACACCGCTATGCTTGGATTTTTCTGCATAAAGCTGAACTGAGCAATTTGTTCACTCATTTTATTATTTTTATTTTTTCTAGAAAGAAACACTCCAATAAGGACAGAACAAATAGCATGATGGATTCAGAAGACCTTGTTCTAAACAAGTCAAAAACTGACCAAATTGGTCACCGGATTGTAAAAGTCAGCTCAGGCAAACATTACGTCTGTGGTTATTGTTCAGCTATGACAAACGTTACCATCACCTATCCCATCCAGAAGGTTCTCTTTCGCCAGCAGCTATATGGCATACGTACCAGGGACGCAATAAGTCAGCTGCAGAAGGATGGACTCAGGAATCTGTACCGGGGAGTCCTTCCTCCGCTGATGCAGAAGAGCACAACCCTGGCATTAATGTTTGGCCTATATGAAGACTTGTCTTCCATACTCCTAAGGCACATGAGTGCCCCTGAAATTTTGACCCGGAGTTTAGCAGCTGTGCTTGCTGGTACCACAGAAGCTGTTCTGACCCCTTTTGAGCGCGTCCAGACACTTCTGCAGGACTACAAACATCACGACAAATTTACAAACACTTTCCAAGCATTTAGAGTTCTTAGAGAGCATGGTGTTAGGGAATATTATCGAGGCCTTGTGCCAATCCTCCTTCGGAATGGTCCTAGCAATGCTCTTTTCTTTGGCCTGAGGGGACCTATCAAACAGTGTTTGCCAGAAGCAACAACCTACAGTACTCATTTGATCAATGATTTTATCTGTGGAGGGGTGTTGGGTGCTATGCTTGGATTCCTCTATTTCCCTTTGAATGTTGTAAAAGCCCGCATGCAGTCAAAAATTGGCGGAGAATTCCAGTCTTTTTCTAAGGTTTTCATGAAGATTTGGCTAGAGCGCGACAGGAAAGTGACACACCTCTTTCGAGGTGCCCATCTGAATTATCATCGGTCCCTAATTTCTTGGGGCATAATCAATGCAACATATGAATTCTTTCTCAAATTACTGTGAAAGATGTTACGGTTTGTGACGTTCCTTTTCTCAGGTGGGCATCAGACAACATTGAGCAGTTTCCAGGGAATAATAATATTCTGACTGGTAACACTGAGCTCCATTAACATTTTGGAAACATGATTGCAAACTAATAGTTCTTTCAGTAGGCAAGGATGTCAGTTGTTTTAAACAGTGCCTACTTCGCTTGGAATATAACTGAATTCACTGTTATTGATGGCCTTTCAGTCTGTGGATGTGTGAGCTGTATGGCTAATAGGATTGGTTGAAACATTTCTGGGAATAAAAGATGCCAGAAGGTGGGTTCACTCAAAGCCTAATAAACTGAATTTTACGTTGGCCTATAAACAATTTCTTCCAGATCACCTTCAACTTTCCTTGACACTCCTAGTCATCCAAATAATGCACTTTGAAGGAATATAACTGGGAGAAGACTGATACTTAATTTTTTGCTTGTCCCTTTTGTAACAAATGGTGGGATGTTTCTATGATGCTTCGAATCACACACACATTCTTAAAAACCTGAAAAGAGACTGCCAAATCTGGAAAAGAAATCTGTAGTGCTAGCATAAAAGATTCTGTTAAATGCATCCAACAGCTTTTGTTAGACTGTTGATATACGTGGCATATTGTCAAGGCTTAATATTAAATTTCAGAAACTGAGTTCACCCTGAGCCCTGTGACGAATATATCTGTTTAAAATGTAAATACGAGGTGATTTGATGGGGAAAGGATGAGAAAAACAAAAATTACATGTTACATTGCCATTTATCTTTTCAATGTGGATATTTCCTTGCCTGCCTATCCTGCTGTTTTTGTGCACCTGGATATGCTGAGCAGAATATGGTTTTCTTTTAACCGTGTTTTAGATTTGGGGAGCATGGTAAAAGTCACAAAAACTGCAGTCCCACTCAAATTAAACATTCTCAAACCCCATTTTGGTGACATTTATATTTTTAAAAAATCTAGCAGTCAAATTGAGGAAGATTTTAGTGCACATAAACACAAGGGACACATCTTGGAGTTTAGCTGGTGTCATTTTCAGCGTATTTAACTCTGATGAAAAGGAATTTATAGAATTATTTCACTCTGTTCAGGCATGTCATTTATATTGGGGGATGGTAACCTGCCCCAGGCTTCTGAGCCCTTCCTCACCTCCTTTAATGTGAATGGATACCTGTGCAAGCATGCTGGGTTCATGGGATCTGATGAACTAATTTCTCAGCAGTTGGATAGTTTGCAGTGGGGAGGCACATCGTTTATAGCCTACATCTAGCCTATCTATGAACTGGCCTTGTAGTATTCTGTGAAGGGCTGCATGGTTGTAATGGTGGGTGGAAAAAATTTTTTTGCAACTTTTACGTTGAGCTTTCTGTGTGTATTTAATCATGTTGACAGACATTTCTGTGCACGTAAGAATCCAGATTTTTAAAAAATGAAATAGGGAGAGAAACAACACAAGTCTTGTCAGTTATCAAGAGGAGAGCAAGCCCAACTACTGTAATAATGCTCATTATGGGAATGGATTTTTTTGGGTAAAATTTTTAAAATATAAATAGGAGTTAATATTTTCCTATTTGTGATGTACAGAAAAGCTTTTCCAAAGTGATATATATATATATAATTATCCTTCAAGTGTTAGAATGTTTTTTTTAAAAGTGCAACTAACTTTTCAGTGGTAAATTGGTATGATTTTTACTTTACCTTGCATATGGTTCACCTGAAAAATTGTCCCAAAGCATCAGTTAATAATCCTAGTACACCTTGTCTCATTTCTTGATACTTGTACTGTGCTAGTGTATACTATTTAGCCTCACAGTCAGATTGCCAAGCACAAAATGCAAAAATGTTCTATATTTTGAATGTTGTAATTATATACATTTAAATGAAATGTCTCTTGAATGTTCAGCTGGTAAAATTGGATTTTACCAGTGGTTTTTTTTTTTTTTTTGTAACTTCCCTTGAAGGAATAAAGAAAGTAAACTTCACATTCTGAAATGAATTAGACTAGTATTTTGCTCTGTCCTAGCACAATTTTAGTCCATATGAGTCTTGAGGCAAGCGTAAATCTCTCCACCCCATGATGCAAATGTAAATATAATTTGGACAGCAAAGTTATTTTTGGCATAACTCTTTCAGCACCATAGAATATCCTGATAGGCCATGTGTATATTTTCGAAAGATTGTTTGCATATGCTTCTTCATACACTAAGAATCTCTTTGAGTAAGTAGAAGCTGTCACCTTATTAGAGAACACCACATTTTGCTCCCAAATACAAGGACATAGGATGTACAGAGGTTTGGTATTAGGAGAAAACAGGCAGAACCTGCAGCAAAATGTTGCAGCATTGAGTTCTCCTTTTCAGTGTTCTGGCTAGTTGTGCCATTTTCCAGTCTACTGTACTTATTTCCCCCTAACAGATATTCAGCCTTCGGTGCACTCTTAAAGCTGCTGTTGATCTCCTTGTGGGTTTCTTAACCTATTATTCCTACTTCAACAAACCTTGGATTTCTCCTGAGCATTCTTATACCTGCATCTTGTTTCTCAGCTATCCTGTTTTGTCTACATATCTAATAAAGCTCAGCATATGAAACGTTTAGGAGGAAAGATTACTGCAAACAGATGTGTGTATCTCCATAACCAGAGACTCACTGTAATGCTGTGCACATCGCCCCTAAGGACCAGCCTGCATCTGCCTCTTTCTTCACCAGATTGAGGCCGCAGCAACCACATGCCTTGACCCCAATCTGGTGTTTCCGCAGTGCAAAAAGGGGGCCCTTTCTGCGTTGTAGTTGCTGGTGCCGCAGCTTTTTGGTGCTCCTTCAGCGGTGCATTATCTGGACGCAGCGCCAGAAGAGCACTGTGATGCAGTCTGCCATGTGGTGCAGTGTGTGGTGTCACACCGGCATGGGGACAGAATCAGGGCATGCGGCATGCAGATGCCCCACCCTCATGCCAGCCTTTATGGCTAGTCTGTACAGCCTTACTTGGCATAATTATCAAACAACAAGTGAAGCTGAGAGCACATTCAACTGCATGTATGTTAAATAGATACTGTAAATAGCAATACCTGTACTTCTTCCCTGTTGTTAAAATTAATGAAGCTGAACATCAAAATTAATAGTCGATTGATTATTTCCATGAATCACAGCTTCTAATAAGGTCAGAGTCAGTCCTGTGATTAAATGCAAACCCTGGGGGGGGGGGGGATGTTCCGCTTGAATTCATTTCCTTGTTTTGTTTGTTGCTTGGAACACCAGTAATTTGGACAGTAGATCTTAAGAAGTAGGATGAAAAGAAGTGAGAAATTGCCACCACTTTCCACTCTCAGAAGTTTTAAAAAAGATTTATAGCCTTCAATAGAATTCCATACTGAACTATGTTACCTGTTTGGTAAAAACAGGATATTATCCCATAACTAATCTGTTGCCAGATGTAGATATTTACTAAATTGGCACACACCATTTATCCAGTTACTTAAGCCTTATCTCTGGGGATTAGTTCTGAGAGGCAAACTATACAACACATGTGTAATCAGTCATATGATTTCCCAAGATCTTTTTGTTGTTCTAAAAGCATTTATAGGAGGCAGGCAAGTTGGATCACCTTACTTTATGATTATTCTTTCAAATCAATTGTAATGGTAAAAAAGGGTTAAAAATGTAACTGTGAATGAGCTGAATTTGTACTGTAAGAATGCATGTTAGAAGAGTTTGCATAATTAGAATAATGTTCAAGTTAGATGTTCAAATTTGATTTTTTTAAAAAGTAAACTATTCTCAGTGCATATGGTTAGTAAACTGATTTGACTCAAAAATTCCCTCAGTTGTTTTTTACACTGGTGTAATATATCCACTTTCAGAAGTAAAACTGTGCTTGCTCAGTGTTCAGTGACATTATGGTGGGATTATGATCTGAGAAAGTTTTTGACAAAATATCCATCTTCGCTAAGTTGTTCATATTTTTGGAAACTCAAAACATATCTATTCTGGAGAAAGATTTCTGGTGATTTGTTTGGGGGGGGGGGAGGAATAGTCCCTGGATTTGTGCTGTAAATATCTTGTCCCATTTATTAATTCAAAATACTCCATATATAGTGGGTATCTGCTGGGGTTTGGTTCCAGGATTCCCCATGGATACCAAAATCCATGGATGCTCAAGTCCCATTATATACAGTTGTGCTATATAATGAGGTCCCTTATATAAAATGGTAAAATCAAGGTTTGTTTTTTCAACTTTTAAAAAATATTCTCATTATGTGGACAGTTGACTTCATAGATGCAGAATCCATAGATACGGAGTGTCAACTGTATTCAGAAGGGATGTTTGGTTATTCACAGAATGCCACTTTCCCAAAGCAAATCCACCCTCATGTTCCAATTTGTTTTTCCCACTCCACAACCAGTAGCTTCAGGATAGGGATCACTTTGCCATCGGAATTAGTAGACGGAGAAAGAGGTAACTCCCTCACTCAGAAGTATAACTTCAACTCAATCAACCATGCCTGCTACTTTTCCTCTCCAGTAAGAGGTCAATTTGCCTCAGTCAGAAAAAGTGAAAATGGCTAAATACTTTGTTTCTGCACCAGGACTCTCTTCAAAATTGTCCCCTAGAAATTGATTTGGCTTTTGTTTGTTGTTGTGTGCCTTCAAGTTGTTTCTGACTTATGGCGACCCTAAGGTTGCCATAAGTCATGGGGTTTTCTTGGCAAGATTTGTTATGGGGAACTTTGCCATTGCCATCATCTGAGGCCTAGACAGTGTGACTTGCCCATTACCACCCAGTGGGTTTCATGGCTCAGTGGGGATTTGAACCCTGGTCTCCAGAGTCATAGTCCAGTGCTCAAACCACTACACCACTCTGGCTCTGGTCTGGCTTTTAACAAAGATGACAATGTGTTTCTGGGCTGTGCCATTTCTAAGGGTTGTGGACAGATGCTGGAACACTCCTTTAAAGAAGAGACCTACACATAAAAACCTGGCATATGAAGAAGAAGATCACTTCTCTGTGGCAGGGATGGAGGAGCCTTCCATCATTCAAGTTCCTCTGCCGTCAAGAAGATACAGGCAAGAATCAGGTTTATCAGCCAAATAACTGTGAGCCTACTGTAATTTTGCAGCATAAGCTTCCTGGCAAAAGTCTATGATGAGCAAGGTATTACCAAGGTGATTCACAGTCTCAGTAGCAGGGTGTTTCTTCATAAATGGTAAGATAGGATTGTCAGGTGAAAGAAGAGTCAACCATCCCTTAAATGGTTGTGTAGAACACACGTGGGCAATTGTGGAAGGCTTAGGTGCTTCATTATCCCTCAGGAGCCCCTGGAGCCCCCAACACAATTGCAAAAAATACATATATTCCAAAACTAACCTGTGTTAACAGTTGTAGATATACTAGTAAATACACTTTAATTGGCACATACCTGGCCCATTGAACCAGTTACTTAAACCTTATTTCTATGGATTAGTTCTGAAGCGCAAACTACACAACACCGTCAAATGATTTCCCAAGATTTTTTTGTTACTCTAAAAACATTTGCAGGTGGTGGGCAAGTTGGATCACAGTTAGGGTACAGCGAGATCTTGGTATCTGCTAGGATTTGGTTTGCAGACCCTCCATGCCGCTAAATGCCCCCCAAAGCCCTGTAAGGAACATGGGAACATGTTTTGGGGCCTCCCTGGGCCTGTAGAGAACATTTTCGGGCATTCTGGGGGAATTAAAAGCAAAATTTTGTTTTGATCTTTGGGATCAGTAGCGTTCCAAACATGGTAGAAATGCCCTCCACATCCCTTATAGATAATTTTTGGGCATTTCAGACTTTTTTTGCTCACAAATGCAACAATTTGCTCTGAAATGAAACGCCTTAGAAGAGAAACGGAATTAGCCTGGTGGGGCCCCGAGGACCACAAAAACAGTCCTAGGATGCTGAATGTGGCCCACAAGTTGCATCTTCTACACCACTCTGGTGTAGAAGATGGAATTTCAGTAGGTGTTGCTTGTGAATTTTACCCTTCTACACAACCATAAGGATCAGGGCCTTGTCCCTTATTTTCCCCTAGCAATTCTTGGGGCAACAGGATAGTGCAAATAAATTTAAAAGTTGCTTTCTTTCTAGCAAGTTGAGGAGAGTCGAACCCAAAAAAGATTTGGCTATAAAATACTTTGTAATTACCGGTCAATTCCAATGCATCACAAATTTGTTTAAAATGTATATCCCCCTTTTCTGTGCTCAGATTTCACAATTTAATTTTGATGTGATGTGAATGAAAGTGGTAAACAAGGCTGTTAGATGCTGAGGAACAGTCTGTCTTTTGAGAAATGTAGCATACGTACCACAATCTTCCTCTACAAACAGGAGGGTTAAATAGTAGAGAAAGTGAGCTTTCAACCAGACCATAAAGATAAGAAGGAACTCCTTGAATTTTGCCTGAAAATAAAGTACTACCCATGGAATGCTTGCAGTTAAATGTAAGCTGTTGGTGAGACTGTCATGTTCTCAACGAAGGAGATTATCGCACTAGGGCCAATTCCACCACAATTGTACTATTGGAAGATGACGGAAGCATAGTGCTATAGCGATCTATAGTTCCACACGGTCACGCGATCGCACTATAGTAACAAAATAAAAACAAAACAAGCATGCAGTCACCTTGTGCATACAAAAGCCAATCGTGTTACTGTATCATTAATAGATTGTGATTGGACGTTTCGCACACGCGTGCTTATCATGCTACTGTGCATGTCTGAAAAATATGGTTCTGACCCAAACATAACAAAACAATTTCCATATTTAAGAGTGGGGGTGATAGTGCAATTTCTACTGTATTGTGCTGTGTGGACTAAGTTTGTTCTCAGCTTTGCGGTTTAAAAAAGCATTATACACAAAATGTCAACTGCAGTTTGAACACTAATACACTTAATCGCAACTGAATTCCAAGTAGAGTTGCAAAGTATTTATTACACAAGGAGGAGAAATTGTTCAAACTTTAAAGTCATTCTTATACAAGTAAACAGCTGTTTTCTAGATATATCTCATTAGTGTACTGCATTTAAAATTTACTCCTTTTATTATGAAATCTAAAAAAATTATAAATGTATTACATGCGCCCGCTCATTTGTACTCCCAATTTTGTTTTTAAAAATTACATTGGATGAGAAGATACTGTATACAACCTGCCAATAAGCTGATGCACTGAATCAATTATAAAAACAGATGCAAGTCAGAAAAGCTAAAGATAGAAGTTAATGGATACTTCAGCTGTGTTTCTTTCAACTCCCCACCATTTTCTTCAGACTTATACCTTTTGGACATTAAGGGTTTAACTCTCTAATATAGTGGTCTCCAAACTGCACCCAATGCTATCCTATGATTTACAGTATCATTGGTGCAGTGGGTGGAATAGGCTTATCTCTCTTTCAGAACCAGTAGCAGTCATTCATTCCAATACATGGCATGGTTAAACAGAAGTTCTGCTGAATTCAATGGGGCTTACTCCAGATTAAGTGCACTGCAACCATTTTATTATTATTATTATTAACCTTTATTTATAATGCGCTGTAAATTTACACAGCGCTGTACATAAATTTTTTAGTCAGACGGTTCCCTGCCCTCAAGTTTCACAGTTTGGCCTTCCCTTTGACCAATGAAAAGCACACTTCACCTCTATACAAGCAAACTGGAGATTGCATCTGTATGCAGACTTTTAGACACCTATTCTCCATAAATGTCTGTACATTATAAGGCTGGTCAGAATCAGAGTTTTTGTCATGCTTTATAGCTGAAAGCAATTTGTCTGCAATCATTCTCAGAATTTGCAAACAGATTCAGTGTTCAATATCCCAGTCTTCAGAGATCATTGGTATTTAACTTCCAACCATATGACATTTGATAATGGACATGCCAAGGTATTTAATAGCTGACAGCACTAATAACTGTTACATTGCTGGTATGCATGAGTCACAGTTCTTTTCAAGCTTTCTGTTTTCCACATTGGTTTGCCTGCCAGGGCCTTCAGTATGTTTGCAGCAAAACCTCTGTGTAATGCAGGAAGTTCTGGGCTTTGTCATAGATGAGTAACATAAGGCATGGTTGCGCTTCACCATTATGAATGGAAAGTGCATTTTCTGAAACAGTCCCTAGAATCATAGAATCATAGAATTGGAGGAGACCCCAAGGGCCGTCCAGTCCAACCCCATTCTGCCATGCAGGAACTCTCAATCAAAGCATCCCTGACAGATGGCCATCCAGCCTCTGTTTAAAGACCTCTAAGGAAGGAGACTCCACTACACTCCGAGGGAGTCTCTGTAGTTGAGCACTGCAAAGAAAGATCACAGTGGTGGCCAAATGGTTTTTCAAGGAACCTTGCCCACCATTATGAGTCTTTTTACAACCACCATAGCTAAAATGTGAAAAGCTCCCATTAGAAAGGAATTGGTAATTTGTACTCATTTTGCCTCTAGTGATCTTTCAGCCTCTGTGAAATCGCTGCATCTAGTCTCATTTGTTTCAGTCAGTTGGATTTAACCATGAATTAATGACTTGACTGACTCTTTCAACTAGGGACTCTTTCATTGGGGCCTTGGTATCTGCTGGGGTTTGGTTCCATGACCCCCTGTGGATACCAAAATCCATGGATATTCAAGTCTCATTATATAGTGTCAGAGTAAAATGGTGTCCGTAATATAAAATGGCAAAATCAAGGTTTGGTTTTTTTGGAATTTATATATTTTTAAAAATATTTTCAAGCCATGGATGGTTGAACCTCTGGATAGATAATCCATGGATATGAAGGACTAAATACAGTCGGCCCTTCTTATACACGGATTTTTTATACACGGTTTGAAAATGTTCCAAAAAAGTATACATTTACCTTGATGTTCCATTTTTTATTAGGGACACCATTTTGCTATGTCATTATAGTTAATGGGACTTGAGCATACATGGATTTTGTTATACACGGGGGATCTTGGAACCAAACTCCAGCGTATAACAAGGATCCACTGTATACATTTTTACAAAGGGCACCTTCAGGTGATCTGGAAGTATTAGGTTTCAGCTGGAATTGTCCTGGGTCCTTTAGGTAGAAAACAGACACTAAGTGACTAAGTACGCAGAGAGGTCTTGTCGCAGCTTTCAGACTCGCTGAAAGAAAGAAATGAATGAATCTGAGGAAGTAGACTGAAGTCTACGAAAGCTCATGCTGCCAATTTCTTTCTTTCAGTGAGTCTCAAAGGTGCGACAAGATCTCTCTTTGTACTGGTTGTACAGACTAACACGGATATATCTTTGAATTCTACCACGAAGTGACTAAGGTTTGATTTTCCATTTTGAAAACAGAAACCCACCTTATGGTTGAACAAAGAACTTCCATTACCTTCCTCCTAAATTCTTTGCTCTAATCAAGCCATTTTGGCAATTAAGCCTGACTTCTAATGGGATATTTGAGAAGTAGCCAACAGTTCAGCACTGCATTCTCTGCACAAATAAAACAGTGCCACTTTCCCACATGCGCTTGCAAAGTTTTGGTAAAGGCTTAAGAAACATTTGCTGTCTTCAGGTGTATATAGGTCAGCTGTTTCTGCTGATCAGCCACTGCTTCTGAAAGCTTATGGTATACTACAGGAATCACATGTGACAAAATTGTGCACTTAAAGCATTTATGTGTACACTTCACACCATCCAATAAGGACCAGTCAAGAGGATTAAAACATTGGATGTATACAGGACAGCAGGAGGGAACCATTGGCTTGCCAGACTCAGTTGAACTAATACCTCCAGTGTGCCTCCATCTGACCAGGGATGATAGGAGTTGGAGTCAGGTAACATCTGGTGGGCCATATGTTCCTCAGTGCTGGAATGAGAAGACTTATCACTCCAAAGAGAAAAGAAACTGGTCTGAACCAATAGCTTAGTTTATAGTCAGATTATAAATGTATGTATTTACACAAAACAGTTATCACTCATGTCCAAGGAACCTGGAACATTCATACATAAAATCAGGGTGTTATATTTTATCACCAGGTGAACAGATCAGCTGTTTTAGCACATTCATTCCTGTTAAAATGCAATAAAAATTAATTTCCTGAAATATTTTGCTTCTGAATTTAAAACACAAGATGGGGTGATAGTTCATATTATAATAAAAGGACAAGACTTGCATTGATCAATTACACGTCATTGAACAATTCTGCAAATAATTTTTATAAATTACTCTGAAAGCATTCTAAATATGATTAAAATCTGAATCTAACAATATTTTAATGTGCATCTAATAATACAATGGTCATTTACTATAAATATAAAATCAGAAAAATTATGCAAGAATATTTATAATACAAAAGGTGATTTTACATGTCATTATCAAGTACCACAAATACAGTGTGTTTGCCAGCCTTTTGCATATAGTCTATTCTATCCATGATTTTAGCAACAACAAAAACACCTGCCATCATAGCTGCTACTATGTATTTTCAAAAGGATTTGCATGCATTACAAAAATGTGGTGAGGGTTTTATATATATACAAATTAATGAAAGACATCAAAGCAATACATTTTTGAAAGCATGTGATGAGGTAGTTTTTTTAAAAAAAAAATCAGTGCATAATAATAGACCATAGTAAATTTAAGATCATTGCTTACTATCTGCATTTCTACTGAGGGCTTTTTATTTTTCTTGAAATACTTGATATTTCAGGCAGCAACCCGTAAAAAGAGCTGCATGCTAGAGGTCTGTAGGGAAAGGGAAAAATGCAGAGTGCTGTTGTTTAAGGCAGAGAAATCAACTTTCCAGGCGGGCTCTGCTTTTAAAAGGGACATGTTTCTAGCATTTAATGGTTGCAACAATATGCTTGAATGTGAGTAGGCAGCAGTTGAAGCCTCAGAAGTCAGTCAGGTGGCCCATTAGCACAGTCAGTTGTTGGGATGGAGTTCAGATCCCTGGAGCTTCCAGTGGTTTTCAAGTGCCGCGTCTGAAAATGCCCTGTTCACTAGTCCATGTAGCACAGCATTTTGTGTTGTGATTGGCTGCAGCACTCCAGGGTGTCAGAGAAAGGTATTTCACATCACTTATGGTACTATCTGAAGTCATTCAGTGAGAAATGCCCGGGATCCATCTAGGACAGTCTGCATGCAAAGCACGCAGTGTAACCTACACATTACACTGCTATTCAATCTGAATTATGCAAAGAATTATGCAACATGTTCAATTTGTGTAATTGAAACATGTCGCAAAATACCACTTGTGTTGCATGTTACATGAGGAATACAATGCTTACTGCATGAGAAGTATTTGAAAGTACTGTGGGCTCTTGATATCTGCTGGAGTTTGGTTCCAGGACCCCCTGTGGATACCAAAATCTGTGAATGCTCGGCTCCCATTAAATACAATTATATAAAATAGCAAAAACAGCATTTGCTTTTTATTGTTTACCAATAACTTAGGGGATATATATATATATATATATATATATATATATATTCATACTGTGGATGCTTGAATGAGTGGAAACAGAGGGCCAATTATATATGATTGGAAATCGTATGGACAGACATTTCTGCATAAAAAGCTTTTCTCATATCAAAAGGTGACAGGACAGAAACACTATTTTAAGAGCCTATCATTCTGAAACGGTCAGGAAAGTTACGGTAGATATAATCTGACATAGAAATTTGGAATCTAATTTTTCCAACCGTTGTAAGTATTACGATGATCAACTAAATTCCACTGCTCCATTAAGTCTGAGAAAGCGCTATTCTTCTAAAATTTTGCATTGTCAGGACTCTACAAATAGCCCCTTTCTTCATTCCTGACATAGTAGCATTGTCTTTTTAAAATCACAGTCTTAGCAAAATTACTGGGATTTCAAACCAGAACTTCATCAGCATTCTTTCACTTTATGTACCCAAAATACAGTGTTTTAATTCAGTGAAGCAACCAAAAATGTAAAAAATGGGATTTCCATCAGCCAGAAGGAACACGACCATTTCAGAAAGGCATCCCCCATCTCAAATACAACCCTGGAGAAACCCAATTTCTTATTATTCTATGAACAAGGTAATATGAAAATCAAGCAAGACAATGCAAAGCAGACACACTATTGAGTCACAAACTTCTGCTTCTATTTGTAGATGAAAATATTGTTCTCATCAGATATGTTCTGTTTCACTGATCCAGTTATTTTCTAAAAGTAGTAAGAATTTAGGGGTATGTTCCATTTAGTTCATGGTGGTTTCACTCATAATTCACCCACAGAATTAAAGCTACACACGGCTCTGGATCACAGCTCTAGTTTGTTGTTTACCAATAACTTGGGAATGAACCAAGGATGGCAAGTGCAGTCTCTCTCAGTCTTCCTTTAACTGTTGCTTTCAAGAGAGGTCAGACTCCAACTCCTACCACCCTCATCTACCATGCTAGCCAGGGATAATGGGAATTTTAGCCCAACCCATCTTGAGCATGCTGTTAGGGTCAGCAACTTTTGTGCACAGAGGACAACATTCTTCTTGGAGATTGTATAAATAAATCTATCAGTGCCCACACAATTACTTCATTAAGCAAGCATCTGAAATATGGAAAATGTAATTCATAACAAAACAAAAATTATGAAGAAATGTCAAGACGGGGGAAAAAAGTTATAGAATTTCAAATCCAGCAGTCAGGACCATATCAGTACATAGAAACAGTGTCCAGAAACCAAATCAAATTTTCTGGAACTCCCTATATACAGTTGGCCCTCCACATCCACAGATTCTTTATCTACGCATTCAACCATCCACGGTTTAAATTTTTTCAAAAAGATATACATTCCAAGCGGCAAACCTTGATTTTGCTATTTTATGTAAGAGTCACCATTTTACTATGCCATTGTATTTAAGAGGACTCGAGCATCCACGGATTTTGGTATTCACAGGGGTGTCTTGGAACCAAACCCCAGCGGATACTTAGGTCCCACTGTAATACACACTCTGAGAACTCACATTATGAAAGTAAGTTCACCATTTGGAGAGTGGCCTTCCATTCTATTTTTTAAAATGGTACAGAAACTCAGCCACATGACCAGATTTTTAGGAATATGGCTCATCAAAGCCTCCCTCCTCTCATTAGATGGCAATGTTTTCTGAAGATGACTGGAGTACACACCAATCACAAATGGACAGCAAGATTTTGTTGGAATGGATGCAGTGAAGTGAGAAAGGGGTGGCTATACCATAGTCTGCTGCATAGGGAATAAGTGCTGAAAGAGGAGCACCTAGGTCCAAAACACACTGCAGAAATAATCCAGTTTGAGACTGCTTTAACTGCCTTGGCTCAATGCTAGGGAATCCTGGGAATTGTAGTTTATTGTGGCATCAGAACTCTCTGACAAAGAAGGCTAAATGTATCACAAAACTACAGCTTTGGACCATAGTTATGCAGCACTGAAAGAAATATTTAAGATAAGCCACTCAGTTGGAAGCTGGGCCAAGAGGACAAGGCACACAAACATACTCATGCCAAGCTCTAGGTGAAGTTTCATCCAGAAATTTCTTATCCCCATCAAGAGAGAAGTACAGGCCGATTATAGTATTTTCTGCATCAAGGAGCACTTGGTACACCCCATCCTCTCCCAACATCAGGCTGGCACTGGATAAGCACTTCTTATGCAGATGAACAACACAGGTTGGAGCCAAACAGTTTTTACTCCTAAAGAGCAGTGGCTGAGTTCTCAATGTGCTTGTGTAATCTGCTGCACCACTACGGAGCAGAAGACTACCATAACGGTATCTTTAGTATTTCCATAGGACCTATTAAAAAATCCCTGCAACATTCATCTACAGTTGCAGTTCTCTTCTCCCATCCAAATCAATAAGCCAAACATCACAGATATCACCCAAATTAAAAAGCAACACCATTCCAGATGACTTCAGGATGCTGAATATCTGTAGTGGGACTAAGGCAACACACACTTCTTGCTGGCTCTTTGTTGCTTGGATTATAGAGAGATTCCACATTTATCCCCATCAGTAGTTTTGCTGAAGATGTTGTCTCAATTTTTTGCAATCTGTTCCAGAGCAGATTATTCCAGCACATATGACCAATCAAGGAATCCAGTGAGCTGACATTTTCATGAGCAGCTGATCGCATCACACTGAAATGGGTGATCTTTATCTTATGCTCAGCTTGGCCACTAGACGTCCAATAGAAGACCAGGATCTTCAAGGAGATTGGTTTTGTTTGATTGTTTCCTCTTTAATTTGGAAAATCACAGACCCTCCACTTCCTGTATCTTCTTCCATGGTTCACTCCTAAATTTCTGAATTCGGCTGCTCAGTGTTTGACTGAGTGAAATGGTGAAACAAAGTCACCACCAACACATTCACGACTTGGTGAATGGGTGTGAAATGTGCCCCTTTGGTCAAGAACAAAGCAAAACAGATCTATGGTTGCTTGGTTTATTTCACATAAGTATCTGCAGTGGAAAAACACAATTAAGTTTGTTCAATTAACAGTTGCAGAAACAGTTCCAAAGGATGTGCCAATATGCTAATAAAAATTGTTATTATTACCAGAGGAGAAAACATATCCTTTCCACAATCTTCTGACTGATTTTCATATACAGCTGGAGAGCTAGCTTACCAGGGCAAAATGTGTGCACACTTGCACTAGGCCTTCTTACAGATGGAATAGCATCATTTTGTGACTTTCAAGGCACATCAATTAAAGGTCAAATAGCCTTAAGAGATTCTGCAAATTACAACAGCACTGAGCAACATTCAACTTATTTTTTTTATAAAAGATTTTATTCACTCCCCAAGCCTTTTGCGGTGACCAAGACCCATCAAAGGGTTGCTACACAATTCAGCAGCATGTTCTCTTGCACAGGCCTCACTGAACTGTGAAGTTCTGCCAGAGCTTTGGCACTTGCATAGCTCTTATTTATTTTCTTGAGGTTTATGCAGAGAACTTTCTGCTAGACTGTGAACTTCAATGTTTGGGCACATACTTAGTGATCCAACAATGTATCTAATCTATGTCCAATGATATTACAGAAGGTGCTCCTTTATAAGACCTGTGAAGACAAGATGTTAGGCTATCCAGTTTTTCTTTACAAACCAAGGAAGAGCAACTGTGCTTCCAAGTCTTGGAGTGATGGTGCCATAAACAGGGCTACAGTTTCTAGAATACCAGGAAAACAGATTGAACTACAGCAGAACAATACCAAAATGTGATAAGATTATTTTGTAGAGTTGTTCACAAAACAAGTGTATCGGCTGCATGTAGCTAATGTAGTGTGCAAGTGCTTCATTATCTAGAAAGAGAAGAAAAATATAGCAAAATCTAGAACCCCAAAAGAGAGCTGAAATCCAGTTCAGGGAAAGAAGCACGTGGATTTTGGCTGGTATTTCCTCTGAAGCCCACCTTGCACAAATAGTCATAGGGGAAAACAAGGCTCATGAGTGTCTCCATGTTCTAGCCAAACAGCATGAGTGGAATCAGCAGGAACAAAGAGGAAGAATACACAGAAGTCTGATGTGAAAATTCTGAGTCACAACAAACATACACACGCTTACATAAAGGGTTGGACTGAATCTGTGTTGCTTTTCAGTCCAGGGATCAGAGTAACTCTGTACTGGTCCAAATTTACAAGATTTTTTTTTCTTTTAAAAACAAAAACAAAAAACACTCCAACTAAACTGAAGTAATTTAAAAAACAAACACCACATGTTCCTTTCAAGGCAAGAGGTGCCTAGAACTTTGGTTGATATAAAGAAACGCGACCACTAAGGCACCCGGAGGCAATCTGACAGTGTGTTGGAGAGAATTTGGTGGTCAGGACCACATCACTGTGTGAATAGAGCGAGCGGATTTCTTGCAAGGGGGCGGCTTCTTTGGGCAAGCAGTCCACCAGTTCGCTGCACTGGGTGTCAAATCCCAACAAGCGGATTCCATAGCCATGTGGGGAGGCAATCATTCGGCCGTCTGGGCTGAAACACAGTTCTTTGATATAGCCCCGGCCAACGTTGGCTTCCTCAATGCAGTGAGTCAATCGAAGGGAACAGCGAGGGGAAACTGGTCGCACTGGGGCTCCTTCTTGGAATTCATAGACACAAGTCCACTGCACAAAGTGGGGAAAAACAACAGTCAAACCTGGCTAGCGATTATGAATTCATCACACACATTACAGAATGAGAGTTCTCCTATGGGAGCAGCAATGCCCTCCCCTGCTGTCTGTTTTATCTAGTATTCAGGTAAGCACAGGTGGCCCCTTCTCTGCTGTTCTTTCACTGGCAGCTAAAGACCTTTTTATTTAAGGAGGCATTTGTTTGTTAATTTGTTGTGATAGTTAGAGCTTTTAATGGGGGATGCTGCATCTATCATGTTTTATATGTCTTTCTACAGCTGCTTTTAACTTACATTTTTTACTTTTCTTTTTAAACAGACATCTAGTTTAATTGTGTTTTCAGTTTTATGTTAAGAGCTTTTTATTTGTATTGTGTCTATTAAAAGGTTGTATACTGCCCTGGATTTCATGCTGAGAGAAAGGTGGGAAATAAATGAAAGAAAAATAAAATCTTTACCTCCATTCAAAACCATCTCAGATAATGCAACATGCTGTGGAAGTATGTATTACTCAACATGCACTGGATACGGATATTAGTTCAGAGTAACAGACTAAGGCTGGAGAGACAAAGGTTCAAATCCCAATTCAACCATGACATTCACTAAATGACTTGAAGCCAGTCACCATCTCTCAGCCTAACTTGCCTCATAGAGTTGTGGAGATAAAAATTCTACCCATAGCTCTTTGGAGGAAAGATGGAATGCAAATATAATAAACAAACAACCAAACATCAAGACTGAATATGCAGACTAAGTGTGCATGAGCTGTTTCAACTGGCCATTGCTGCTTCTCAGATTCAGAACTATAGACACAACCACAAAGTTATGGTAGATCAGGCAAAATCACAACCATTACCACATTTCTAATAACTTAACAGCAGAATGACAGTTCACAACTCTCCTTTCAAAGAACTTAACAGCTAAAGAGAATTCCAGTGCCTCTTCATGAAAGCAATCTGATTAACATACATGCATGTGCACACTATCACCACCATGCTTTTTACCTCTTGGTCATTAGAGTTACTTGAGCATCGAAGAAGCGTAGCCCATCCTTTGGGATGGAGCTGCAGTGATGTGATGCAGTTTCCCCGATCCCTCTCACCAGGAACTTCTGGGGTTAAAACCTCAAGACTATTGCGTGGAGATCCACCTATGATGAGGAAAAGTACCAGACAATCATTATCCTCTTCCAGTACCCAACCAGTTAAAAAACAAGGAAGGGATGGAGCAGAAGCACCAGGGGATGAGTTGCAATCACTCATTCTCACAACTCATAGAGGTGGAAGAGATCACAAGGGGTATTCAGTCCATTACCCTGCATGTCCTCCTGCCAAGGGACATTCATCTTCTGGTAAAAGATTTACAAAGGAGACTCCATCATGCTCTGAGGCAGCATATTCCACTACTGAATAGCTCTTACCATCAGGGAGGTCTTCCTAAAGTTTAGATGGAATCTCTTTTCTTGTAGTTTGCATCCACTGCTCAGTCCTAGTCTCTGGAGCAGTAGAAGACAAGTTTGCTCCATCCTCAATATGACACCCCTTCAAATATTTAAACAAGGCTATCATATCACCTCTTATCCTTCTCTTCTCCAGGCTAAACTCAGCTCCCTAAGCCGCTCCTCCTAGGACATGGTTTCCAGACTCTTCACCATTTTGGTTGCCCTCCTCTGGAACATTCTAGCTTGTCAATATCCAGTGTAACTAACACTAAACAGGCATGGCTAGATTAATTTTATTAAATCTGGAAATATTAAGAGTGTGTATTTAGTGGGTAGAATACCCTGTTCACAGAACCAACTTGTTTTAACTCTGTGTTTTAACGCACCTTCTCGCTGGGTAGCTCGTACCGTATGTTTCTCTGACAGTGGGTTTGAGTCTCCCTGATGACATGGTGACCCGGCACTCCTAGGACCAGAAGAGGTGGCAGATGCCAGATCTGGGAATGGAAAATCAGTCTCATGTAAATCCAAAAAACAGTGTTCAACTATCCTAATGTATTAGCTTAAGGCTTTCATCTCTTCTCTGTACAGGTCTCCTAATGTAATATTCTAATGATCTTCTTTAAAACTTTTCATTGTTGCAGTATTTGTTTGACAATAATCCTGTTACAGGAAAGGTCTGGAGATTTTATAAATACCCACAAATATTTATAAAGCAATCATTACTGAGCTCCAATAATTCCCCTGGGTCCCCAGAAGCAGATACAAGTTCCTTAAAGAGAAAATTAGCAAAGGCAAAACTTCCCTGTAAAAGACCTTGCCATATCACTACCCTTGATACTTTCCTCTAGCAACCTGGAGGTGATGGAACACAGCCCAAGTTCTCCTAACTTATTTGTTTAATTTGCAATATTTGATGACTTTTCAGATTGGTGAATTTATTCTTCTTGCACAACATGGCTTCCCAACTCTAGCTATCTTTTGCTACACACAGTCACAGTACATAGGATAAAGGTATCTTACCCATAACACATGGACTCACCTGAACTGGATGTGGTTCTCCTGGCTCTTAAAATGGGGTAACTGACAACCTCTAAAGATTTGGTTAAGTCAAGGTCATGCAAGATCAGGAGATACCCGGAAGAAGTTGAGATTAACATTTTGGAACAATCTGGGGTCAATCTCATACGCATGAGAAAGCGTGTGTGAAAGAACTTCTTGTGGGGGCAGCCATCTTCTGTGCACCTGGAGAGACACATCAAAGCACAGTCAAAATTACACTCTGGTTATAAGAATCTAGTTCCCAGGGTTAAGATGGTATTTAAAATTAGTATAAATGTTGTTGTTGTTATTATTATTTATTATTATTATTATTATTATTATTATTAACAACCTTTATTTATATAGCGCTGTAAATTTACACAGCACTGTACATACAATCTTTTTAATTAGACGGTTCCCTGCCCTCAGGCTTACAATGCTTTCAACTCTGCCTCCACCTCAAGAAAGGCAAGTAAGGGACAGGTCTGATAGCAGGTCAGGGTCTGTTGCCCTCAGGGGCTCCCAAATCTACATCTTCTTTGTTCTTGTTACAAATACAATTTTACAACTCAAAATGCCTCCTCACCCACTCAAGGGAATGCTGTGGGGGCAATTTCACCATGTTCTTGTCCCCAGTGGACTGCTTTGTATTCAGGGGAGGCCTTTCTTCAAAATAAGTGAATTCTGATTTACTTCCCGGTTTGGAAAAGGTATCTGCTGGTCCTAAAATAGCTGGGTGGGAAGTGCAAAAACACGCCAAAATTTCTTCTTTCAGCCCCAAGAGGAGGCATATTCAGGAGTGCAGCTTCTAGTGTGGTATAGGATGTGTATGGCACCTGAACCTCATGTAACTACCCACCCATTTTAAGTCATGAACCAAGTCTGTACACCCATATCATGCCATAATATCATCTCTGCATGCAACCAAAAAGTTTGGAAATAAAAATAAAGAATAAAAGTGTTTCAGACAAACAGGCATACCTCATTTTCAAAATTTTAATTTGAAGAAGAGGCAACAGTGCCAAAGTTGATTACCTGTTGGTATCCCAAATGATAACATTTCCATCAAATCCAGATGTAACTAGCAATCTTGTGTTAGTGTCATATTCGATGTTCTTGACCCAGCTGGTGTGACCATGCAAAGTGCACACTTTTGAATCTAGCTTTCTCAGATCCCAAAGTGCTATGGTAGTGTCATCAGAACATGTTGCAAACAGTCTGTTATCAAGAAACCTACAAATAAAGTGGAAAGGATGAGAAACCATCTCATATACTGAAATTCAGATCAAACCTACTTATACAAAGTGTCAAAATGCAACCCTTGGATGATACCAACAGATGCCTACAGTGAGGGAAAATTTTTTAAAGCATCTCAACTATGAAATAAAAAAATGGACACAAAGACTGATATTGCTGGAATGGAGATGAGTTTTTTAGACCAAGGAGTCTGAAAGACAACTGGTGACAAATTTCATGCTTGTGAACATATGATCCTACATTTGGAAGGGTTTCACAATTTCATCAATGCACATTCACTACTAAATTTCAAAATATGCATTTTGGGTCGCCAAAAAAAGCAAACAGAATCCTTTTGTCATCCATAAACAACAGCACCAAAGTACCAACAGTAACTTGGAGAAGAAGGGAGGGGTACACAAAGCAAAGGTGTGTGTGTGCACGCCACTGTACTACTGCACTTTAAGATCTGAACTTTAAGACCTAGGTTCAAATCTCACCACAGCCATTAAGTCTAACCCCATTTGGTATCTGGTGATAATACTGACCTAATTTGAAAGATTTTTAGAAGGGTAATTAAGAAAAAGTATGCAAAATGATCTGAATAAAGCAAAACCTCTAAGTATGTTTATGTATACATATCCAATTCTCTCACTCACTCACATCCGCATGCACATTTATGCTAAGCAGATACACTTCAGAACATTTCAATGGTCTCAAAATTTTTGAAATGTAGAAAGTCATCTTTCCATGCTTGCCCTACAGCCATCTTTACATGCTTGCTCTACAGACAAATTTTACCATTAATTCTCTCAAAGCGATACTGGTTCACCCTGGTAATCTCTAGATTCTGAGCAAAAAACCCACAATGCATAAGTAGCTTAAACAGTTAGATGGGAGAGTTGTTATCTCCAAGACACTTTGTCGAAAGGTGACACCAGATACCAGTGAGCTCATCAGCAGAGACATGCACACTCCAGCTTCAGAGTTACAGGAACAAATCCCAGAGGGATAGATACATCTATCCATTGCGGCAACTACATGTGACAAAACATTCAGGGTCTATTAGCACCTTACCAACTAAAAAAACCAATCCACAACACCTTTCAGCCATAAAACATGTGCTAATCCTTGAGAAACCAAAGGGCTGAGAAGTGTTCCTGCCAATCATAGGAAGAACTAAAATCCAGGAGAGGTTCCAGCTTGGAGAAGTGAGAGAAACAATTTTCAGGGAGTGATATTGCTACTACCCTCTCCTTCCTCTACTGGGAGTATCCCCAAGAGCAAAGCTTCTCTCATTGGAACTCTTAAGCCCCAGCCTACACTGGCTTTGGTCACAGAAAGTTTCTCTTCCATCAGCCACTGTATTCATAAGAATCCCGAAGACCAACTTTTTTGAGAAGAGGGTATTTTTAATGTTTTCAAGATGAAATGTGGGCATGGCACACAACTCTTTCCAAATATGGTGAGAGCAATACTAGTTGCACTAATATTGTAAATATCATATTAAAAAGCCAGTTCGCTAGGTCCCATCTTGTTAACAAACAGAATGTAGGCATGTACTACACAGTTAGGGACTGCCTGCTTTCTATGCTTTTTGCAAGCTTTGTGACTTTATATCAGCCACAATGCTTTGCACCCTGGCTTAGACTCAGCAGAGAAAATAAATTAGTCCAACGAATGATATTACCTATTGAGGGGGGCAACAGCAACATCAACAAGAAAAGGACTGATTTGGGTGTCATTATAAGTTACAGCCTCGCCCACCCATGCTTTCAGAGCTAAACAAAACAGTTACTGGAATTTTATACTTCTGTTCCTGGTTTTCACTTGCCAGCAAACTAACCTGATATTATTTACACAGTCCTCATGAGCAGTTGAGAGAGTTTTGATGTGCTTTGAAGAGATAGGATCAAAAAGTAGGACCTCAGTCTGTTCACAAGCCACGGTTAGCACTGACCTGGATAGGAAAGAGAAAAGCAGCAAGGCATTATGCACAAAGAAACATCCTCTCACTGGCATGATCCAAAGACTGAAAGGCACACACATACAGAGTTGTGAGAAGAATGGAATGGATCAAAGATCTTCCTTCCATAGGCAGAAAGGATCTACACATGGAAGTCACCTCTGGTCAGTTTTTAAGATTCTTCCCTCCCATCATGATTGTACCACAGCTCACCACATTCTGCAGCTCACATTCCACAGCATTCTCACATCCTGTGCTGGTGTGGAAGAGCTACTTTGGAGAGGACAGTGGGGGGAAGCCTGCTTCAGTCATCCCAATTAGACAGGCTTAAACTTGGAGCTAACCCAAGCAGAATTGCTTCAGGAACAGAGATACTCTCTATAGCAGTGGTCCCCTGCTACCACCCCCTTTCCTCCTGGGCAACAACCCTAGGCCCCCACCCCCATGTGTATTTCTTGATATTAGGCCCACTGTTCTACTGCAAATTCAAAACAAATCTCAGTCACTGCTCCCTTCACCACCCGGTCACCCTGGGAGCAGCAACTGAGCATCTGGCTGCCCCTGTGCCAGCCTTGCAGCAAAGGCCAGGGCAAGCAAGAGGTCCCTTGGTCCCTGCTCAGCTTTATTGCTGCTCCCCAAGTGACCAAATGCAAAGGGAGAATCTTCTCCCTGGCAAGAAAGGACTCTCAGTCCTTCTTTATCAAGGAAAAGAAGCACAACCAGTACACATGTAGGGGGTTTACAGTGGTCTTGTGTGACTTGTGTGGATGGGGAACAGGAGAGATTTTAACTAGATGAGCCACTCCAAGTTAAGGGACTCATTCCAAGAATCAATCCCAGATATCCTCTCCATCCTTCCTCAGAGATGTGTGTTCCTCATACAGCTTGAAGTCATCCCCTCTCAATACTATTTCTTCTGCTACCTCTTCTCTGTCCAACGAAAGAAAGCATGAGCAGCAGTTCAGCTCCAATCTGCCAGTCATGTCCCAGCAAAGCTCACAAAGCTTAAGCAGGGCCCTAAATGTAAAAGCTCCTTTTTGCCACCACTTCTCCCTGGCTGCCATGTGCTTTAACTCCTTGCTCCAGTCAGTAATTCTGTCTCAAAATGGTACCACTTCGAGCTACAGAAGCAATACCCTGCATCCAAGCATTTCCAACTGCCATAGCAAAAGACACGACTAAGGGAGTGAACTCATGTGAGGTGTTGAAGAGCTGGAGACAACACCACACAAAGCAATCAGTGTGGCTATGGGGTGGTTTTAAGGGACCTGGAAAAGACATTTTGGGCCAGTGTGGTGTAGTGGTTTAAGTGTTGTACTAGGACTCTGGAGACCAGGGTTTGAATCCTGCCTCAGCCATGTAAACCCACTGGATGGCCTTGGGCAAGGCGCACTCTCTCAACCTCAGAGGATGGCAATGGCAAACCCCTCTGAAGAAACATGCCAAAAAACCATGGTAGGTTTGCCTTAGGGTCACCACAAGTTGAAAATGACTTGAAGGCACCACCACCACAAGAACAGAAAGATGTTTCATGCACCCTTGATCCCAACCATGGTTCTACAGGCTGCTGGTTCTCCCTGTCTTTGTTGTGCATTAATACTTTGAAAGCCCCTCCTGCTATCCACTTTCCCTCTCACTGCCCTCCTGTATCTTTTCATTGCACCCAAGGGCAGGGGGCATACCTCCTTTTTTGGGAATCACTGTTCTAGAGATTTCTGCAGAATTTCTATGCAGGTATATCTCAGTTAACAAAGCCTATAAAGAAGAAACTGCTTTTAAAGCTTTTTAAACGCCCACCTAGCCAACGTTTTCCTCCTTATGCTCTGTCCAGCTACAAATTTAAGCTGTGAGGATGATAAAGGAAGGCTGGAGAAACACAGACCTTCAGTGTTGTTCTGCTGCAGTATTTCTGCAGTAAACAGTGCAATAAAACTTCAGCAGGAAAGTGCTACTTTTTTACTTTTGCTAAGTCTACAATTGTCTTGTGTGCTTGCCTACATAGGGCAATGTACTGCCTCTAGAATCCCTTACTGAATATGCTTAAACAGCATGATAGAGGAAGAAAGGGGAGAGCAATAAGCTACACCCAGCATGTTTTTTTAAAGCACAGATCTATATATTGGGCCATCAAAATGGAAATCCTAAGGAAAACAGAGGCCGTAAAAGGGGGGAAATATCATCAGTTATTTCTAAAAAAAGCTTTTAAGTGGTCTGTAAAAGGTTCAAAAGCTTTTTGTTCATTTATGCAAGGTTGACCTCACCTGGTTGTTTCATTTCACATGTGCATATTATTAGTTTTGTATAAGAACTTTGCTGAAACATGTTGAACATCATTTCTTGATTGCCGTGGCAGGAACCTATCCCCATTCTTTCCATGTTGTTTGTAGTACAAAATTTTCTGTTAAGGAAATCATGCCCACAAATACATCTACTTTGTTAAGTGAGATCCAAAACATACTGCAGAGATATTCCAGTTTGAGACTACTTTAAATGCCCTGGCTCAATGCTAGGGAATTCTGGAGACTGTAGTTTTGTGAGACATTTAGCTTTCTCTGTCAGAGAATTCTGGTGCCAGAATAAACTACAATTCCCAGGATTCCCTAGCACTGAGCCAGGGCATTTAAAGCGGTCTCAAACTGATTATTTCTTCAGTGTGTTTTGGACCTGAATATACCTGTATAGTAGACATTCTAACTAGAGCCAAAACTTGTTGGTCTTTTATATACAACATTGTCATTAGAGGAGCAAGTAGACTTTGTGGCTTGGGGCATCCTTCAACAGCTCAAGTAGCCATCACAGCATTGGAGCAGTAAACACCATTGCTGCATTCAGACATCAGATTCCACTTGACAATCATAAGCTAGAGGCAACAGTAAAACATATGTTTTCACCTAGGCAAGTACTCTAAACATACTGGAATAGGAATTCATGCTAGGGTAACATAATCCAACTGTTCCATCAAGTGGGACCAGACAATTATTCATTTATGTTTCAAGCAGTCTCAAAGCCTCTGCATATGGGTAGGTTTTTTCCTGAATGACAGCCAACAAGTTTGCATGTCAGCTTTTTTGTGCCTAATAGTAAAAACAAGATATTTAGTTAGCGAAAGAGAGCCAGAGTTGTAGAGTTTAAGCATTGGGCTGGGACTCTGAGAGATCAGGGTTTGAATCCCCGATGGCCATGGAAACCTACTGGATGACCTTTGGCAAGTCAAACTCTCTCTGGGGAAGCAACCCTTTCAAGCAAATCTTGCCTGGAAAACTCTATAATTGGGTCAATTTAAGGTTGCCATAAATCAGAAATTACTTGAAGGCACACAACAACAAAGTCACTCAAAGTTTCAGTGCTTATGATGTGGTATTTTGTCAGCTGTGGAATACAGCTCTTTTAAACTAAGGTCCAAAACACACCGCAGAAATAACCCACTTTGAGGTGGCTTTAACTGCCCTAGCTCAATGCTAGGGAATTCTGGAAAATGTAGTTTTGTGAGACATTTAGCCTTTTCTCTTAGAGAGCTCTGGTGCCACAATAAACCACAATTCCCAGGATTCCCTAGCACTGAGGTAGGGCAGTTAAAGCTGTCAAACTGGGGTGCTTTGGCCTTAAGATAAAAGATCAAATTAATGTACTTGGTGCATTAGAGGTGGATAACTTGTAGTCCTCCAAATGTTGTTGGAATGAATAATCACCCACTTATTGGCTATGTTTGACAGGTACTGCTCATGACCAACATTTGGAAAGTGAAAAACAAACACCCAGGAAGCCTACCTTGTTATTATTAATTTTTTTCTTTATTTTGGCTTAATGTTGTGAAGGGAAAGTGCACATTCATATGATTTGGGATTTTTGTTTCACTATTCAGAAAACCAAAGCTGGAGTTCAAACCACAAAGGGTAGAAATTGGATGATATTTGGCAATGAACACAGTATCGTCGGATTACTAACTACTGGAAACTCAGTCTTGACTGAAATGGCACATATATTTCAAAGCATTTTAATTCTTGCTTGGGAATCTCCCTCCACTTCAGCTAAGAAACTTTATCACTATAAAAAAATTATACATCACCCAGTTTGAATGCCATGACATCCTATATCTTCCACTTTGTGTGGAAGAAGACACCCACTGAACCAATGGCTACCATGTCCAGATATCAGATTCAAATGCAGCTGTGTCATATGCAGATCTGTCTAACCGTACCTTTCTGCATCAACTGCCTGACTAACTTTCTGCTTCCAGAAGTCAAATATTCCTGCCAATTTAACCTCTATAATCCCTTGTCAATAACTAACTGTGACGTGGATTTTGGGGAACATTTTGAATTGGATTTTTTCCCCCATGCCTTACATAAAGGGGGTCTGAATTAGTCATTTCTTGACTTATATTTACTAAATAATTTTAAAAAATATTCTTCAAGCCCATAAATATTTAAACTGATTTTTAAAAAAAGAAAGCATATTTAATGAGGTTTACATACAATATTCAAGCAAATTATTATGTGCAAAATATTCTTATTGGAATACTTGTTTTTCAGTTTTTACATGTAGTACCCTCACATGTGTAAATTTACAGCGCTTTATAAATAAAGGTTAATAATAATAATAATAATAATAATAATGGTTTGTTACAAATTTCTGAGGAAGTAACACTGAAAACCGTGGATGTGCTAATTTAGGGCACTCAAAAACTGTAGCAGGCTGTGGCTAGTAACAGAATATAACACATTTCCACTGAGATCCACTGGAACAACTCCAGTTTCTCTGTCACTGTCTTTACAATCACTTGCATTGGCCTGTTACAGACAGGCCAAAATAAAGCTGCTTCGAGTCACTTTGGAGGAATGGTATTTCAATGATGCATGTGTCCTAAGAGTCCAAAAGCCGCACCAAAGCTGCGCTCCAGTCCTTAGAACTGGAGTGTGCCTTTGGTGCGGCTTTTGGACTCTTAGGACGCATGCATCATTGAAATAGCATACCTCCAAAGTGACTCGAAGCAGCTTTATTTTGGCCTGTGTGTAACAGGCCATTATTTAATTCAGTTGCTGACTGAAGCCAATCTGATCTAGATTTACTTGAACCAAATAGCACCTCTATCTAACCACCAATGTAGAATTCTCTTGCACTAAACAAATCTTTCTGTGGCCTAGCAAAACTTCAGCTTTTTCACTAGCTGTGCTTGCTACATAACAAATTCTTACAGAACATTTTTTTAGAAACAGATTTTTTCCCTGCTGAAAGATTAAGCATTTTGGAAAATTATTGCAGACAGTCATTCTAAAACAAAGTAACCTTAAAAAATAATTGGCAATAGGGGATAACCCTGTGACAGGTTCGCCTTAGGATCATCATAACAACTTGAAGGCACTCAACTTTAGGGGAGATACTGGGCAATCCAAAAAGGTTAAGCCATTTGAGAGCTGGCAGCGAAGGGAACCTTCCTGTTACTTTTCTGTTACCTTTAGAGGGCAGAGTATAAGGGATTATCCTTTGAAAAGCAAAGATAATAAGAATAGCATTGCAGGCATGCTGTTTCCTTCTGCTGAATGTGCAATGATATTTTTATTCTACCTTCTCTCCCAACTTCAACACTTCTGTACACCAAGTCGTTGCAGAAGAACTTAGAATTCAGAGTGTAAAAGCATGACAGTTTCACAGTTTCCAAAAGATACTCGATATAAAATACCCAAAAGACAGATAAACAATTCCCTATTTCAGACAGAAAGTATGTGTTTATATGAGACATGTAAGTCACAACAAGGTTAAAATGACACACTAGGTTCAACTACCTCAAGAAAACTGAGTATTTGCAGTACTGTAGTCAAAGATTTTTATATCCTGTTTTTCTTGAATACAGAGTCCATTGGAGAAGAAATATTTACATTTCTTTCCCAAACATTTATTTACAAAAATTCTCAGGGAGGCTTGTTGTTCTTGTGCTGTTTTGACTCTTCTCAGAATTATGGTGACCCTAAGGCAAACCTAGAGCCTCAATACTCTAAAAACACCAGATCCTGACTGACGCTGGAAGTTAAGGAGGGTCAGCTCTAGTTAGTACTTGGATGTGACACCGCCAACGCCTGCCACATGCTATATGTCAGTGGTATTCAATCTTTTTACCCTTGGGATCCCACTTCATATTTAAATGTGGACACTGCACCCCTCCACTTGATGCAGTATATGAATAAAAATATTTTGTTAACTTAGCATATTTTCATTTGCACATAAATGTACACTCATATTTCAACAGTTTACAAGGAAATAACATTGTTCAAATTAGAACAGTCTTATCTAGGTAAATTTAATATTTAATAGGCTCCTCCTGGGTCCCACCCCACCCTTTGGAAACCATCGCTGTGGGCTATGTGTCAGAAGGAGTACCTGGCAAAACCACCTCCGAGTATTCCTTGCCTAAGAAAACCCTATGAAATTCATGAGATCTCCAAAACAGGCAACTTGAAGGGCACATACACAAACAGAAGGCCAATTTCGGGGTGTCTTGGAAAGATTTGTTCAGAGGGGATTTGCCATCACCTTCCTTTCAGACTGAGAGAGTGTGACTTCACCAAGGTCATTCAGTGGGTTTCCATGGTCTCCCAAAGTCCTAAACTCAAATCATTATACCACGTTGACTCTCACGCATGGATATACACAAGATACACAAATTATTTTTCATGGTGCTCAGAGAGGACACAAAATGAAACTGGATGGAGAACATCTTGCACAAGCTCAGATGGACAAAAATGATGCAAAGAAACCAGTGAAAGCAAACAAACAAAAAAAGCTTTCCCCAGCTTGGGCAGTACATGTCACATCAGTTCCCAACTGGTTTACTTTTTTGTTGTAGTTGTGTGCCTTCAAGTCGTTCCTGACTTATGACCACCCTAAGGCTATGGGATTTTCTCTGCAAGTTTCTTCAGAGGGGGGTTGCCATGGCCATCATCTGAGGCTGTGAGAGTGTGAGTTACCCAAGATTTATATGGCCGAACTGGAATTTGAACCCTGATCTCCAGAGTCCTAGTCCAATGTTGCATATATCACACAAGTCTGGCCTGGCTTATTAACTAAGGGGCTGTGCAGACCACCCTTTTTACAGCCAGATCAGGGCCACGGCAACTGTACACGTTTCCCGATCTGGCCTTTGCAGGGCGCGATAGACATGGCGGCAAGACTTTATGGTGTTCCTCTGATGCTGTGTCATGCAGACAAAATGCCAGAGGAGTGCTGTGGTGCCCCATGCCATGCGGTGTGGCGTGCCGTGTCATGCCAGCTTGGAGGCTGAGCTGGGGTGTGCGTCATATGGACGCTACGCCCTGACTCTGTCCCAACCCGGCCTTTCCTGCCAGTGTGCACAGCCCCTAAATCTATCATTTGCTAACAACTTCACATTGGGAAACAACAGCCACAGGACACAAATAATACAACATACAAGGTAATGACATATCACTAGAAAATACTAAGCTATAGAGATGAAAGTTGCGTAGAAAGTTCAGGGCAGACTCCTGTTTTAAGCCTGAATGTCGCCTTGACCCACGCATCCATGAAGGAATGAAGATGAGAAATAGGCTGTCATCATATAGGGTGCATCTCTTGCTGTATTGCCCAAGTCTTTTTTGCCTTTATGAGGACCCTATGGGTTTTCTTGGAAGTTTTCTTCCGGGAAGGTTTGCCATTGCCATCCTGAGACTGAGAGAGTACCACTTGCCCAAGGTCACTCAGTGAGTTTTTATGTTTGTGCGGTGATTTGAACCCTGGTCTACAGACTCTAGTCCAACGCTCTAACTGAAATAATGCAGTGTAACACCACTTTCAGTGTTCAAAGGGAACTTGTAGCACCTTTGAGACTAAATGAAAGAAAGAAGGTAGCAGGTGGACTTGAGCCTCCTTCCTCACATACAAGTCTACAACACCTCACGCCACCAACTTCTTTCTTTCAATGAGTGTCAAAGGTGCTTTGTTGTTGTTGTTAACTACCCTCAAGTTGATGTTGATTCATGGCACCCTGTGGGAGAGATACCTCCAAAATTCCCTATCCTTCACCACTCTTCTTAGTTCTTGCAAATTCATGCCCATGACCTCCTTAATAGAGTCCATCCATCGAGTGTGTGATCTTTCTTTCTTTCCACTTCCCTCCACCTTACCTAGCACTGTGGTCTTTTCTAACGTGTCATTCCTTCTCAAGACATGGCCAAAGTACAAGCCACAGTTTTGTCATCTTGGCTTCCAGGGAAATTTCAGGCTTGATCTGTTCTAGGACCATAACGGTAAAGGTTTCTCCTTTGACAAGGATGTCAAGTCGTGACTAACTGTAGGGGCAGTGCTCACCTCTGCTACTAAACTGAAGATCCAGAGCTGTCAAAGACAACTCCAGTGGTCATATAGCCAGCATGACTTCACAGAGCACTGATACTTTCCCACTGAAGTGGTACCTATTTATCTTACTTGCGCTTTTACATTACTGAACTGCTAGGTTGGCAGAAGATGGGACTAGTGATGGGAGAGCACTCAGAATCAGTGTTCTAACCATTGAGCCACCATGTCTGGGACCACAGACTCAGAGTTGGAAGACACCACAAGGGCCATCCAATCCAACCCCCTGCCATGCAGGAACTCACAATCAAAGCATCCCTGACAGATGGCCATCCAGCCTCTGTTTAAAGACCTCCAAAGGAGACTACTCACTCTCCAAGGGAGAACGTTCCACTGTTGAACAGCCCTTACTGTCAGGAGGTTCCTTCTAATATTGAGCTGGAATCTCTTTTCCTGTAGTTTGCATCCATTGTTCTGTGTCCTGTTCTCTGGAGATGGAGAATGTCTCCCTATGTCCCCCAATATCTCCCTATGGTCAAGCGGCCCCCAAAGCCTCCTTATGGGCCAGCGTCCCCTGATGCCCCTCTATGGGCCAGTGTTCCCCAATGTCTCAATAATAATAATAATAATAATAATAATAATAATAATAATAATAATATAGTTTATTTATACCTCCCGCCTCCCCCAACTATCAAGGCGGGATTACAACCTTAAAAGACACTCCCGCCTCCCTATGGGCCAGGATCCCCCGATGCCTCCCTATGGGCCAGGATCCCCCGAAGCCTCCCTATGGGCCAGGATCCCCCGGTGCCTCCCTATGGGCCAGGATCCCCCGATGCCTCCCTATGGGCCAGGATCCCCCGATGCCTCCCTATGGGCCAGGATCCCCCGATGCCTCCCTATGGGCCAGAATCCCCCGATGCCTCCCTATGGGCCAGGATCCCCCGGTGCCTCCCTATGGGCCAGGATCCCCCGGTGCCTCCCTATGGGCCAGGATCCCCCGATGCCTCCCTATGGGCCAGGATCCCCCGATGCCTCCCTATGGGCCAGGATCCCCCGATGCCTCCCTATGGGCCAGGATCCCCGGATGCCTCCCTATGGGCCAGGATCCCCCGATGCCTCCCTATGGGCCAGGATCCCCCGATGCCTCCCTATGGGCCAGGATCCCCCGATGCCTCCCTATGGGCCAGGATCCCCCGATGCCTCCCTAGGGGCCAGGATCCCCCGAAGCCTCCCTATGGGCCAGGATCCCCCGATGCCTCCCTATGGGCCAGGATCCCCCGAAGCCTCCCTATGGGCCAGGATCCCCCGAAGCCTCCCTATGGGCCAGGATCCCCCGATGCCTCCCTATGGGCCAGGATCCCCCGATGCCTCCCTATGGGCCAGGATCCCCCGATGCCTCCCTATGGGCCAGGATCCCCCGATGCCTCCCTATGGGCCAGGACCCCCCCGGTGCCTCCCTATGGGCCAGGATCCCCCGATGCCTCCCTATGGGCCAGGATCCCCCGATGCCTCCCTATGGGCCAGGATCCCCAGATGCCTCCCTATGGGCCAGGATCCCCCGATGCCTCCCTATGGGCCAGGATCCCCCGATGCCTCCCTATGGGCCAGGATCCCCCGGTGCCTCCCTATGGGCCAGGATCCCCCGATGCCTCCCTATGGGCCAGGATCCCCCGATGCCTCCCTATGGGCCAGGATCCCCCGATGCCTCCCTATGGGCCAGGATCCCCGGATGCCTCCCTATGGGCCAGGATCCCCCGATGCCTCCCTATGGGCCAGGATCCCCCGATGCCTCCCTATGGGCCAGGATCCCCCGATGCCTCCCTATGGGCCAGGATCCCCCGATGCCTCCCTAGGGGCCAGGATCCCCCGAAGCCTCCCTATGGGCCAGGATCCCCCGATGCCTCCCTATGGGCCAGGATCCCCCGAAGCCTCCCTATGGGCCAGGATCCCCCGATGCCTCCCTATGGGCCAGGATCCCCCGATGCCTCCCTATGGGCCAGGATCCCCCGATGCCTCCCTATGGGCCAGGATCCCCCGATGCCTCCCTATGGGCCAGGATCCCCCGATGCCTCCCTATGGGCCAGGATCCCCCGATGCCTCCCTATGGGCCAGGATCCCCCGATGCCTCCCTATGGGCCAGGACCCCCCCGGTGCCTCCCTATGGGCCAGGATCCCCCGATGCCTCCCTATGGGCCAGGACCCCCCGATGCCTCCCTATGGGCCAGGATCCCCCGATGCCTCCCTATGGGCCAGGATCCCCCGATGCCTCCCTATGGGCCAGGATCCCCAGATGCCTCCCTATGGGCCAGGATCCCCCGATGCCTCCCTATGGACCAGGACCCCCCGATGCCTCCCTATGGACCAGGACCCCCCGATGCCTCCCTATGGGACCTAGTAGTATCCTGCTTACCCTCCGGGGGAGTACTCGAGGTTGAAGACGGCGCCGTGGGTGCGGGTGATGGGGGAGACGGAGTCTGCGGGCTGGATGGCCCCGTAGAGCCCAGTCATGGCCCGGAAGGTCTCCCTCGCAGGCTCCACGGAGCGGCCCCCTCTGCCCCAGGCTCTGCCCCGAAGCCACGCAGCCACGCTTCCCCCGGGAGACGGGGGCAGCTGGGAAGAAGAAGAAGAAGAAGAAGAAGGAGCCGGAGGCAAAGGAGGAGGCGGAGGCTGCTGCGGAGGGGAGGGTGGCGGCGACGGGTCCCCTCCCTCCGCCGTCCGCTCCGGAGTGGCTCCCCAGCGCGCCTTCCAGCTCATCCCGAGCCCCACGCCGCCGCCGCCGCCGCCGCCGCCGCCGCCGCCTCTTCCTCCGTCTCTTTGGACAGCAGCAGCAATAGCACTAGCAGCATCCCTCCCGCGCAAACTCCGCCTCTTCCGGGGCAGCCAGTACCGCCATTCCCCCCACTTCCGGTGTCGGGAGCAACCCATAATGAGGGCCGGGCGGAAACTGACATCCCGCCTCGAAGGTTCCCCCGCCATTTTGTTCCGCCACTGGAATCCCACCGGTGTGGTTTTGAGTGTTGGACTTCCCCCCAAAAACATTGCACGGTTAACAATAACAACAACAACAACAAAACTATTATTATTATTATTTATAGCCCTTCCCCCCAAAATAATAATAATAATAATAATAATAATAATAATAATAATTATTATTATTATTATTTATAGCCTGCTTTTTTCCCAAAAGACACTGCAGGATTAATAATAATTATATTTATTATTATTATTATTATTATTATTATTATTATTTATAGCCTGTTTTTTCCCAAAACACACTGCAGGATTAATAATAATTATATTAATTATTATTATTATTATTATTATTATTTATAGCCTGCTTTTTTCCCAAAAGACACTGCAGGATTAATAATAATTATATTAATTATTATTATTATTATTATTATTATTATTTATAGCCTGCTTTTTTCCCAAAAGACACTGCAGGATTAATAATAATTATATTAATTATTATTATTATTATTATTATTATTATTTATAGCCTGTTTTTTTCCCAAAAGACACTGCAGGATTAATAATAATTACATTTTTTTTTATTATTATTATTATTATTATTATTTATAGCCTGTTTTTTTCCCAAAAGACACTGCAGGATTAATAATAATTACATTAATTATTATTATTATTATTATTTATAGCCTGCTTTTTTCCCAAAAGACACTGCAGGATTAATAATAATTATATTAATTATTATTATTATTATTATTATTATTATTTATAGCCTGTTTTTTCCCAAAAGACACTGCAGGATTAATAATAGTTATATTAATTATTATTATTATTATTATTATTATTATTAATAGCCTGCTTTTTTCCCAAAAGACACTGCAGGATTAATAATAATTATATTTATTATTATTATTATTATTATTATTATTATTATTATTTAAAGCCCACTATTTTCCCAAAAGACACTGCAGGATTAATAATAATTATATTAATTATTATTATTATTATTATTATTATTATTATTTAAAGCCCACTATTTTCCCAAAAGACACTGCAGGATTAATAATAATAATATTAATAATAATAATTTATATATAGCCTGCCACTCCCAGAAAGATCGAGGCACGTTACATCCATAAAATAATACAAAAACAATTATAAAGCAACCATAATAACACACCCCCCCAGTTAAAATAGCATAGCATTATATAAATTACCACCAATAATAAGGCACCAGCTTAGGGTGCCGATAAGTCAGGACAGGCTTGAAAGCGCACAGCAACAATAATAATAAATAATAAAAACTTTATTTATATACAGCCTTTCCTGTAGATCAAAGCAGTTCACAACATAGTAAGCATGTGACACATGTCACAGTACAAGACAATAAAATGGCTCAGTAATTACAATCACAATTTCATACAATTTCCTAAAAACCTGAACCATATACAGATCCTTAAAACTATTGGTTGTGGGGGGGAACTCCTTAATCTAAACAGAATCGGGAGGATATGCTACTTGAAAGAGGTGGGTTTTTAATGCCTTCTTAAAGGCTTCTAATGTAGAGCAGAGTCTAATCTTTTCTGGGAGTGCGTTCCAGAGGGCAGGGGCAGTCGCCGTATAAGCCCTCCGGTGAGTTGCTGCTAGTTTTACCTTGGGGCAATCAAGTAAAAATTTCCCCGTTGTTCTGAGGGTGCAGGGCGGATTATGTAGGGAGAGGCGCTCCCTCAAGTAACTCGGGCCCAAGCCATGTAGGGCTTTATAGGTAACGACCAACACTTTGTATTGCGCCCAGAAGCTAATAGGCAGCCAGTGGAGAGATTTTAATATAGGTGTTATGTAGTCCAATCTTGGAGTGCCTGTGATCAATCTGGCTGCTGCATTCTGAACTAGCTGTAGCTTCCGAACCTGGTACAAAGGTAGCCCCATGTAGAGCGCATTACAGAAATCCAAGTGAGAGGTTACCAGTGCATGTACTATAGTTTCAAGGTCCTTTCTGCCCAGACAGGGGCGCAGTTGGCGTATCAGCCAAAGCTGGTACCAAGCACTCTTGGCCATCGCATCTACTTGAGATGACAATTGTAGAGATGAATCCAGGAGTACTCCCAAACTGTGAGCTTTATCATTTAGGGGAAGCATAACCCCATCAAGGATAGGGTGGCACATTTCCCTGTCTGGACTTGGGGTACCTATCACAAGTACCTCTGTTTTCTCCAGATTCAGCTTGAGTTTGTTTTCCCTCATCCAGCCCATTACTGACCCCAGGCAGGGATCCAGAGTGGAGGTGCCATCCTTAGTCACTGTATCAGTCGGTGACATGGAGAGATAGATCTGGGTGTCATCAGCGTACTGATAACACTGTGCTCCATGTTTCCGGATGATCTCTCCCAGCGGCTTCATGTAAATGTTAAACAGCATGGGGGACAGAATGGCACCCTGTGGAACAGATGTCAGCTCTCTTTTACGAGAGCAACTATCCCCCAGCCTCACCAACTGGAACCTTCCCGAGAGGTAGGATGGGAACCACTGGAGCGCAGTGTCCCCGATAGCCAACTCTCTCAGGCGTTTCAGAAGGATACCGTAGTCAATGGTATCGAAGGCCACTGAGATGTCCAAGAGCACTAAAGGGTCACTTTTCCCCTGTCAGTGCCCAGACGGAGATCATCGACTAAGGCGACCATGGCAGTCTCCACTCTGTGTCCCGTTCTGAAGCCAGTTTGAAATGGTTCTAGTTAATTGGCTTCATCCAAAACTGCTTGGAGTCGAAAGCCGACTGCCCTCTCAATCACCTTGCCCAAGAATGGTAGTAGGGAGACCGGCCTATAACTGCTCATTAGAAGGGGGTCAAGGGAAGGTTTTTTCAGGAGAGGTTTTACTATTGCCTGTTTCAAAGGTGGTGGAAATGTACCTTCCGGAAGAGATGTATTAACTATAAGATGTATAGCAGTTTTTATGACATCTCCTCCCTGAACAGTCAACCAAGAAGGGCAGAGATTGAGGGGACAGGTCATCCTTTTCACCTGATCAAGGAGCTTGTCCGCGTCCTTGGCTAGGAAATTCTGTGAACTGCAGTTTTGTGGGACATTTAGCCTTTTCTGTCAGAGAGAACTCTGGTGCCAACAATAAGCTACAAATTCCCTAGCACTGAGCCAGGGAAGTTAACGCAGTCTCAAACTGGATTATTTCTGCAGTGTGTTTTGGACCACAGAAGGCAGTAGAAAAAGAGTAACACCCCCCCCACCACCACTGAATGAATTAGTTAATTATAATTAATTGTAATATTTTATATCAACGCAGTTTGTGACTGCTTCAACTGCCCTTGCTCAAGGCTAGGGAGTCCTGGGAATTATAGTTTATTGTGGCACCAGACCTCTCTGACAGACAAGGCTAAATGTCTCACACAATTATAATTTCCTGAATTTAATAGCACTGAGCCAGCACAGTTAAAGCAGTCTCAAACTGGATTATTTCTGCAGTGTGGTTTGGACCTCAGTCTCAGAGGTGCTACAAGACCCCTTTGCAGAGTGATATTATGGACTGACATGGCCATCTCTGAATTCAGTCCCTAGTCATGTGTGCCTTTATGGAGGTTCCTCATAAGTTTACATAGTTTATAAGCCATGTAGTATTATCTCCACTATGAATGCTAGGATATCCTGATTTCTTCTTTCAACTCCTTTTGTGTCCTTTTTCTCTGAAGATGCCAGCCACAGATGCTGGCAAAACGTTAGGAACAAGCACTTCTAGAACATGGTCACAGAGCCCGAAAAACCCACAAAAAATGATCCTTTTGTGTCTTTTACAACTGCACTCCTTCAACATTAAAGGTGGGGTGGGGAACCCATGTGCCTTTTTAAAAAAAGAATATATAATTTCTCATTTTTAAATGAAATAATATCACTGACTCATACATTTATAAAAAGGAGGTTGCTTTGTGTTGCTCTGAAGCGAACCTCATTACTTTGGGATAAACACCACTGTTATGTAGACAAGATTAATATCATATAGAAGTAGGCCTAAAGCAATGAGTATGCATCAATGGAGTTAACTGCCTCAGGAGTCTTCTTTTTTGGAGGTGTTTAAACTTGGGTTTGGTGAGCATCTTCCCAGAGTGCTATGAACAACTGTATATTTCTGCTTAGCAGGATGGACTCAGTGATTCCCAAACTTTAGTTCTCCAGATGTTCTGGACTTCGACTCCCAGAAGCCCTAGTCAGGTTGGCCAACAGTCAGGACTTCTGGGAACTGAAATCCAAAACATCTGGCAAATGAAAGCTTGGGAACCACTGGAGATGGACCTTCCAGCAATTGTGATTGTGTGCCTGGAAAGGCACTCCCTAACTATACTTTTAAATATGAAGAGATGCTGCAGTGAGGATCATCAGTTCTGGTGTGCCCCGCTATGGCCATACTGGTCCAAATGGTAAAATAGGGCCACAGTCCCCATCATCTAATCTTTTCTGGGTGGTCACTTAAAGGGCCCTTAAGCATCAGGATCCTTGAGGGACCCTGGCTGTACCATCAAACGGAAACATTAAAAATAGGTGAATTAGAAATAGAACAACCATGTACTATGTGTCCATCTCATGCCTCCCTCCCTCCTCTCCATTTTCCACAGACACTCTGAGAAAGGATGTTGGGAAACCTAAAATTTTGTCTAAAAAGACACCAGGAAGCAGTCTTTAAAACCCCTTGGAATGAAGGTGCTTCGTTCCCAAAGGGCAAAACTGTAAGCTCACTTCTTAAAAATCTTGGTCCATCATAGGGGCTTTCAGTGGGCCAGGGTGAGCAGATGTTACAAACATAAGTGAAGACAAGGCACCATAAAATATAGGACATTTGAGAAAAAGTTAGGATGACCAAATAAAAGCTTAAAACACTAATACAAATATGAGTGCATGCTTCTTAGTCATGCTCAAAATGGAAGATACTTAGAACTTCCTCCTGGAAAGAAGGGCATGTCCTGGAAAAGGAAGACCTCTGGGTCACCCTGTAGTGGGCTGACAGTGTATGGATGCCCATCTTGTTACTCACCCAAACCTTGTTAGCCTGGTGTTTCTGGTTTGCTCTCACAGCAAAGGACAAAGTACTATTTGGCTGCTGAGGAGGAATAAACTGTTCTCAAAGTCTTTAGTAAGTCTACTAAACAAACTAAATCTGCTTTGTATTAGATTTGTTTGATGTACTGATCAGCCTAGGATAGAATGCAATTCAAGAAGCATTTTATGGAGTCTTCTGCAAAAAAAGGCTAAATTACTTTCGCGTTGCAGCTGAATATACACTCTCTCAAAGAAACAAAGGCCACATTCATTCATTACTTGTAATATCAATAGGCTACTGTAGGAAGAATTGACTAATAACATCTCAACTGTACAAGGAATGGTGTTTAATGAAGAATGCAAGATTTGAGACTCTGAATTAATGAATGGAATATATTAAGCATGTAGTATCTGTAGTATCATGGGGTCGCCATGAGTTAAGATCGACTCAAGGGCAGTTAACAACAAAAGTACCTGTAGGTAGTGGAAGTCTCCTTTACCTGTGTACAATGGGCAGGCACTACAATCCCATCACAACCTACTGAGAAACCGATCATTCAATAAATTAGGATTAGGGCAGATGTGAAGACAAAGGTTTATATAGTACATTCTTTTGTGGGTGTGACAGAGATGTTTTGTGTGGATGTAGTTAGCAACTAAAATTAGTTTTCTACAGGGCAGGGAACCGTCTAACTAAAATGATTGCATGTACAACGCTGTGTAAATTTACAGCGCTTCATAAATAAAGGTTAATAATAATAATAATAATACATGTATCACTCAATATATAGGAAAGAATCTCATTTTAAAAAGAAAAGTTTGCATATTCACATTTCCTTACAAGTGTTATGAAAATATGTAGACTTTAAGATAATTTAATGGAACTCTGGAATGTCAGCCTTAGGAAAACCTTCTTATCTGTTTTGTTTCACTGTTGTTATGGTTTGGGAAATGCTTCTGGGAAGATTTACAAGAAGACCAACAGAGCAGAGATTATATACCTATTTATTTTTATACTGCCCAGGACAGTTTTAAAAGAAACAAAACAATTAAAATGTAAAGACATAAAATAAAATATGTTAAAAGCCACACAATGAAATAGTCAGCATGATTAAAATTTAAAACAGAAGTGTCTTTATCTCAGCAACAATCAAGTAGGCACCTGCTTATGGAGGAAATGAGAAAGAGAATCTTTCTAAATATATTTTCCAATGTTTGAGTAAAAATTTTCTTCACATTTTGGCCAATAAAAGATTTGCTGTAACAGGTAAGTGCTGGGCCAACTGGACTAACTAGAAACAAAATATGTTATGAATGTGTAAACCCTGTAGATATTTATAAAGCACAGTGCATTACTGATTACAATCAAAAGAAGCTGAACAGCCAGTGTCTGATCTCATCATGAATTCAGATGCTTCATTTCAGCTGAGGCTTTACTGGAAAATTACTGCATAAGTACATCCGAAAACTAAGTGGATTTCCTTTCTCACTTGCATCAAATGCCTTTTCATTTTCGTCCTTGGGACCTCTATACCATAATAAACCAGGTTTGGCCTCCATGTTGAGAGTCCAATATCACTGCAAAGATCTGGTGCCAGCAGACTTTGTTAGGAAGATTTGGTCTTCTCTTTTTCTCTTGGTACTCTTCCCATGGTGAAGAATTCTGGGTTTGGATGCAGGTCTGTGAAGTGAGCCATGCGATTTGACATGGCAAAGAAGGCCGAAATGGTGCCTATATCCCAGGCATCTTCTCGGTCAAATCCCTGAGCCTCCAACTTCTGAAAGTGCTCTTCAGTGATATTCTCTGCTCGGCATACAGCAAGTGCAAATTCAAGCATGGCCAGCTCTCGAGCACTGAGGTCAGCCATCTTCCAATTCACCATCACCTGCACAGAAGCAAAGCTACATCATATTACACCTTGAACCTAGGAAACACAACACTTGGTCAAATATGGAGCCTATGAGACCACACACAAAGAAAACTGATTCTTGCAACAAGGATTAGGGAACATTCTTGAATATGAACCACAGTGCATTGCTTACAGTTTCTGAAGAGGTTTGACCACAGGCAGAAAAAGTAAAGAGCTTCCATATAACTGATATATTTTGCTTATATAGAAAAGGGAATTTGGGCATCATTACAGCATGATGGGTTGATGGGCTTGATGGCCATTTGGGTAACAGCTCTTGTCACCTAATCACCACATACATAAAGGTTTGCATCCCTACGGACATTCTCATACATAGATTGCTATATAGGCCTGCCCCTGGGCTTTCTGCTTCACCAAATACATCTGAGGAAGTAGAATGATGTCTATGAAAGCTTATGTTACCAGCTTCTTTCTTTTAGGTACGCTCAAAGGTGCTACAAGATCCCTTTGCATACTGATTTTCCAGACTAACATAGCTATATGTCTTTGAGCTCTTGCAAAAATTGTCAAAATGCATTCATCCACTCATGCAGTACAAACTA
Organism: Sceloporus occidentalis; assembly: GCA_023333645.1. NCBI lineage: Eukaryota > Metazoa > Chordata > Lepidosauria > Squamata > Phrynosomatidae > Sceloporus > Sceloporus occidentalis. The sequence goes on from JALMGF010000001.1 coordinate 211,107,206, forward strand.
CAGTAATCAAAGTATTGATGAGTTCTCTCAATTATATGAAGACAGCTCAAAAACATAAGATGCAAGCCATCAATTATGCAGTTAATACATAATTCCATAATGTTTGTTATGCACTTGAAGCGTGTGGGCCATTTTCAGTTATTAGCATTCAGTCAGTACTTTGAGGGGACACCTCGTCTATCTTGTTGTATGAACGTATCACAACACTCTTTGTTGTTGCTGCACCATCCAAATTCAGCAGTGTAGTGGCAGTTATTTCTTGCATAACTGGTTATTTGCTGCATAAGGCAATACAGAAGTTAAAAAAAATACCCTTATAACCCCCCAAAAAGTAGGAAAGAAAGAAAAGAAGGGAAGATGAGGAACTGACCTGATCTGCCAGAGTTGGTTTCTTGGAATATATCCGATGCAAAGCACTATGTGCAACGACGCAGTAGGGACACTTGTTGACAATACTCGTAGCCACAATAATGAGTTCCTTGTCAGCCTTGCTTAGGTTGCCTATGGGATAACAGAAATACAAAGAGCAAGTTGTATTCTTAGAGCTGTCTATACAATCACAGACTTACACTCTCACATGCTTTTTAAGATCTATATGAAGCTACAAGGATAGCTCATTGGGGCAGCTTTCTGGTAAGGTGTCAGCAGTAACCTATCTTTCCCCATCATCTTCTGAGCTGTGTGACCAGGATTTGAATTCCCACTCAGCTATGGAAACCCATTGGGTGACCTATGGCAAGTCACACTCTCTTTGCCTCAGAGCAATGGCAAACCCTCTCTGAACACATGTTGGCAAATAAACCCTGTGATAGGTTTTGCCTTAAGGTCATTCACTGTAAATTGGTAATGACTTGAAGCCACACACCTCCAGCAAAATCTAAAATTAGTAAATAAATATCACCTATTTGAATTTTCTTCAGGATCATACCCAGTATCCACATTGCCATTACTTATATTTTACCACATTATCCCTTTGCCTTGTTTGTTCTCTGTAGGCAACTTCAAGCCACAAGAAAGGCTTTCAGAATTAAAACAGAACTACTACATTTTGTTATCCAGGCACATGGCATGAATAATGACATTATTTGCATGCATGTGGGGCATTATTTTCACTCATGTGGAAGTATGAGGAAAAGAAATGTCTTTGAAGACCCTAAATTACCAGTTCCAAAGAAGACAAGTATTTTCTAATTTTCAGTTCTAATTTTTTGTACTGGAAAGTGCTTTGCTGCTTTGGCATGTGCAGGAAACTTCAAAGAAACCTCTTATTTTCACTATGGTCTTTAAAAAAACAGTGGTCTCCAGAACCAGTGAACCGCTGGAATAAGGTAACAAGAAAGCACAAACTGGGGATTTTGGAAGATGGGTTTCTTTTGTACCAAGGGGTAACGTGTCAGGATTGTAAAGCCAACGGATGCTACTGTGTTCTCCTAAATGTTCTGTTAATAGACTCAAGGAAGGTTAGTAGCTATACTTAAAATGGTCATACAACCATTGGTATTGACAGTGGAATTCTATTAGCCACCAGTGGATTATTAAAATATCAAGAAAGACATTTTTTCAGGCTATACTCCAAAATCTGGTTGCTGTTCTTACCTGACTCCTTGTTCATGATGGCATTGTAATAAGCAAAGAATGCTCTGAATTCTGCTGGTCGATGAGACATCACTTTAAACACATTGGGTAAAAAACCACTCTGGGAATTAATAAAAAAAGAAATCAGACACCTTCCATTCACCGTTATGTGCTCCTCCAGATGGACTAATAATTCTGCTAAGAGTTGGGATATTCATCATCATCATCATTATCACCATCAAATATTTCCACATATTAATCACATGCATGTTTGAATATCTTTCTGGCAAATACATAAATTTTACATTGCCACCTACTGTATATTACCACAATATGTGCGTGTGCGTGTAATGTGTATATAAATGGGATATTCTGTTTCAGGAGTTCACTCCTTGTAATTGCCAAAGAGGTAAAGTGCTATGCCATTTAAAGCAAAGAGAAAGAAAAACAAGGGGGGAGGGAGACTAAAAGTCTCCCATGGCAGTTAAAGCAATGTTAAACTGCATTATTTCTGCAGGGCAGATTAGACCAAAGACAAAGAAGAGAAAAATGGTACTCTGAATCTAGTATAGCTCTGAGTAAGATAAAATGAAAACTTTGTATTTGTATACAGTCGTTTTACTTTCCCATTCACCTAGGACTGGTAAGCATTTGCCTCTGGAACAGCAGCAAAGCACACAGTAGATAATAGTAGAGTGATGATTAAAAATCTATCTATCTATCATTTAATCATCACTATTATTATATTAAATTACACACACACACACACACACACACACACACACACACACTCATCCTTTCCAATTCGCGGGGGATATGTTCTGGACCACCACCACCCACGAATTGGGAAAATCTCCAATATTGAAGCCCCATTTATTATAATGGGGGTGCACTCATGTGTGCAGTGCTGTGCACACGCACCATTATGTCCCTTCCAGCTTGCAGTCCATGAACGACTGAGGGACATGAATGGCAAGACCATGAATCGGGAGGGATGACTGTATATATAATTTACAGCAATATTATTATCTTTTTGCAATGGCATTATTTGAATTCATATCATATGAACTGTTTATTGTTCCTATGCTAAACTGTAGTTGTAAATATTTTCTAATAAAAGAATTGATCTGTTCTTATCACTTTAAAAATCCCTGCACTGGTTTTGCATTAAGCACCAGGAACAAAACTGATTATTTTTGTTTCATTCTCACGCGCCCTCTCTATGGCTAAACAAACTTATTACAAATCATTGATCTCCGCCAATGAGAGGCACCTGCAGCGTTTGTTCTCCACCTTCAACTCTTTGCTTAAACCTCCCTCTCCTCCTGTCTCTTCATCATTCTCTCCTAATGACTTTGCTAATTATTTCATCTCTAAGATTACCACTATTTGTTCTAAGATAGTCCCTCCCGATTCTTCTTCTGCTCATAATCTTCTTTCGCCCTCGCCTAAATTTTTTTCTGTTTTTCCTCCTGCTTCTTTGGATGAACTATCTACACTTCTGAACTCTTCCAAACCTGCAATCTGTTCTCTTGATCCAATTCCTACTCGTCTTCTAATTTCTGTAGCTCCCTCTTTTCTGCCCTCGCGTCTCCATATCTTCAATCTCGCTCTCTCTACAGGCTCCTTTCCTTCGGACTTCAAACATGCTCTCATTTCCCCAATTCTGAAAAAACCTTCTCTTGACCCCTCCTCTTTGTCTAGCTATCGTCCGATTTCTCTTCTTCCCTTTCGTTCTAAGGTTTTGGAACGGGTTGTTTATTCTCGCTGTCTTGAGTTTCTTGAAGCCAACTCCATTCTCAATCCCTTTCAGTCTGGCTTCTGCCCAAGGCATTCCACAGAGACAGCTCTCACTAAGATCTCCAATGACCTTTTACAGGCCAAGGCTAATGGCCTTTACTCTGTTGTCATCCTTCTTGATCTGTCTGCAGCCTTTGACACTGTTGATCACTCTCTTCTAGTTAATATACTTTCCGACCTTGGGTTCTCAGACTCTGTTCTCGACTGGTTTCGATCTTATTTGTCTGGCAGATCTTTTGCAGTGGTTGCAGGTGGTCAGACTTCTTCTCCTGTTCCCTTATCTGTTCCCCAGGGCTCTGTTCTGAGTCCCCTTCTGTTTTCTCTCTACACACTGTCCTTAGGTAAACTCATCAGCTCTTTTGGTTTTTCCTACTATCTGTATGCCGATGACACCCAGCTGTATCTTTCCACCCCTGACCTTTCTCCAAGGCTTGAACAGCAAGTTTCGTCTTGTCTCGCAGCTGTCTCGCAGTGGATGCGCCATCGGCATTTGAAGCTCAACATGTCCAAGACGGAGCTTCTTGTCTTTCCTCCTAAGTCCACCCTTCAGCACTCCTTTTCTGTCTCTGTGGACAACATTTCTATTCAACCAGTCCAGCAAGCCTGCAGTCTTGGTTTTATCTTTGATTCTTCTGTCATGTATCCCTCAGATCCAGACCACAGCCAAGGCTTGTAGATTCTTTTTATACAATATTGCCAAAATCCGACCATATCTCTCCGCCTCTACTGCCAAGATCCTGGTCCATGCCCTCGTGGTCTCATGACTTGATTACTGTAACGTCCTCCTGGCTGGGCTTCCTCTTCCTCACCTCCGTCCTTCAATTTCTGTCCAGCATTCAGCTGCATGCATTATCACATCCGCCCACCACTGTGACCATATCTCTCCTGTGTTGGCATCCCTTCACTGGCTCCCCCTCCCTTTCCACATTCAGTATAAGCTCCTGCTGTCGATATTTAAAGCCCTCCATGGGCTGGCCCCTCCTTACTTATCAGACCTTATTTCCCCTCACCTTCCCACCAGGGCTCTCCGTTCTGGTAGTCAAGGTCTGCTGTCCCAGCCCAGGATTTCCTCTGCCCCATCTCGGATTCGCCCCTTTTCACTCGCTGCCCCTCACTCCTGGAACCTTCTTCCCCCGTGAGCCATCTCTTCTTTAACCAGCTTCAAAACGGAGCTGAAGACCATCCTGTTCAGGGCAGTGTTCCCAGGCATTGCATAATTGTCACTTGCTATTTGATGTTCTTTTGTTGTCTGTTTTATTGAATCATTTCCTGTATTGCTATGTATTTTATATGTATTATCCTACTAGAGAGGCCCCTTCCCCACCACCTCTCCCTTCTCCTTTTGTGTCGAGTCTTTTTAGATTGTAAGCCTTAGGGCAGTGAACCGTCCAATTAAAAAGACTGTATGTACAGCGCTGTGTAAATTTACAGTGCTTTATAAATAAAGGTTAATAATAATAATAATAATTTGCTATGTGACATATCATGAAGAGATCAACTCTGAGTAACTGCTGGATTTTCAATTTTGGCACACATACACACATAATATCTCATTCTTGGAATAGATTTAATTCTTAAAACATATTTTAAAAGCAAAATAGCATACTAAAAGATATCAAAAAGATATTTTGATTTTAGATCCAGTGATCCTATTGTGTATATTATTAAATAAATTTGGCACAACACAATTTTTAAAGCGATAAGAACGGACACTATACTTGATTTTAGTCAAAAGGCTGAGAAGCGATAGGGTTGTTTGTTTGTCTTTTCCCAATCCAAAGAGACACTCTTACCTTTACTTCTACTTCCTCCATGAGTTCTACTATGTCATAAGGCAAATCCTTCTTATTGGGTATTGGATAGCGTCCAACAGACTTGGTGTTTCCTTCCTCTGTGCTGTATGCATGGTTCAAGATCACTGTTTGAGGCCTTCCCCCAAAAGTCCCCAATAGATTCTGAGAGCGAAGCTACAAGACAAAAGGGAAGGGGGGGAAAGGCCCTGTTTGCCAAGGTACACTCTCTTCATCAAGAAAATATTTGCAAATGTTTAACTGTGCAGTTTATGGGTCTGAAAACCCTTCAATAGTTGTTCAGTTCCAGAGCTCCTAGACTTCTCTCCTGCTTAGCAGAGAGTGCAACTGATTCACAGGGAGTAGGGCTGCATCTGCACTGCAGAAATAATCCAGTTTGACACCACTTTCACTGCCATGGCTCCATGTGATGGAATTCTGGGCATTGTAGTTTGTTGTAGCACCAGAGCTTTGAAGTGCAGATGCAGCCTGAGTGTATTTGGGGAGTGGGGAAATATGCCCCATTACCTCCAACTGTCTTGAAAATAGTGATTCTGTATCACCTTGGGCAAGTCACATGCTCTCAACCTCAGGGTAGTTGCAAACCTCCTCTGAACAAATCTTGCCAAGGAAAAACCCCATGACAGGTTCACTTTATCGTCGTAAGTCTAAACTGACTTGAAGGCACACAACAAGAACATAGCTTATTCCATGGTACATGTATGGATCCCCTCCAAAGTGGAGACTAATATGAGTAGTCTTGACTTCAGGGCAGATTTTCTGAAATTTTTTGAATCCAGGCCCATTTCTACTTTTCCCCAGCCCCTGAGCCCAGCAACACGACTACCTTCAACAACTATGCATGCAACTCCCTGTATGGCTACTCTGTGTCTATATGCATGGAATGGGTTTAGAGAGCCAGCATAGCGAAGCGATTTGAGTGCTGGGTGATGACTATGGAGAGAGGGTTCCATTCCTGCTCAGCCATGAAACCCACTGGGTTGCCTTGGGCAAGTCATATGCTCTCAGCCTCAGGGGAAGGCAATGGCAAACCTCCTCTGAACAACTCTTGCCAAGAAAAAACCAGGTTAGGTTTGTCTTAGGGTTGTCTTAACTTGGAAAGGACTTGAAGGCACACAACAACATCCCACACCCTCTAAATTAGTGTGCCATCCTCCAGGGCAGTGGAGGTTATTGTCCTCTCACCAGCCATGAACCAGAATTCAACTTCATCCTCCTTTGCGTCTGTAAACAGAATGAAGGTGGTGATAAGAGTGATCAGAGCTTGGAAAATATCCCTTTTTTATTATTACTGCTCCCAGAATGAGAGACAGCACAGTGTAATGCTTTGAGTGTTGGACTAGGACTCTGGGAGACCAGGGTTCGAATCCCCACCCAGCCATGGAAACCCACTGAATAATCTTGGGCAAGCTATACTCTCTCAGCCTCTGAGGGACATCTCTTCTGAACAAATCTTGCCTAGAAAACCCCATGACATTGTAACCTTTGGGGCCCTATAAGTCATAAATGACTGGAAGGCACACAACAACAACTCCCACAATAGTGAGCCAGTGTGGTGTAACGGACTGAGTGTTGGACTAGGACTCTGAGAGGTCAGGGTTCGAATCGTCACTCAGACATGGAAACTCACTGGATTATCTTGGGCAAGCCACACTCTCTCAACCTCCGAGGGAGGCAATGGCACACCCCCTCTGAACAAATCTTGCACAGAAAACTCTGCAATAGGTTCAGCTTAAGAGTTGCCACGTCAAAATTGACTTGAATGCACACAACAACATTTCCCATAATCCCTCAATCAGCATGGTCCTGGGGATTCTGGGAGTTGTAACCTAAACCCCCAAATTTCCCCTAGGTCAGGACTATCCTCTTGTCTACTACCTCAGGGTCTTGGGTGCCCCTAGGCTCCTTATACCTCCCACACTTCACACAGCAGTTTGTGGGGCTGCAAAGGCAAAGCCCAGACCTAGCCTGGCCTAACGGTTTGAGCATTGGACTTTGGAGACCAAGGTTCAAACCCCAACTGAACCATGAAGCCAGTTAGGTGCCCTTGGGCAAGTCACACCTTCTCAGCCTTGGAGGATAGCAATGACAAACCCCCTCTGAAGAAATTTACCAAGAAAAGCCCAGGATAGACCCCATCCTGGGGTTATCTTGGCAAATTTTGCCTTAGGATTGCCATAAGTTGGAAACACCATGAAGGAACTCAACAACAACTAGGGCAAGTCACACTCTCTCAGCCTCAGAGGATGGCTATGGCAAACCTCTCTGAGCAAATGCTGCCAAGAAAACCCCATGATAGGATCACCTTAGGGTTGCCAGAAATGACTTGAATGGTTGTTGTTATTGTTGTTGTAATATTCATTTATATCCCACCCTTTTCTCAAAATTGGGACTCAGGGCTGCTGACAACATTAAAAAGACAGTACAATTAAAAACATGCCAAAATGGTACATTAAAACAGAAATACATCATTACAGTATTAAAACAAATTACATGTTAAAAAAAAATAAAAAGATAAACATGTTAAATATACTTTAAATCAATACAATCTGAAGGCACACAACAACAACAACAACAAAGGCAAAGCCACCAAGAGGAAAGGGGCTGGCATGCCTCTGGATCACCCTTTGCCTCCACAAAAAAGCCCTACCCACCCCTTTCTTTGCACTCCTCAAAAGCATGTCCCAAATGGGGGCAAGATGCCAGGGTTTGGGGGAGGCCTGTGGGTAGAGGGCACCAGGAAGGCAAAATGGAGGACAGGCAGGAAAAAAGGGAGGACATCTGTCAATGGAAGCTCCAAACACTCCTAGAAATGTCATTTCTTGCTTCTTAGTCCTGCCCAAAATGGAGGACAGGCAGGAAAAAAGAGAGGCCATTCCCCTTTAAAATCTTAACAACACTAACAGAAATATAAAGCCCTGCTTCTTAGACCTGCTCCAAATGGAGGACAAGCAGGAAACAAGGAGGCCATTGCCCATTAAAAGCTAAAGAAACACTACTATAAGTATAAATGGCTGCTCCTTAGCCCTGCTCCAAATGGAGGACAAGCAGGAAAAAGGGAGGACAAAGGCTGCAAACACTCCTAGCAATGTCAGTGCCTGCTTCTTAGTCCTGCCCAAAACACAGGACAAGCAGGAAAAAGGGAGGACATTCTCCAACAAAAGCTTTAAAAACACTAATCTAAATATAAACCCATTCGCCTTTGTCCTGCTCAAAATGGAGGACAAGCAGGAAAAAAGGAGGACATTCCCCAACAAAAGCTTTAAAAACACTAATCTAAATATAAATCCATGCGCCTTTGTCCTGCTCAAAATGGAGGACAAGCAGGAAAAAGGGAGGACATTCCCCAACAAAAGCTTTAAAAACACTAATCTAAATATAAACCCATTCGCCTTTGTCCTGCTCAAAATGGAGGACAAGCAGGAAAAAGGGAGGACATTCCCCAACAAAAGCTTTAAAAACACTAATCTAAATATAAATCCATTCGCCTTTGTCCTGCTCAAAATGGAGGACAAGCAGGAAAAAAGGAGGACATTCCCCAACAAAAGCTGCAAACACTCTGTCAGGGCCTGCTTCTTAGGGAATGGCTCCTGGAGAGAAGGTTGAAAGGGAGGGCATGTCCGGGGAAAAGAGGACGCCTGGTCCCATGCCTACTTACAGCCAGGGAGCCCAGGCGGCGGAGGTGGAGAAGGCGCCTCATTGCTCTGCGATCCTGAAAGCACTGAGGCGGAGCAGGAGAACAAGGGGGAAGAAGAGGAGGCGAGGCTTAGTAGTAGTTTCCCAAGGGCGCATGCCTAGTAGTAAACCCTCTTCCGACCTCTTGAACTCATGGCCCCAGCAGGGAGGGAGCCAAAGGGAATGGGGTCAGCAGGGGGCAGAGGAACAGTACTCCAGCCCCACAAATAGGCCTCTTCCTCACAAGCCAAGCCAGACAGAGCCTTAAATAATCTCCTTTTATTGCACTGACTTTGCCCAAAGATGGCAATTCCTCATGGGGCCAGCCCTCCAAACTGACTAACTCCTAAGACTCATCATTCAAAAGCCTTGCACCTTCTTTTCCACACTCAGGTTACTCATTGCTTGCAATTCCACTGTATAGCCCTGAATGGAATGGCAACAGTTGTCATACAATCAAGTGGCAACATTAAAAGGATCCTGTTATGTTGTGGAATCATATACATAGCCTTACCTGGTGTGGTAAGTCACGGTGCACACCCATTCCATAGGCAACCTACAAAGCAGGACCAAGCAAAAGCTTTGGAGGGTTACATACCACTGAGAAGCAGTGCTGTCCCGCCGCCGCCGCTTGCAGCGTCCAGGAGCCGCAGCTGCCACACCACGGGGCTCCTGGACGCTCAGAGGAAGGAGCGCAGAAATCGCACTCCTTCTCGGGCCCCAGAAGAGGCGCCGCAAGTGCCAAAGCGGACACTCACGGCGTCACTTCCGGTGCGCCAGGTGCGGACACAGAGCGTCTGTTACGTCAATATGGCGGCGGCCGTGTGGAACGGCTGCCGCCATATTCTACGAATTGAATACATATTAGGGTTACGTGCGTGCAGAAGCACCACCCCTTCCTAACCCTAATACGTATTTAATACATATTTTTGGCGGTCTATAACCCGCCTTTATGTCTTCTTTTTTGCACTCAAGTTACTCATTGATTGTAATTCCAGTGTATAGCCCTGAAAGGAATGGCAACAATTATCATACCATCAAGTGGCAACAATAAAAAGATCCATTTAAATTGTGGAATTATATACATAGTCTTACCTGGAGGGCTAACTCATGGTTTCTCACAATTCCATTGGCAACCCCCATAGAATCACCATGCAAAAGCTTTATGTCTTCTGTCTCGCTCACAGGTTACTCATAGATGGCAATTCCAGAAGATACCCCTGAAAGGAAAGGCCACAGTTATGACACAAGCAGGTGGCAACAGTAGGAGCTCCCTTCACATTACAGTAACATATTCATAGCCTTACCTGGTGGGGAAACTCATGTTCTATGCCCATTCAACCTCCATAGCAGGACCATGCAAAAGCTTTATGGCTTCTTGTTTGCACGCAGGTTACTCATACATGGCAATTCCAGTAGACACCCCTGAAAGGAAAGGCCACAGTTATGACACAAGCAGGTGGCAACAGTAGGAGCTCCCTTCACATTACAGTAACATATTCATAGCCTTACCTGGTGGGGAAACTCATGTTCTATGCCCATTCAACCTCCATAGCAGGACCATGCAAAAGCTTGATGTCTTCTTGTTTGCACTCAGGTTACTTACAGATGGCAATTCCAGTGTACAGCCCTGAATAGAAAGGCAACAGTTGTGACACAAGCAGGTGGTAACAGTAGGAAAATCACTTTACATTACAGTAAGATGCTCACAGCCTTACCTGGTGGGGAAACTCACGGTTTACGCCCATTCCATTGGCAACCTCCATAGCAGGACCATGCAAAAGCTTTATGTCTTCATTTTCGCACTCATGTTACTCACAGCTGGCAATGCCAGTGCATAGCCTTGAAAGGAAAGGGAACAGTTGTGACACAAGCAAGTGACAATAGTTGGAGGATCCCTTCACATTACAGAAATATACTCAAAAACCTTACCTGGTGGTTTAACTCATGGTGTATTCCCAATAGATAGGAATCCAATGAAGCCCCACCATGCAAAAGTATTAGACTTCTTTTCCACACTCAGGTTACTCATAGATGGCAATTCTAATGCATAGCCCTGAAAGGAAAGGCAAAAGTTGGGACACAAGCTAGTGGTAAAATTAAAACAATCCTCTTATATTATGGAATCATATACATAGCCTTACCTGGTGGGGTAACTCACGGTTTCCCCCCATTCCATTGGCAACCTCCACAGCAGGACCATGCAAAAGCTTCATGTCTTCTTTTTCGTACTCAGGTTACTCATAGATGGCAATTCCAGTGGATAGCCTTGAAAGGAAAGGCCACAGTTGTGAGACAAGCCAGTGGCAATAATAAATTGATCCCTTTATATTGTGGGATAATATACATAGTCTTACCTGGAGGGGTAACTCACGATGTTCCGCCACTCCATTGGCATCTTCACAAGTAAGACCATGGAAAAGCCTTACGACTTCTTTTTCACTCAGGTTACTCATAGACGGGAATTCCAGTATAAAGCCCCGAATGGAATCGCAACAGTTGTGACATAAGCAAGTGGCAAGAATAAAAGGATCCTTTCAAATTGTTCTATGATATATATAGTTTCCATGTTGGGGGGGCGTTAATTCATGATGTCTCCCAATTCCAATGGTATCCTCCCAAGCAGGACCAGGCAAAGCCTGATGTCTTCTTTTCCAAACTCAGGTTACTTATTGATTGTAATTCCAGTGTATAGCCCTGAAAGGAAAGGCCACAATTATGACACAAGCAGGTGGCAACAGTAGGAGGTCCCTTGACATTACAGTAACATATACATAGCCTTACCTGGTGTGGTAAGTCACGGTGCCCGCCCATTCCATTGGCAAACCCATAGCAGGACCATGCAAAAGCTTTATGGCTTCTTGTTTGCACGCAGGCTAGTCATACATGGCAATTCCAGTAGACACTCCTGAAAGGAAAGGCCACAATTATGACACAAGCAGGTGGCAACAGTAGGAGGTCCCTTCACATTACAATAACATATTCACAGACTTACCTGGTGGGGAAACTCATGGTCTACAACCATTCAACCTCCATAGCAGGACCATGCAAAAGCTTTATGTCTTCTTTTTTGCATTCAGGTTACTCATAGATGGCAATTCCAGTGGATAGCCTTGAAAGGAAAGCCCACAGTTGTGTGACAAGGTAGTGACAATATTAAAAGGAGAGCTTTGTATTGTGGTATCATATACATTGCCTGACCTGGTGTGGTAAGTCACGGTGCACACCCATTCCAATGGCAACCTCCATAGCAGGACCATGCAAAAGCTTCATGTCTTCTTTTCCACACTCAGGTTACTCATAGATGGCAATTCCAGTAGATACCCCTGAAAGGAAAGGCCACAGTTATGACACAAGCAGGTGGCAACAGTAGGAGCTCCCTTCACATTACAGTAACATATTCATAGCCTTACCTGGTGGGGAAACTCATGTTCTATGCCCATTCAACCTCCATAGCAGGACCATGAAAAAGCTTTATGTCTTCTTGTTTGCACTCAGGTTACTTAGAGATGGCAATTCCAGTGTATAGCCCTGAAAAGAAAGACAACAGTTGTGACACAAGCAGGTGGCAACAGTAGGAGCTCCCTTCACATTACAATAACATATTCATAGCCTTACCTATCTCGGCCTCAGAGGGAGCCATCAGGCAGACCCAGCAACATCGGGGACTGCCTGAAGGAAGAGGCCCCTCCCTCCTCAACTGTCATCTCGGCCTCAGAGGGAGCCATCAGGCAGACCAGCAACATCAGGGACTGCCTGAAGGAAGAGGCCCCTCCCTCCTCAACTGTCATCTTGGCCTCAGAGGGAGCCATCAGGCAGACCCAGCAACATCAGGGACTGCCTGAAGGAAGAGGCCCCTCCCTCCTCAACTGTCATCTCGGCCTCAGAGGGAGCCATCAGGCAGACTAGCAACATCAGGGACTGCCTGAAGGAAGAGGCCCCTCCCTCCTCAACTGTCATCTCGGCCTCAGAGGGAGCCATCAGGCAGACCCAGCAACATCAGGGACTGCCTGAAGGAAGAGGCCCCTCCCTCCTCAACTGTCATCTCGGCCTCAGAGGGAGCCATCAGGCAGACCCAGCAACATCGGGGACTGCCTGAAAGAAGAGGCCCCTCACTCCTCAACTGTCATCTTGGCCTCAGAGGGAGCCATCAGGCAGACCCAGCAACATCGGGGACTGCCTGAAGGAAGAGGCCCCTCCCTCCTCAATTGTCATCTCGGCCTCAGAGGGAGCCATCAGGCAGACCCAGCAACATCGGGGACTGCCTGAAGGAAGAGGCCCCTCCCTCCTCAACTGTCATCTTGGCCTCACAGGGAGCCATCAGGCAGACCCAGCAACATCAGGGACTGCCTGAAGGAAGAGGCCCCTCCCTCCTCAACTGTCATCTCGGCCTCAGAGGGAGCCATCAGGCAGACCCAGCAACATCTTGGACTGCCTGAAGGAAGAGGCCCCTCCCTCCTCAACTGTCATCTCGGCCTCAGAGGGAGCCATCAGGCAGACCCAGCAACATCGGGGACTGCCTGAAGGAAGAGGCCCCTCCCTCCTCAACTGTCATCTCGGCCTCAGAGGGAGCCATCAGGCAGACCCAGCAACATCGGGGACTGCCTGAAGGAAGAGGCCCCTCCCTCCTTAACTGTCATCTCGGCCTCAGAGGGAGCCATCAGGCAGACCCATCAACATCTTGGACTGCCTGAAGGAAGAGGCCCCTCCCTCCTCAACTGTCACCTCGGCCTCAGAGGGAGCCATCAGGCAGACCCAGCAACATCAGGGACTGCCTGAAGGAAGAGGCCCCTCCCTCCTCAACCGTCATCTCGGCCTCAGAGGGAGCCATCAGGCAGACCCAGCAACATCAGGGACGGCCTGAAGGAAGAGGCCCCTCCCTCCTCAACTGTCATCTCGGCCTCAGAGGGAGCCATCAGGCAGACCCAGCAACATCTTGGACTGCCTGAAGGAAGAGGCCCCTCCCTCCTCAACTGTCATCTCGGCCTCAGAGGGAGCCATCAGGCAGACCCAGCAACATCTTGGACTGCCTGAAGGAAGAGGCCCCTCCCTCCTCAACTGTCATCTCGGCCTCAGAGGGAGCCATCAGGCAGACCCAGCAACATCTTGGACTGCCTGATGGAAGAGGCCCCTCCCTCCTCAACTGTCATCTCGGCCTCAGAGGGAGCCATCAGGCAGACCCAGCAACATCAGGGACTGCCTGAAGGAAGAGGCCCCTCCCTCCTCAACTGTCATCTTGGCCTCAGAGGGAGCCATCAGGCAGACCCAGCAACATCAGGGACTGCCTGAAGGAAGAGGCCCCTCCCTCCTCAACTGTCATCTCGGCCTCAGAGGGAGCCATCAGGCAGACCAGCAACATCAGGGACTACCTGAAGGAAGAGGCCCCTCCCTCCTCAACTGTCATCTCGGCTTCAGAGGGAGCCATCAGGCAGACCCAGCAACATCTTGGACTGCCTGAAGGAAGAGGCCCCTCCCTCCTCAACTGTCATCTCAGCCTCAGAGGGAGCCATCAGGCAGACCCAGCAACATCAGGGACTGCCTGATGGAAGAGGCCCCTCCCTCCTCAACTGTCATCTCGGCCTCAGAGGGAGCCATCAGGCAGACCCAGCAACATCTTGGACTGCCTGAAGGATGAGACTTCTCCCTCCTTTAACTGTATTTTGTATTGTATTACGATTTTTCTGTACACCGCTATGATCATCGCGGAATAGCGGTCTATAAATAAAACATATTATTATTATTATTATTATTATTACCTGGTGGGGAAACTCATGGTCTCCGCCCCTTCAACCTCCATAGCAGGACCATGCAAAAGCTTTATGTCTTCTTGTTTGCACGCAGGTTTCTCATACATGGCAATTCCAGTAGATACCTCTGAAAGGAAAGGCCACAGTTATGACACAAGCAGGTGGCAACAGTAGGAGCTCCCTTCACATTACAGTAACATATTCATAGCCTTACCTGGTGGGGAAACTCATGTTCTAGGCCCATTCAACCTCCATAGCAGGACCATGCAAAAGCTTTAAGTCTTCTTGTTTGCACTCAGGTTACTTACAGATGGCAGTTCCAGTGTATAGCCCTGAATAGAAAGGCAACAGTTGTGACACAAGCAGGTGGTAACAGTAGGAAAATCACTTTACATTACAGTAAGATGCTCACAGCCTTACCTGGTGAGGAAACTCACGGTTTACGCCCATTCCATTGGCAACCTCCATAGCAGGACCATGCAAAAGCTTTATGTCTTCATTTTCACACTCATGTTACTCATAGATGGCAATGCCAGTGCATAGCCCTGAAAGGAAAGGCAACAGTTGTGACACAAGCAAGTGGCAATAGTTGGAGGATCCCTTCACATTACAGAAATATACTCAAAAACCTTACCAGGTGGTTTAACTCATGGTGTATTCCCAATAGATAGGAATCCAACGAAGCCCCACCATGCAAAAGTATTAGACTTCTTTTCCACACTCAGGTTACTCATAGATGGCAATTCTAATGCATAGCCCTGAAAGGAAAGGCAAAAGTTGGGACACAAGCTAATGGTAAAATTAAAACAATCCTTATATATTATGGAATCATATAAATAGCCTTACCTGGTGGGGTAACGCACGGTTTCCCCCCATTCCATTGGCAACCTCCACAGCAGGACCATGCAAAAGCTTCATGTCTTCTTTTTCGTACTCAGGTTACTCATAGATTGCAATTGGAATGGATAGCCTTGAAAGGAAAGGCCACAGTTGTGTGACAAGCTAGTGACAATATTAAAAAGAGCGCTTTGTATTGTGGTATCATATACATAGCCTGACCTGGTGTGGTAAGTCACGGTGCACACCCATTCCATTGGCAACCTCCATAGCAGGACCATGCAAAAGCTTCATGTCTTCTTGTTTGCACTCAGGTTACTTACAGATGGCAATTCCAGTGTATAGCCCTGAATAGAAAGGCAACAGTTGTGACACAAGCAGGTGGCAACAGTAGGAGCTCCCTTCACATTACAGTAACATATTCATAGCCTTACCTGGTGGGGAAACTCATGTTCTAAGCCCATTCAACCTCCATAGCAGGACCATGCAAAAGCTTGATGTCTTCTTGTTTGCACTCAGGTTACTTACAGATGGCAATTCCAGTGTATAGCCCTGAATAGAAAGGCAACAGTTGTGACACAAGCAGGTGGCAACAGTAGGAGGATCACTTTACATAACAGTAAGATGCTCACAGCCTTACCTGGTGGGGAAACTCATGGTTTACGCCCATTCCATTGGCAACCTCCATAGCAGGACCAGGCAAAAGCTTTATGTCTTCATTTTCGCACTCATGTTACTCATAGATGGCAATTCTAATGCATAGCCCTGAAAGGAAAGGCAAAAGTTGGGACACAAGCTAGTGGTAAAATTAAAACAAACATTTTATATTATGGAATCATACACATAGCCTTACCTGTTGGGGTAACTCACGGTTTCCCCCCATTCCATTGGCAACATCCACAGCAGGACCATGCAAAAGCTTCAGGTCTTCTTTTTCGTACTCAGGTTACTCATAGATTGCAATTCCAGTGGATAGCCTTGAACGGAAAGGCCACAGTTGTGAGATGAGCCAGTGGAAATAATAAATTGATCCCTTTACATTGTGGGATAATATACATAGTCTTACCTGGAGGGGTAACTCACGATGTTCCGCCACTCCATTGGCATCCTCCCAAGTAAGACCATGGAAAAGCCTTACGACTTCTTTTTCATTCAGGTTTCTCATAGACGGGAATTCCAGTATAAAGCCCCGAATGGAATCGTAACAGTTGTGACATAAGCAAGTGGCAAGAATAAAAGCATCCATTCAAATTGTTCTATCATATACATAGTTTCCATGTTGGGGGGGCGTTAATTCATGATGTCTCCCAATTCCAATGGTATCCTCCCAAGCAGGACCAGGCAAAGCCTGATGTCTTCTTTTCCAAACTCAGGTTACTTATTGATTGTAATTCCAGTGTATAGCCCTGAAAGGAAAGGCCACAATTATGACACAAGCAGGTGGCAACAGTTGGAGGTCCCTTCACATTACAGTAACATATTCATAGCCTTACCTGGTGGGGAAACTATGCCCATTCAACCTCCATAGCAGGACCATGCAAAAGCTTTATGTCTCCTTGCTTGCACTCAGGTTACTCATACATGGCAATTCCAGTAGACACTACTGAAAGGAAAGGCCACAATTATGACACAAGCAGGTGACAAAAGTAGGAGGTCCCTTCACAATACAATAACATATTCATTGCCTTACCTGGTGTGGAAACTCATGGTCTACAACCATTCAACCTCCATAGCAGGACCATGCAAAAGCTTTATGTCTTCTTTTTTGCATTCAGGTTACTCATAGATGGCAATTCCAGTGGATAGCCTAGAAAGGAAAGGCCACAGTTGTGTGACAAGCTTGTGACAATATTAAAAGGAGAGGTTTGTATTGTGGTATCATATACATAGCCTGACCTGGTGTGGTAAGTCACGGTGCACACCCATTCCAATGGCAACCTCCATAGCAGGACCATGCAAAAGCTTCATGTCTTCTTTACCGCACTCAAGTTACTCATAGATGTCAATTCCAGTAGATAACCCTGAAAGGAAAGGCCACAGTTATGACACAAGCAGGTGGCAACAGTAGGAGTTCCCATCACATTACAGTAACATATTCATAGCCTTACCTGGTGGGGAAACTCATGGTGTAGGCCCATTCAGCCTCCATAGCAGGACCATGCAAAAGCTTTATGTCTTCTTGTTTGCACTCAGGTTACTCATAGATGGCAATTCCAGTGGATAGCCTTGAAAGGAAAGGCCACAGTTGTGAGACAAGCCAGTGGCAATAATAAATTGATCCCTTTAAATTGTGGGATAATATACATAGTCTTACCTGGAGGGGTAACTCACGATGTTCTGCCACTCCATTGGCATCTTTCCAAGTAAGACCATGCAAAAGCCTTACGACTTCTTTTTCACTCAGGTTACTCATAGATGGGAATTCCAGTATAAAGCCCCGAATGGAATCGTAACAGTTGTGACATAAGCAAGTGGCAAGAATAAAAGGATCCATTCAAATTGATCTATGATATATATAGTTTCCATGTTGGGGGGGCATTAATTCATGATGTCTCCCAATTCCAATGGTATCCTCCCAAGCAGGACCAGGCAAAAGCCTGATGTCTTCTTTTCCAAACTCAGGTTACTTATTGATTGTAATTCAAAGACCTTTTTACCCTTGGATCCCCCTCCCCTCCATGGCCATGCCTCTCTCCAAGGGTCCCACCGGCCTTCATTTCTCATAATAACTCCCCAAGTACCCGGGACACAAGGAATCCCCGAAGGAGCGGGCAGGGAAGGAAAGAGGGATAGGAGGCCTTGCAGGACCCCTGCCTTTCTTTGGGGGGCGAAGAGGGGCTTCTCCCCTCCAGCCATTCCTCTGAATGAACAAGGGCTCTCCCCACTTCCCTCCCTCCCTAAGAAGAGACTGTGAGGGCAGAAATGGCTTCTGGGGCTGAGACTGTGCAGGCGCATATAGTCCCAAAGGCCCCTCCTCAGCATGCACAGGGATTGCCAGGGCCTAGATGCTGCTGCTTATTCCGCTGGCGGCCTTTGTGGGAAAGGAAGATATGCGCCGGGGTTCAGTGGCCTCTCCTTCCTTCCCTTGAGGAGACCGCAATGGAGGCCAAGGTGCAGAGTTGGACTCAGGAGGGAAAGGCAGGAAAGGAAGGCTCTGCTTTGGAAATATAGCTCTCTCTGTGTATCCTGTATGTTTGTGTCTGTGTGTCTGTGCTGTTCTTATGGCTGGGAATGGAGATGAGAACTGAGGAAAGAAGAAAGGGTCATTTTTGGGCAAATTCAGAAATTCTGTGCATCAAAGTCCAGTGTGTTGAAACAGTAAAGAACTTTATTGAGAACACATAGAAATTCAGTGTTTAAGCCAGAATTGACCACTCCAATACAAACAATATATTAAAACCCCTAAAACCTAAAACATGACCCTCTTCCAAACCTAGCCCCCACTTTCAATTCCCCCAGTCTCTGCCCCACAGGTAACAAGGCCCCCTTTTGCCATTCCCACAAACTAGCCCTTTTTGTTAATACCTGCCCCCAACTTTCTTCAGCCAAAATCCCACACATTGCAAAAGCTATAATTCCCATAACTATTCTAACCAGCTGCAACAAATCCCAACCTCCCATCTACCTAACCTATACCACAACCCACAATCCCCAGCCAAATTGACAACCCAAAGCAATTATCTATACTATTGGCAATTAAAACCTAAACTTAACAAAATCCAACTTGAAAACATACAGAAATATTGACAGAGAAATTTTACAAATAAGATCACAAGGGGATTTTCTGTATTCTGTATTTTTTGTATTCGTTATTGACAAATATAATGTTAGGATTTCTGTGGCTTCTCTCCTGTGTGGACTCTCTGATGTAACATTAGGATTGACTTCCGAGAAAAACATTTCCCACAACGCTGGCATTTGTATGGATTCTCTCCTGTGTGGACTCTCTGATGTATCATTAGGATTGACTTCCGAGAAAAACATTTCCCACAATGCTGGCATTTGTATGGTTTCTCTCCAGTGTGGACTCTCTGATGTATCACTAGGTATGACTTTGAAGAAAAACATTTCCCACAATGCTGGCATTTGTATGGCTTTGCTCCTGTGTGAGATCTCTGATGTATCACTAGGTATGACTTCGAAGTAAAACATTTCCCACAATGCTGGCATTTGCATGGCTTCTCTCCTGTGTGGACTCTCTGATGTTTCACTAGGTCTGACTTCTGAGAAAAACATTTCCGACAAAGCTGGCATTTGTATGGCTTCTCTCCACAATTATGACACAAGCAGATGGCAACAGTAGGAGGTCCCTGGACATTACAGTAACATATACATAGCCTTACCTGGTGTGGTAAGTCACGGTGCCCGCCCATTCCATTGGCAAACTCCATAGCAGGACCATGCAAAAGCTTTATGTCTTCTTGTTTGCACGCAGGCTAGTCATACATGGCAATTCCAGTAGACACTACTGAAAGGAAAGGCCACAATTATGACACAAGCAGGTGGCAAAAGTAGGAGGTCCCTTCACAATACAATAACATATTCATTGCCTTACCTGGTGTGGAAACTCATGGTCTACAACCATTCAACCTCCATAGCAGGACCATGGAAAAGCTTTATGTCTTCTTTTTTGCATTCAGATTACTCATAGATGGCAATTCCAGTGGATAGCCTTGAAAGGAAAGGCCACAGTTGTGTGACAATGTAGTGACAATATTAAACAGAGCGCTTTGGATTGTGGTATCATATACATAGCCTGACCTGGTGTGGTAAGTCACGGTGCACACCCATTCCAATGGCAACCTCCATAGCAGGACCATGCAAAAGCTTCATGTCTTCTTTTCCGCACTCAGGTTACTCATAGATGGCAATTCCAGTAGATACCCCTGAAAGGAAAGGCCACAGTTATGACACAAGCAGGTGGCAACAGTAGGAGCTCCCTTCACATTACAGTAACATATTCATAGCCTTACCTGGTGGGGAAACTCATGTTCTAGGCCAATTCAACCTCCATAGCAGGACCATGCAAAAGCTTGATGTCTTCTTGTTTGCAGTCAGGTTACTTACAGATGGCAATTCCAGTGTATAGCCCTGAATAGAAAGGCAACAGTTGTGACACAAGCAGGTGGCAACAGTAGAAGGATCACTTTACATTACAGTAAGATGCTCACAGCCTTACCTGGTGCGGAAACTCACGATTTACGCCCATTCCATTGGCAACCTCCATAGCAGGACCATGCAAAAGCTTTATGTCTTCATTTTCGCACTCATGTTACTCACAGCTGGCAATGCCAGTGCATAGCCTTGAAAGGAAAGGGAACAGTTGTGACACAAGCAAGTGGCAATAGTTGGAGGATCCCTTCACATTACAGAAATATACTCAAAAACCTTACCTGGTGGTTTAACTCATGGTGTATTCCCAATAGACAGGAATCCAACGAAGCCCCACCATGCAAAAGTATTAGACTTCTTTTCCACATTCAGGTTACTCATAGATGGCAATTCTAATGCATAGCCCTGAAAGGAAAGGCAAAAGTTGGGACACAAGCTAATGGTAAAATTAAAACAATCCTTATATATTATGGAATCATATAAATAGCCTTACCTGGTGGGGTAACACACGGTTTCCCCCCATTCCATTGGCAACCTCCACAGCAGGACCATGCAAAAGCTTCATGTCTTCTTTTTCGTACTCAGGTTACTCATAGATGGCAATTCCAGTGGATAGCCTTGAAATAAAGGCTACAGTTGTGAGACAAGCCAGTGGCAATAATAAATTGATCCGTTTATATTGTGGGATAATATACATAGTCTTACCTGGAGGGGTAACTCACGATGTTCCGCCACTCCATTGGCATCTTCCCAAGTAAGACCATGGAAAAGCCTTACGACTTCTTTTTCACTCAGGTTACTCATAGGCGGGAATTCCAGTATAAAGCCCCGAATGGAATCGTAACAGTTGTGACATAAGCAAGTGGCAAGAATAAAAGGATCCTTTCAAATTGTTCTATGATATATATAGTTTCCATGTTGGGGGGCGATAATTCATGATGTCTCCCAATTCCAATGGTATCCTCCCAAGCAGGACCAGGCAAAAGCCTGATGTCTTCTTTTCCAAACTCAGGTTACTTATTGATTGTAATTCCAGTGTATAGCCCTGAAAGGAAAGGCCACAATTATGACACAAGCAGGTGCTAACAGTAGGAGGTCCCTTGACATTACAGTAACATATACATAGCCTTACCTGGTGTGGTAAGTCACGGTGCCCGCCCATTCCATTGGCAAACCCATAGCAGGACCATGCAAAAGCTTTATGGCTTCTTGTTTGCACGCAGGCTAGTCATACATGGCAATTCCAGTAGACACTCCTGAAAGGAAAGGCCACAATTATGACACAAGCAGGTGGCAACAGTAGGAGGTCCCTTCACATTACAATAACATATTCACAGACTTACCTGGTGGGGAAACTCATGGTCTACAACCATTCAACCTCCATAGCAGGACCATGCAAAAGCTTTATGTCTTCTTTTTTGCATTCAGGTTACTCATAGATGGCAATTCCAGTGGATAGCCTTGAAAGGAAAGGCCACAGTTGTGTGACAAGGTAGTGACAATATTAAAAAGAGCGCTTTGTATTGTGGTATCATATACATAGCCTGACCTGGTGTGGTAAGTCACGGTGCACACCCATTCCAATGGCAACCTCCATAGCAGGACCATGCAAAAGCTTTATGGCTTCTTGTTTGCACGCAGGTTACTCATACATGGCAATTCCAGTAGATACCCCTGAAAGGAAAGGCCACAGTTATGACACAAGCAGGTGGCAACAGTAGGAGCTCCCTTCACATTACAGTAACATATTCATAGCCTTACCTGGTGGGGAAACTCATGTTCTATGCCCATTCAACCTCCATAGCAGGACCATGCAAAAGCTTGATGTCTTCTTGTTTGCACTCAGGTTACTTACAGATGGCAATTCCAGTGTATAGCCCTGAATAGAAAGGCAACAGTTGTGACACAAGCAGGTGGTAACAGTAGGAAAAATACTTTACATTACAGTAAGATGCTCACAGCCTTACCTGGTGGGGAAACTCACGGTTTACGCCCATTCCATTGGCAACCTCCATAGCAGGACCATGCAAAAGCTTTATGTCTTCATTTTCGCACTCATGTTACTCACAGCTGGAAATGCCAGTGCATAGCCCTGAAAGGAAAGGGAACAGTTGTGACACAAGCAAGTGGCAATAGTTGGAGGATCCCTTCACATTACAGAAATATACTAAAAAACCTTACCTGGTGGTTTAACTCATGGTGTATTCCCAATAGATAGGAATCCAACGAAGCCACACCATGCAAAAGTATTAGTCTACTTTTCCACACTCAGGTTACTCATAGATGGCAATTCTAATGCATAGCCCTGAAAGGAAAGGCAAAAGTTGGGACACAAGCTAGTGGTAAAATTAAAACAATCCTTTTATATTATGGAATCATATACATAGCCTTACCTGGTGGGGTAACTCACCGTTTCCCCGATTCCATTGGCAACCTCCACAGCAGGACCATGCAAAAGCTTCAGGTCTTCTTTTTCGTACTCAGGTTACTCATAGATGGCAATTCCAGTGGATAGCCTTGAAAGGAAAGGCCACAGTTGTGAGACAAGCCAGTGGCAATAATAAATTGATCCCTTTATATTGTGGGATAATATACATAGTCTTACCTGGAGGGGTAACTCACGATGTTCCGCCACTCCATTGGCATCTTCCCAAGTAAGACCATGGAAAAGCCTTACGACTTCTTTTTCACTCAGGTTACTCATAGACGGGAATTCCAGTATAAAGCCCCGAATGGAATCGTAACAGTTGTGACATAAGCAAGTGGCAAGAATAAAAGGATCCTTTCAAATTGTTCTATGATATATATAGTTTCCATGTTGGGGGGGCGTTAATTCATGATGTCTCCCAATTCCAATGGTATGCTCCCAAGCAGGACCAGGCAAAAGCCTGATGTCTTCTTTTCCAAACTCAGGTTACTTATTGATTGTAATTCCAGTGTATAGCCCTGAAAGGAAAGGCCACAATTATGACACAAGCAGGTGGCAACAGTAGGAGGTCCCTGGACATTACAGTAACATATACATAGCCTTACCTGGTGTGGTAAGTCACGGTGCCCGCCCATTCCATTGGCAAACTCCATAGCAGGACCATGCAAAAGCTTTATGTCTTCTTGTTTGCACGCAGGATACTCATACATGGCAATTCCAGTAGACACTACTGAAAGGAAAGGCCACAATTATGACACAAGCAGGTGGCAAAAGTAGGAGGTCCCTTCACAATACAATAACATATTCATTGCCTTACCTGGTGTGGAAACTCATGGTCTACAACCATTCAACCTCCATAGCAGGACCATGCAAAAGCTTTATGTCTTCTTTTTTGCATTCAGGTTACTCATAGATGGCAATTCCAGTGGATAGCCTTGAAAGGAAAGGCCACAGTTGTGTGACAAGGTAGTGACAATATTAAAAAGAGCGCTTTGTATTGTGGTATCATATACATAGCCTGACCTGGTGTGGTAAGTCACGGTGCACACCCATTCCAATGGCAACCTCCATAGCAGGACCATGCAAAAGCTTCATGTCTTCTTTTCCGCACTCAGGTTACTCATAGATGGCAATTCCAGTAGATACCCCTGAAAGGAAAGGCCACAGTTATGACACAAGCAGGTGGCAAGAGTAGGAGCTCCCTTCACATTACAGTAACATATTCATAGCCTTACCTGGTGGGGAAACTCATGTTCTATGCCCATTCAACCTCCATAGCAGGACCATGCAAAAGCTTGATGTCTTCTTGTATGCAGTCAGGTTACTTGCAGATGGCAATTCCAGTGTATAGCCCTGAATAGAAAGGCAACAGTTGTGACACAAACAGGTGGCAACAGTAGGAGGATAACTTTACATTACAGTAAGATGCTCACAGCCTTACCTGGTGGGGAAACTCACGATTTACGCCCATTCCATTGGCAACCTCCATAGCAGGACCATGCAAAAGCTTTATGTCTTCATTTTCGCACTCATGTTACTCACAGCTGGCAATGCCAGTGCATACCCTTGAAAGGAAAGGGAACAGTTGTGACACAAGCAAGTGACAATAGTTGGAGGATCCCTTCACATTACAGAAATATACTCAAAAACCTTACCTGGTGGTTTAACTCATGCTGTATTCCCAATAGATAGGAATCCAATGAAGCCCCACCATGCAAAAGTATTAGACTTGTTTTCCACACTCAGGTTACTCATAGATGGCAATTCTAATGCATAGCCCTGAAAGGAAAGGCAAAAGTTGGGACACAAGCTAGTGGTAAAATTAAAACAAACATTTTATATTATGGAATCATACACATAGCCTTACCTGTTGGGGTAACTCACGGTTTCCCCCCATTCCATTGGCAACATCCACAGCAGGACCATGCAAAAGCTTCAGGTCTTCTTTTTCGTACTCAGGTTACTCATAGATTGCAATTCCAGTGGATAGCCTTGAACGGAAAGGCCACAGTTGTGAGATGAGCCAGTGGAAATAATAAATTGATCCCTTTACATTGTGGGATAATATACATAGTCTTACCTGGAGGGGTAACTCACGATGTTCCGCCACTCCATTGGCATCCTCCCAAGTAAGACCATGGAAAAGCCTTACGACTTCTTTTTCATTCAGGTTTCTCATAGACGGGAATTCCAGTATAAAGCCCCGAATGGAATCGTAACAGTTGTGACATAAGCAAGTGGCAAGAATAAAAGCATCCATTCAAATTGTTCTATCATATACATAGTTTCCATGTTGGGGGGGCGTTAATTCATGATGTCTCCCAATTCCAATGGTATCCTCCCAAGCAGGACCAGGCAAAGCCTGATGTCTTCTTTTCCAAACTCAGGTTACTTATTGATTGTAATTCCAGTGTATAGCCCTGAAAGGAAAGGCCACAATTATGACACAAGCAGGTGGCAACAGTTGGAGGTCCCTTCACATTACAGTAACATATTCATAGCCTTACCTGGTGGGGAAACTATGCCCATTCAACCTCCATAGCAGGACCATGCAAAAGCTTTATGTCTCCTTGCTTGCACTCAGGTTACTCATACATGGCAATTCCAGTAGACACTACTGAAAGGAAAGGCCACAATTATGACACAAGCAGGTGACAAAAGTAGGAGGTCCCTTCACAATACAATAACATATTCATTGCCTTACCTGGTGTGGAAACTCATGGTCTACAACCATTCAACCTCCATAGCAGGACCATGCAAAAGCTTTATGTCTTCTTTTTTGCATTCAGGTTACTCATAGATGGCAATTCCAGTGGATAGCCTAGAAAGGAAAGGCCACAGTTGTGTGACAAGCTTGTGACAATATTAAAAGGAGAGGTTTGTATTGTGGTATCATATACATAGCCTGACCTGGTGTGGTAAGTCACGGTGCACACCCATTCCAATGGCAACCTCCATAGCAGGACCATGCAAAAGCTTCATGTCTTCTTTACCGCACTCAAGTTACTCATAGATGTCAATTCCAGTAGATAACCCTGAAAGGAAAGGCCACAGTTATGACACAAGCAGGTGGCAACAGTAGGAGTTCCCATCACATTACAGTAACATATTCATAGCCTTACCTGGTGGGGAAACTCATGGTGTAGGCCCATTCAGCCTCCATAGCAGGACCATGCAAAAGCTTTATGTCTTCTTGTTTGCACTCAGGTTACTCATAGATGGCAATTCCAGTGGATAGCCTTGAAAGGAAAGGCCACAGTTGTGAGACAAGCCAGTGGCAATAATAAATTGATCCCTTTAAATTGTGGGATAATATACATAGTCTTACCTGGAGGGGTAACTCACGATGTTCTGCCACTCCATTGGCATCTTTCCAAGTAAGACCATGCAAAAGCCTTACGACTTCTTTTTCACTCAGGTTACTCATAGATGGGAATTCCAGTATAAAGCCCCGAATGGAATCGTAACAGTTGTGACATAAGCAAGTGGCAAGAATAAAAGGATCCATTCAAATTGATCTATGATATATATAGTTTCCATGTTGGGGGGGCATTAATTCATGATGTCTCCCAATTCCAATGGTATCCTCCCAAGCAGGACCAGGCAAAAGCCTGATGTCTTCTTTTCCAAACTCAGGTTACTTATTGATTGTAATTCAAAGACCTTTTTACCCTTGGATCCCCCTCCCCTCCATGGCCATGCCTCTCTCCAAGGGTCCCACCGGCCTTCATTTCTCATAATAACTCCCCAAGTACCCGGGACACAAGGAATCCCCGAAGGAGCGGGCAGGGAAGGAAAGAGGGATAGGAGGCCTTGCAGGACCCCTGCCTTTCTTTGGGGGGCGAAGAGGGGCTTCTCCCCTCCAGCCATTCCTCTGAATGAACAAGGGCTCTCCCCACTTCCCTCCCTCCCTAAGAAGAGACTGTGAGGGCAGAAATGGCTTCTGGGGCTGAGACTGTGCAGGCGCATATAGTCCCAAAGGCCCCTCCTCAGCATGCACAGGGATTGCCAGGGCCTAGATGCTGCTGCTTATTCCGCTGGCGGCCTTTGTGGGAAAGGAAGATATGCGCCGGGGTTCAGTGGCCTCTCCTTCCTTCCCTTGAGGAGACCGCAATGGAGGCCAAGGTGCAGAGTTGGACTCAGGAGGGAAAGGCAGGAAAGGAAGGCTCTGCTTTGGAAATATAGCTCTCTCTGTGTATCCTGTATGTTTGTGTCTGTGTGTCTGTGCTGTTCTTATGGCTGGGAATGGAGATGAGAACTGAGGAAAGAAGAAAGGGTCATTTTTGGGCAAATTCAGAAATTCTGTGCATCAAAGTCCAGTGTGTTGAAACAGTAAAGAACTTTATTGAGAACACATAGAAATTCAGTGTTTAAGCCAGAATTGACCACTCCAATACAAACAATATATTAAAACCCCTAAAACCTAAAACATGACCCTCTTCCAAACCTAGCCCCCACTTTCAATTCCCCCAGTCTCTGCCCCACAGGTAACAAGGCCCCCTTTTGCCATTCCCACAAACTAGCCCTTTTTGTTAATACCTGCCCCCAACTTTCTTCAGCCAAAATCCCACACATTGCAAAAGCTATAATTCCCATAACTATTCTAACCAGCTGCAACAAATCCCAACCTCCCATCTACCTAACCTATACCACAACCCACAATCCCCAGCCAAATTGACAACCCAAAGCAATTATCTATACTATTGGCAATTAAAACCTAAACTTAACAAAATCCAACTTGAAAACATACAGAAATATTGACAGAGAAATTTTACAAATAAGATCACAAGGGGATTTTCTGTATTCTGTATTTTTTGTATTCGTTATTGACAAATATAATGTTAGGATTTCTGTGGCTTCTCTCCTGTGTGGACTCTCTGATGTAACATTAGGATTGACTTCCGAGAAAAACATTTCCCACAACGCTGGCATTTGTATGGATTCTCTCCTGTGTGGACTCTCTGATGTATCATTAGGATTGACTTCCGAGAAAAACATTTCCCACAATGCTGGCATTTGTATGGTTTCTCTCCAGTGTGGACTCTCTGATGTATCACTAGGTATGACTTTGAAGAAAAACATTTCCCACAATGCTGGCATTTGTATGGCTTTGCTCCTGTGTGAGATCTCTGATGTATCACTAGGTATGACTTCGAAGTAAAACATTTCCCACAATGCTGGCATTTGCATGGCTTCTCTCCTGTGTGGACTCTCTGATGTTTCACTAGGTCTGACTTCTGAGAAAAACATTTCCGACAAAGCTGGCATTTGTATGGCTTCTCTCCACAATTATGACACAAGCAGATGGCAACAGTAGGAGGTCCCTGGACATTACAGTAACATATACATAGCCTTACCTGGTGTGGTAAGTCACGGTGCCCGCCCATTCCATTGGCAAACTCCATAGCAGGACCATGCAAAAGCTTTATGTCTTCTTGTTTGCACGCAGGCTAGTCATACATGGCAATTCCAGTAGACACTACTGAAAGGAAAGGCCACAATTATGACACAAGCAGGTGGCAAAAGTAGGAGGTCCCTTCACAATACAATAACATATTCATTGCCTTACCTGGTGTGGAAACTCATGGTCTACAACCATTCAACCTCCATAGCAGGACCATGGAAAAGCTTTATGTCTTCTTTTTTGCATTCAGATTACTCATAGATGGCAATTCCAGTGGATAGCCTTGAAAGGAAAGGCCACAGTTGTGTGACAATGTAGTGACAATATTAAACAGAGCGCTTTGGATTGTGGTATCATATACATAGCCTGACCTGGTGTGGTAAGTCACGGTGCACACCCATTCCAATGGCAACCTCCATAGCAGGACCATGCAAAAGCTTCATGTCTTCTTTTCCGCACTCAGGTTACTCATAGATGGCAATTCCAGTAGATACCCCTGAAAGGAAAGGCCACAGTTATGACACAAGCAGGTGGCAACAGTAGGAGCTCCCTTCACATTACAGTAACATATTCATAGCCTTACCTGGTGGGGAAACTCATGTTCTAGGCCAATTCAACCTCCATAGCAGGACCATGCAAAAGCTTGATGTCTTCTTGTTTGCAGTCAGGTTACTTACAGATGGCAATTCCAGTGTATAGCCCTGAATAGAAAGGCAACAGTTGTGACACAAGCAGGTGGCAACAGTAGAAGGATCACTTTACATTACAGTAAGATGCTCACAGCCTTACCTGGTGCGGAAACTCACGATTTACGCCCATTCCATTGGCAACCTCCATAGCAGGACCATGCAAAAGCTTTATGTCTTCATTTTCGCACTCATGTTACTCACAGCTGGCAATGCCAGTGCATAGCCTTGAAAGGAAAGGGAACAGTTGTGACACAAGCAAGTGGCAATAGTTGGAGGATCCCTTCACATTACAGAAATATACTCAAAAACCTTACCTGGTGGTTTAACTCATGGTGTATTCCCAATAGACAGGAATCCAACGAAGCCCCACCATGCAAAAGTATTAGACTTCTTTTCCACATTCAGGTTACTCATAGATGGCAATTCTAATGCATAGCCCTGAAAGGAAAGGCAAAAGTTGGGACACAAGCTAATGGTAAAATTAAAACAATCCTTATATATTATGGAATCATATAAATAGCCTTACCTGGTGGGGTAACACACGGTTTCCCCCCATTCCATTGGCAACCTCCACAGCAGGACCATGCAAAAGCTTCATGTCTTCTTTTTCGTACTCAGGTTACTCATAGATGGCAATTCCAGTGGATAGCCTTGAAATAAAGGCTACAGTTGTGAGACAAGCCAGTGGCAATAATAAATTGATCCGTTTATATTGTGGGATAATATACATAGTCTTACCTGGAGGGGTAACTCACGATGTTCCGCCACTCCATTGGCATCTTCCCAAGTAAGACCATGGAAAAGCCTTACGACTTCTTTTTCACTCAGGTTACTCATAGGCGGGAATTCCAGTATAAAGCCCCGAATGGAATCGTAACAGTTGTGACATAAGCAAGTGGCAAGAATAAAAGGATCCTTTCAAATTGTTCTATGATATATATAGTTTCCATGTTGGGGGGCGATAATTCATGATGTCTCCCAATTCCAATGGTATCCTCCCAAGCAGGACCAGGCAAAAGCCTGATGTCTTCTTTTCCAAACTCAGGTTACTTATTGATTGTAATTCCAGTGTATAGCCCTGAAAGGAAAGGCCACAATTATGACACAAGCAGGTGCTAACAGTAGGAGGTCCCTTGACATTACAGTAACATATACATAGCCTTACCTGGTGTGGTAAGTCACGGTGCCCGCCCATTCCATTGGCAAACCCATAGCAGGACCATGCAAAAGCTTTATGGCTTCTTGTTTGCACGCAGGCTAGTCATACATGGCAATTCCAGTAGACACTCCTGAAAGGAAAGGCCACAATTATGACACAAGCAGGTGGCAACAGTAGGAGGTCCCTTCACATTACAATAACATATTCACAGACTTACCTGGTGGGGAAACTCATGGTCTACAACCATTCAACCTCCATAGCAGGACCATGCAAAAGCTTTATGTCTTCTTTTTTGCATTCAGGTTACTCATAGATGGCAATTCCAGTGGATAGCCTTGAAAGGAAAGGCCACAGTTGTGTGACAAGGTAGTGACAATATTAAAAAGAGCGCTTTGTATTGTGGTATCATATACATAGCCTGACCTGGTGTGGTAAGTCACGGTGCACACCCATTCCAATGGCAACCTCCATAGCAGGACCATGCAAAAGCTTTATGGCTTCTTGTTTGCACGCAGGTTACTCATACATGGCAATTCCAGTAGATACCCCTGAAAGGAAAGGCCACAGTTATGACACAAGCAGGTGGCAACAGTAGGAGCTCCCTTCACATTACAGTAACATATTCATAGCCTTACCTGGTGGGGAAACTCATGTTCTATGCCCATTCAACCTCCATAGCAGGACCATGCAAAAGCTTGATGTCTTCTTGTTTGCACTCAGGTTACTTACAGATGGCAATTCCAGTGTATAGCCCTGAATAGAAAGGCAACAGTTGTGACACAAGCAGGTGGTAACAGTAGGAAAAATACTTTACATTACAGTAAGATGCTCACAGCCTTACCTGGTGGGGAAACTCACGGTTTACGCCCATTCCATTGGCAACCTCCATAGCAGGACCATGCAAAAGCTTTATGTCTTCATTTTCGCACTCATGTTACTCACAGCTGGAAATGCCAGTGCATAGCCCTGAAAGGAAAGGGAACAGTTGTGACACAAGCAAGTGGCAATAGTTGGAGGATCCCTTCACATTACAGAAATATACTAAAAAACCTTACCTGGTGGTTTAACTCATGGTGTATTCCCAATAGATAGGAATCCAACGAAGCCACACCATGCAAAAGTATTAGTCTACTTTTCCACACTCAGGTTACTCATAGATGGCAATTCTAATGCATAGCCCTGAAAGGAAAGGCAAAAGTTGGGACACAAGCTAGTGGTAAAATTAAAACAATCCTTTTATATTATGGAATCATATACATAGCCTTACCTGGTGGGGTAACTCACCGTTTCCCCGATTCCATTGGCAACCTCCACAGCAGGACCATGCAAAAGCTTCAGGTCTTCTTTTTCGTACTCAGGTTACTCATAGATGGCAATTCCAGTGGATAGCCTTGAAAGGAAAGGCCACAGTTGTGAGACAAGCCAGTGGCAATAATAAATTGATCCCTTTATATTGTGGGATAATATACATAGTCTTACCTGGAGGGGTAACTCACGATGTTCCGCCACTCCATTGGCATCTTCCCAAGTAAGACCATGGAAAAGCCTTACGACTTCTTTTTCACTCAGGTTACTCATAGACGGGAATTCCAGTATAAAGCCCCGAATGGAATCGTAACAGTTGTGACATAAGCAAGTGGCAAGAATAAAAGGATCCTTTCAAATTGTTCTATGATATATATAGTTTCCATGTTGGGGGGGCGTTAATTCATGATGTCTCCCAATTCCAATGGTATGCTCCCAAGCAGGACCAGGCAAAAGCCTGATGTCTTCTTTTCCAAACTCAGGTTACTTATTGATTGTAATTCCAGTGTATAGCCCTGAAAGGAAAGGCCACAATTATGACACAAGCAGGTGGCAACAGTAGGAGGTCCCTGGACATTACAGTAACATATACATAGCCTTACCTGGTGTGGTAAGTCACGGTGCCCGCCCATTCCATTGGCAAACTCCATAGCAGGACCATGCAAAAGCTTTATGTCTTCTTGTTTGCACGCAGGATACTCATACATGGCAATTCCAGTAGACACTACTGAAAGGAAAGGCCACAATTATGACACAAGCAGGTGGCAAAAGTAGGAGGTCCCTTCACAATACAATAACATATTCATTGCCTTACCTGGTGTGGAAACTCATGGTCTACAACCATTCAACCTCCATAGCAGGACCATGCAAAAGCTTTATGTCTTCTTTTTTGCATTCAGGTTACTCATAGATGGCAATTCCAGTGGATAGCCTTGAAAGGAAAGGCCACAGTTGTGTGACAAGGTAGTGACAATATTAAAAAGAGCGCTTTGTATTGTGGTATCATATACATAGCCTGACCTGGTGTGGTAAGTCACGGTGCACACCCATTCCAATGGCAACCTCCATAGCAGGACCATGCAAAAGCTTCATGTCTTCTTTTCCGCACTCAGGTTACTCATAGATGGCAATTCCAGTAGATACCCCTGAAAGGAAAGGCCACAGTTATGACACAAGCAGGTGGCAAGAGTAGGAGCTCCCTTCACATTACAGTAACATATTCATAGCCTTACCTGGTGGGGAAACTCATGTTCTATGCCCATTCAACCTCCATAGCAGGACCATGCAAAAGCTTGATGTCTTCTTGTATGCAGTCAGGTTACTTGCAGATGGCAATTCCAGTGTATAGCCCTGAATAGAAAGGCAACAGTTGTGACACAAACAGGTGGCAACAGTAGGAGGATAACTTTACATTACAGTAAGATGCTCACAGCCTTACCTGGTGGGGAAACTCACGATTTACGCCCATTCCATTGGCAACCTCCATAGCAGGACCATGCAAAAGCTTTATGTCTTCATTTTCGCACTCATGTTACTCACAGCTGGCAATGCCAGTGCATACCCTTGAAAGGAAAGGGAACAGTTGTGACACAAGCAAGTGACAATAGTTGGAGGATCCCTTCACATTACAGAAATATACTCAAAAACCTTACCTGGTGGTTTAACTCATGCTGTATTCCCAATAGATAGGAATCCAATGAAGCCCCACCATGCAAAAGTATTAGACTTGTTTTCCACACTCAGGTTACTCATAGATGGCAATTCTAATGCATAGCCCTGAAAGGAAAGGCAAAAGTTGGGACACAAGCTAGTGGTAAAATTAAAACAATCCTTTTATATTATGGAATCATATACATAGCCTTACCTGGTGGGGTAACGCACGGTTTCCCCCCATTCCATTGGCAACCTCCACAGCAGGACCATGCAAAAGCTTCATGTCTTCTTTTTAGTACTCAGGTTACTCATAGATGGCAATTCCAGTGGATAGCCTTGAAAGGAAAGGCCACAGTTGTGAGATAAGCCAGTGGCAATAATAAATTGATCCCTTTATATTGTGGGATAATATACATAGACATGCTTGGAGGGGTAACTCACGATGTTCCGCCACTCCATTGGCATCTTCCCAAGTAAGACCATGGAAAAGCCTTACGACTTCTTTTTCACTCAGGTTACTCATAGACGGGAATTCCAGTATAAAGCCCCAAATGGAATCGCAACAGTTGTGACATAAGCAAGTGGCAAGAATAAAAGGATCCATTCAAATTGATCTATGATATATATAGTTTCCATGTTGGGGGGGCGTTAATTCATGATGTCTCCCAATTCCAATGGTATCCTCCCAAGCAGGACCAGGCAAAAGCCTGATGTCTTCTTTTCCAAACTCAGGTTATTTATTGATTGTAATTCCAGTGTATAGCCCTGAAAGGAAAGGCCACAATTATGACACAAGCAGGTGGCAACAGTAGGAGGTCCCTGGACATTACAGTAACATATACATAGCCTTACCTGGTGTGGTAAGTCACGGTGCCCGCCCATTCCATTGGCAAACTCCATAGCAGGACCATGCAAAAGCTTTATGTCTTCTTGTTTGCACGCAGGCTAGTCATACATGGCAATTCCAGTAGACACTACTGAAAGGAAAGGCCACAATTATGACACAAGCAGGTGGCAAAAGTAGGAGGTCCCTTCACAATACAATAACATATTCATTGCCTTACCTGGTGTGGAAACTCATGGTCTACAACCATTCAACCTCCATAGCAGGACCATGGAAAAGCTTTATGTCTTCTTTTTTGCATTCAGATTACTCATAGATGGCAATTCCAGTGGATAGCCTTGAAAGGAAAGGCCACAGTTGTGTGACAAGGTAGTGACAATATTAAAAAGAGCGCTTTGTATTGTGGTATCATATACATAGCCTGACCTGGTGTGGTAAGTCACGGTGCACACCCATTCCAATGGCAACCTCCATAGCAGGACCATGCAAAAGCTTCATGTCTTCTTTTCCGCACTCAGGTTACTCATAGATGGCAATTCCAGTAGATACCCCTGAAAGGAAAGGCCACAGTTATGACACAAGCAGGTGGCAACAGTAGGAGCTCCCTTCACATTACAGTAACATATTCATAGCCTTACCTGGTGGGGAAACTCATGTTCTAGGCCCATTCAACCTCCATAGCAGGACCATGCAAAAGCTTGATGTCTTCTTGTTTGCAGTCAGGTTACTTACAGATGGCAATTCCAGTGTATAGCCCTGAATAGAAAGGCAACAGTTGTGACACAAGCAGGTGGCAACAGTAGGAGGATCACTTTACATTACAGTAAGATGCTCACAGCCTTACCTGGTGCGGAAACTCACGATTTACGCCCATTCCATTGGCAACCTCCATAGCAGGACCATGCAAAAGCTTTATGTCTTCATTTTCGCACTCATGTTACTCACAGCTGGCAATGCCAGTGCATAGCCCTGAAAGGAAAGGGAACAGTTGTGACACAAGCAAGTGGCAATAGTTGGAGGATCCCTTCACATTACAGAAATATACTCAAAAACCTTACCTGGTGGTTTAACTCATGGTGTATTCCCAACAGACAGGAATCCAACGAAGCCCCACCATGCAAAAGTATTAGACTTCTTTTCCACACTCAGGTTACTCATAGATGGCAATTCTAATGCATAGCCCTGAAAGGAAAGGCAAAAGTTGGGACACAAGCTAATGGTAAAATTAAAACAATCCTTTTATATTATGGAATCATATAAATAGCCTTACCTGGTGGGGTAACACACGGTTTCCCCCCATTCCATTGGCAACCTCCACAGCAGGACCATGCAAAAGCTTCAGGTCTTCTTTTTCGTACTCAGGTTACTCATAGATGGCAATTCCAGTGGATAGCCTTGAAATAAAGGCTACAGTTGTGAGACAAGCCAGTGGCAATAATAAATTGATCCGTTTATATTGTGGGATAATATACATAGTCTTACCTGGAGGGGTAACTCACGATGTTCCGCCACTCCATTGGCATCTTCCCAAGTAAGACCATAGAAAAGCCTTACGACTTCTTTTTCACTCAGGTTACTCATAGACGGGAATTCCAGTATAAAGCCCCGAATGGAATCGTAACAGTTGTGACATAAGCAAGTGGCAAGAATAAAAGGATCCTTTCAAATTGTTCTATGATATATATAGTTTCCATGTTGGGGGGGCGATAATTCATGATGTCTCCCAATTCCAATGGTATCCTCCCAAGCAGGACCAGGCAAAAGCCTGATGTCTTCTTTTCCAAACTCAGGTTACTTATTGATTGTAATTCCAGTGTATAGCCCTGTAAGGAAAGGCCACAATTATGACACAAGCAGGTGGCAACAGTAGGAGGTCCCTTGACATTACAGTAACATATACATAGCCTTACCTGGTGTGGTAAGTCACGGTGCCCGCCCATTCCATTGGCAAACCCATAGCAGGACCATGCAAAAGCTTTATGGCTTCCTGTTTGCACGCAGGCTAGTCATACATGGCAATTCCAGTAGACACTCCTGAAAGGAAAGGCCACAATTATGACACAAGCAGGTGGCAACAGTAGGAGGTCCCTTCACATTACAATAACATATTCACAGACTTACCTGGTGGGGAAACTCATGGTCTACAACCATTCAACCTCCATAGCAGGACCATGCAAAAGCTTTATGTCTTCTTTTTTGCATTCAGGTTACTCATAGATGGCAATTCCAGTGGATAGCCTTGAAAGGAAAGGCCACAGTTGTGTGACAAGGTAGTGACAATATTAAAAAGAGCGCTTTGTATTGTGGTATCATATACATAGCCTGACCTGGTGTGGTAAGTCACGGTGCACACCCATTCCAGTGGCAACCTCCATAGCAGGACCATGCAAAAGCTTTATGGCTTCTTGTTTGCACGCAGGTTACTCATACATGGCAATTCCAGTAGATACCCCTGAAAGGAAAGGCCACAGTTATGACACAAGCAGGTGGCAACAGTAGGAGCTCCCTTCACATTACAGTAACATATTCATAGCCTTACCTGGTGGGGAAACTCATGTTCTATGCCCATTCAACCTCCATAGCAGGACCATGCAAAAGCTTGATGTCTTCTTGTTTGCACTCAGGTTATTTACAGATGGCAATTCCAGTGTATAGCCCTGAATAGAAAGGCAACAGTTGTGACACAAGCAGGTGGTAACAGTAGGAAAAATACTTTACATTACAGTAAGATGTTCACAGCCTTACCTGGTGGGGAAACTCACGGTTTACGCCCATTCCATTGGCAACCTCCATAGCAGGACCATGCAAAAGCTTTATGTCTTCATTTTCGCACTCATGTTACTCACAGCTGGAAATGCCAGTGCATAGCCCTGAAAGGAAAGGGAACAGTTGTGACACAAGCAAGTGGCAATAGTTGGAGGATCCCTTCACATTACAGAAATATACTAAAAAACCTTACCTGGTGGTTTAACTCATGGTGTATTCCCAATAGATAGGAATCCAACGAAGCCACACCATGCAAAAGTATTAGTCTTCTTTTCCACACTCAGGTTACTCATAGATGGCAATTCTAATGCATAGCC
Organism: Sceloporus occidentalis; assembly: GCA_023333645.1. Taxonomy (NCBI): domain Eukaryota; kingdom Metazoa; phylum Chordata; class Lepidosauria; order Squamata; family Phrynosomatidae; genus Sceloporus; species Sceloporus occidentalis. The sequence goes on from JALMGF010000001.1 coordinate 211,144,328, forward strand.
CTGAAAGGAAAGGCAAAAGTTGGGACACAAGCTAGTGGTAAAATTAAAACAATCCTTTTATATTATGGAATCATATACATAGCCTTACCTGGTGGGGTAACTCACGGTTTCCCCGATTCCATTGGCAACCTCCACAGCAGGACCATGCAAAAGCTTCAGGTCTTCTTTTTCGTACTCAGGTTACTCATAGATGGCAATTCCAGTGGATAGCCTTGAAAGGAAAGGCCACAGTTGTGAGACAAGCCAGTGGCAATAATAAATTGATCCCTTTATATTGTGGGATAATATACATAGTCTTACCTGGAGGGGTAACTCACGATGTTCCGCCACTCCATTGGCATCTTCCCAAGTAAGACCATGGAAAAGCCTTACGACTTCTTTTTCACTCAGGTTACTCATAGACGGGAATTCCAGTATAAAGCCCCGAATGGAATCGTAACAGTTGTGACATAAGCAAGTGGCAAGAATAAAAGGATCCTTTCAAATTGTTCTATGATATATATAGTTTCCATGTTGGGGGGGCGTTAATTCATGATGTCTCCCAATTCCAATGGTATCCTCCCAAGCAGGACCAGGCAAAAGCCTGATGTCTTCTTTTCCAAACTCAGGTTACTTATTGATTGTAAATCCAGTGTATAGCCCTGAAAGGAAAGGCCACAATTATGACACAAGCAGGGGGCAACAGTAGGAGGTCCCTTGACATTACAGTAACATATACATAGCCTTACCTGGTGTGGTAAGTCACGGTGCCCGCCCATTCCATTGGCAAACTCCATAGCAGGACCATGCAAAAGCTTTATGGCTTCTTGTTTGCACGCAGGCTAGTCATACATGGCAATTCCAGTAGACACTCCTGAAAGGAAAGGCCACAATTATGACACAAGCAGGTGGCAACAGTAGGAGGTCCCTTCACATTACAATAACATATTCACAGCCTTACCTGGTGGGGAAACTCATGGTCTACAACCATTCAACCTCCATAGCAGGACCATGCAAAAGCTTTATGTCTTCTTTTTTGCATTCAGGTTACTCATAGATGGAAATTCCAGTGGATAGCCTTGAAAGGAAAGGCCACAGTTGTGTGACAAGGTAGTGACAATATTAAAAAGAGCGCTTTGTATTGTGGTATCATATACATAGCCTGACCTGGTGTGGTAAGTCACGGTGCACACCCATTCCAATGGCAACCTCCATAGCAGGAGCATGCAAAAGCTTTATGGCTTCTTGTTTGCACGCAGGTTACTCATACATGGCAATTCCAGTAGATACCCCTGAAAGGAAAGGCCACAATTATGACACAAGCAGGTGGCAACAGTAGGAGCTCCCTTCACATTACAGTAACATATTCATAGCCTTACCTGGTGGGGAAACTCATGTTCTATGCCCATTCAACCTCCATAGCAGGACCATGCAAAAGCTTGATGTCTTCTTGTTTGCAGTCAGGTTACTTACAGATGGCAATTCCAGTGTATAGCCCTGAATAGAAAGGCAACAGTTGTGACACAAGCAGGTGGTAACAGTAGGAAAATCACTTTACATTACAGTAAGATGCTCACAGCCTTACCTGGTGGGGAAACTCACGGTTTACGCCCATTCCATTGGCAACCTCCATAGCAGGACCATGCAAAAGCTTTATGTCTTCATTTTCGCACTCATATTACTCACACCAGGCAATGCCAGTGCATAGCCCTGAAAGGAAAGGCAACAGTTGTGACACAAGCAAGTGGCAATAGTTGGAGGATCCCTTCACATTACAGAAATATACTCAAAAACCTTACCTGGTGGTTTAACTCATGGTGTATTCCCAATAGATAGGAATCCAACGAAGCCCCACCATGCAAAAGTATTAGACTTCTTTTCCACACTCAGGTTACTCATAGATGGCAATTCTAATGCATAGCCCTGAAAGGAAAGGCAAAAGTTGGGACACAAGCTAGTGGTAAAATTAAAACAATCCTTTTATATTATGGAATCATATACATAGCCTTACCTGGTGGGGTAACTCACGGTTTCCCCGATTCCATTGGCAACATCCACAGCAGGACCATGCAAAAGCTTCATGTCTTCTTTTTCGTACTCAGGTTACTCATAGATGGCAATTCCAGTGGATAGCCTTGAAAGGAAAGGCCACAGTTGTGAGACAAGCCAGTGGCAATAATAAATTGATCCCTTTATATTGTGGGATAATATACATAGTCTTACCTGGAGGGGTAACTCACGATGTTCCGCCACTCCATTGGCATCTTCCCAAGCAAGACCATGGAAAAGCCTTATGACTTCTTTTTCACTCAGGTTACTCATAGACGGGAATTCCAGTATAAAGCCCCGAATGGAATCGTAACAGTTGTGACATAAGCAAGTGGCAAGAATAAAAGGATCCATTCAAATTGTTCTATCGTGTACAGAGTTTCCATGTTGGGGGGGCGATAATTCATGATGTCTCCCAATTCCAATGGTATCCTCCCAAGCAGGACCAGGCAAAAGCCTGATGTCTTCTTTTCCAAACTCAGGTTACTTATTGATTGTAATTCCAGTGTATAGCCCTGTAAGGAAAGGCCACAGTTATGACACAACCAGGTGGCAACTGTAGGAGGTCCCTTGACATTAAAGTAACATATACATAGCCTTACCTGGTGTGTTAAGTCACGGTGCCCGCCCATTCCTTTGGCAAACCCATAGCAGGACCATGCAAAAGCTTGATGTCTTCTTGTTTGCACTCAGGTTACTTACAGATGGCAATTCCAGTGTATAGCCCTGAATAGAAAGGCAACAGTTGTGACACAAGCAGGTGGTAACAGTAGGAAAAATACTTTACATTACAGTAAGATGCTCACAGCCTTACCTGGTGGGGAAACTCACGGTTTTCGCCCATTCCATTGGCAACCTCCATAGCAGGACCATGCAAAAGCTTTATGTCTTCATTTTCGCACTCATATTACTCACAGCTGGCAATGCCAGTGCATAGCCCTGAAAGGAAAGGCAACAGTTGTGACACAAGCAAGTGGCAATAGTTGGAGGATCCCTTCACATTACAGAAATACACTAAAAAACCTTACCTGGTGGTTTAACTCATGGTGTATTCCCAATAGATAGGAATCCAACGAAGCCACACCATGCAAAACTATTAGTCTTCTTTTCCACACTCAGGTTACTCATAGATGGCAATTCTAATGCATAGCCCTGAAAGGAAAGGCAAAAGTTGGGACACAAGCTAGTGGTAAAATTAAAACAATCCTCTTATATTATGGAATCATATACATAGCCTTACCTGGTGGGGTAACTCACGGTTTCCCCCATTCCATTGGCAACATGCACAGCAGGACCATGCAAAAGCTTCATGTCTTCTTTTTCGTACTCAGGTTACTCATAGATGGCAATTCCAGTGGATAGCCTTGAAAGGAAAGGCCACAGTTGTGAGACAAGCCAGTGGCAATAATAAATTGATCCCTTTATATTGTGGGATAATATACATAGTCTTACCTGGAGGGGTAACTCACGATGTTACGCCACTCCATTGGCATCTTCCCAAGTAAGACCATGGAAAAGCCTTACGACTTCTTTTTCACTCAGGTTACTCATAGACGGGAATTCCAGTATAAAGCCCCGAATGGAATCGTAACAGCTGTGACATAAGCAAGTGGCAAGAATAAAAGGATCCTTTCAAATTGTTGTATGATATGTATAGTTTCCATGTTGGGGGGGGCGTTAATTCATGATGTCTCCCAATTCCAATGGTATCCTCCCAAGCAGGACCACGCAAAAGCCTGATGTCTTCTTTTCCAAACTCAGGTTACTTATTGATTGTAATTCCAGTGTATAGCCCTGAAAGGAAAGGCCACAATTATGACACAAGCAGGTGGCAACAGTAGGAGGTCCCTTGACATTACAGTAACATATACATAGCCTTACCTGGTGTGGTAAGTCACGGTGCCCGCCCATTCCATTGGCAAACTCCATAGCAGGACCATGCAAAAGCTTTATGTCTTCTTGTTTGCACTCAGGTTACTTACAGATGGCAATTCCAGTGTATAGCCCTGAATAGAAAGGCAACAGTTGTGACACAAGCAGGTGGTAACAGTGGGAAAATTACTTTACATTACAGTAAGATGCTCACAGCCTTACCTGGTGGGGAAACTCACGATTTACGCCCATTCCATTGGCAACCTCCATAGCAGGACCATGCAAAAGCTTTATGTCTTCATTTTCACACTCATGTTACTCACAGCTGGCAATGCCAGTGCATAGCCTTGAAAGGAAAGGGTACAGTTGTGACACAAGCAAGTGGCAATAGTTGGAGGATCCCTTCACATTACAGAAATATACTCAAAAACCTTACCTGGTGGTTTAACTCATGGTGTATTCCCAATAGGTAGGAATCCAACGAAGCCCCACCATGCAAAAGTATTAGACTTCTTTTCAACACTCAGGTTACTCATAGATGGCAATTCTAATGCATAGCCCTGAAAGGAAAGGCAAAAGTTGAGACACAAGCTAGTGGTAAAATTAAAACAATCCTTTTATATTATGGAATCATATACATAGCCTTACCTGGTGGGGTAACGCACGGTTTCCCCCCATTCCATTGGCAACCTCCACAGCAGGACCATGCAAAAGCTTCATGTCTTCTTTTTCGTACTCAGGTTACTCATAGATGGCAATTCCAGTGGATAGCCTTGAAAGGAAAGGCCACAGTTGTGAGACAAGCCAGTGGCAATAATAAATTGATCCCTTTATATTGTGGGATAATATACAAAGTCTTACCTGGAGGGGTAACTCACGATGTTCCGCCACTCCATTGGCATCCTCCCAAGTAAGACCATGGAAAAGCCTTACGACTTCTTTTTCACTCAGGTTACTCATAGACGGGAATTCCAGTATAAAGCCCCGAATGGAATCGCAACAGTTGTGACATAAGCAAGTGGCAAGAATAAAAGGATCCTTTCAAATTGTTCTATGATATATATATAGTTTCCATGTTGGGGGGGCGATAATTCATGATGTCTCCCAATTCCAATGGTATCCTCCCAAGCAGGACCAGGCAAAAGCCTGATGTCTTCTTCTCCAAACTCAGGTTACTTATTGATTGTAATTCCAGTGTATAGCCCTGTAAGGAAAGGCCACAGTTATGACACAACCAGGTGGCAACAGTAGGAGGTCCCTTGACATTACAGTAACATATACATAGCCTTACCTGGTGTGGTAAGTCACGGTGCCCGCCCATTCCTTTGGCAAACCCATAGCAGGACCATGCAAAAGCTTTATGGCTTCTTGTTTGCACGCAGGTTACTCATACATGGCAATTCCAGTTGATACCCCTGAAAGGAAAGGCCACAATTATGACACAAGCAGGTGGCAACAGTAGGAGCTCCCTTCACATTACAGTAACATATTCATAGGCTTACCTGGTGGGGAAACTCATGTTCTATGCCCATTCAACCTCCATAGCAGGACCATGCAAAAGCTTGATGTCTTCTTGTTTGCACTCAGGTTACTTACAGATGGCAATTCCAGTGTATAGCCCTGAATAGAAAGGCAACAGTTGTGACACAAGCAGGTGGTAACAGTAGGAAAAATACTTTACATTACAGTAAGATGCTCACAGCCTTACCTGGTGGGGAAACTCACGGTTTACGCCCATTCCATTGGCAACCTCCATAGCAGGACCATGCAAAAGCTTTATGTCTTCATTTTCGCACTCATATTACTCACAGCTGGAAATGCCAGTGCATAGCCCTGAAAGGAAAGGGAACAGTTGTGACACAAGCAAGTGGCAATAGTTGGAGGATCCCTTCACATTACAGAAATATACTAAAAAACCTTACCTGGTGGTTTAACTCATGGTGTATTCCCAATAGATAGGAATCCAACGAAGCCACACCTTGCAAAAGTATTAGTCTTCTTTTCCACACTCAGGTTACTCATAGATGGCAATTCTAATGCATAGCCCTGAAAGGAAAGGCAAAAGTTGGGACACAAGCTAGTGGTAAAATTAAAACAATCCTTTTATATTATGGAATCATATACATAGCCTTACCTGGTGGGGTAACTCACGGTTTCCCCCCATTCCATTGGCAACCTCCACAGCAGGACCATGCAAAAGCTTCATGTCTTCTTTTTCGTACTCAGGTTACTCATAGATGGCAATTCCAGTGGATAGCCTTGAAAGGAAAGACCACAGTTGTGAGACAAGCCAGTGGCAATAATAAATTGATCCGTTTATATTGTGGGATAATATACATAGTCTTACCTGGAGGGGTAACTCACGATGTTCCGCCACTCCATTGGCATCTTCCCAAGTAAGACCATGGAAAAGCCTTACGACTTCTTTTTCACTCAGGTTACTCATAGACGGGAATTCCAGTATAAAGCCCCGAATGGAATCGTAACAGTTGTGACATAAGCAAGTGGCAAGAATAAAAGGATCCTTTCAAATTGTTCTATGATATATATAGTTTCCATGTTGGGGGGGCGTTAATTCATGATGTCTCCCAATTCCAATGGTATCCTCCCAAGCAGGACCAGGCAAAAGCCTGATGTCTTCTTTTCCAAACTCAGGTTACTTATTGATTGTAAATCCAGTGTATAGCCCTGAAAGGAAAGGCCACAATTATGACACAAGCAGGGGGCAACAGTAGGAGGTCCCTGGACATTACAGTAACATATACATAGCCTTACCTGGTGTGGTAAGTCACGGTGCCCGCCCATTCCTTTGGCAAACCCATAGCAGGACCATGCAAAAGCTTTATGGCTTCTTGTTTGCACGCAGGTTACTCATACATGGCAATTCCAGTAGATACCCCTGAAAGGAAAGGCCACAATTATGACACAAGCAGGTGGCAACAGTAGGAGCTCCCTTCACATTACAGTAACATATTCATAGCCTTACCTGGTGGGGAAACTCATGTTCTATGCCCATTCAACCTCCATAGCAGGACCATGCAAAAGCTTGATGTCTTCTTGTTTGCACTCAGGTTACTTACAGATGGCAATTCCAGTGTATAGCCCTGAATAGAAAGGCAACAGTTGTGACACAAGCAGGTGGTAACAGTAGGAAAAATACTTTACATTACAGTAAGATGCTCACAGCCTTACCTGGTGGGGAAACTCACGGTTTACGCCCATTCCATTGGCAACCTCCATAGCAGGACCATGCAAAAGCTTTATGTCTTCATTTTCGCACTCATATTACTCACAGCTGGCAATGCCAGTGCATAGCCCTGAAAGGAAAGGCAACAGTTGTGACACAAGCAAGTGGCAATAGTTGGAGGATCCCTTCACATTACAGAAATATACTAAAAAACCTTACCTGGTGGTTTAACTCATGGTGTATTCCCAATAGATAGGAATCCAACGAAGCCACACCTTGCAAAAGTATTAGTCTTCTTTTCAACACTCAGGTTACTCATAGATGGCAATTCTAATGCATAGCCCTGAAAGGAAAGGCAAAAGTTGGGACACAAGCTAGTGGTAAAATTAAAACAATCCTTTTATATTATGGAATCATATACATAGCCTTACCTGGTGGGGTAATGCACGGTTTCCCCCCATTCCATTGGCAACCTCCACAGCAGGACCATGCAAAAGCTTCATGTCTTCTTTTTCGTACTCAGGTTACTCATAGATGGCAATTCCAGTGGATAGCCTTGAAAGGAAAGACCACAGTTGTGAGACAAGCCAGTGGCAATAATAAATTGATCCCTTTATATTGTGGGATAATATACATAGTCTTACCTGGAGGGGTAACTCACGATGTTCCGCCACTCCATTGGCATCTTCCCAAGTAAGACCATGGAAAAGCCTTACGACTTCTTTTTCACTCAGGTTACTCATAGACGGGAATTCCAGTATAAAGCCCCGAATGGAATGGCAACAGTTGTGACATAAGCAAGTGGCAAGAATAAAAGGATCCATTCAAATTGTTCTATGATATATATAGTTTCCATGTTGGGGGGGCGTTAATTCATGATGTCTCCCAATTCCAATGGTATCCTCCCAAGCAGGACATGGCAAAAGCCTGATGTCTTCTTTTCCAAACGCAGGTTACTTATTGATTGTAATTCCAGTGTATAGCCCTGAAAGGAAAGGCCACAATTATGACACAAGCAGGTGGCAACAGTAGGAGGTCCCTTGACATTACAGTAACATATACATAGCCTTGCTTGGTGTGGTAAGTCACGGTGCCCGCCCATTCCATTGGCAATCTCCATAGCAGGACCATGCAAAAGCTTTATGTCTTCTTGTTTGCACGCAGGATACTCATACATGGCAATTACAGTAGACACTACTGAAAGGAAAGGCCACAATTATGAAACAAGCAGGTGGCAAAAGTAGGAGGTCCCTTCACAATACAATAACATATTCATTGCCTTACCTGGTGTGGAAACTCATGGTCTACAACCATTCAACCTCCATAGCAGGACGATGCCAAAGCTTCATGTCTTCTTTTTCGTACTCAGGTTACTCATAGATGGCAATTCCAGTGGATAGCCTTGAAATAAAGGCTACAGTTGTGAGACAAGCCAGTGGCAATAATAAATTGATCCCTTTATATTGTGGGATAATATACATAGTCTTACCTGGAGGGGTAACTCACGATGTTCCGCCACTCCATTGGCATCTTCCCAAGTAAGACCATGCAAAAGCCTTACGACTTCTTTTTCACTCAGGTTACTCATAGACGGGAATTCCAGTATAACGCCCCGAATGGAATCGTAACAGTTGTGACATAAGCAAGTGGCAAGAATAAAAGGATCCTTTCAAATTGTTCTATGATATATATAGTTTCCATGTTGGGGGGGCGTTAATTCATGATGTCTCCCAATTCCAATGGTATCCTCCCAAGCAGGACCAGGCAAAAGCCTGATGTCTTCTTTTCCAAACTCAGGTTACTTATTGATTGTAATTCCAGTGTATAGCCCTGAAAGGAAAGGCCACAATTATGACACAAGCAGGTGGCAACAGTAGGAGGTCCCTTGACATTACAGTAACATATACATAGCCTTACCTGGTGTGGTAAGTCACGGTGCCCGCCCATTCCATTGGCAAACTCCATAGCAGGACCATGCAAAAGCTTTATGTCTTCTTGTTTCCACGCAGGCTAGTCATACATGGCAATTCCAGTAGACACTCCTGAAAGGAAAGGCCACAGTTATGACACAAGCAGGTGGCAACAGTAGGAGGTCCCTTCACATTACAATAACATATTCACAGCCTTACCTGGTGGGGAAACTCATGGTCTACAACCATTCAACCTCCATAGCAGGACCATGCAAAAGCTTTATGTCTTCTTTTTTGCATTCAGGTTACTCATAGATGGCAATTCCAGTGGATAGCCTTGAACGGAAAGGCCACAGTTGTGTGACAAGGTAGTGACAATATTAAAAAGAGCGCTTTGTATTGTGGTATCATATGCATAGCCTGACCTGGTGTGGTAAGTCACGGTGCACACCCATTCCAATGGCAACCTCCATAGCAGGACCATGCAAAAGCTTCATGTCTTCTTTTCCGCACTCAGGTTACTCATAGATGGCAATTCCAGTAGATACCCCTGAAAGGAAAGGCCACAGTTATGACACAAGCAGGTGGCAACAGTAGGAGCTCCCTTCACATTACAGTAACATATTCATAGCCTTACCTGGTGGGGAAACTCATGTTCTATGCCCATTCAACCTCCATAGCAGGACCATGCAAAAGCTTGATGACTTCTTGTTTGCACTCAGGTTACTTACAGATGGCAATTCCAGTGTATAGCCCTGAATAGAAAGGCAACAGTTGTGACACAAGCAGGTGGCAACAGTAGGAGGATCACTTTACATTACAGTAAGATGCTCACAGCCTTACCTGGTGGGGAAACTCACGATTTACGCCCATTCCATTGGCAACCTCCATAGCAGGACCATGCAAAAGCTTTATGTCTTCATTTTCGCACTCATGTTACTCACAGCTGGAAATGCCAGTGCATAGCCTTGAAAGGAAAGGGAACAGTTGTGACACAAGCAAGTGGCAATAGTTGGAGGATCCCTTCACATTACAGAAATATACTCAAAAACCTTACCTGGTGGTTTAACTCATGGTGTATTCCCAATAGATAGGAATCCAACGAAGCCACACCATGCAAAAGTATTAGACTTCTTTTCCACACTCAGGTTACTCATAGATGGCAATTCTAATGCATAGCCCTGAAAGGAAAGGCAAAAGTTGGGACACAAGCTAGTGGTAAAATTAAAACAATCCTTTTATATTATGGAATCATATACATAGCCTTACCTGGTGGGGTAACTCACCGTTTCCCCGATTCCATTGGCAACATCCACAGCAGGACCATGCAAAAGCTTCATGTCTTCTTTTTCGTACTCAGGTTACTCATAGATGGCAATTCCAGTGGATAGCCTTGAAAGGAAAGGCCACAGTTGTGAGACAAGCCAGTGGCAATAATAAATTGATCCCTTTATATTGTGGGATAATATACATAGTCTTACCTGGAGGGGTAACTCACGATGTTCCGCCACTCCATTGGCATCTTCCCAAGTAAGACCATGGAAAAGCCTTACGACTTCTTTTTCACTCAGGTTACTCATAGACGGGAATTCCAGTATAAAGCCCCGAATGGAATCGTAACAGTTGTGACATAAGCAAGTGGCAAGAATAAAAGGATCCTTTCAAATTGTTCTATGATATATATAGTTTCCATGTTGGGGGGGCGTTAATTCATGATGTCTCCCAATTCCAATGGTATCCTCCCAAGCAGGACCAGGCAAAAGCCTGATGTCTTCTTTTCCAAACTCAGGTTACTTATTGATTGTAAATCCAGTGTATAGCCCTGAAAGGAAAGGCCACAATTATGACACAAGCAGGGGGCAACAGTAGGAGGTCCCTGGACATTACAGTAACATATACATAGCCTTACCTGGTGTGGTAAGTCACGGTGCCCGCCCATTCCATTGGCAAACTCCATAGCAGGACCATGCAAAAGCTTTATGTCTTCTTGTTTGCACGCAGGATACTCATACATGGCAATTACAGTAGACACTACTGAAAGGAAAGGCCACAATTATGACACAAGCAGGTGGCAAAAGTAGGAGGTCCCTTCACAATACAATAACATATTCATTGCCTTACCTGGTGTGGAAATTCATGGTCTACAACCATTCAACCTCCATAGCAGGACGATGCCAAAGCTTCATGTCTTCTTTTTCGTACTCAGGTTACTCATAGATGGCAATTCCAGTGGATAGCCTTGAAATAAAGGCTACAGTTGTGAGACAAGCCAGTGGCAATGATAAATTGATCCCTTTAAATTGTGGGATAATATACATAGTCTTACCTGGAGGGGTAACTCACGATGTTCCGCCACTCCATTGGCATCTTCCCAAGTAAGACCATGGAAAAGCCTTACGACTTCTTTTTCACTCAGGTTACTCATAGACGGGAATTCCAGTATAAAGCCCCGAATGGAATAGTAACAGTTGTGACATAAGCAAGTGGCAAGAATAAAAGGATCCATTCAAATTGTTCTATCGTGTACAGAGTTTCCATTTTGGGGGGGCGATAATTCATGATGTCTCCCAATTCCAATGGTATCCTCCCAAGCAGGACCAGGCAAAAGCCTGATGTCTTCTTTTCAAAACTCAGGTTACTTATTGATTGTAATTCCAGTGTATAGCCCTGTAAGGAAAGGCCACAGTTATGACACAACCAGGTGGGAACAGTAGTAGGTCCCTTGACATTACAGTAACATATACATAGCCTTACCTGGTGTGGTAAGTCACGGTGCCCGCCCATTCCTTTGGCAAACCCATAGCAGGACCATGCAAAAGCTTTATGGCTTCTTGTTTGCACGCAGGTTACTCATACATGGCAATTCCAGTAGATACCCCTGAAAGGAAAGGCCACAATTATGACACAAGCAGGTGGCAACAGTAGGAGCTCCCTTCACATTACAGTAACATATTCATAGCCTTACCTGGTGGGGAAACTCATGTTCTATGCCCATTCAACCTCCATAGCAGGACCATGCAAAAGCTTGATGTCTTCTTGTTTGCACTCAGGTTACTTACAGATGGCAATTCCAGTGTATAGCCCTGAATAGAAAGGCAACAGTTGTGACACAAGCAGGTGGTAACAGTAGGAAAAATACTTTACATTACAGTAAGATGCTCACAGCCTTACCTGGTGGGGAAACTCACGGTTTACGCCCATTCCATTGGCAACCTCCATAGCAGGACCATGCAAAAGCTTTATGTCTTCATTTTCGCACTCATATTACTCACAGCTGGCAATGCCAGTGCATAGCCCTGAAAGGAAAGGCAACAGTTGTGACACAAGCAAGTGGCAATAGTTGGAGGATCCCTTCACATTACAGAAATATACTAAAAAACCTTACCTGGTGGTTTAACTCATGGTGTATTCCCAATAGATAGGAATCCAACGAAGCCACACCATGCAAAAGTATTAGTCTTCTTTTCCACACTCAGGTTACTCATAGATGGCAATTCTAATGCATAGCCCTGAAAGGAAAGGCAAAAGTTGGGACACAAGCTAGTGGTAAAATTAAAACAATCCTTTTATATTATGGAATCATATACATAGCCTTACCTGGTGGGGTAACTCACGGTTTCCCCGATTCCATTGGCAACATGCACAGCAGGACCATGCAAAAGCTTCATGTCTTCTTGTTTGCACTCAGGTTACTCATAGATGGCAATTCCAGTGGATAGCCTTGAAAGGAAAGGCCACAGTTGTGAGACAAGCCAGAGGCAATAATAAATTGATCCCTTTATATTGTGGGATAATATACATAGTCTTACCTGGAGGGGTAACTCACGATGTTCCGCCACTCCATTGGCATCTTCCCAAGTAAGACCATGGAAAAGCCTTACGACTTCTTTTTCACTCAGGTTACTCATAGACGGGAATTCCAGTATAAAGCCCCGAATGGAATCGTAACAGTTGTGACATAAGCAAGTGGCAAGAATAAAAGGATCCTTTCAAATTGTTCTATGATATATATAGTTTCCATGTTGGGGGGGCGTTAATTCATGATGTCTCCCAATTCCAATGGTATCCTCCCAAGCAGGACCAGGCAAAAGCCTGATGTCTTCTTTTCCAAACTCAGGTTACTTATTGATTGTAATTCCAGTGTATAGCCCTGAAAGGAAAGGCCACAATTATGACACAAGCAGGTGGCAACAGTAGGAGGTCCCTGGACATTACAGTAACATATACATAGCCTTACCTGGTGTGGTAAGTCACGGTGCCCGCCCATTCCATTGGCAAACTCCATAGCAGGACCATGCAAAAGCTTTATGGCTTCTTGTTTGCACGCAGGCTACTCATACATGGCAATTCCAGTAGACACTCCTGAAAGGAAAGGCCACAATTATGACACAAGCAGGTGGCAACAGTAGGAGGTCCCTTCACATTACAGTAACATATTCACAGCCTTACCTGGTGGGGAAACTCATGGTCTACAACCATTCAACCTCCATAGCAGGACCATGCAAAAGCTTTATGTCTTCTTTTTTGCATTCAGGTTACTCATAGATGGAAATTCCAGTGGATAGCCTTGAAAGGAAAGGCCACAGTTGTGTGACAAGGTAGTGACAATATTAAAAAGAGCGCTTTGTATTGTGGTATCATATACATAGCCTGACCTGGTGTGGTAAGTCACGGTGCACACCCATTCCAATGGCAACCTCCATAGCAGGACCATGCAAAAGCTTTATGGCTTCTTGTTTGCACGCAGGTTACTCATACATGGCAATTCCAGTAGATACCCCTGAAAGGAAAGGCCACAATTATGACACAAGCAGGTGGCAACAGTAGGAGCTCCCTTCACATTACAGTAACATATTCATAGCCTTACCTGGTGGGGAAACTCATGTTCTATGCCCATTCAACCTCCATAGCAGGACCATGCAAAAGCTTGATGTCTTCTTGTTTGCACTCAGGTTACTTACAGATGGCAATTCCAGTGTATAGCCCTGAATAGAAAGGCAACAGTTGTGACACAAGCAGGTGGTAACAGTAGGAAAATTACTTTACATTACAGTAAGATGCTCACAGCCTTACCTGGTGGGGAAACTCACGGTTTACGCCCATTCCATTGGCAACCTCCATAGCAGGACCATGCAAAAGCTTTATGTCTTCATTTTCGCACTCATATTACTCACAGCTGGCAATGCCAGTGCATAGCCCTGAAAGGAAAGGCAACAGTTGTGACACAAGCAAGTGGCAATAGTTGGAGGATCCCTTCACATTACAGAAATATACTAAAAAACCTTACCTGGTGGTTTAACTCATGGTGTATTCCCAATAGATAGGAATCCAACGAAGCCACACCATGCAAAAGTATTAGTCTTCTTTTCCACACTCAGGTTACTCATAGATGGCAATTCTAATGCATAGCCCTGAAAGGAAAGGCAAAAGTTGGGACACAAGCTAGTGGTAAAATTAAAACAATCCTCTTATATTATGGAATCATATACATAGCCTTACCTGGTGGGGTAACTCACGGTTTCCCCCCATTCTATTGGCAACCTCCACAGCAGGACCATGCAAAAGCTTCATGTCTTCTTTTTCGTACTCAGGTTACTCATAGATCGCAATTCCAGTGGATAGCCTTGAAAGGAAAGGCCACAGTTGTGAGACAAGCCAGTGGCAATAATAAATTGATCCCTTTATATTGTGGGATAATATACATAGTCTTACCTGGAGGGGTAACTCACGATGTTCCGCCACTCCATTGGCATCTTCCCAAGTAAGACCATGGAAAAGCCTTACGACTTCTTTTTCACTCAGGTTACTCATAGACGGGAATTCCAGTATAAAGCCCCGAATGGAATCGTAACAGTTGTGACATAAGCAAGTGGCAAGAATAAAAGGATCCTTTCAAATTGTTCTATGATATATATAGTTTCCATGTTGGGGGGGCGTTAATTCATGATTTCTCCCAATTCCAATGGTATCCTCCCAAGCAGGACCAGGCAAAAGCCTGATGTCTTCTTTTCCAAACTCAGGTTACTTATTGATTGTAATTCCAGTGTATAGCCCTGAAAGGAAAGGCCACAATTATGACACAAGCAGGTGGCAACAGTAGGAGGTCCCTGGACATTACAGTAACATATACATAGCCTTACCTGGTGTGGTAAGTCACGGTCCCTGCCCATTCCATTGGCAAACTCCATAGCAGGACCATGCAAAAGCTTTATGTCTTCTTGTTTGCACGCAGGATACTCATACATGGCAATTACAGTAGACACTACTGAAAGGAAAGGCCACAATTATGACACAAGCAGGTGGCAAAAGTAGGAGGTCCCTTCACAATACAATAACATATTCATTGCCTTACCTGGTGTGGAAACTCATGGTCTACAACCATTCAACCTCCATAGCAGGACGATGCCAAAGCTTCATGTCTTCTTTTTCGTACTCAGGTTACTCATAGATGGCAATTCCAGTGGATAGCCTTGAAATAAAGGCTACAGTTGTGAGACAAGCCAGTGGCAATAATAAATTGATCCCTTTATATTGTGGGATAATATACATAGTCTTACCTGGAGGGGTAACTCACGATGTTCCGCCACTCCATTGGCATCTTCCCAAGTAAGACCATGGAAAAGCCTTACGACTTCTTTTTCACTCAGGTTACTCATAGATGGGAATTCCAGTATAAAGCCCCGAATGGAATCGTAACAGTTGTGACATAAGCAAGTGGCAAGAATAAAAGGATCCATTCAAATTGTTCTATCGTGTACAGAGTTTCCATGTTGGGGGGGCGATAATTCATGATGTCTCCCAATTCCAATGGTATCCTCCCAAGCAGGACCAGGCAAAAGCCTGATGTCTTCTTTTCCAAACTAAGGTTACTTATTGATTGTAATTCCAGTGTATAGCCCTGTAAGGAAAGGCCACAGTTATGACACAACCAGGTGGCAACAGTAGGAGGTCCCTTGACATTACAGTAACATATACATAGCCTTACCTGGTGTGGTAAGTCACGGTGCCCGCCCATTCCTTGGCAAACCCATAGCAGGACCATGCAAAAGCTTTATGGCTTCTTGTTTGCACGCAGGTTACTCATACATGGCAATTCCAGTAGATACCCCTGAAAGGAAAGGCCACAATTGTGACACAAGCAGGTGGCAACAGTAGGAGCTCCCTTCACATTATAGTAACATATTCATAGCCTTACCTGGTGGGGAAACTCATGTTCTATGCCCATTTAACCTCCATAGCAGGACCATGCAAAAGCTTGATGTCTTCTTGTTTGCACTCAGGTTACTTACAGATGGCAATTCCAGTGTATAGCCCTGAATAGAAAGGCAACAGTTGTGACACAAGCAGGTGGTAACAGTAGGAAAATTACTTTACATTACAGTAAGATGCTCACAGCCTTACCTGGTGGGGAAACTCACGGTTTACGCCCATTCCATTGGCAACCTCCATAGCAGGACCATGCAAAAGCTTTATGTCTTCATTTTCGCACTCATATTACTCACAGCTGGCAATGCCAGTGCATAGCCCTGAAAGGAAAGGCAACAGTTGTGACACAAGCAAGTGGCAATAGTTGGAGGATCCCTTCACATTACAGAAATATACTCAAAAACCTTACCTGGTGGTTTAACTCATGGTGTATTCCCAATAGATAGGAATCCAACGAAGCCACACCATGCAAAAGTATTAGTCTTCTTTTCCACACTCAGGTTACTCATAGATGGCAATTCTAATGCATAGCCCTGAAAGGAAAGGCAAAAGTTGGGACACAAGCTAGTGGTAAAATTAAAACAATCCTTTTATATTATGGAATCATATACATAGCCTTACCTGGTGGGGTAACGCATGGTTTCCCCCCATTCCATTGGCAACCTCCACAGCAGGACCATGCAAAAGCTTCATGTCTTCTTTTTCGTACTCAGGTTACTCATAGATTGCAATTGGAATGGATAGCCTTGAAAGGAAAGGCCACAGTTGTGTGACAAGCTAGTGACAATATTAAAAAGAGCGCTTTGTATTGTGGTATCATATACATAGCCTGACCTGGTGTGGTAAGTCACGGTGCACACCCATTCCAATGGCAACCTCCATAGCAGGACTATGCAAAAGCTTCATGTCTTCTTTTCTGCAGTCAGGTGACTCATACATGGCAATTCCAGTAGATACCGCTGAAAGGAAAGGCCACAGTTATGACACAAGCAGGTGGCAAAAGTAGGAGCTCCCTTCACATTACAATAACATATTCACAGACTTACCTGGTGGGGAAACTCATGGTCTACAACCATTCAACCTCCACAGCAGGACCATGCAAAAGCTTCATGTCTTCTTTTTCGTACTCAGGTTACTCATAGATGGCAATTCCAGTGGATAGCCTTGAAAGGAAAGGCCACAGTTGTGAGACAAGCCAGTGGCAATAATAAATTGATCCCTTTATATTGTGGGATAATATACATAGTCTTACCTGGAGGGGTAACTCACGATGTTCCGCCACTCCATTGGCATCTTCCCAAGTAAGACCATGGAAAAGCCTTACGACTTCTTTTTCACTCAGGTTACTCATAGACGGGAATTCCAGTATAAAGCCCCGAATGGAATCGTAACAGTTGTGACATAAGCAAGTGGCAAGAATAAAAGGATCCATTCAAATTGTTCTATCGTGTACAGAGTTTCCATGTTGGGGGGGCGATAATTCATGATGTCTCCCAATTCCAATGGTATCCTCCCAAGCAGGACCAGGCAAAAGCCTGATGTCTTCTTTTCCAAACTAAGGTTACTTATTGATTGTAATTCCAGTGTATAGCCCTGTAAGGAAAGGCCACAGTTATGACACAACCAGGTGGCAACAGTAGGAGGTCCCTTGACATTACAGTAACATATACATAGCCTTACCTGGTGTGGTAAGTCACGGTGCCCGCCCATTCCTTGGCAAACCCATAGCAGGACCATGCAAAAGCTTTATGGCTTCTTGTTTGCACGCAGGTTACTCATACATGGCAATTCCAGTAGATACCCCTGAAAGGAAAGGCCACAATTGTGACACAAGCAGGTGGCAACAGTAGGAGCTCCCTTCACATTATAGTAACATATTCATAGCCTTACCTGGTGGGGAAACTCATGTTCTATGCCCATTTAACCTCCATAGCAGGACCATGCAAAAGCTTGATGTCTTCTTGTTTGCACTCAGGTTACTTACAGATGGCAATTCCAGTGTATAGCCCTGAATAGAAAGGCAACAGTTGTGACACAAGCAGGTGGTAACAGTAGGAAAATTACTTTACATTACAGTAAGATGCTCACAGCCTTACCTGGTGGGGAAACTCACGGTTTACGCCCATTCCATTGGCAACCTCCATAGCAGGACCATGCAAAAGCTTTATGTCTTCATTTTCGCACTCATATTACTCACAGCTGGCAATGCCAGTGCATAGCCCTGAAAGGAAAGGCAACAGTTGTGACACAAGCAAGTGGCAATAGTTGGAGGATCCCTTCACATTACAGAAATATACTCAAAAACCTTACCTGGTGGTTTAACTCATGGTGTATTCCCAATAGATAGGAATCCAACGAAGCCACACCATGCAAAAGTATTAGTCTTCTTTTCCACACTCAGGTTACTCATAGATGGCAATTCTAATGCATAGCCCTGAAAGGAAAGGCAAAAGTTGGGACACAAGCTAGTGGTAAAATTAAAACAATCCTTTTATATTATGGAATCATATACATAGCCTTACCTGGTGGGGTAACGCATGGTTTCCCCCCATTCCATTGGCAACCTCCACAGCAGGACCATGCAAAAGCTTCATGTCTTCTTTTTCGTACTCAGGTTACTCATAGATTGCAATTGGAATGGATAGCCTTGAAAGGAAAGGCCACAGTTGTGTGACAAGCTAGTGACAATATTAAAAAGAGCGCTTTGTATTGTGGTATCATATACATAGCCTGACCTGGTGTGGTAAGTCACGGTGCACACCCATTCCAATGGCAACCTCCATAGCAGGACTATGCAAAAGCTTCATGTCTTCTTTTCTGCAGTCAGGTGACTCATACATGGCAATTCCAGTAGATACCGCTGAAAGGAAAGGCCACAGTTATGACACAAGCAGGTGGCAAAAGTAGGAGCTCCCTTCACATTACAATAACATATTCACAGACTTACCTGGTGGGGAAACTCATGGTCTACAACCATTCAACCTCCACAGCAGGACCATGCAAAAGCTTCATGTCTTCTTTTTCGTACTCAGGTTACTCATAGATGGCAATTCCAGTGGATAGCCTTGAAAGGAAAGGCCACAGTTGTGAGACAAGCCAGTGGCAATAATAAATTGATCCCTTTATATTGTGGGATAATATACATAGTCTTACCTGGAGGGGTAACTCACGATGTTCCGCCACTCCATTGGCATCTTCCCAAGTAAGACCATGGAAAAGCCTTACGACTTCTTTTTCACTCAGGTTACTCATAGACGGGAATTCCAGTATAAAGCCCCGAATGGAATCGTAACAGTTGTGACATAAGCAAGTGGCAAGAATAAAAGGATCCATTCAAATTGTTCTACGTTGACAGAGTTTCCATGTTGGGGGGGCGATAATTCATGATGTCTCCCAATTCCAATGGTATCCTCCCAAGCAGGACCAGGCAAAAGCCTGATGTCTTCTTTTCCAAACTCAGGTTACTTATTGATTGTAATTCCAGTGTATAGCCCTGAAAGGAAAGGCCACAATTATGACACAAGCAGGTGGCAACAGTAGGAGGTCCCTTGACATTACAGTAACATATACATAGCCTTACCTGGTGTGGTAAGTCACGTGCCCGCCCATTCCATTGGCAAACTCCATAGCAGGACCATGCAAAAGCTTTATGTCTTCTTGTTTGCACGCAGGCTAGTCATACATGGCAATTCCAGTAGACACTCCTGAAAGGAAAGGCCACAATTATGACACAAGCAGGTGGCAACAGTAGGAGGTCCCTTCACATTACAATAACATATTCACAGCCTTACCTGGTGGGGAAACTCATGGTCTACAACCATTCAACCTCCATAGCAGGACCATGCAAAAGTTTGATGTCTTCTTGTTTGCACTCAGGTTACTTACAGATGGCAATTCCAGTGTATAGCCCTGAATAGAATGGCAACAGTTGTGACACAAGCAGGTGGCAACAGTAGGAGGATCACTTTACATTACAGTAAGATGCCCACAGCCTTACCTGGTGGGGAAACTCACGATTTACGCCCATTCCATTGGCAACCTCCATAGCAGGACAATGCAAAAGCTTTATGTCTTCATTTTCGCACTCATGTTACTCACAACTGGCAATGCCAGTGCATAGCCCTGAAAGGAAAGGCCACAATGATGACACAAGCAGGTGGTAACAGTAAGAGCTCCCTTCACATTACAATAACATATTCATAGCCTTACCTGGTGGGGAAATTCATGATCTACAACCATTCAACCTCCATAGCAGGACCATGCAAAAGCTTCATGTCTTCTTTTTCGTACTCATGTTACTCATAAATGGCAATGCCAGTGCATAGCCCTGAAAGGAAAGGCAACAGTTGTGACACAAGCAAGTGGCAATAGTGGGAGGATCCCTTCACATTACAGAAATATACTCAAAAACCTTACCTGGTGGTTTAACTCATGGTGTATTCCCAATAGATAGGAATCCAACGAAGCCCCACCATGCAAAAGTATTAGACTTCTTTTCCACACTCAGGTTACTCATAGATGGCAATTCTAATGCATAGCCGTGAAAGGAAAGGCAAAAGTTGGGACACAAGCTAGTGGTAAAATTAAAACAATCCTTTTATATTATGGAATCATATACATAGCCTTACCTGGTGGGGTAACGCACGGTTTCCCCCCATTCCATTGGCAACATCCACAGCAGGACCATGCAAAAGCTTCATGTCTTCTTTTTCGTACTCAGGTTACTCATAGATGGCAATTCCAGTGGATAGCCTTGAAAGGAAAGGCCACAGTTGTGAGACAAGCCAGTGGCAATAATAAATTGCTCCCTTTATATTGTGGGATAATATATATAGTCTTTCCCGGAGGGGTATCTCACGATGTTACGCCACTCCATTGGCATCCTCCCAAGTAAGACCATGGAAAAGCCTTACGACTTCTTTTTCACTCAGGTTACTCATAGATGGGAATTCCAGTATAAAGCCCCGAATGGAATGGCAACAGTTGTGACATAAGCAAGTGGCAAGAATAAAAGGATCCATTCAAATTGTTCTATCATATACAGAGTTTCCATGTTGGGGGGGGGGGGGGGGAGCGCTAATCTTTGATGTTTCCCAGTTCCAATGGTATCCTCGCTAGCAGGACCAGGCAAAAGCCTGATGTCTTCTTTTCCAAACTCAGGTTACTTATTGATAGTAATTCCAGTGTATAGCCCTGAAAGGAAAGGCCACAATTATGACACAAGCAGGTGGCAACAGTAGGAGGTCCCTTCACATTACAGTAACATATTCATAGCCTTACCTGGTTAGGAAACTCATGGTCTACGCCCATTCAACCTCCATAGCAGGACCATGCAAAAGCTTTATGTCTTCTTGTTTGCACTCAGGTTACTCATAGATGGCAATTCCAGGGGATAGCCTTGAAAGGAAAGGCCACAGTTGTGTGACAAGCTAGTGACAATATTAAAAGGAGCACTGTATATTGTGGTATCATATACATAGCTTGACCTGGTGTTGTAAGTCACGGTGCACACCCACTCCATTGACAACCTGCATAGCAGGACGATGCTAAAGCTTCATGTCTTCTTTTCCGCACTCAGGTTACTCATAGATGGCAATTCCAGTAGATACCCCTGAAAGGAAAGGCCACAGTTATGACAAAAGAAGTTGGCAACAGAAGGATGTCCCTTGACATTAAAGTAACATATACATTGGCAAACTCCATAGCAGGACCATGCAAAAGCTTTATGTCTTCTTGTTTGCACTCAGGTTACTCATAGATGGCAATTCCAGTGGATAGCCTTGAAAGGAAAGGCCACAACTGTGTGCCAAGCTAGTGACAATATTAAAAGGAACGCTTTGTATTGTGGTGTCATATACATAGCCTTACCTGGTGTGGTAAGTCACGATGCCCGCCCATTCCATTGTCAAACTCCATAGCAGGACCATGCAAGAGCTTTATGTCTTCTTGTTTGCACTCAGGTTACTTATGGATTGTAATTCCAGTGTATAGCCCTGAAAGGAAAGGCCACAATTATGAGACAAGCAGGTGGCAACAGTAGGAGGTCCCTTCACATTACAGTAACATATTCATAGCCTTACCTGGTGGGGAAACTCATGGTCTACGCCCATTCAACCTCCATAGCAGGACCATGCAAAAGCTTTATGTCATCATTTTCGCACTCAGGTTACTCATAGATCGCAATTCCAGTGCATAGCCCTGAAAGGAAAGGCAACAGTTGTGACACAAGCAAGTGGCAACAGTAGGAGGATCGCGTCACATTACCGAAATATACTCAAAACCTTACCTGTTGGGTTAACTCATGGTGTATCCCCATTAGATAGGAATCCAACAAAGCCTCACCATGAAAAAGTATTAGTCTTCTTTTCCACACTCAGGTTACTCATAGATGGCAATTCTAATGCACAGCCCTGAAAGGAAAGGCAAAAGTTGTGACACAAGCTAGTGGTAAAGTTGTAATGATCCTTTTATATTGTGGAATGATATACATAGCCTTACCTGGTCGAGTAACTCATGGTGTCTCCCAATTCCATTGGTATCCTGCGAAGTAGGACCATGCAAAAGCCTGATGTCTTCTTTTCCACACTCAGGTTACTCATAGATGGGAATTCCAGTATATACCCCTGAAACGAAACGCAACAGTTTACATACAATCAAGTGGCAACATTAAAAGGATTAATTTAAATTGTGTTTTCATATACATAGTCTTGCCTGGTGGGGTAACTCATGGTGTCTCCCAATTCCATTGGCATCTTCCCAAGCAGGACCACGTAAATGCCGTATGTCTTCTTTTTTTCACTCAGGTTACTCATACATGGGAATTCCAGTATATATCCCTGAAAGGACAGGCAACAGTTGTGACACAAGCAGGTGGCAACAGTAGGAGTATCCCTTCACATTACAGTAATATGCTGTGGGGAAACTCATGGTCTTCGCCCATTCCGTTGGCAACTTCCATACTAGTACCATGCAAAACCTTTATGTTTTCTTGTTTGCTCTCAGGTTCCTCATAGATGGCAATTCCAGTGTATAGCCCTGAAAGGAAAGGCCACAGTTGTGAGACAAGCAAGTGGCAATAATACATTGATCCCTTTATCTTGTTCTATCATATACATAATCTTACCTGAAGGGGTAACTCACTATGTTCCCCCATTTCATTGGCCTCCTCCCAAGAAAGACCATTGAAAAGCCTTACGTCTTCCTTTTCACTCTCAGGTTACTCACTGATGGCAATTCCAGTATATATCCCTAAATGGACTGGCAACAATTGTGACACAAGCAAGTGGTAACATTAAAAGCATCCCTTGTCATTGCTTTATAATTCTCATAGGCTTTCCTGGTGGGGTAACTCATGGTGTCCCCCAGCCCCATTCCTTTGGCATCCTACGAAGCCTCAGCCTGTATAAGCCTTACTCTTCTTTTTTGCACTCAGGTTACTCAGAGGTTGCAATTATTGTAGATCCCTTTATGGAATGGCAATAGTTGCCACACAAATAAATAGCAACATTAGAGAGATACAGTATCATACACACAGCTTTACCTTGTGTAGTAACATATAGAAAGGAAGGTGAGATCGATGCTTAATATCTATCTCTCCTTCCATCCACTCTCCTAACCAAAGATAACTGAGGGTCAGTCCAACTGTACCACAGACCCTGTCTCTGCTCATGTGCAATGCCAGGTCAGTTAGGAATAAGACCCACATAATTTGCGATCTCATTCAAGATAAGAACTGCGACCTGGCTTGGGCCTGAGAGTGAAGAAGTGTGGGCACAGGCCCTTCCAGACAGGTACTCAGTAAAGGACCAGATCAGGTTAGGTGGGCGGGGGGGGGGGGGGGCGGTGTTGCCTTGGTCTATAAGAACACCCTTCCTTTGACCAGGAACCAGGTCCGTAAAACTGATTTCATCGAGTGTATTTACCTGACCCTGAATACCAGGGACAGACTGGGGATTCTGTTGGTCTACCCTCCACCCCGTGCGCTAACAGACTCCCTAGCCGAGCTGACACAACTGGTCTCGGAACTGGTGTTGGAGTCTCCTAGGCTTCTTGTTCTGGGGGACCTCAATATCCCTTTCGAGGCCAGTCAAGATCCAACAGGTGTGGCTTGGGAGTTCATGGCTACTATGACTGCCATGGGCCTGTCCCAATTGGTTTCAGGGCCCACGCATTGCGCTGGTAATACTCTCGATGTTGTCTTTAATACGGACACGGACACTCTGTGGGCAGAGGTCTTTAATGTCTCTGCCCTGTCACGGACGGACCATTTCCTGGTTGAGGCTCGAATCAAGGCTTCTACCATAAGCCCCTCTGGGGGTGGAGGACCTATTAGGATGGTCCACCCTCGAAGGCTGATGGAACCCAAAAGGTTCCAAGAAGCCCTAGAGGCTTATATGGTTGGAACTGACGGCGACTCTGTTTATGCCCTGACTAACACCTGGGATAGAGATCTCTCCAGGGCTATACACAGTATCGCTCCCAAGCATCCTTTCCAGCCTGCTTCCAATAAGCAACCCTGGTACACGGAAGACCTCAAGGATAGGAAGCGGGCTGTGCAACAACTAGAGCGCAACTGGTGAAGACATCATCACTTAGCTGACAAGGCACTCCTTGAGTCTCTTTTGAAGGCTTATGAAGTGGCAATAAGTGCAGCTAAACATTCGTTTTATGCTGCACGTAATGCGTCCGCAGAGTCGCGTCCGGCAGAGCTGTTCAGGGTAGTGAGGGAGCTAACACAACTGCCGCCCTCCCTCAACCCTATTTTAGAACCATCTAAAGCCTGCTGTGACGAATTTAACAACTTCTTCGCGGATAAAATCTCTCGGCTAAGGGCTGATCTCGACGCCAGTATTTCTTCAGATCCTATAAGAGAGGGTTCCAGAGCTTCCGTGGACTCCATTAGACTGGATCATTTTGAGTTTGTGAGTACCGAGGAAGTGGACAAAATTCTTTGAAGTGTTAGGGAGACAACATGCTCTCTCGATCCCTGTCCTTCATGGCTGGTGGCCCAGGGGGGAACGGCAGTAACCTCTATGTTACGCCGTATAATTAATTCATCCTTCAGGGAGGGGCATTTTCCACCGAGCTTAAAATCAGCAGTAGTAAAACCTCTACTAAAAAAGCCCTCCCTGGACCCCCTGATTCGGAATAATTATCGGCCTGTTTCGCTGCTGCTTTTTTTAGGGAAAGTGATCGAGAGAGCAGTTGCTTTCCAGCTTCAAGGGATCTTGGAAGAAACAGATTTTCTAGACCCATTTCAAACCGGCTTCCGGGTGGGCTATGGAGTTGAGACATCTCAGGAGAAAACATGAGAGAATACATAAGGAGAGAACAAATAACTAGAATAACAGAGCAACAACTAAATGAATTGAATGCCCTAATTACAGCGCAAGAAGCAGACAATGCAATCAAAAAATTAAAGGATAATAAAGTGCCAGGTCCAGATGGTCTAACATCAAAATTCTATAAGACATTTAAACAAGAATTAATTATCTCCACTTTTAAAAACCATTCAAGGAATCGATTATGGTAAATTCCCAGATTCATGGTGCCACTCATTAACAACATTGTTACCAAAAGAGAATAAAGATTTAGAACAAATAACTAATTACCGCCCAATCTCACTGTTAAATATTGATTGTAAAATTTACACATCTATCTTTGCAGAATGGTGAAAGAAAACACTATTGTCCTGGATTCAAGAAGACCAGGCGGGTTTCCTACCAGGGAGATACACGAAAGACAATATCAGGACAGTATTGGATGTAATAGAATTTTTTGAAATTTATAAAGAAAGGAAACTAGGAATGGCATTCTTAGATATTGAAAAAGCGTTTGACAACGTGAATTGAGATTTTTTTTTAGAAATAGTGATGGAGTTACAGGAAGATTTGCAAATTGGATAAATAATATCTATAAAAAACAATTCACAAAAAGAAATGTGAATGGAGGAAAAAGAAATGTAATTGAGATTCATAAAGGAACCCATCAAGGGTGTCCTCTATCACCATTGCTCTTCATAACGATAACTGAATTGTTAATAAGCCAAATAAGGAACGATGATAATATATTACAGTGCCTGCTCGCTGATATGGATAAAGGATTGGATACAATTAAACAACCCTAAATTATTAGAACTGGAAGGATGTAATATTAAAATAGGGTGGCATGCATTTATTTGTTATGGGAAATCCAAATATACAAAAAAATAATTAATCAACATTTTATAAGAAAAGCTTTGTTGAGAATGTGGAATAAGCACAAACATTATTTTTTATAGAAAACTACCAATATGGACATCACCACATGAAGCATTCAATAAAACAGAAAGGGAGGGTTCAAGAAGGTGGATCAGATATGAGGCTATCCTAACAGGAATGAGACAATTAGATGAAACTAAATTAAAGGACGCAAATTCAAAAACTGGTTCGGGAAATAATTGGTTAAAATATTGCCAAATAAAAGAAGACTTTAGAAGAGATATACAAGAACAAGGTATAGAAAGAGAGATAACTGAATTTGACAAAATAATATGGGGAGATAGGGGATAACATATGTAAAAAATGTATAAATATCTTCTGGAATGGGAATTATATGAGGAAAGGGTTAAAACAAACATGGTTAAGTGGGCACAAAATATAGGAAAACAAATTCCTCCTGCGAGTTGGGAAAACGTTTGGAAAAAGAATTTAAAGTTTACAAGATGCAGTAATTTAAAAGAAAACTATTTTAAGATCTTTTACAGATGGTATATGACACCCATGAAGATAGCGAAAATAGGGGGAAATGGTAATAAAAACTGTTGGAAATGTAGGAAGAAAGAAGGAACGCTATACCACAAAGCAAAAAAATTCTGGAAAATGATTTATATAAATATTACACAAATTGTAAAGAAAAATATTCCACTAAGTCCCAAACTCTTCCTACTGAATATAACCGATATTATAGACGATAACCTGGTTCAAGATGAGTTAAATGTTCTATTATATATGATAACGGCTGCCTGTCTAATATATGCAAGATATTGGAAATCTAATATAGTTCCTGCAATAGATGAATGGGTAACAAAGGAATTAGCTATACTTGATACGTTATCAGCATACATAAATAATAACTCATCTCAGCAATATGATGAAAAATGGAAAAAGGTAGCAAAATTGTGGGAAGATAAACACACTATGTTATAATATAGGATAGAGTACGCTATTCTGAGGGAGTAAGATATGATTTATATATAGAAGTAGAGCATATACAACATAGGAAAGAGGAAATTTAAGGTGATATTCAGATTAATGAAATTATAGAGGTAACGGAAATGCTATACTGCTTAACAAATAAGATGTAACAAGAAGTATATTGACTTGTAAATTATTTTTATGTTCAATTAAAAAAATGCCAAAAAAGAAGAAGAAAAATGTAGGATGCTGCCAAGTAAACGCTAAGAACCCTTTACATAAATTCGTTTTGTAGGGTTTATTTTGTAGCTATACGATATGTGATGTGTTTTACTATAGACTCAAACACGTTTTTGTTGGCTTGCAAGACACTTACAGCACTCTTGAGCAAGACGAAAGCTTAAAATTGTACTTTGTATGTGTACTGTGTGCCTTCAAGTCCTTTCCAACTTCTGGTGACTCCAAGGCCCTATCATGGGTTTTTCTTGGTAAGATTTGCCATTGCCTTCCCCTGAGCCCGAGAGAGTGTGACTTGCCTAAGATCACCCGGTGGGTTTCATGGCTGAGATGGGATTTGAACCCTGGTCTCCATATTCCAACACTCAAGCCACTACGCCATGCTGATTCTCCTCCACATTGAAGTCTGTGGCAGTCACTGGTATTATTTGGTTGAAACGATTTCACAGTTTGCTGCAGGTTCCAGGATGGTGAAGCATGATGTCAGGTGTAGTCCAGCAAAAACTAGAGGCCCATACATTGTTCACCAGTTCTAAAGGGCAGAGGAAAGGCTGTAACACCGTGATAACAGTAAGCTCCATGGAAAAAGCAGCAGTGACTGGTTGCCCTTTCAAGTATTTCTGTATGCCCTGCCCAGCCTAGCAGCTCTCATCCTTTCCTTTCAAAGATATAGATGTGTTTATCTGGAAAATCAGGATGCCCAACTTGTTTCTTTCTAAAAACATCCAGAGGTGAACCTGTTGGCCATACAGCAAATCCATTAACAGCAAAAATTCAGAGTATAATTAAGAGCAAAAGGAGACTGTAATAAAATTAACGTGTTGCAAAATGTAAAAAGTGAGCCAGGGTGATGTAGTGGTTTGGGCATTGGACCATGACTCTGGAGACCAGGGTTCAAATTCTGACTCAGCCATGAAAACCCACAGGGTGACCTTGGGCAAGTCACACACTCTCACCCTCAGAAGAAGGCAATGGCAATTCTCCTCTGAACAAATCTTGCCTAGAAAACTCCATGATAGGCTGACCTTAAGGTCACCATAAGTCGGAAATGACTCGAAGGCACACAACAACAATAAAGGCGTCATTCCCACTTACTGAAAAGCCCGACTCCCGATCTGGCTCTGCTTCACTATGCTAAACGATTCCAAAAGGTCCTTCATTCACACTATGAATAGGAACCTTTTGGAGTCACTGTTTTTTGGCACGATTCTCGCCCCCATTTGTTGGCACAAATTTGTTGGTCCCTCCCCCAGCCTCCGCACTCCCTCCTCCTGGCCTGGCCATGGCCCCTTCCCCGGTCTCTACGCTCCCTTCCCACCAACCTGTCACTCCGTGTGGATCTGCTGCTTGAGCTGGAGGAGGGAGGCCGGCGGCAGCCCAGGCAGGCAGCCCTGAAGGCACCAGCCGCTCAGGGCGGTAGAGGGGGACCAGGCCCAGAGCTTGGGGCGCAAGGGAGGAGCAGGCGGGGAGCCCTTTCTCCTTCTCTGCTGGGCCATGCCCCTCTTGATGCTCTGGATCACATGCAGTGCCAGCCCTGTCAGGAGGAGCTCTCGGCCCTGGACCTGCTCCGGTGGCAGTGGCATGCCAACGGGTGTGTCACTCCGTGGGCGCTGGGCCATAGGTCGGTGGCGCGGTGGGTTGGAGGAGGAGGAGGGGGTACCCTGGAGGGTGGAGACTGCGCCTGCCACCGACTCTCTCCGTCCCTTCCTCCGTCCCTCCCCTGGGCCCACAAGAACCCTGCAGAGGGGTCAAAGGGCGAAGGAGGGCAGCCACTGCTCGCGGGAACTGGTTCTGTGGCAAGACAAGGCTGGGGAATGGAGGCCAGAGGAGGGAACCAGGAAGAGGAGGCGGAACAGGACGACTGTGATGCGTATAACAGCCGGCTGACCAATCAGAAGACAGCTGAGGACCAGCCAATAGAATGTGGACTGGGACTTTTGAAAACTGCATGCGGATAGTCACCTGGGATTTGACAGTTGGAACAAACAGTTAGCTGGCTGGGAGTTTGACAGTGGGGGCATTATGGAAAACCTTGACAGAGAAGGTTTTATTAAGTCCAGAGAGGGACGATATTTTGAGAAGAGTCTGGAGTTGAGGGACTCAGAGATTACCCAACTTTAGGAAGGGAGTTTTGGGGTTATTATAATCCTGAGGGATTTCATAGCCGGCGTGGCTGACTTTGGTTTATTACCGAGAGAGAGAGAGCAGGGAAATAACTGTGACTAAAGTTCCCAAATAAAGATACAATAACATCTGTACATCAAACATACTTAATATACTTCTGTCGTTTCAAGTAAACTTTTATGCTTGTTTTGAAATCATTTGACTTGTGTTGTGAAAACATACCGCGCTACTCTTCTTTAAAACCTGAAGGTGTGGGACATCACACTAAAGAACAGTGTGGGTCCTTCACGCCAATAAATTGGTGGCAGGTGGTGCGTGCGTCATGAAAATTGGTGGCAAAGAGGTGGGATGATAAAACTCCAAGAGCTGCCACAATATTAAGGAGTAGTTGAGTGACTGGGCGTCACTGTGACATGCCACATAATTTGGTGGCAGCGGTGGGATTTAAAAAGCCATCTTAAGGAGAATAAGGTGAAAGAGTGTTCTCTTCAACGGGGTGTGAAAATCGCAAAATCCGTAGAATGGCTTTGCAGCTATTTGCCTTTGCAAGTAGTTGTTTTGCCAATCTATCAATTTTGCGATTAATTTTGATTAATAAAAAAAAGACCCCAAAAGGTGGCACTGGGGTGTGTATGTGTCATGTGTGACATATCTGGGGATGGATGGCACACACCCCTCTGCCATCTGTCCCTCCCCTCTGAAATAATCGATTCCGATCTGGCGTTCCCACTTGGGCTTTTTGCTTTTTCTCCCTTTTATTCCCGCTGGAATAGATCAAATGTGGATCGGAATTGATTTCCAGTGGGAACTAGGGGCATATACCTCGAATCAGGATCCGGAGCTTATCATAGTGGGAACGGCCCCAAAGAGTAAAAAGTCTTTACAGCCGAGGAGGATGGGCCTCAGTTTAATTGTCAGTCACCTTCAACCAGTTGGTTAAAAATGAGCCTGGCCCTCAGATGAACTCCTGATTTTTCCCAAGGCCAAAGTCTCAGGGTGACCAGAGGTCCTCCTTTTCCAGGATAAGCCCTCCATTTCAACCTTCTGTCCAGGTGGAATTCCAAAAGTGTCATCCATTTTTAGCATGACTGAGAAGCATGGATTTATACTTATATGAGCGTTTTTAACTTTTAGTTTGTAACATCCTACATTTTTCTTGACTGCACTGCATTGCATGATGTCTTGTCCTCCTTTTCCCAGACATATCCTACATCCCAACCTTCTGTCCAGGAATCATTCCATAACGTCCTCCATTTTGAGCATGACTAAGAAGTATATATTTATACAGTGGGACCTTGTTATCTACTGAGGTTTCATACCAGGATCCTCTATGGATCACAAAATCCGTGGATGCTCAAGCCCCGTTAGATATAATGGCAGAGCAAAATAGTGTCCCTTATATAAAATGGAAAATCAACCTTTGCTATTTGGAAATCAGACTTTTTGGAAATATTTCCAAGCCATGAATGTTTGAATTCATGGATAAAAAATCCGTGGATAAGGAGGGCCGACTGTTTTAGTGTTTTTAGCTTTTTATTTGGTAAGGTCCTGCCTTTTGCTTCAGTGCCCACATTTTACGGAGCCTTGTCCTCCTTGGCAGCGGTGACATCTGGTTACCCTGGACTAGGGATGCCATAACCCGGCGGCCCCCGGGACAAACCCGCTTTTGGGGGCCCCCTCCTGGTCCCGGTCCGGTTTGGCCCCCAGCCCAGGGCCCGCGCAGCACCAACCCACCTTCCCCCGCCTCCCCACATGGCCGCGCCACCCACCTCCTCTTCCTCCTCTGTTCCAGGCCGGGTGGCCGGGTGGAGGAAGCGAAGGAGGAGGCGGTGCGCTTCCTGGCCTGAAACGGAGGCGGGGGAGGGTGGCAGGGAGGCGGGGAGGTGGGGAGGAGGGCGCACGCGAGCGCAGGAGGCACACCTCCTTCTCCTTCTCCTCCGTTGCAGGCCGCGCCAAGCGGAAGAGGAGGCAGAGGTGCCTGCCTGGCTTGGCGCTCCCCGCCCGCCCGCCTGTGCACCAAGGCAACAAGCAGGCAGCCACCCACCGCCTCCTCTGCCTGGCGTGCCTCCACGCTAGGCGCTTGGCTTGGGCCCGGGAGGCGGAGGCAGAGGAGGAGGCTGAGGAGGAGGTGGGTGCCTGCCTGCCTGCCTGCTGCCTTGGCACGCGCGCAGGCGGGGAGCGCCAAGCCAGGCAGGCACCTCTGCCTCCTCCTCTGCCTCCGCCTCTGCCTGCCAGCGCCAAGGCAAGCGCCTAGCGCGGTCGCGCAGAGGCGCGCAAGGTGGAGGTGGTTGGCTGCCTGCCTGCTGCCTTGGCGCGCGGGTGGGGGGGAGCGCGCCAAGGCAGCCACCCACCTCCTCCTCCGCTTGGGCCTGGGAGGCAGAGGAGGAGGAGGGAGGAAGGAGGAAGGAGGAGGAGAGAGGGAGGGAGGGAGGGAGGAAGGAGGGAGGAAGGAAGGGAGGAGGAGGGAGGAAGGAAGGAGGAAGGGGGAGGAAGGGGAGGAAGGAGGGAGGAAGGAGGAGGAGGGAGAAGGAAGGAGGGAGGAAGGAGGGAGGAAGGACAAGGAGGAAGAAGAGGAGGAGGAGGAAGCAGATGATGATGATGATGATGATGATGATGATGATGATGAAATGAGCCAGCTTCAGAGGCACGACCAATGTAAGTTGCTGTGATTTTTACAAACTCATGCGCAGTGAAAAAAAACCAGTCCCTTGACCAAATACACACTTCTGAGAAGTACAGTTGAATCCGAGGGCAAACCCACTTCTTGTTAAACCACCTTGACATATTCAGTATGCATAGCATGTTCAGTGTGAAACCCAAAGAGTTTGGTTATCGAATAAGCCTCTGAAATATGCAAGAGGCCATGTTAAGTAAAGCCATGTTCAATGCCCAAATGTGCTGTTTGGAATGGGGGGAGGGGGGGTGGCCAGAAAGGGAAAGTCCATTTCTGCCATCTGTCTAGGAATAATGCCCAAATGTCCTCCATTTTGATCATGCCTAAGAAACATGCATTTATATTAACATTTTTTTAAAAAAATCAATTTTTTTCCGCATGTCCCCCATTTTAAAAAAATGTGCCCTCCATTTGAAATTTTTGTCCTACATTTGTCCCGGTTTGGAGGTCCAGACTTATGGCAACCCTACCCTGGACATGTCCTACATTTAAACTTTCTGTCCTGGAGGAATTTCAAAATGTCCTCCGTTTTGAGAAGAACTAAGAAGCATGGATTTGAATATCTATGAGTGTTTTTATTTGGGAATATCCTCCATGTTGAGCAGGACGGAGAAGCATGAGTTTCCATTTCTATGAGTGTTTTTAGCTTTTTATTTGGCCATGTCCTCCATTTTGAGCAGGCCTAAGAAGCCAGAGTTTACATGTCTATGAGCGTTTTTAGCTTTTTATTTGGCCATGTCCTCCATTTTGAGCAGGTCTAAGAAGCCAGAGTTTACATGTCTATGAGCGTTTTTGGCTTTTTATTTGGCCATGCCCTCCATTTTCCTTGATGCCCTCCATTTTGGGGGTGCCTTGTTGCCCTCCTCTGGGGTGAGGACCCCTGACCATCCTCCAAAACTTAAGCAGAGAAGATGGGCGAAGCTTGTGGCCTCTAGGGGGAGCTAAACCTCCATTATTCCCTCCTTCTTCCTTGAAGGAGGCCTAGAGAGCCTCCCGCCCTATAAACTACCACTCCCAGAATGCACTTCGCGCCAGGGACGCCATGTGGAGGCCTGATAAGAGAGCTGCTGAGGCCTCTTCTTCTGCTCTCTATTCAACGGAGGTGAGTAAAGAAACGGTGGGTCATTAATGCGCCTTGAGACCGCTTTAACTGCCCTGGCTCAATGCGAGGGAATCATGGGAAGTGTAGTTTTGTGGGACACTGAGCCTCCTCTGCCAGTGCCACAACAAGCTACAGCTCTCATAATAATTCCCCAGCACTGAGCACAGGGCAGTTAAAGCAGTCTCAATCTGGATTACTTCTGCACAGTGTGTCCTGGACCCTTCTCTTTCAGAGAGCTCTGGTGCCACAGCAAACTACAAACAAGGAACCCTACTACTATCATTAGCCCTAATTGCTGTTACTAACCCTAATGCACCTGAGTCCTAGGGAGTTTATCACATGAAGGCGATCGGGGGTTTATCCTGTGAATATCCCAGGGAAATAATCCTGTAATTACGCAGAATGAATTCACACAACGTTGCACAAAACCCGCCATTAAAGTGGCCACAAAGAAGCATTAACACACACGTTTTTACTTGCGGGATTTCAGCGACAATGCGTTTCTGATATTGCTTTATTTGCGCAATTGCGTGTGATAATCATTCACGCAATTACCGTTTCCACTTTATTTGCGGGATGCTTTACATGTGCTTTAATCTCTCTTTAAAGCCGAAATCAGCCCCAGTGTGATAAACTCCCTAGTTTTGGTAAGAGAGCGGGATACTACTACTAATACTACTACTACTACTAATAATAATAAAGCAGTGTCAAACTGCGTTAATTCTATTGTGTGGCCACAGCTTCGGAGGTCTGAGGCACCTTTTAAGCACAGATTGTTCTTCTAAAAATCTTAATATTTAAAGATGATGGGATGATAACAAATGGGAGAAGCCATTAGTCCACTTCTTGGCTGCCCTACACTTGGTTCTCTACACTTCAAGCTTGGTAGACATATACGTGGTTTTTACATTTTCGTTTGAGCATTTTATGTCTGCAATGAGAACCAGGGAGCCATAGTGGTTTAAGGGTTGGACTACCACTCTGGAGACCAGGGTTCGAATCCTGGCTCGGTCATGAAACCCACTGGGTGACCTTGGGTGAGTCACACTCTCTCAGCCTCAGGGGTAGGCAGTGGCAAACCTCTGAACAAATCCTGCCAAGAAAACCCCATGATAGGTTTGCCATAAGGTTGCATTATCCTCCATAGGTCGGAAATGACTCGAAGGCAAACAGTATGGGAATTGTGAAGTGGAAGGCTTTAACGGACGGCATCCATAGTTTTTTGTGGGGTTTTTTGGGCCATGAGGCCGTGTTCTTCTCTGAAGATGCCAGCCACAGATGCTGGCGAAATGTCAGGAAAAAACTTCCAGAACACGGGCAAAAAACACGAAAAACTAAGTATAGGAATTTTTAAAACTGTTTTGATTACCTAGGTTGAATTTGTGATGTTCCTCCATGGTCATTATTTTTCTTTTGTTTATTAAGCCTACCTTTGCACTTTTGTCTTTGATCTTCCTTAGTAATTTTTCCAAGTCTGTGATGTTTTCCGCTAGTAGTATGGTCTCTTCTGCATATCTTAGATTGTTGATATTTTCCCCTCTTATCTTCTTTCCTCCTTTTTCTGTGTCCAAGCCTGCTCTTCATATGATATTTTCTGCATACAAGTTGAGCAAATAAAGGTGATAGGATGGAGCTTTGCTTGACCCCTTTGCCATTTGGGAACTATTCTGTTTTTCCATATTCTGTTGTGCCAGTAGCCTCTTGTCCTAAATACTGATTTCTCAACAGGACTGTAGTGGCACTCCCATGACCTTGAGAGCAAATCCATATCTTTTTGAGATTGATGCAGTCAAATGCTTTGCTATGGGCCACAAAACACATGCTGATTTTGTTTTGGAATTCCTTGATAGGCCCCATTAGCAGTTGTATGTTTGCAATGTGGTCTCAGTCTAGGGTCTCTGTCTTTCCTGACCCATTGCATACAGAAAATTTTTAAATGTAATTGCAAAACCATGTATGTCCACTAAACCTAAAGTGCAGGACCTACATGAATTCACCCTTCACAATGAGGAAATTGAAATAGTTAGATTTCTCCTACCTTGGATCGAATATTGATCAGAATGGAGACTGCAGAAACAAGAAATAAGAAGACTAGGAATGGTAAGGGCAGTAATGAAAGAACTAGAAAAGATATTTAAAGCATAAAGATTGAGTACACTGATGTTAGAAAGCCATGGTATTCCCCTTTACTACCTATGTATTCAAAGATATAGCCTTGTTAGTCTGTAAAATAAGTATGTAGAGAGATTTTCCAGTATTGATCTCTCCCACCGTTAAAAACAGTGCCAGGATTCCTGGAAGGACTGTGTGTAGCAAGTGTGGTGATGGTTTCGTGTTTAGAATTAGCTATAGCCTAGACTAGTGGTCCCCAAACTTTTTTGAGCCGCCATCTCTTGGACAACAATCCTAATGCCTCCCAATGTCAATTAGTTGATATTAGGTGTACTGCTGAACTACAAATTTAAAACAACCAATTATTGTCGCTGCTCCATTTGGAAGCAGTCACCTTGTGAGCAACAACTGAGCAGCTGGCTGAGCAGTGACCAAAAGGTCTCTTGTCTGTGCCAGCCTTGCAGTAAAGGCCAGCGCAGGTGAGAGGCTTCTCAGTTGCTGCTCATCAAATCTATATTTTGTCAGCACTTGGGTCAACTTTATAAATTTGTAGTGATTGTAGGAGGCAAACCAAGTGTGGGAAATAATGCCGAGATCTCTTTGTATTTTGTAGAAGTACAGTGGGCCCTTGGTATCTGCTAGGGTTTGGTTCCAGGATACTCCATGGATACCAAAATCTATGGGTGCTTAAGTCCCATTATATATAGTGGCATAGTCAAATGTTGCCCCTTATATAAAATTGCAAAATCAAGTTTTGCTTTTGGGATCTTTAAAAATATTTTCATGCCATGGATGGTTGAATCCATGGATGCAGAATCCGTGGAAACAGAGGGTCAATTGTCATGCTGTTTGGGACACTGGACAGGTTAGAAACTGAAGACTGGAGAGCTGCAGTACTAGGACAGAAGCACTTGTGTGGGTCAGTATAGGGCAGCTTCTGATAGGGTTGGCTGCATAATTTTCTCTTATGAAGTTAAAATCTGTGGCTCAGCATTTAATATTTTCACCTCTTTGTGCCTCCCTCCCCCATTAGCCTGCCTCATTGAGAAATGATGTCCTATCCTGAGAATAAATCAGAGAAGACTATCTGTGGAGGCTTTCATGATCAAGAGCAGAATAAAAGTGTTGCTTGTATGGAAGACCAAGTTGGGGGGAACCTGTGGGACATCTTTGAGCTCCTGCAGATTGATGTGGATTGTGAAAGCTCAAGGGACCAAGTTGCATCAAACAAGAATTTGTGTTCGGTATGTACAATGTTAAAGAGAGTCCTACTTTGGGGAACTGAATGAATAATGGTGTAAATCCACCCACAATCCCCCATGTGAATAAAAACCCAGCCACATGTTTTGTCTCTGAGCATTGATAGTTAGCAATCAGTTTTTAACAGGAATATGCTTTGCTTTAAACTATACTATAAGGCTGGGATTGCTGGTTCTCTTGACTGACATACAGTATTGCATGTAAGCCAAGACACAACCCTTTATTTGCCAGGAGCAGCAAAAGAAGCTTTGCAGTGGCTGTATGTATTTAAAATATTTTAATACTGTACTTCATTTAAAAAAATCCAGAGTAGTGAACATAAATGTATGAATAAAATAATAATTGCTTGATATGAATACAGTATGATAAAACCAGAAAATGACAATTTTGGCTTGTTGAAGTTTCTTCTGCTGATGTGAATTTCTGAATGTAATCTGTTTGGGAATAAATCAGGTAAGGTTGTAATTATATTAGAGATGTAAAGGCCCAGGAAATAATTGCGCTCTCTCTCTCTCTCTCTCTCTCTCTCTCTCTCTCTCTCTCTCTCTCTATATATATATATATATATATATATATAATCATCATCATATAAAAATAAAGTTATCATTCTAAAGCTATTTTTTCCTGGAAAAATTTGAAATAAATAGATTTCATTTAGAATTATGAATAAAATGTTTACCACAAAGTGTTTGCATATTTACTGCCCCAAAAGCGTTTTTGTGTAAGAGGAAGAATTACATGTAAGGCTGTGAACATTACTATTCCTGGTCTTGGTTTCTTTTTTTGAGTTCATTTTATGAGAATGAATGCTCTATGTCTGCTTGAACCTTTCATGGATACACTTCAAAAATATTTGCAAATTGCCAAAACAATTGGAATACCAAAGTAATTATAGTTTAATGCTTCAAACATTATATAAAAAAAGCTGCAGGCATAAGTACTCATCTGTACAGAAAAATAATTAACCTGAAAATTGTTGTAATAGGAAAACAAATGAGGAAGCAGATCTTAATCCACCTTATTTTTGCATGTACAGTTGCCCCCCCCATTTGCGCGGGGGATCTGTTCCAGACTCGCCTCCCCACAAAAACGGAATTCCACCAGTATACAACCCCCTTGACTTGAATGGTGGGGCACCCCCGCAAGCACCTGCAGATGTGCACTATGAGCATGCGCCCCATTTTATGTCCCTCTGTTTGCCCCTTGCGTATAATCGAGGGACGCAGATTCCAAGTCCGCACAAACGGAGGGACGGTTGTACAAGATGTGTGTTTTAAATGGGCAAATACTAAGTTGGTGAATCACTGAAACACATAGACACACAATTTCCAGTTTTGATTATAGGATTGTTTAGATTGCTCCTGAATATTATTCCTTACCCTTTATAAATGGAGCCAGCATGGTGTGGTGGTTTGAGCTTTGGACTATAACTCTGGAGTTTCAAACCAAGGGTTTGAATCTCCATTCAGTCATGGAAACCTTGGGCAAGTCACATTCTCTCAGCCTCAGAAAACCCTGTGATGGGTTCACCTTGGGTTCTCCATAAGTTGAAAACAACTTGAAGTCACACAAGAACAATAACAGCAACAGCCCTGCATAAATATGACTTTAAATCTCCCTTTCTTTGTATTAAGAGAAATGTTTTGAGGAAACAGAGGCACTGGGAGAAGATTGTTTCAGCAAAGAAGAGCAAAAGAAAACTTGAGAGAGAAAGGCGGAAAGCTAAGCATGCAGAAGAAAAAGGTACAAAGTGAAATAACTTTTTTCTCTCTCTCGCTCTGTATGTGATTTACATCATGATTAAAAGACAGTTACAAATGTTATATTAAAGCAGAATTGGCATATTTTAATATTAAAATACAGCTGAATTAAAAACTGGTTAAAAGCATATAAACTAAAATAATGACAAATGATTAAGAAAACAGTACCCATCCATTATACATTGCATCCTTCATATCTAGTCAGTTGCACATTTATAAGATGCACAAGTAGAGTTCTTTGCCTGTGAATTGGGGCCATAATAGTATTCCTGTCAAAATATTATTGCCATATTTTAAAGAAAATCTTGGTACCAGGAATATCAATAGCTAGGGGAATAATTATGCTGACTTCATTAGGTCAGCTTCCCCCAAAGACATCTTGTCACTCTCTAGCTGAAGACGATGGAAGATGTAGTCAGGACATATAAATAAATAAATAAATAAGGCTGCATTAAACAGTTTCCCATCCTGGACAAGGAGATCTTGAGCTGTTAACACTTTCAAATATCTTGAGCATTTTAATGTCACTGTTACCTTGACACATTTAATTTGGCTCATTTGAATGTTCTTTTTTCTTCTGTTTTCCAATTTTGTCTTCATTTCAGATTCTGCTCCTCAGTTCAGCAAGCGGGAACTAAAAGCAATTGCAAAAGAACACCTTCTCAATGCCAAAGAAACAGGCCCTTGGCTGTGCATTGATTTGAGCATGACCAGTCACATGACTAAGAAGGTAGCTGCAGTGGGCCCCACAGACACATCCAACTTTTTAAAAATGACCCCCTGGCCCTTCAGGATTTGGTATTATGAG
Source organism: Sceloporus occidentalis (assembly GCA_023333645.1). NCBI lineage: Eukaryota > Metazoa > Chordata > Lepidosauria > Squamata > Phrynosomatidae > Sceloporus > Sceloporus occidentalis. The sequence goes on from JALMGF010000001.1 coordinate 211,183,782, forward strand.
TCTGCTTTTCCACAGAGCAGCACATATTGTACACATAATGGGCCACAAGGGTACCATTCAGCAGCATCACTTGCTAAATCTGGTATTGGATCGTATTACTTTGGGCCACAGGTATAGGACTGAATGCTGAATTGTTCCTTGTATTCAGAAGCAACAATAACAAACCTGCTTGCATATTCCAAGTTAGATACACACTACTTTTGATTGATTGTTGATATCCTGTCTTTCTCTCAAAGTTATATGAGCAGGCTAATTTGTTTTAATGTGCGGGAAACATATGAATATTGCTGCTTCTCCAGGGTGACCAGGTGTTCTAACTGCGAAGAAAAAGGCACTGAAAATGTAGGGCATTCAAGAAAAATGGAGGACTTGATCAAATAAAAAGCTGAAAACATATAAATGTAAATTCCTGCTTCTTAGTCATGCTCAAAATGAAGGACATTTTGGAATTCCTCCTAGACAGATGGATGAAATGTAGGATATGTCCTGGAAAAGGAGTACACCCGGTTAGCCTGTGCTTCCCCTGTGTTTGCAATGGTACCATTCATTGAGAGGTCACATAATCCTGTTGCTCATAACCTTTGGTTCTGAGTTCTCTACAGTGAAAGAGAATGCAGCACCAATCACAGGCACATTGGAGACTTTCTGGCCTTTATTTGGCAGTTGTCATGGCCTCCTTACTGCTGCCTTCCTTAGCCTACCTGATTCTGCTGCTGCCATTACATGGCTTGCCCCTCTTTCACTGATGGGTCTCAAACATTGGCTGTTTTTTTCTGACTGCACTGTTCACCTCTTGTAATAGGTGGGAAGTTTTATGGAAATGTCTGTGCTGATGGCCCACTGATGGGAACAGTCAAAGGGATCTTTGTTTTAAAAATTGAGGAATCTGAAGAATACATCTGAGGAAGCAGTCTATAGCTCATGCTGCCAAATTCTTTCTTTCAGTTAGTCTCAAAGGTGCTACAAGTTTTCTCTTAAAAACTGAGAACAAAGATGGCATCACAGCAGGTCAGAAACTTGTTCCAGTGTTTCAGTTTTGTTGGACATGGCTGGTGGTATGTGACAGTATTGGTCTGTCTTTGCATTGAATTCATCAGTGCTCTTGGCTCTGTAGTCAATATGGTCATGGGTGATATGAAAGGTTTATATAAAACATTTAGGTCAGAGAATACTGGGACTGGGAGGCCAATGGTTCTAAACTGCTTTCTTTTCCTCCCCCCCCCCTTTTTTTCCCCTCATGGAAGGAAATAAGCCGACTTGCCACCCAGATAAGGCGGCTCTATGGGTCGAACAAGAAATCTCAGAGGCCCTTTTGGCTGTACCTCACTGGATTTGTAGAAAACAGCCCAATTTCTGAAGCATGTCTAAGGATGAATGATGGATTTGCTAACTATCTTGTAAGTATCTCCTTCCCCTGTACGAACCAACCCATCCATACAAGCTAAAAGTGTACAATTTGCATGCTTTGTGTCATACTGTTTCACTTTAATATTTTATAAGATTAAATCTACCTATTAACAGATTATATAACAGTAGTCTGGAGTGGCTGATCTACTCCCAAAGGTGTTTAAACTGCAATCCTTTGCATATTTCAAAGGGAGTAAGCCTTATTAAAACCAGTGGGAATTGTTTCTGAGTAAGCATGTGCTGTCATAAACAGTTTAAGGCACACATGCCCAGTGTAACAGTGGTGCTGCTCTTACAATTGACGGTGCTCGGTTTGTAGCACAGTTGGCTAGGAGCACATGGGCCAGTGAACCTGGTTATTCTTGACTCTCTCTCCTGAGTTATACTGCTTTCTCTTCCCCAGTTCATTAGACAGAGCCATTTGTCCCAAGACTCCAATCAGAACAGGGTCTTATGGTGAAAGACTTCTTGGTGTATGTTTACTTGAGAGAACAGATTATCAACTATGGGGCAAAACCGACTGCCCAAAAAGGGTGGATTGGGGCCACCCCCCTTCCACTTGCCCTGCTGCATGGCCCCAATCCGACCCACTACTGCTGTTTCAAACCAGTTTCTGAAAGGAGCAGTTACTTTCTTCTCCTTTTCAGGCTGGTTCTTTTAGTTTAGAGTGGCATCGGGGCAGCCTCTGGCTGCTTTTGGGGTATGCATTGTCTAAACACCACGCCCCCAACACAGCCCAATGGTGTCCCCTTTGGCCCATCTGTTTCAGGCATATGATCATTGTCATGAAATATTTGAAGAGCTGCTGCATAGATGATGAAGAAAACTTGTTTTCTGTTGGTCCATAAGGGAGGATATGAATAGCAGGTTCCAATTATAGCATAACAGTTACATGCATCTCAATTTCAGGGAAAAGAAGAAATATAGTTAAAGTTAATAATAACAACAGAGGAGGGCACCTATGACTATTCAGATTTTTTGACCTACAACTCTCACCTTTAGCTGAGTATAGCCAAGGAACAGCTGTAGTCCAGCACTGTCTGGAGGGCCACAGTTGCCTACCCCTGAATGATAAGAGAAGGAAATATTAATAAGAACTATCTAATTGTACAAACTGTTTGACAGTGGTACAGGTTGCATTGGAAGATGGTGTATTATCCTTCTCAGGAAATTTTAAAGCAGAAGTTGGATGGTCAGTAGTTTCAGGTGATGCAGTTTACTGCACTTCCAGAAGGTTGCGGGGGGGGGGGGGATGGGACCAGATACCCTAAAGGCACTAGATCCTGTCTGATCTAGGAAGCTAAGCAAGGTGAACTCTGATTAGACTTGGATGGAAGAGTGCCACTGAGTACCAGGTGCTGTAGACTTTATTTCAGATGAAGGAACTGGCAAAACCACTTCTGGGTATTCCTTGTCAAAAAAAACCCCATATGAAATTCTTGGGGTTGAGTAAGTCAACAGGCGACTTGAAGGCACATACCCACACACCGGAAGGTTGAACTAGTTAACTTTCGAGGTCACCACTGGCATTATTGGCTGGGAGATATTGGGCATTGTAATCCCCAAAATAAGTTTCTAAATTTGATCCCTTTTCGAATAATTTTCCCAAGTTTGACTCCTTTCAAACAGGTCCAGTCCTGAAGGATTTGTCCAATTCCTAATAATGTATCAGACATTATTTTTCAGATGGATGTTACTCCTGAAACCTATCTGGATCTGTTTCCTTTAGAAACAATTGTTTACCTCACTCCGGATGCTGAGAATGGTAAGTTGAATCTTTGTTATGAAAGGTTCTAATTAAAGCTTTTGCTTATTTGAAATGAACAATAATGGTCATAAGACCATTTAGAGCTTTACTGAAGTGTGGTTCAAATCAGCTTAGTCAAACCTGACCCAACCCATGCAGTATATTTGTATTTTATGCTCTGATCCTTTTGCATAAAACATCCAATACCCCTGCTTTGAAAAGTACAGGAGACAGCACTAGTGAATACCCCTTCATGTGTTGATTCAGGATTCTTTTATCACAACTAAGCAGAGCTTGCTTGCTATTTATAGTTCCATCCTCAGGCTCTCTTCTAAGAAAAATAAAGACAATCTGCTAAACTTGGATGTGGGTGAACCATGGCCCTCTGGATGTTGCTGAACCCAACACTCCTTATCATGATAGCTTGGGCTGTTGGAAGTTACAGTTCAGCATCACCTTTGTCTTCCCATAAACTCTAAACTGGAAGTAATGAGTGTGAGTATCTTCGGCAGAAACAACATGGACATACACGTTTCTGGACCACGCAATATCTTACTTGTGATAAGGGAACCAATGTTTGGAACGTTGCCACTTTGATATTCGTGTGTAAATGTCACTGGTTTTACATATGCATAAACCTTTTGCTTTGTAGCTCTTGAAGAGGTGGATCCACAAAAAGTATATATCCTTGGAGGGTTGGTGGATGAAAGCATTCAAAAGGTAAGTATTTTTACATAAGGTAGTTTATGTTTGTAGAAATCTCTGAATGTTTTCAAATATAAGTCGACTATGGTTGATATCAGTGTTTCAAATGTTGGAAGTTTCAGAAAGGAGGTAGAAACAATGCTTTTAAGAAAGTTGACTCCTGTGTCTTCTATAGCTATTCAGAAGAAAAAACCTCATCGGGACAGCTTTTCTTTCTCTTACACAGCACTGTATTCAGATTCCTCTTTCTGCAGATAGTATTAAAGGATCTTTGGTGTTGCTGTGTGCCTTCAAATTGTTTCTGACTTAAGGACATAGTCAGGTTAACCAGTCACAGGGTTTTCTTGGCAAAATTTGTTCAGAGTGGGATTGCCATTGCCTTCCTCTGAGGATGAGAGAATGTGAGGCGCGTTACAGACCGCCCATTTGGGGCGGCCTGTAGGCGCACCTTTCCCCACCGGATCGGGGCCTCAGGAACCAGAGCAGCAGCCACTGAAGCCCCGATCCGCCGCTTTCCGGGCTGCGGGGAAGCGGCAAAAGGCCCCTTCCCCGCAGCCTGGAAAGGGGTGTCCTTGGGGCTTCAAGCCCCAAGGACACCCCGCAGCGGCGGTGAGAAGAAGAAAGGGGCCGTTTGGCCCCTTTCTCCTTTGGTCCGCTGGGCGCAGCCGTCTGAAGGCTGCGCCCAGCGGACCAAAGCAGGAAGGAGCTCCGAAACGGAGCTCCTTCCGGGGTTGCAGAAAGGGCGCCCTAGGCGCCCTGCCGCGATCCCAATACGTCACAACCACGCCGCCTCGTTTGGAGGCGGCGCGGTTGTCATGTATCGATGGCAGCGGTCGTGTGGAACGACCGCCACCATTTTGTGCGCGCACAGCACACACTAGGGTTAGGGCGGTGCAGAAGCACCGCCCCGTCTTAACCCTAGTACGTGCTCTGCGCGTACTTTTTAGCCTGTATGTAACAGGCCTGAGTTTCCAAAGGTCACCCAGTAGGTTTCCATGGCCAAGCACAGATTCAAACCCTGTTTTCTGGGAATTCTAGTCCAACACTCAAACCGTGTACCATTTTGGCTATCATTAGAGAATCTGCCAATGTGTATTAGGATATTCATTAGAGAATCTGCCTATATTTACAGCGCTATATAAATAAATATATATATATCTCAGAATAAATCTGATTCACCTTTTAATAGTTGTTTAGAAGAGGGGAGTGTAGCACATATGTCTTTTTGGCCTTTGTATAAGCTGCCTCTGCCAACATGCTCCTTTCTGTACAGTGGTTAAAGGCCTTACTTTATCCCCAAATCCACTTCTCAGCTGTGATTAGCCATCACAGTCAAATGGAATCTTTATTGTTTGGATGATCTGGGTACCGTAGACTGTGTACAGGCCCAAGAAAACCAACTATTACATCAAATTGATCACCTTTGTGAACAGGATGTTGGCCTAAATGCACTTCTAGTATGATCCAGGATAGACCTTCTTCTGTTAGGTCCATCCTTCTTTGCATCTGATTACCAGTAGGTGAAATAATATCCATTAGAAGCTGAGCAGTCTGTAGAAGTCACTGTCAAATCCTTGTTGCCCTTTGCTGCTACAAGAAGCCAGATCCTGCTACAGTGGCCAAATAAGTATTTTGAGTGTCCATAGTGTTTTAGATATTTTAATCATGTTTTTAAATAACGGTGATGCTTAATTCCTTCTTGTGTAAATTAATGTTTTAGTTGGATCTTTTTACAACTATTGTGAGCTGTCTTGGATCCCACTTTGGGAGAAAGGTGGGCTGTAAGTGCAATTGTTGTTATTTGTTGTTGTGCACTTTCAAATTGTTTCTGATGATCCTGTCGTGGAGTTTTCTTGGCAAGTTTCTTCAGAGGGGTTTTTCCATTGCTATCCTTTGAGACTAGAGAACATGATTTGCCCAAGGTTTTTCTGTGGTTTCCAAGGGTTTGCATGGCTGAGCTGGGATTGGAACCCTGGTCTCCTGTTGTCAGTCTATTGCTCAAACCACTACACCATGCTGGCTCTCAATAATAATAATAATAATAATAATAATAATAATAATAATAATAATAATATAGTTGTGACTGGATGGCAGTGCTGAGGAAGAACTGGGAGTGGGGCAACTATATTGTATTGATGCTGTGGTCACCAGGAGGCTTTAGACCAGTGGTCCCCAAACGATGCCCTTTAAGAGATTTTGGGCTTCAGCTCCCAGGAGCCTCAGCCATGTTGGCCAATAGTCTGTGATTCTGGGAACTGAAGTCCAAAATCCCTTAAAGAGCACAGTTTGGGGACCACTGCTTTAGACTGTGTAGAAGTTCATTGGATCCTATAGGAACTGAATGAAAATTTGTATGTATTTTTCTTTAAGTGTATCTAATTTACACTTCTAGAGACTTACTTTGCACAAAGCTCAAGAAGAACATCTGCAGACAGCACGACTGCCAATTCAAGAATACATGGTAAAGAACATCAATGCAAAAAACTACCATTCCACAACATTAGCAATCAACCAAGGTGAGGCTGTTGCAATGTTTGGTAGAAGCTCATTGGAGTGCATGTTGTATGTGATGTGCTACCATCATTATTCCAGTGCAACCCACAGGGCTCTTTGATACTGCACACTATGATTCCATTTTAATTGCCATGGAAACATTCTGTGGAGACTGGAAATTGCTGTACTTAGCACTCTGTTTCTACAAAACCTTAGCATTCCTTAGGATGCAGCCACAACAGTTAATGTGGAACCTGTGCTATAGTTCTGTGAAAGAGTCCATAGCTGCTGTTTATTTCACATGTTGGTTGTGATGGTGAGAATAATGAGAAAGCATTGCAGTTTTGATAAGAGTGACATGCTGAGAATTGTGTATAACTCAGCCAATGTTAAGCAATTTCAGTTACCAATAATTCGTTTAATACCAAGGTCAGTATATAATTATTTTAAAGGTACTTAAGTTTGCCTTGATTTGCTCACCCCAACAAGGCTGATGCCATTTGAGAATTCTTACAGTTAAGACATTACAATTGTTCTGTGCAAATGGTTTGTGCATATCAATTTTTTGGATCCAGAGCCTTGTACCAGAGGACAAGGCTGGCAAGCTGCCAGCTTTGTTTTGCTTAGTGGATTGCTCCTCTTTCGCATTTGTATAACATGCAACTCTACAGATATAGGACATATAGTGAGATATGTGAAATCACTACAGAAAGCTCTTTCCCAATTTGAAACAGAGGCTGATATTGGACTGAAATTCTCATCAGCCCATAATACTGACTGTGTTGGCTAGAGTTGATGGAAACTGCATTCCAAGAGCATCTGGGGAGCCACATGTCTTCTAGTCCTGGTCCAAAATATGAAAGGACTCTAGAAGCAATTTGCCCATTTTAAGGCACATTGTTTAGAAATAACAAGTCTTGGCTTTAATCTGTTTTGATATTCTGCTAGAAACAAGGATTCTATTAATGCTTCTGGTGCTTCTGAATGAAAATGATTATGCCACAATTTTATCCTATTCTTTTTCAATTCTGGTTAACCTCTGCAATAATGAAAATATTTGTCTTTCAGTATTTGATGCCTTGTCGATTTTCTATGTGACCAAGAGCTGGGAAGAAGCCCTCAAAGCTGCAGTTTCTCCTGGAAAAGGCTATATCCTTCGAGATGCAACCCACTGACAGAAGGAAGTTGCAGGCAAATATGAGAGAAAGTGGTGATGAAAGTTTTGTTTTCAGTAATCCATGGTCACTGAACCATTCTTCACATCCACTTGGAAAAGGCTGGAACCAATTCAATTTCTTGTTCTTCTTATTAGATGAAGAAGTTAAGTTTATGAGATGGAGAAATAAAGATATTTCAGTTGAGAAGCGTGAGATTTATTTAGTAAATATCATCCCATAGCTAGCCAACACATAGGAGTACCAACACTTCTGATAGTCCTGATGAGAAATCTGTACTCAGGACAAGAGGCTACATGGAGAAACAGAATGGTTCCCAATTGGCAAAGGGGTCAGACAAGGCTGCATCCTTTCAGCCTATCTGTTCAACTTGTATGCAGAACATATTATAAGAAAAGCAGGCTTGGACACAGAAGGAGGAGGAATGAAAAAAGGAGGAAGGAATATCAACAATCTAATATATGAAAGTGACACCATAGTACTTGCAGAAAACCTCACAGACCTGGAACACCTGCTAAGGAAGATCAAAGAAGAAAGTGTTGAACATAAAGAAAACCAAAATAATGACCACCAAAGACGTTCACATGTTCAACCTAGACTATGAAGAAATAGAAATAGTAAAAGAATTCCCATATCTGGGATCAAACATTGATAGATCAGGCTGGAACTCTCCCTGGAAGCCAAGATAACCAAACAGGCTGTTTTACTTCGGACACAGGACTCATTGGAAAAGACAATAATGCTGGGAAAGGTGGAGAGGAGTAGCAAGAGAGGAAGGCCACATGCCAGATGGATGGACTCTTTTAAGAATGTCATGGGATTGCAGGAATTAAGCAGAGCAGTGGAGGACAAGGGGGACTTGGAGAGGTCTCATCCATAGGGTCGCCATGAGTCAAGATCGACTCAAAGGCAGTTAACAACAACAAAAGCTAGCTCAGTAGCTTTCCATTGGGGCAAGGAAGCTAACTAGAAGCCCTCTACACCTATGTTTGTATTGTGAAAGAGGTTGTGTTTTGTTGTAGCTTCCTTGCCCGGCGATTAACAAAATAAGACATTTTTGATAACTTAGAGCAAGTGATATTGTAAAGCACAGTAATGCTTGCATTAACACATATATTAAAATTAAACATCTTCCTTCTTTCAAGGGAGCATGTGTATGTTTGTGAGCTTGTAAGGTGGAGTGAACGTGAGGACTGTTTCACACAGAAGCCAAGAAGATATATCTCTCCCTTCAACAGCACGCAGGTGGAACAGATGAAAGTCACTCGGACCTCTCTGCTGTGCCTTACGAGAGAAGTACAAATTCATACCAAGACATTCCTATATTCATGTTCAGATTGGGTGAAGCAAGTGCTTCAGTGCCCTTACCAGCACTGATGATGTAAATAAGGTGAGAAATAATATTGTATCAATTGTGGGAGAACATTCCAATAGAATTCATGCTTCTAGGAGAAATTTGATCTTGGAGACAAACCTGTGAGGAAGGCTTCTGTTTTTAATGTAGCTGGTTTAAACAACAGCAAAATAATAAGGAAACTTACAAACATCTGTTGGTGATGAAAAGCTTCATTTCTACACTTGTTAAGCTCCAGGTGCTTCATGCAGGAGAACAAAACAAACAAACAAAAACTAGGTGTGCTGAGCCTAAGGAAAAATATTTAGTTTGGTATTTCATAATGCATCAGCGAATCTGTATAAGAGAAATGAGTTGGCGTAGCTTGTGGGAGAGTAGTATGGCAGCCTTTACAAGGTGCAAGAATAGAGACATTTTGTGGACTCTGCGGAACCTTGGACACTCTAAATGTACAATTTCCACAATTCTTTATTATTGATGACATGGTTGATGAGAGATTCAAGTCAAAACATCTAGACAGCACACATTTTCCCCACCCTGAGATGGACACACTTAAACATACTCTGTGGGTAAATAGATCTCTGGTGTGACAGTCACAGGTGGGTGAGAATGTCAGACAGGTGCTTCCCAATTGACAGGGGAGTGGACTGTGATCAATTACAGTGGCTGCTTCTTGGTAAATAGGGGTTGGGGTTCCTACATAACTCCTGAAGTAGGGGTTACTTTGGGAGTGTGACTACGTAACCATCATAAGTGTACAATTCTAGGTTATGCATTCGTAACTGCCATAGAGAATTCTAGCCATCGTATGAAGGAGAATTCATATACAGTGGGGCCTCCGCATACGCAGCCTTTTTATAAGCGGCTTTGAGCGTACGCGCTCAAGCCGCTGGGCGCACACGGGGCAGAAGGCAGCGCATCCCATTCAGTTGAATGGGCGCGCGCGCCTGTTGCGCCGTGCGTGCGCCCGTTGCGCCCCGCACACCTCCGCGCCACTGTGCATGAGCCCCATTGTTTACAATGGGGCTCGAGCATAGGCGGAAATAGCCATACGCAGCGGGATCCGGAACGGATCCCCCGCATATGGCGAGGTTCCACTGTAATACCTACATTCTGTCAAATGTTTGCCTTGTTCTGTGCTGTTGAAAAGGAAGTTTTGCATTGAACAGATATTACTTTTTAGATATAAAAGGGTTCAGCACTGAGGCATGCCATCTTAATGAGCATTTCACCAGAGAGCTATGCTGCAATCTTATACACATTTCCCTGCAAGTATGCCCCACTGCACCAACATGGCTTCCATCTTGGTAGATACATTCAGTTTCTGATGTGTGCCATTTGTTTATAAGGTTTATAAATTTTGGGGGTCCCTGTTCTTTCATGTTTGATCCTAATTATTATGGTTATGTATTACATTTCATCTATCTGTCCATTTGGAGGGGGGGAATGAGTGGGGGACATGAGGCATCATTTGTTCAAAATCAACTTTCTGGTCAGGGTTTACAGATTAAAAGTAAGACAACACCACTTGTATGGCAAAACTAACCGGTTTATTGTGGCACAGACTTGGACAGGCAACAGCTTAACCTGTATGAGATGCATAAAGTAGATAAAGAAGCTGCTAAGATTACATTCACATGAGGGCCACCACTGGATAAACCAACAGGATCCTCTGTGGGTCAGGCTCTTAAATACTTCCACAGCTTGTGGAAAGGGAACAGAAGAGGCAGGCCACCAAGCACACTGCCTCCATGGTGTTTTTGGAACAATTGTTGCTAACAGAATACATTTCCAAACGAAGTACTTAAAGCTAACAGGAAAACATGCCCAGAATTAAGCTTTCTCTGTTCCCCTTTGTGGCACTGAAAGATGGACTCATGAAGCTTGAAATCATCCTGTGAGTCCTGGGACCTGCACAGCACCCATAAGTCTTGGCCCTAATAAGAGACTAATGGAGAGCAGATAGCTTGGAGAGCTACTAGGTTAAAGGCACACCTAATCCCCCATATGAGAGCCACTATGATTAGCCATGATCTCTTTGGACACCTTCGGTTAACATTACTTAGGCATCAGAAGCCAGATTCCAACACAAAAGGCAACAGCCTGTGGTATGTTTTCTTCAACCTTAATTATTTCCACAAGCATGAGGACATTTTCAACACAGCATCCTATCAGTTTAGAAAGCATTTATGGTTAGTGACAAATTGACATTTGCTACTGCATGCATCAGTTGTAACTGTTCACACTGAAAGGGACCCTGAGTCATGCAAAAGAGATTAATTTCTTGTGCTCCTTTCCTATGGCACAGGAGCAAAGCATGTTGGGCATGCACCAAAATATGATTCAATGTGAGCATACCGCAACTCATCCTGTCAGATTTCAGGATCTTAGCAGTTGGGCCTGGTTAATATTTGAATGGAAGACCACCAAAGCTATGAAAGAATCCAACCTCAGACTCCACTACAAAACTGTTAACTTGAATGATGGTCTTGTAAGGCATCTACCATGTTTCTGTGTCTTAACCTCACCTCATTTAAGCACTGAGAATTAATACAGTATCCATTAGAAAATGAGCACAAAGCATTGAATCATATGCTTCTGCATAGTTATTATACATCTACTATGTTTATAGAGAGCATGGGTTTAACAATAAACAACTTGGCTTGATCTTCCCCACCAAAATGATAGATTAGCAGCATGATGGAGAAGCATCTGACAAGAACCTTCCATCTCATACATTGGACAATGCTCTGAATTGTTGCACAAGGCAGAAGAGGGCTGCAGTAAGGGCAGTGTATTGGCACACAAGGAGCTTCACGCTCAGATTGGGAGAGTCCCTCTCACAGGCTTGCTTAGCTGCCTGTACAAACTGGTCATAGCTACATACAACATCCTTCAAGTTGACTGTGAGGTATTTGTGTCTCTTATTGCAAAGGCCACAGTTTGTGAACTCAAAGCACACTTCTACCAGTTGGAGAAGGTTCTGAAAGGTCTCCTGAACAGCACTGTGCGCCTCTGTGGAAGGCCCATGTGTTTTGATAACTTTCTGGCAACTAGACATCAGCCTTTGTGATTCCACATACAAGATATCCTTGTTTTCTGAAAAGTGAGATGAGCATTTATCCCGAGGATGTTTTGTTCTGTTTCCCCAAAACTGCCTTAGAATTTCTTGCAGCTCTACCACGTTATCTAACAAATGTCCAAAGTCAAATGGTGTGGCGTGCATTCTCTCTTTCATAGAGCTCAGTGCTTTGATATGGGAGTCTGGAACCCATGTGCTATTTTTACACTCTTTGGAGTTTCCATTAACACAGTTATATTCTTGATTGAGTCTTGTAGCATTAAAGTCTAGAGACAATGGATTTCTTGTTGATGGTGGGGTTGTTAATGGCTCCTCAGAAACACTACGGGCCGTGGGTTTGGCGTATTCTAGTTCTGTCTCATTGTCTAGCACACGGAAACAACTTGTGTAAGTAAACTGGCAACTACATCTGTCCATGTTAGGTCTAGGTGTGACTGATTCCTTGTCATTCATTAGAGCTGGAGAGCCCAAATTGTTAGATGCCACAACATCTTTTGCTGGGTTATTAGAACACAGAAATGATGGATTTGAAACTCTGCTTTTCTTGCTGGTCCCTGTAGACTTACACAGACTCTCAAGTGAAAAGTAGTCTAGCCCATCTGAACTGTCAGTTTTTCTCTGCTCCAGATTTTCTTCTCTGGGAACAGTTAGTGGACTAGGCAACTTATATTTATAATCCACCTTGAGAGCATCACCTGTAATGTCTTTCTTCTCCAGCTTCTGGCTACTAGGAAGTTTTGTACACAGACAGCTATTCCAAGGAGCAGTCACAACTGATAAATAGTGTGGCTCTTGAGTTAGTTCATCTCTTTGTAGAGAGACCTGATTTACCATTGGTTCACTTTGGTTAATACTATTCTGGTGTTTGTTATATGTCTGCTGCCATGTTTCTGCATGATCAACCATTGAACTAAAAGCGAGCCAGGAGAGGCGTGTCACTGCCCCTGAACCACTATCATTGTTAGAGAACAGCTCAGTTGCATTTGAGAAATCCAACTGTTTGCCATCTTCAGACAAGGAGCCTTTACTTGGCATCCTGCTGATACAGTTATGGAGCAGTGAGCCTCCAAATTTCTGTCTTGACTCACACGAGGTAGATTTCATTTTGCAGGGACCTAGCACAAGTTCTTCTTGCTTTTCCACTTTTTCAGCATAAAGAAAATTCTGGTCTGGAGACTGTACATCAAACACCTTTTTGCCTTGGTGACTGTTAAGTGTCCGGGAAGGTTTGGTAGTTGTGTGTATTATTTCCTCAATCAATACATAACTGACTCCTGTTTCAGGCAGGGCTTTTCCTGTCCCTAAGCTTTCATTTACAGCATGGTGCTCTGTACTTGCTACACAATGTTCTTGAAGCTCACCAGCTGTGTCTGTAAGATCTTCTGTTGTTTCTTTGCAAGTAGTGTTAAGGTCTTCTAGGTGAAGAGGGATTTCTGACATACTCAGACACTGACTTTGTTGGCCAGGAATATGCAAGGAAGTAAGAGAACTGTCCTGCTTTTCTTTGGAGAAAGGGCTGAGGGAATCTGAACATTCTCTGTCTTCCTGGAGATGAATGGCAGAAAAAGGATGCACACATGAGTCAGTCGCTGATTTCATGTTTAATGAACCTGGCTTCATGTCCATGGCATCAGATGATGAAGCTGTTGTATTTCCAGACAACTGGACTAATGGTTGGGCTTCAAAAAGATTGGAATCACATTTAGGCTCCTGTAAGGAGACTGCATCTGGTGAGCATGATCTACCTGAAAGGAGAGATTCTCCATCATAGCAAGTACCTTCAGTCTTCTCATGGGAGTGAGGTGGCACTAGAGGGAAAGTGACGTGTGAGGTGAAATTAGTCTGTAGGAAAGACCTCCTCTTCCTCAAGTGCTTGGCATGCTGGGGCTCCGTTTCAGGTCCATACTTTGTCCTTCTGCTTTGTCTTGACAGGTGGTTTTCAGCTGAGCTGTCACAGAATGGCGTCTTCGAGGAGCTCAGATCTTGCATACTGCATGGGGTTAGGTCTCCACAACCTACAAATAAAGAAGAGGAGAGCAAGATGAAGAAATAGTATTCACCCCTGGTGGATAAATGGCCTGCTCCTTAGAATCAGTGCTCAGTTCCTACCAAACAATCAGAGCATATCACTATGAGCTTTCTGAACCCTGCAAATGAAAATTGGGGGGCAGAGATGGTATAAGTTGGAACCTCCAGATGTCATTGGACTTCAGTTCCCATCAGTCTAGCTGTTCTGGCCAATCATGAAGGGTGACGGAAAGACAAGGATTCCACCCCCATCCTTTCCATGATGAGCTGTAGTAGCTGGGAGGACTTGTGAAAGGGAGCACAAAGGATTGGAAAACACTAACAGGCTGCAAGAATGGGCTCTTCTGTACTATAGCTGTTGTGTTAGCTTCTCCAGGTCTCTGCTCAGCTACAGATTGGGAAAGGAAATGATATAAGAGAATAAAGCAGCATCTTCATCCCAACATATTTTATAAATGCTTCAGGTCACTTTGTCACTGAAAGAAGGACAATTTTTAAAAAAACCTCTCTCTCTCTTTAATATAGTTTTAATATTATTAAAGCCTAAGTCCAAATGCTAGTCCCAAATATAGTAGCTTCATTGGACCAATGCAATTTCCATACATGTTATCATTCAGCCTTTGATTCAATGGATCTGCTGTAGATAGGGGTAGTAAGGATTTATGCTGAAGCTTTTTAGGACTGCTGGGAGTTGCAGTCCAATCATATCTTCAGGATGCATAATTCCTACTCCCTTCCATGGATTGTCTAAAGCTTCATCCCACCTTCCTGCTTCTACAGGCTAATTCATGAAACAAACAGAATATCACTCATAAGTGCAAAGTTAAAGTGGAATTAACTTTTCATCACTTGATAGGTACAACTTCTATTGATTTCTGAAAATTAATGCTCTTTGGATCCTATTCTAAACTATTAAATGACTGCATCCTTCCTCCTCCCTGATGACCAAATCTTGCTGAGAGATAAGATTTCCTATGTTTGAAAGCCCTCAGACTTGCTTTCAAAAATGAATTGAATTTCAGAACCTATGAAACACACACATGGCTAAAATGGCTCCTCAGTTTTAGACCATTCTCAAGAGGCATCCTTTCAACTTGACTGCAGAGAATTTCCTTCTTGCTCACCTGCAAACTTCTCTGTTGGCGTAATTCTTTCTGCGGCATCATAAAACTCATCATCTGAGCCGGTATCTCCAAATCCAGGGGGAGGAGCCAAGATGAAGCCCTGCGTCTCACCTTCATGGATTCCTTCATCTTCCTCCGGCTCATTTAAAGAGCTTCCCTCTGGGCTGTTACTCTGGGTGTTCTTCTCTCCGCTGCTGGCTGGTGAGATGTTAGCACAAAGGCTGTAATACTCCATGACGTTGTTGTCAGCTAGCTTGGATGCCAGAGCCGAACCATTTATTTCATTTTCTCTTCTGAATTCTGTCTCTGGCTGCACAGGCACAGGACTGGAATGGCTGGGTGGCAGGAGAAAGGAAAAGAAATAATCCTGTGCCACTCTGTGGCCCTCTTCTGGGTCTTTCCCCAGTAAGGCCTTGTTATTGCCTGTCAACTCTTGAAGAGTTGGGGTATAAAAATTTAAAAACTCTGGCCCACTTGATGAGCATGTTTCTAGATCATCCTCCTCCAGAGCATCCATTGAGTCACTTGAACCGCTGGTCTTAAGCCCCTGGCTCTCTGAGTTGACTGAGTCAGAGGCTTCTGACAAGCTATCATTTGTGTTGTCATACCCATTGCAACAGTCTACCCCTTTGCCCCCCAGAGTTGTCATTTCTTGCTCTAGCTCCTTTGGCTCTCCCTCTGGCTGGGGCCTGAGACTACTGAGCCTGGGTGAATGAGTGTCTGAAAACTGGTCCAAGGAAGAGTCTGGTTCCGAAGAGTCTTCAGAGTCACTGCAGGTTCTAGATTCATATCCTGCAAGTCAAACAGACACAAACAGGGTTGTTTGGAAAGTGCTGGCAGTCTGATTTAGGGCCATCAAGAGTGCAGCAGACAAGTCACTCATCCCAGTGATTTCTACAAGAAAGTGAATGGGCAGCAATGAGCAGAACTGACTCAAGATACTTTGCTCCTTGAGGCAAAGGACAAGATGGCATCCCTTCTCTACTTTGCCTTTCTTTCCAAGATGGCATTCCTCCCATATATACCAGATACCAAGTGGAGGAGCAAGTGAACCATATATGAATACTTGTAAGTGGGCAGACCCCTCCACTACATCTGAGGGCAGCAGGCTAGTTTAGGGGGATACTGGACAGGCTTTTTGCACATACAACTCAGTCCTTCCAGTGAAAGGAATGGTCAGGGGCTCACCTAGAAGACTACCACTGCTACCTTCCAGGCATTTGAGGCGGTTACCTCACTTAGCCTAACCTTAGTGATCAGACAATGAGTTATGGAGGGGGAAAAGGAGATGTCCTTGGAAGTGGGCATTGTAGGGGCACAATATGTTTGTCTGTATGTGCATGAGAGAATAAGAAATAATCTTACAAGGAGTCCCTGAGTAAACCTTTTACTCTTTCTCATACATATAAATGGCTGCCACTCATATCTATGGGAAAACGTGCCACACTTGAGGGTTCTACGGTGGCATGGATTGCTCTCCCTGGCATATACATGTAGCCAGGGACACAGGACTCCCAAGCATTCACTTAGCCAGTAAGATTCCACCAAGTCCATTCATTGTTTAGAGCATCTTGGTTTTCACCTTCCTCGGCTGAGAAGCGGTGTGTTTGGGGCTTTTTCTCTCCCCAGACAAATAGGGAATGGCTTGAATTGACAAACATCCTGTAGTAGCCACTGATGAGACAAGCAAGATCTTTGGCACTGTTGGATTCTAACATCAGAGTCAGCACCTTTTCGGGAGGAGAGAAGCAAAATATTAAGAAACAGGTTCAGCTATTAATATGAAACATGACAGAAACTGGCATTTGCTCTGGAAAGAAAGTTCTAAACACAGGCACTTCCCCTGACCTGAAGCAGGAGAGAAAAGGGTTAAATCATCCTCCCCACTGACTGCAACCCCATCCATTAGCAAGCCTGTCAGCTGATATTATTTTCATTTAAACCTGCATCTTAACTGAGAAGATGCACTGATAATCCTCTTTGGTTTGGCCCAGCACCACCAGAGCTTGAAGAAGGTTAAACTGCTGGTAAGATCCGTAGCCTTTGACTCATTCTTCTTTTCTCTCCTTATCTTCCAATGATCCCAGTTTAGCAATCACAGACTGGATTAATTTTCTGTTGTCCCATAGTATGTTTGTGCTTGACTTTTAAATGTCTCAGTTGTTCCCCTTCCATTTCCCCCCTTTATCCTCAGCTCAATTTAATTGCTGCAAACTGAGTTCAAAGTGCAAAAGTAGTAGTTTGCACTCAGTTAACCCAGCAAAGAAGACAGGAGAGAAGGGGGTGGAATCTTGTCTTTCCTCTATATTAGGCAGAGGCAAAAGCTAACTGCAGCAGCGTGTTTTCATTTATCTGTTCTTCCTCATTAATAATGTGTGCCACCTTGACGATACTCTAATGGAAGAGTGTCACGTTCCACCAACATATTTACACATTGGCAAGCCCCATGGAGGTCCATGAGGATGACTAGTCAGTCAGCCAATGGTATGAGGGAGTTTCCTGGTGTACCACAGTGCTGCCCTGTGGACAATCAGTAGCTAACAGTATCAGGGTCAGAACCAAACATGGTGCCTCGTGGTTGCTATTTCTCAGCCAGGCAAAGCTGGTGCGCAAAAAATGGACTGGATATCTCTTTCCACAATATCCAAGAAAAATATGCATGCTGTCATAATTCTTGGTGTAAGTCACCAGGAGGATTCTGGGCCCTGGTGCTTGGCTATGTTTATGCTCTATGATTTCTGTGTTGTTCATGTAGAACATCTTGAACTTGTAAGATCTTTTCAAACTGCTGGAGACCATCAGAAGAGTGAGCTGCTGGCTCAGGCCCAGAGGCAACATCTATAGAACAAGTCTGGGAACAATATTTGGCAAACGCCTCCTAGCCCCCTATATGGACTGGAAGGTAGCAGGGAAAGTGGTGTGGAATGGCTTGACAACTCTGGGACCCTGACTAAAGCATTTTGTTGTGCTTTGGCCAAGAACCAGCTTTCTTCTACCTCTCCCCTTCTCCACACACAGGTAACTCAGCAGTCACAAACACTAAAGAGCAGATAGCTTTGCTCTTCTTTTCCACATTGGGATGGAATCTCTGTGGATTAGGTTTTGGACCTCCATGGGCCAAGTTTAGGCCTCTAGAATAGGACTCCCTCCCAAGTGCAGAACTCCAGGCTTTGTGAGCCTTGTGTGCCACCTTGTGTGGCATGTTCTTATGCATGACATGTTCTGCCACCCTAGAGTTCCTCGATTTATCCTGTCATTTCCTTAGCACAAGAGAAGTCAACAGGAGGTGGCAACAAATAGGACTCACAAGAACCATAATCATCAGGGGCAGTGAGATCCCAGGGAACTAGTGTGGTTGGAACCAACAGGCTATTTATTGGGATCAAAACAAAGACTATAGCAAGGTTTTGGACTAGGTCCATCAACTTCAGATACGATATGAACAAACACTTCTGATTTCTATGTCACCATGGCCACCTGTTCTGGAATGCAAATTTATGAACTGATTTTGAGCAAACCTGATACTGGCCTAGATTTTACATTTTGAATATTTTCATGCAAGTTCAGGACCAATTTGCAAACTTTTGGTATTGAGAGGAAAATTGGTGATTCTGGTCCATTCTGCATGGAACTTAGTATGAAACAAATTTTAAGGACTGAGTTGTTATCACTCAAACTTTTGCTTTATTCATCCTCTGGATGAATTGTCAACTAGGTTGACAATTATTACCCAGGGGACATTTTCTTCAGCTATCTCCAGACTGTGGAATGACCTGCCAGAGAGTTTCATTAGTTGGATACAGTTTCTGAGTGTAAACCAGCAGTAAGGATCCGTCTATTCTGGCAGGCCTAACCAGATGATTTTTAAATCAATGATTTTATAGTATGTATTAACAGTTTTAATAGGTATTAATTTGATATCATAGAATTATAGAAACATAGAGTTGGAAGAGACCGCATGGGCCATCCAGTCCAACCCCCTGCCATGCAGGAAATCCAATCAAAGCATCCCCAGCAGATGGCCATCTAGCTTCTGCTTAAAGACCTCCAAGGAAGGAGACTCCACTACACTCCGAGGAAGGAGTGTGTTCCACTGTTGAACAGCCCTTACTGTCAGGAAGTTCTTCCTAATGTTGAGGTGGAATCTCTTTTCCTGTAGCTTGCATCCATTGTTCTGGGTCCTGTTCTCTGGAGCAGCAGAAAACAAGCTTGCTTCCTCCTCAATGTGACATCCTTTCAAATATATAAACAGGGCTATCATATCACCTCTTAACCTTCTCTTCTCCAGGCTAAACACCCCAGCTCCCTGAGTCGTTCCTCATAGGGCAAGGTTTCCAGACCTTTCACAATTTTAGTCGGCCTCCTTTGGACACGCTCCAGTTTCTCAATGTCCTTTTTGAATTGTGGTGCCCAGAACTGGACACAATATTCCAGGTGGGGCCTGACCAGAGCAGAATACAGTGGCACTATTACTTCTCTTGATCTAGACAGTATACTTTTATTGATGCAGACTAAAATTGCATTGGCCTTTTTAGCTGCCGCATCGCACTGTTGACTCATGTTCAACTTGTGGTCTATTTGGGACTCCCAGATCCCTTTCACATGTAGTTTCATTCAGCCAGGTGTCCCCCATCCTATATCTGTGTATTTCATTTTTTCTGCCCTAAATGCAGTACCTTACATTTCTCCGTGTTGAATTTCATTTTGTTAGCTTTGGCCCAGCTTTCTAGTCTATTCAGATCATTTTGAATGTTGATCCTGTCCTCTGGAGTATTAGCTATTCCTCCTAATTTGGTGTCATCTGCAAATTTGATAAGTATGCTCCCAATTCTGTTATCCAGGTCACTGATAAAGATGTTGAATAACACTGGGCCCAGGACAGAGCCCCGTGGGACCCCACTGGTCACTTCTCTCCAGGCTGAAAAAGAGCCATTGTTGAGCACCCTTTGGCTTCGGCCGGTCAACCAATTACAGATCCATTTAACAGTTACTTTGTCTAGCCTACCTTTTACAATCTTGTTTGCAAGAATGTCATGGGAAACCTTGTCAAAGGCCTTACTGAAATCAAGATATACTATATCCACAGCATTCCCTTCATCTACCAAGCTGGTAATTTTATCAAAGAAAGAGATTAGATTTGTCTGGCATGACTTGTTTCTCTGAAACCCATGTTGGCTTTTTGTGATTATGGAATTGCCCTCTAGATGTTCACAGACTCTCTGTTTAATGATCTGCTCCAGAATCTTTCCTGGTATTGATGTCAGACTAACTGGACGATAATTGTTGGGATGCTCTCTTTTCCCCCTTTTGAAGATGGGGACAACGTTTGCCCTCCTCCAGTCTGCTGGGATTTCTCCTGTTTTCCAGGAGTTTTCAAATATGATTGCCAATGGCTCCGATATTACATTTGCCAGTTCTTTTAGTACCCTTGGATGTAGTTCATCTGGTCCTGGAGACTTAAATTCATTTAGATTAACAAGGTATTCCTCTACTATCTCTTTACTTATTCTGTGCCGAAATTCCCCTATTCTGTCCTCTGCTCCATTATTCTCAGGTTGAGCTCCCTTTTCCTTTTCTGAGAAGCCTGAGGCAAAGAAGGTGTTGAGTAATTCTGCCTTTTCTCTGTCCCCTGTTTGCATTTCGCCATCTTTTCCACGCAGTTGCCCTACCATTTCCTTCTTCTTCCTTTTGCTGCGGACATATCCAGAAAATCTCTTTTTATTCTTTTTAACCTCTCTAACAAGCCTGAGCTCACGCTGCGCTTTAGCTTTTCTGACTTTACCCCTACAATTGCCTGCTATTTCTTTGAATTCCTTTTTTGTGATTTCCCCCTTTTTCCATTTCTTGTACATGTTCCGTTTCAAACGTAGCTCAGTTGAAAGTTCTTTAGTCATCTATCCTGGTTTCTTGAGACATCGCCCGTTTTTCTTTCTCACTGGAACTGTTTGAGATTGTGCCTTCAGTATCTCTCTTTTGAGAAACTCCCATCCGTCCTGAACTCCCTTCCCTTTTAGTATTTCTGACCATGGGATCACCCTCAATACTTCTCTAAGTTTACTGAAATCCGCTCTCCTAAAGTCTAGAATGCGTGTTTGACTCTGCTTGGCTTCTCCTTTCCATTGTATAACAAACTCCAGGAGAACATGGTCACTTCCACCTAATGATCCCACCACTTGCACCCCATTAACCAAGTCATCCTTGTTGGTTAGGATCAGATCCAAAATAGCTGACCCCCTTGTTGCCTCTTCCACCTTTTGGGCCATGAAATTGTCTTCTAGGCAAGTGAGGAATTTGCTAGACCTTGAGAGGATTTTGCTGAGTTTGACTTCCAGCAAATATCAGGATAGTTGAAGTCGCCCATCACTACTACATCTCTCTTTTCTGACTGTGTGGTCATCTGTTCTAGAAAGATATCATCCAATTCCTCAGTCTGACTTGGGGGTCTGTAGTAGACTCCCACCATAACATCCTTGTTGTTTCCCTCCCCTTTAATTTTTATCCAGATGCTCTCCACCTGGCTTCCGTGATTGATGTCCTGGATCTCTTCACTGGTGTAAATATCTCTGACATATAGTGCTATTCCTCCTCCTTTCCTGTTTGGCCTATTTCTCTTAAAAAGGTTATACCACTCTATTTCCACCCCTGTCCCCTAGTGACTCACAGATGTGACTCACTGAAGATGTGACTACAAGCACACTCTTCCTAGAGTTTAAAAAAAAAATAAACAGTCACCACTTCAAATGGCTGCCCAGCTACCTCTCTCCTCCTCCTCTCTGTAGCAGGAACTGCTCTGGAGAGGCTCTGGGAGGAGTAATATAGAGCTAGTCTGCTAGCTCCGTCCCCTAGTCACTCAGAGATGTGACTCACTGAAGATGTGACTATAAGCACACTCTTCCTAGAGTTTTAAAAAAAAAATTAAACAGTCACCACTTACAATGGCTGCCCAGCTACCTCTCTCCTCCTCCTCTCTGTAGCAGGAACTGCTCTTTTAAATAGTATTGTGTGTCTACCCATTGTTGATTTATAGGGAGAGGTGGGTAAGCAATCATAATCATCACATCAACCTGTACAATCTGTATCATCTGCCTATAAATATACATGAGGAACATAAAGGTACCTAAAGGAAGCTAAAGAGCCAGTGTGGAGTAGTGGCTTGAGAATGGGACTATGACTCTGGAGATCAGGGTTCAATTTCCTGCTCAAACATGGAAACTTGTTAGGTGGCCTTGGATGAGTCACACACTCTCAGCTCAAAAACCTCATGAATCAGAAACCACACACCACCACCACCATAAGAAAGCTAAAGGACATCAGTTAATCCATACTTGTTCAAAACAGAAAAGGTGTTTTGAGTTGGGATAAGATTTAAAATAAGAGTGAATTGTGTGACCCTCCAGATATTGCTTCTAGCATTCCTTACCATTGGCTATGCTGGTTAAGGCTGATATGAGTTGCAAGCCAACAACATCTGGAGGGCTACACAATTCCCACTTTAAAAGCTAGCACCAGGTCCATGTTTCGATTGTAAGGGTTGATATTAGCAGGACCCCTGGAACACTGGTCTCGCATAGTATAAGATGGCTTCTTACATTCTCTTTTAATTTACAACACAGCCTGTGTTCATCTCACACCCATCCATTTAAAGAAGGGATGAAGTTATAATTACCTTTATATCTTGGAGGTAGATTTTTACCATGCTTACTTTTTCAGATTCTTCAGTAAGTTCCAGTCTGCTAATGTTAGCAAATTCCGCCAGCATGGTTATGATGTTCAGTTTGTTATTAACAACCTGGCTGATTCCATATTTGGCTCCCACCAGGAGGGTAACAGATGACTCTCTGTCCTGTAGCTACATGGGAGAGAATGCTCTTAGAATATATTAACAATGCCTTATCACAATGCTTTATCTGTGTATTTCACCTAAACCAAATTGACTGTGGAGCTACCTTCCCATAGAGATATGCTTGCATTCCCTAGCAATGGCATTATATCCTATCTAGCACCAGGTTAAAATTTATTTGTTTTTCTAAGCATTTTAAATTGGTCTATTTAACTGGCTGATTGGAGCAGTCAGTTTTATTGTACATCATATTATTATATTTTGTACATCAACATGTTATTGTAAAATTAAAAGTAGTATAAATTGTTTTAAATGAATAAATAATGAGAGGCATGATATTCAGCAGGGGGTTTCATTTTCAAATATTCATTCAGCTGTAGCACTCTGCAATGATCCTATCGCTTCCTAGAGCCAACCTAAGACTTTCTAGTGCTTAGTGCAAAGAACAAGATGGTGCTCCTTCCCATACTATACAAAATAGGAGAGTGGACCATCTTCAACACTGGGAACCAGACAACAGGCTTCTCCTCATCTGAAGGCAACATGCTAAGTCACAGGTGCAAGGCAGGCTATTCACACATCACTTTCTCTTCTAACACTTAGCTGCTACCTCCTAGTACCTTCCAGCTGAGTCAAATACCTAACTTTGTTTTAGTGGTATGGCAAACCTCTTCTGAAGAAACTTGCCAAGATAGGTTCACCTTAGGGTCATCATAAGTCAGAAATGACTTGAAGGCATGTAATAACAAAAACACAGAAGGCACTGGCACTGGCACTCCCAAATGTGGAATCCAAACTTTTTTCTTGCTTTGCTGAGTTCTTCATGACTAACAAAAAGATCTCAGAAATCACTTCCGGGTTCTGACCTGAACCCCGTTAGGACAATGTCAAATGCATTGTTAGAAGACTATGAGTTTTCTCAGTAAACACAGCAGTAGAACACACTTCCAATAGAGTTAAAAGAGCACTGTCTTATTAAATAAAACTATGAATAAGCTTACCATGAGTGTTG
This sequence comes from Sceloporus occidentalis, assembly GCA_023333645.1. Classification (NCBI taxonomy): domain Eukaryota; kingdom Metazoa; phylum Chordata; class Lepidosauria; order Squamata; family Phrynosomatidae; genus Sceloporus; species Sceloporus occidentalis. Next base: position 211,207,749 of record JALMGF010000001.1, read on the forward strand.
CACTGAAAATTTTCCCCCCATACAGTTTGAGGTCTCCAAGAATCTGGAGATAACACAGTCGCACCTGTGCTGCTGAGAGGATGTGCTGAAATGTTGAATAGAAAAGTAAGAAAAATGTACATAAGCAGATACTGTTTAAGTGATGGATGTTGGGAAAAACTGACTAGAGTATGTCTCAGATGCTCACAAATAGAATAATTAATAGGACAGGGGTTCCCCTGCCACAGCAGAGCTTTAGGGCACCAATGGTTTCTTTTTTTTGGGGGGGGGGGGGCGAATGGCTGTTCCATATCCCTTCCACATTATGTGGAAGCCTTGAACATGGGAATGCTCCCATGAAATTTCTGATCTGTATGTATCACATACAGCATAATCATCTCAAAGGATGTGGAGTGCATGGCTAACCAGTTATGTTACTTCCATGTTGAAACAGTGTACATTAGACCCTTGGTATCTGCTGGGGTTTGGTTCCAGGTCCCTTAGTGGATACAAAAATTCATGGATGCTCAAGTCCCATTCAATACAATGGCACAGTAAAGGTATCCCTTAGATAAAATGGTAAAATTAAAGTTTGCATTTTGGAATTTATATATTTTGGAATATTTTCAATCCATGGATGCTCAAATCCATAGACAAAAAAATCCTTGTATATGGAGAGCCAACTGTACTTGAGGGCCTTCCATAGATAGCTGGTTGACCACTGTGGACACAAAATACTGGACTAGATATGCCTTTGACCTGCTCTACAAGGGCTCTTCTTATCATATAATCAATGAGAACAGAGTCATCCAAGTGACAGACCACACAGAAAAAGATGAGATTCAAATGCCTGCCCCAAACACTAACATGTATTCACACCATAAATATAGGCATCAGCAGCAGCTATACTGGTTTACAGTTTTGACACATATAATTGAATTTTCTATGGAAGCATTATTGTGGCGGGTTACAAACCGCCACTTGGGATGTCCTCAGGACGTCCCAGTTTAAAAAAGGGGCGTCTCTTCCAGACGCCCCTACTCCTGTTACGGACTCTGTCCGTAACAAATGGTGGCGGCCGTTCCACATGGCCGCTGCCATCTTGATGTAACGGACGCTGTGCGTCTGCACGTCGTACGGCGCTAATGATGTTGCGAGTGTGCCATTGGCGCTTCGCGGCGTCATTAGCGCGCTGCCAGAAGAAGCTCCATTTTGGAGCTTCTTTTTTGCTCCGTAAGGGAGCCGCGCGGTTTGGCTGCGGCGGCTTCCTCACGGAGCAAACAGCACCGCCGGGAGACCGCCGCAAAGCGGCGGTTTGTAACACCTCCCAGTTTCTAGAACACAACACATGCTCCCTTGTAGATTAAGTCAATCAGAAACAGAAGTCTGTGTCTCCGTAAAGCTAACTGTGAACTCCTGTAAAAGGAATATGTTGCAAAAGCAATTACTGCCACATGGTGGCTTCTGTATATATGGTACCTCTTTAAGGATAACGTCTGAACAACCTCATAGTGTTAAAAGGGTAAACTTCAGATTGCATCACAACCACACTAACAAGTCAACCTCATCTTCCCCATAGTATTTCTTCTCTTATAATCTGTTATAAATCTGGGACATATTACTCACAATTAGGCAGGCTACTCCAGCATAATGGCTAAAATAATCCAACTGTAACAAATTAGCTGAGCATTAACAGAGCATCCTGACTCTTTAGCATCCATAGGTGGCTTGTCACATTTGTACTAAATCCATATTACCTTTTGTCTTGGATCCAGCAAAAGTTGATTTCTCTTCATGTGAAAGCTGATGGCTTTTTTGATGTCCTTGCCTCTCATGTTTCGGAGCAGAGTTGGGGAGATAAAGTTTTCTATGCCCCAGTCTTTCCTGAAATAAAATATCTTATCATAAGGGGATGTATGTACGGAATTCACTGTACTTAAAATTATGAGTATTTCATTGTTACAGCCTTGATTAGAAATTTTAGACAGACAGACAGACAGACAGACAGACAGACAGACAGACAGACAGACAGACAGACAGATATTCTTGTTGTTGTTGTGTGCTTTCAAATTGTTTCTGATTTATGGCGACCCTAAGGTGATCCTATCATAGGGTTTTCTTGGCAATATTTGTTCAGAGGAAGTTTGCGATACTCCATGACAGGATTGTCTTAGGATGGCTGTAAAACTGAAATTACTTGAAGGCACACAACAACAACAACAAGCGTGTGTGTGTGTGTATGTGTGTTGGCATATCTGAAAACCATAGAAAGAAGGGGGAGAAATTGTATGTTATCATAGAAAAAGTATAAAACTACAAATGTTTGATAGATCAGATGCTTTTCGTATCATTGATTAGTTTTTAAAAACAGGAATGTGTGGCGAGAGGGAACAAGGACAAGGCAAATATAATGAAATTAACATGCACAATAAGTTTAAAACAACCTAAAAGCAGGTCACTTCTGCCCTATTTCATCTAGTCTATGGACAAAGAATCACGGTAGAGTTAAATCATAAGCACAATTTAAAATAATGAAAAGCACAACTGAAAAACTGAAAAAGACAAGGCCTCTCCACAGCAGCCAGTAAACTGACAATTAAAATTAAAAAATGATAGCAGAGCAAAGACTGGTCTGGCTTCCCTTGGCAGGGAGCAGCCACTAAGAAAGCCTTGCACTCTTCATCATCATGTGGGATTTACCAAGATACACCTTTTCACTTACTCTATATACTTCAGAGAGACTTTCTGTGGCTGAGCACAAGTGATGGTCCGTTCCTGTATGTGCAGCGCAGCCAATCTCAAAGCGACACTGCACTTCATCTCGACAGCAAATCTTTCCTGAAGCACATCACTGCAGCTCTGAAATGGTCAGGGCCAGGTTAGCAAGTGGAGAGAAATAGAAGATTATTTGCCTAAACTATTCTCTCCCCACTATCCACTAGACAGGGTGACCAGATGTCCTCCTTTTGCAGGACATGTCCTATATTTCAGCCTTCTGTCTAGGATGAATTTCAAATGCCCTCCATTTTGAGCATGGCTAAGAAGCCCATTGAGTAACACCGTGTTTGCTATTTCCCTTCGAGAAAATTGTGTACTTGGCAGCCTGTCCTAATTGCAAGTAAGGTGGATCTTTTTAAGGTCCCCCCCCCCCAAAGGAGCAGCACACATAACTTGCACCCAGAACTTGGGGCACATTTGTTTCTCAGAGAGGAAAAAGACAGCAAATACGTTAGGCAATGGGCTGTTTGAGGACATAATACAAATGCTGAAAGGGTCTTTCCCTTAATTTCAGCACAATGGACAAATGAAAGGAATAATTTAAATGTAGGTTTAGTTAAGGTTTTGTTGCTAGTAAAATACAGTATTAAGCATTTGTCTTGCTCACAGTTCTATAAATATGTTGGAAGCCAACAAGGCATTTTAACAAAGATAAGTTCATCAGAAAAAATATGGTTGAGTACATAATAAAAATAATAAAAATACAGTACAGTCAGCCCTCCATATCCCTGGCTTTTTTATCCACAAATTCAAGCATCCATGGCTTGAAAATATTTTTTAAAAATATATAAATTCATAAAAGCAAAGCTTGATTTTGCCATGTTATATAAGGGACACCATTTTGCTATGTGATTGTACTAAATGGCACTTGAGCATCCATGGATTTTGGTATCAATGTGGGGTCCTGGTAGAAAACCCCAGCAGATACCAAGGGTCCACTGTAGAAGTCATATAGCTGTATGTAAGCCACATGAAATGAATTTATATTTATAGTAGTGTTCTGAGCTTTTACTTATGTCCTGCATTTTTCCTGAACTTCCTACATTTTCCATTGCCTTGTCCTCTTTGCAAATATTGTATCTGGTCACTCTGCTATCACATCACTAAAGGTAAACAGTTCCACTCTTAGCAGCATTGAGTAGATAACTTGCTTACCTTCCCTGCTTGGTTGTGGCACTCGGGGCTGGGTCACACATGCATGTCCTTCACTTATTGACTGCAGTACCAAGCAGCAACCAGCCTGTGTGAATGAGCTTCACAGACAGCACACACATAGACCTTCCACATCACTGTAACAATAATGTTCTTCAATGGAGCCTTCACACTCCATTGATGATGGTGATGACTGGTGATGATGGTGATGGTAATGATGATAAAAAATCAGGAAAGGTTTATGCATGTACGAAACCAGCCCAAAGTTTTTAGCCAACTTCTTCTCTGAATGATTGACACATGAAAATAAAGCTTGTGGACGTCTCAGAACTAGATAGGTCCTGGGTCAGATACAGCAGGGTTCTTCATGTGTTCTTAAGTAGAGTGTGAGAAAGTTATATTTTAGATGACTAAGGGCCTGAACAGACAGGCCAAAATAAAGCAGCTTCGGGACACTTTGGAGGTATGCTGTTTAAATAAAGTATGGGTTTTAAGAGGCCGGATGCCGCTCCAAAGCCATGCTCCAGTCCTAAGATCTGGAGCGCAGCTTTGGTACAGCTTCTGGCCTCTTTAGATGCATTCATAATTTAAACAGCATACCTCAAAAGTGACCCGAAGCAGCTTTATTTTAGCCTGTCTGTTCGGGCCCTAATATCAGAAATTCTCAACTAGCATAGCCAATGGGAGATGAGTCCAAAATGTAACTTTTCCAAATTGTCTTCTTGAGCAGAAACCAGAAAGGAATTAAAATCACCACATAAAACAGTATAAAATCATTTAAAAATGTACAAGTTATAAAAAGATAAATGAAACATCCCAATAAGAAGATCCATCTTATTTATTTATTTGCAATGCCCCTCTTGCATACAAAATGAGCAGGTTGGGAGAATATTGTTGGCCAACCCTTCCTCTGCCATACTAGTGTGTATCTGCAAGGGAGCACTCATAAGTGGCAGAATATTCACCTGACCAAATGTCCATCTGGATTGTACATCTCTCCATTAAATAGATGTTATGGAGCCTCTAGATATTAATTTCAGCTCTAATTCTGGGGTGTTGTTCTACATCTATAGAAATTCCTCTCCTCTAGAGTTTCACATGGTTCAAGCCAAGGTGTCTGTTAAAAGCAGTGATGATTGGTGCTTTGATCATTTGAAAACAGGAAACATGGAAATGTTTTCTTTCTTTCTTTCTTTCTCTCTTTCTTTAAATACCTAAACAAATAAGGCTACAGTATACTGGGAATCACTCTTGTGCTAGCCCCATTTGGGCCAAAGTGGTTCATACATTTTTGGTTCCTAAGTTATTAGAGTTAATTTCAGAAGACCGGTTCATGGTAGACTAGGACACAGATTAAAAAGTCTATCCAATATTTACATTTTACTGGGCATTGGAATATGTTGGTTTTATTCTTGATTGCATTTGAGATGAAACCATGAAACCTTAGGATGTACTAGAAAAGTGGAGACAAGTTTAAAAGATGACCAGTGTTATGAATTAAGATAGTTTACATTCAAGTTCAAGAAACTTCAAATGCTTATGTAATCAAACCAATATACAGCTGTGCTCCCCCACAGTTTTAGATTTTTAAAAATTTGTTGCCTATAGAACTGTATGGTGGACTTTGTATTGCTGTTTTCCATTTTTTTTAGTTATGATCAAGTCATCTAAAATACAGGTACAATCCAGAGGAAATTAGGCATGCTCATCCTATCGAAAAGAGAGGTGCTTAGCAGAGCTCTTATGTATAATGATTTCACTGAAACATTGATACATTTAACTTTCTCTGGATCTGAGCCCCATATTTACAATTATGACAGCAAGCCACTAACAGTGTCTTGCTTTTTCACAGTCTTTTTAGATTTGTAATATTGCGGTCTTTCCTGCTCAGGTATCACACAATTCTCAGAACCAATGACTCTTTAATTATAAAGAAAAACACATATATGAAGATATTTTAACTAATACACAAATAAGAAACACCATCTGTGGCCTGAGTTTACTTGCCTTCATATTTCTATTCCTGCATTTATACAGATTAAGGACACAAATTATTTGATTTCCCCCATTATATAAATAATATATAAGTCAGGTTATCTGAATTTGATGTGAATCTGAATGGAGTTCATAGGAATTGTCAAGGCTGTACATTTGTACACCTATCCAAGCAAATCAATTGGTTTTTAAAAGAAAATGTTGAACCATACATGTGAAATTCCTCAAGTTTCTGTTTTGCTAAAAACCTGCACTGTCATGCGACATATGATGAGTTACCACATCACCTGCAAATAGAGATACTCAAAGGCAACTGGATCTTGTTGCAACAGATGTAAGGGATCCTTGGGGATAAAGCAGATTCTGAAGAGGCATCGATAGTCATGAGACTCCTTCCTTTGAACTACCTGAAATGAAGAAGAAAAAGAATGATCACTGTGATACAGCCATTTGGCCCAGAATTTGGTCTGCTGTCATTCTTTGAAAAGAATGGCTGCATAAGATGGTTGTTTGGAAAAAGCAAGGGCAGTTCACTGGAAAAAATCCAGAAGCCAGAGAAGGTGTGGAATATGATTTGAACTAGTCACTAGGATGAGGCAACAATAACTCATCCTTCCCTCTGTGTAGCTGATAACAACAGAATGGCTAATCCAGAATAGTATGCACTTCCATGTGGTCTCTCTGTATACAGTAATTTGTAAAATCAAGTACTTTATTGTACTTTATTAACTCTCTCTGTGTGTGTGTGTGTGTGTGTGTAATCCCTATAGACTTTCTATGGAATGTTATTGTATGTATTACTATGTTTTGAGGTATTCTGAGACAGCCCCAGGGCTATTCAATAAATATTGACTGTAAAATCAAGTGCATTCCTCTTTCTTTATTGCAGAATGGTGTAGAAATTTGATTTCTTAAATTTTTTGGCATACCTAGTTTTACTAAATACAATCTGCCCTCCTAATTCACAGATTTTTTTATCCACAGATTCAAGCATCCACCGATTGAAAATATTCAAAAAAAAATATAAATTCCAAATAGCAAACCTTGATTTTCCATTTTATATAAGGGACCCCATTTTGCTATGCCATTATATTTAATGGGATATGAACTTCCACAGATTTTATTTTCCATGGGGCGTCCTGGAACCAATCCCCAGCAAATAACAAGGACCCACTATATTAGCTTAAACTAATACAGTCAAAACCACCATGCCACTAGAGTTGCCAGAGTGAAAACTGGAGAGGGGCCCTATATCTTTAATGTTTGGGTACAAAAAGGAGCAGGTGTTGCTTGTTACCTCATTTTGTGACAAGCAACGCCTGCTGAAAATCTCTTTTCTACACAACCATTAATGGTACAGCAGCCCTCTCCACTTTTCACTCAGTAACCCTACACACCACATTGGTTCTCCAATAAAACTGCTACCATACAAAAACACTTTGCTGCTGCCAGGTGCTCAAGATCAAAAAGCCAGTCAGGGATATCCACATCTAAGTGGTTGCTTTGTGGGTAGGTAGAAAACATGAGGTCCTCCAGATGTTGTTGGACCATCATCCCGGACCATTGGCCAGGTTGGATGGAGCTGAAATGATCTGAAATCTAATAACATTTGAAAAACTTTGAACTAGCAGAACTGATAAGGAATACGGCATTGTTATTTTGCCAAAACCCTAATAGTAGGCCTTAACTCATGCAACAGGAAGTACAGTCAGCCCTTGCCTTACACGAGGGATCCGTTTTGGACCCCCCCCCCCCCCCCGCGTAAAGCAAAAAGTGTGTATGCTCGAGCCCCATTAGATATAATGGGGCTCATGCTCGCAGTGCGGCTGTGTGTGTGTGCCATTCTGCCATTCTCTTGGCGACTTCAGCGTAAGCTAAAAGCCACCTATAATGAGTCCACATATGGCGTGGGCTTACTGTACTTCTTTTCATATATACCCACCACCACCATCATTGATAGAAGCCTTCAAAGCACTGAAAACTGACCTGTATAATGAGTTCATCCTCATGCAGAAGATACATCTTCAAAATATTATACTGCTCTTCCAGCACCAAAGCAAAATGCTCAATGTTTCGAATTGAAAGCTTTTCTTTCAAGGTGAGAATAATGTCCTGCCAATTATTGATGATAAAATTACAGATTAAACAATGTAAACACACAGAAGAAACTGTCTTGGTCCCTATACAAATATCCCTGAAGTCCTTAATTGTAAACAGAGGTGGTCCTACATATGAGCCAAGGTGAAGCAGGTGGTGCATTTGGGGAACCAACAGACATAGCAGAATTGGGGCCGGAGAAGCAGATGTCACCTATGTAGCAAAGCCCATTGGAAAGCTATTCCATGTATGCATTATTCCAGTTCCACAAGTTAAGTGAGAGTAGGGCTCTTGACCCAAACACTTGTCTGTTTCAACCACTCTGACTAATTCCAGGAGCTGCTCTGGTCCCATAATTTGAAGGACATCTGATTGTAACAGGGAGCACAGTGGGGGTTCAGGGAGGAATTGTGCCCATAAGAGTTTGAACAGAAATAAGCATGGAGGACAATCTGAAGGAGAAGGCTGTATACTTAAGAATAATTAATCTCAGTGATACTTGTGTGCATAGTTGCATACTGCACTGCAGGCATGGGATAGGTATTAAAATACATTGCCCTTATGCAACATCTCCCCTGTCGTGAAATGAGAATAGCCTAAAGTCAAAACTAGATAAGCTTATCAAATAGATAAGGGTAGTATGTGAGTTTCAGGAACATCACAAGTTGTTTATTCGGGATTGGCTAGTTTTTGCACACTTCATCTTCTGGTTTCAAGATAATTCTCCCTGTCAGAGTGTTGAAATGTATTGACCTATATACCTGGCCCCTACACTTTCTATAATATGTCAGGTTTTTACTTATACAATGGATAATACAAAAAATAACATTGTGGGTTCAACTCAACATACTTTGACAGTTGTGCTGGTTTCAAATTTGAAAGCTTTGGTCTGCCCATTTTCCAAGTACACCTTGAGAACATTGGGCATGCAAAGGAGAGAACTACCCTAGAAAACAAACAGATAACAAAACCACTGGTCAGTACATCATACACCTGGCTGTCACATTCTGTTCAACTTCTAGAAAACATTCCTTCTGGAAATGTCATCTGAGAACATGGTCTCCTGGCAGCACCTGATTAAGATATGTTGAGGTCATCATCTGTGTTGTTTAAGAGGCAGTGGCACTTCATATTCTGGGGCTCTAAAATGTACTTCACTCATCCTATATATAAACCTGGGAATTTGCATTATAAATATTTCTCCATGAGAAAATAAGGTTTCTCCGTTATATCCCCATCACCATGTACAGATGTGAGAGCTGGACAATAAAGAAAGCAAATAAAAAGAAAATCAACCCATTTGAGTTGTGGTGCTGGAGAAGAGTGCTGAGGATACTGTGGACAACCCTTTTGCTAGACAAAGGAAATGGGTCCTGGAACAGATTTATCCTGAACTATCCCTGGAAGCCAAGATGATTAAATTGAGGGTTCTCACATTGTGAGAAGCATGACTCACTAGAAAAAAAATGCTGGAAAGGTAGAAGGCAGCAGAAAGAGACGAAGACCTCAGGCCAGATAGCTAGACTCAAGCAGTGAGGTCATGGGCATGAATCTACAAGACTTAAGCATAGCAGTGGAGGATAAAGGGGCTTGGATATATCTCATCCACAGGGTCACCATGAGTTGAGGTCTACCTGAGGGCTGCTAACAACAATTGCGTCTCCATGCCCCTCCCTAGGAAGATGTGCCTTATGTAGCTTCTGCTGGCTTCTGTTCAAAAGGCATATCTTGGATTTGCAGGTAAATTGTTTCTTAACAGTTATTGAAGAGCTTGAAAAAGTGACTTTTTGGGCCATCATTCCCACAATTCTGAAGCTATCATGGCCATAAGATGTTCCAAACGCTGATCGGTTGTGTCATATTAAGTTGCCAAATGAATCACATTTTGAAATTGGATTTCACTGTTATCTGATCTTGTCCCTTGGAATTTTGTAGAAAAGGCAAGCAACTGACAAATCCACAGCCGAATGGCAAACAGAACAACCCCAGTTAAACAGAGATCAAGGTGATGCAGTGTGCTCTCATGGACGTGACAAGAAACACCCATCCAGAGTTTACTGTTTATCCTGCAAACATCCTTAGATGACTCAAGGCTCACATATAGTATTGCCACAGAACAATAAGCAAGAATTACCCTGGAAAAATAAGGTTGAAAAGCATTTGGCCTCATCAACAATTTATGTCCTCAAACCAAGTGTTCACATTTCAGCTCTGTGAAAGCACTTCTGGGCTTTTTCCAAACAAAACTTTCTTTACTAGCAATGTTCCCTTTCAATGGACTTTGATTGGTTCTTTCAAAAAGATTGCTATGCAATTTTTGGAAAGTACTAACATTTATCCAAGAATGCTCCTTTCCAGAATAGGCAAAGATGGCTGTAACTCCACAGGTTAAAACCATGCCCTATTTCCCTTCTTGGTATTTAAATATGTGCCCATAATCCTGGACTAAGAAGAAAGGATAAGTCTGGATGAGGACATGGGTAGTATATGTAACCCTTTTAAACTGCTTAAATATCTATGTGTGCCTATGAGTATGCACTATGTAAGGAAACAAATCAAACCCTGTTTTGCTTGGTATCAGCTTTCTTCACTGTTGTTGTTGTTGTTGTGTGCCTTCAAGAGATTTCTGACTTGTGGCTACCCTAATACGAACCTATCATGTGGTTCTCTGGGGCTGTGCGTGTGTGACTCTCCCTTGGGATAAAGCCTTCTTGGTGGCTGCTGCTAGGCTTTGGAAATCTCTCTGAAAGAAGATTCTATGGCCTGTTTCAGACTGCCAAAATAAAGCTGCTTCAGGTCTCTTTAGAAGTATGCTGTTTAAATGATGCATGGGTCCTAAGAGTCCAGAGGTCGCGCCAAAGCCACACTCCATTTCTAAGCACTGGAGTGCAGCTTTGGTGCAGCTTCCGGATTCTTAGGATGCATGCATCATTTAAACAGCATGCCTCCAAAGAGATCCGAAGCAGCTTTATTTTGGCAGTCTGTAACAGGCCCATGTTTCCTCCCCATTGCCTTTTTGCCAGCAGGCAAAGATCTTCTTCTCTAAATAGGCTTTCAAATTTGGCTGACCAGGGTGGAGTGATGTGCAATTGGTTGTGCTGTTTTCTTAGTATGCAATGTGTATTTTAAATGTTTTAATTTTTGATGTGTTAAAAGTACAGTAATGTTATAATTGAAGGTAACACTGGGCCACAAAATCTGCTGGGCTACCTTGAGCAAGCCACACTCTCTCAGCCTCAGGAGAAGGCGATGGCAAACTTCCTTTGAACAAATCTTGTCAAGAAAACCCCTATGATAGGTTCACCTTGGGGTAACTATAAGTTGGAAACAACTTGAAGGCACAAAACAACAACAACATTTTATACCTTTTAAACTTTTGTACTCTATATTGTTTTAGATGTTCTGTTTTAATTTATATTGTAAGCCAGTTTGAGTCCCAATTGGGAGAAAAGCAAGATAATAAACAAATAAACCTTTTAAAAGAATGCTAAGGTGGTTAATTTCTTGACTAAAGTATTAATTTCTGTGCCAGCAATGGAAACAATCTTGTAGCACAGCTTTTCCTTTGAAAAATGAATAGCAGATTTTGTTCATGATTTCATATACCCATTTTTATTTTATTTTACAAAAAAGTGCACTTCAGACAGCCAGTAGCTCCCATTTCTGTGGGAATCTGCTCTGGGTTTTTGTGTGGACATTAAAAGACCTATCATTAAATTTAATCAAATTCAGCACCTTGGCCAGCGCCTTTAAAGTCTGGACTAAAACCCAGAGCAGATTCACTGCTCTGCTGACATGGGAGACACCAGTTGTCGCTGGGACACACAGTGACGTTTGGGGGTAACATGTAAATAATATTTAAACTGAATGCAATGAATGAAGTTGTTAAAGAGCAGATGACAAGCCAGCTAAGCTCTTTGTTTAACTGCCAGTCCCCATCATAACTTCCAATTCAGTTAGTCTAGGGATTCATTTTTGTGTAACTAAACCTAATTATTTAGCATATTATTTTGGTAAATTTGAAAGAAAATGTGAAATCTGGCCATTGATTCACATCCATTTTGCATGGCTTTGTGGTTGCATTTGCACTGACCTGAGCATGTCCATTCACAACTACTTCTTCTGCAAAGCGGACTTTAACAGGATTTGTCTTTAGTCTGGCTCTCTTCTCTGCAGTAAGGAAGGATGATTTAGGGCCTCCCTGTAAAACAATGGTGTTTGGATTGGCAAGCTATCACATAACATGACAACAAGTGCTGATAGCTGAATACCACCATGTTTTTTTTGTTAGAGATGGGCAACTTAGACTTTCCAAATGTTCTGGATTTTAATTTCCAGAGGCCATTATCAATGTGGCCTATGATGAGGGACTGTATGAGTACAAACCATATGGAGGGTCATTGGTTCTCCACTCTTCTTCTATGCAAACTCTGTTGCAGAGTGGAAATTGACACAAAGTATGAGAAAACTAAGGGCATCAAGTCAGAAGTACTGTCTTGCTGAATCACATCCAAGGTCTATCGTTCAGTATTCTTTCCTGATCAGAGCCTGATCCCTCTGTAAAGCTCACCTTAGAAAGCAAGAAGGTGGTGGCTTTCACTTTTCTTTGTCCACGGTCTTCCCCAATAGTGTATTGGACTACAACACTGGAGGGAATCATACAGTCCTCCAAATGTTGGATTGCAATTCCCAGCATGTCTTCCCATTGCCTATCTTGGCTGGGGCTGATGGGGACTTGCAGTGTGGCTACATATGGAGGGTAAATGATTCCCAACTCTGGACTCCAACACAGTCATGCCGGTTGGAGGATGATGAGTGTTGTAGACTGGCATTCACAAATGGATGAGTTCTGAACTTGGAGAAGCTTCATGGATACACTCAGTGGACAAAAACCAACATCAGCTGTCTGCAACTGAGGCATTTAGAAGAACATATGTTCTACCACATCTATCTGCGTACATTAGGATGGGAAGAACTATCCAGAAATGTCTGGGCCTCAACTCCCAGAAACCTTAATCAGCCCATGCAATGGTAAAGATTTATGGGCGTGGGAGTCTAAGGCATCATCTCAAGAGTCAACATTTCCCCACCTCTGTTAGAGAGGTATAACAAATTCAACATTTCCTTTCTTTACTGATGTTTTGTTCTACTCTGTTACTACAGGATTTTCCAACCTGGCTAGGCTGTTGATAATTTAAATAAAGGGGTGGGGGAGAGATTGGGAGAATGTCCATACTTGCAGACACTTCATTTGCCATCCCAGTTCTGATGTGGCCAAAGAACAGAGCATAGAGTGTTCAGTACAGATAGGAGCAGGCTTGGTTCTTAATGGCTCTTGGTAGAAGAGAGCAGGATTAGCTTCCATCTTCAGTGGTGCACCTCTTCACTTTGTTTCTTTTTCCTCACAGGACTGAATGGCAAGTGCTTTTAACTATTACATTTTTTTAAACCCAAGAACTCAAGGCAATATACTGCCTTGGTGTCTCCCATGCCTTGTTTTTTTTAATATCAAACACATAAAAGGTGATGGCTGCATAGTTGAGCACTACAGTTCTTGCTATGCATACTAAAGGTATCAGGTGCTGCCCCTGACCTCTTCACTGGTAAAAGGACAGAGCTTGAAAAAATTGGTTTTTGGAGTCTAGGTTCCAGAATCCCTCAGACATCATGATGATGACTGTCCACAACTTGTGGTAGACAGTACTATACAATGTGAACCAGGGTCTGACTTGATCAAAGTTAGGTTCACATATTTAGATGATGCCCATGGTAATTAGTTATATTTATACATGGAAGATGATTCTAATTCTGAGTCTCTTTAGCCCACAGTCTATTAGGTAAAGCTAAAAGTAGTCCCTTGACATGAATGTCTAGTTGTAACTGACTGTAAGGGGTGGTGCTCTTCTCCGTTACTAAGCCAAAGAGCCAGCATTGTCCAAGGACTGGTCTGGTGGCCATGTGGCCAGCATGACTGCAACAACGTTGTTACCTACCCACCCAAGTGGTACCTATTTATCTACTTGCATTTTCATGCTATCGAACTGCTAGCTGGGACTAGTGACAGGAGCTCACCACATCATGCGGCACTCAGACCTAGAACTGTCGACCGTCCAATCATCAGAACTGGTGTCTTAACTACTAAGCCACTGCATCTCTACAGCCGATTACACAGTATGAATATATGTAAATTTAGATGAAGCTTTTCATGGGAGTGGGTTGAGGGTAGAAAGAGGAAATTGAGAGGAACAAATGTATCACTCTTGCCCACTGCAACTGCCAAATCCATCTCCCTTCTCTTTCCAATAATTTCCTTCACTGTGTGGATCTCAATACAGGAAAACCACATGGTTGGCTCTCTGTATCCATGGATTCTGCATCCACAGATTCAACCATCGATGTCTTCAAAATGTGCCTCCCACAAAAAAACAAACCTTGATTTTGCCATTTTATATAAGGGAAATCATTTTACTACATCATTGTATATAATGGAACTTAAGCATCCATGGATTTTGGTATCCATGGGGGTCTTGGAACCAAAGCCCAGCAGATATTAAGGCCCATAGTAGTTGGAAGATGACCAGGAAGAAGCAAACAAGAAATGGGTAAGTGTTAAGCAGCCATTTCTGTTTTCAGTTTCCACTCCAAACTGGTCCCCAGAACCAGCTTCTCCAGTTCTAAATAGGCTGTCAGGATGCTGTTACATACTTATACTTTGTAAGATGTTGTTCTGACATAAGTCCAGCACTCTCTGTCTGCTACCCTACACAGGTATTACATTGTTCCTGGTGTTCCTGGTGCTATGAGGACAAAATACTCATCCTTATGACACTGAATGGCCTCACTCTAGCTGGCAGAGATAGAATCATAGAATCGTAGAGTTGGAAGAGACCACAAGGACCATCCAGTCCAACCCCTTTCTGCCATGCAGGAAATCCAATCAAAGCATCCCCAAAAGATGGCCATCTAGCCTCTGCTTAAAGACCTCCAAGGAAGGAGACTCCACTACACTCCGAGGGAGTGTGTTCCACCGTTGAACAGCCCTTACTGTCAGGAAGTTCTTCCTAATGTTGAGGTGGAATCTCTTTTCCTGGAGCTTGCATCCATTGTTCCGGGTCCTGTTCTCTGGAGCAGCAGAAAACAAGCTTGCTCCCTCCTCAATATGACATCCTTTCAAATATTTAAACAGGGCTATCATATCACCTCTTAACCTTCTCTTCTCCAGGCTAAACATCCCCAGCTCCCTGAGTCGTTCCTCATAGGGCAAGGTTTCCAGACCTTTCACCATTTTAGTCACCCTCCTCTGGACACGCTCCAGTTTCTCAATGTCCTTTTTGAATTGTGGTGCCCAGAACTGGACACAATATTCCAGGTGGGGCCTGACCAGAGCAGAATACAGTGGCACTATTACTTCTCTTGATCTAGACACTATACTTTTATTGATGCAGCCTAAAATTGCATTGGCCTTTTTAGCTGCCACATTGCACTGTTAACTCATATTCAACTTGTGGTCTACTTGGACTCCCAGATCCCTTTCACATGTAGCTTCATTCAGCCAGGTGTCCCCCATCCTATATCTGTGCATTTCATTTTTCTGCCCTAAGTGCAGTACCTTACATTTCTCCATGTTGAATTTCATTTTGTTCGCTTTGGCCCAGCTTTCTAGTCTATTCAGATCATTTTGAATGTTGATCCTGTCCTCTGGAGTATTAGCTATTCCTCCTAATTTGGTGTCATCTGCAAATTTGATAAGTATGCTCCCAATTCTGTCATCCAGGTCATTGATAAAGATGTTGAATAACACTGGGCCCAGGACAGAGCCCTGTGGGACCCCACTGGTCACTTCTCTCCAGGCTGAAAAAGAGCCATTGTTGAGCACCTTTTGGGATCTAACAGTCCTCACAGGTTCTCCCTCCACAGTATACAGTTTCTCTAGTCTGTACACATCTCCCCACCCCCATCATTACGATTACCTCCTGGAACTTCTCATTTGTGATCTCATGTGCATACCTATCAGGAGGCCAAACCCTTACCCTGCAAGGAGCAATTCAAACACCAGTGGTACATGAGGGCAATTTACCGAGGTGCATCGGAGAACTGCAAGCTGGAGATTGTCTTCTGATTCCCTATAAGATCAAAATGAATGAATGAATGAATGAATAAAAAAATTAAAAGGCACCTGTTTCCATCACGAGGAAGCCCTTTCAGGCAAAACATATATTTCAAAACATATAGCAAAATGCATTTCATCTACAGACATGAAATGAGCACTATAGTGTGCATTAGATCCCATGCCTTTCAGCAATGCCTGTACTGTGGTGAGCAACACATGGACTCAAGCTTATTTTTGCAGCTCCTGGAGCACTCCCTCTGTCCCTAGCCCCAAATTCAGTCTCCACCTTGCTACCCAGATAAGTTCCTACCTGTGATCTTTGTCTTTCTAACTCCACTATTGTCCACTACCTAAAGGTCTCCTTCTGTCTCAAAAGACTTTGTTCTTTCTAGTGTCTATTTATCCTTGGCACGTCTTCCCACTGCACATGTCTGTGATGATACTTCTCTTAGTTCATTCCAGATCTTTATGAAAAAACATCTTTTCCTTTGACATAATCCCTCGTTTCTCATTGATTACTATAATTCTGCTTAGAAATACTTCCCCAAAACTTATTAAGGGGTTACTATCAACTTTCTTTTTTTTAAATACACAAAATACCAATAAGAATGGCCAAAATCACAACCTTCTAAGTCTCCAAAAATCCAACATTTTTGCAACTGTGTGTTAATACTCCTATTTAAGAAAAAGTTTGAATTCTTTATATTGTTCTTGTTAAAATGTTAAAAAGTAATATATAAAAGTTTGATGTAATAATCAAACAATAATAATCTTTGGTACTTAAAAAAATAGCTGTTACAGGTAATAATGTTTTAATGCCTTGCTTCCAAGATCTCATTGCATCTATGACTATACCTAGGTTTGTGTGACTGAAATAATATTTTAGAGAGAGAGGAAGACAGAAGAAAATAGGGGAGGTATATATTTATATTCCTCTCCTATTTGCTCCCGTCTTCCTCTCTCTCTAATTTTTCTGTTGTTTTTCTTAGGTTAGAGTTAACAATGTATGCACACTAGGTCAGGGGCCTCACCTACTGTACTCTGTAAAGTGCCGTACATAAACAGGCAAAATAACACTCAGATTGCATTCATTTACCTAGAAGTATGCCCCACTGAACTCAAGGGGACTTATTTCTGAGTAGACTTGTATGGGCTGGTGCTATGAAAGAGCATGACCAACACCTGTGCCTATAGAGCAGCATGGATTCTGCTTGGATCCATCCATTTTCATGCCAGCCTTTGACAACAATTGAAGATAGATCAGGATCCAATGCACCACCAAACTAGTTCTGTCAGCCCAAATAGGGACTGAGATTTGTTTTTGTTGAATCACATCATTCTCCCTAGCTCCATAACGCATTAAAAACTACTTCTGATATGGAGTAGGGGATCAAAGTATTCTTTGGCAAGGCAGACAACTACATGAAAAGAAAAACCAGAGTTCCCCACTGGCCTGCACAATTCCTTGGTGTGGATCTAAGCAGTTCTTTGGAGCCTGGCCATAACATTTAGCACCATTCACCCTTTTCCCCACAGCACCTTAAAAGAGTAGCTGCTTGTTCACCAGTAATGTCTTCCACAGCTTCGTTGTTTATTGTAAGAATGTGATCCCCCGGCAGAAGCTTCCCATCAGCAGTGCTGCCTGCAAAATGTCAGGGCTTTGTTACGGATAAAGGATCTTACACATTTTTCTTTTTGAAAATCAGTCCAAATTACAAAACAAAAAAACACTTCATGATAACTAGTTGAAAATCCATTTAAGGTTTGTTGTTGGTTGTTATGCGCCTTCAAGTTAACCCTAAGGAGAACCTATCAGGGTTTTCTTGGCAAGTTTCGTCAGAAGCGGTTTGCCATTGTCAACCTCTGAAGCTGAGAGAATATGACTTGCCTAAAGTCACCTGGTGGGCTTCCATGGCTGAGCGGGGATTCAAACCCCATCTCCAGAGTTATAGTCCAACGCTCAAACCACTACCTCACCCTGGCTCTCTGGACATGCAAATCAAAGTTAACAGAATATGTAATAAAACAACTCCATCTAAAGCAGCAGTCATTGAGTCCTCATCAGTCCCCCAAAGTCCCCCAATCCCCAGCTTTATGTTTTTTGAAATGTAGTGCACTTTTTGGGTGATTTTTGACTTGAAAACCCTATTGAGCCCCCCCCCCCCCCCCAATATGTAACTCCCCCAAGCCCCCAATACCTTTCTGTTTTCATCTAAGCTCCTCTGAAAATGGCTACTGGAAGTGATGCCACATCACTTCCAGTCAAAATTTTGGGAGAGAATCTGAAGAAAAAATGGAGATATTTTGATGTACTGGGGGAGGTGGTTTGTGGGGTGGGATTGAAGGAATTGGCTGCTGTTCTCCAGAGACTTGCTTTCCCTGATCTACTGTCTTTGCAGTATCTTAAGCACATCTTTCCTGGATGGATCCAGAGTTGGCATTGTTGGGCATCTGTCAAGTCAACTTCCCAGCAGGAACCTTCTTCCCCTACTTATTGGAGATTATTGCACTGTTTCTGCGTGGTCTGTTCTGAGAACGGAACAGAAGGAGCAGGAACGAGTGCAGAATGAGTGGGGGACAGATTTTACTGCACGCTCCAGTCCCTCACTCGTTCCGCTCCCCCTCTCTTCCGTTCTTAATCCATTCCAGAGGAGGCAATTTTTGAGAACTGTTCAAAACAGTTCTCAGAAACCATTCCCTTCTGGAACAGAATGGGCATGGAAGCCCTGGGATCGAACTCACAACCTTTTGGCTGTGAACAGCTGAACTACAGGCATTTAACCACTGCACCACCAGGGTTCCCTAAGTACCTCATCAGGTGGAGTAGCATGCTCTCCTACTCCAATTTACCTAAAGAAAGTAGAAAGCCAGGCAAGTTATTTTGGCAAATGAGACAGAAAAATGTGCAAGCAACTCTCTCCACCCTGGGAATAATTTAACAGAACAAATAATTAATGACCTGCAGGCCCTTTGTGATACACAAAATATGCTGGGAGGCATCTGCCTCACTCCACCTAAAGGTACGGCTGGCTCTGACTGCACCAGAATAGAGACATCAAGTGAGGGGACTTATGCAAGGGTAGTAAGTAGGAGGTACCATTCAGAGTCATGGACCACTGAGGACATGTTTCTCAAATGATCTAGTAATCAGAATTACTCCAGTGGAGCCTACCTTGGAATAATTATACTGCTGGGACTGTTGTAGGACAAAGCTCTGCATCTTTCCAGTTTTATCTTTCCATGCCCTTGGCTAGCATCTTACTTGGGGATTACAGTCCCCTCTATGGGAAAGGAGAGGAAACACACTCCTACATACCTGCAGCAACTGCTGTGATAAGAAGAGGAAGATTTTGGGAAACTTCAAAGCCATAATGTCCAAGGAGTGCATCTTTCTGGACCTCTATTGTGAGTTTTACACGGCTTGCTGGATGGCCAGTACCATCTGACGGTTTGTCACTCACTGACGCTCTTGCTCTGCACATTAAGGAAAAGAAGATGTCAAAGAGTTATTTAGATTCTGTGGTTTTTGATTTTAAAAAAATCTCACTATCTGCCCTTAAGAAAACTTTATGCTTAAATCTTTAAAGTGGCACCTTAAAGAAGTAACAAATTGGCTGTGATGTAAGACTGCACAATGTGGAAACGCATGGCCTAGTTTATACTTTAAATAATATTAGGTGTCTCTACATGACACTGTCATAGCCAAGAGAAGCAGTTGCTGCTTAGTCTTGGTAGACTAAGTATCCGCTGGGATTTGGTTCCAGGACCTCCCATGGATACCAAAATCCGTGCATATTTAATTCTCATTATAATAATTGTATATTCAAATGGGGTCCTATATATAAAATGGCAAAATCAAAGTTTGCTTTTTGGAATTTATAGCTTTATGGAATATTTCAAGCTGTGGATAGTTGAATGCATGGATAAAGAATTCTTGGATATGGAGGGCTGACTGTATTTCATTTTTCAATTCCTCCCAAAATTTCTGGGCATTTTTCTGGGAGAAAAATTGAGGGGGGAAAAGGCTCTTCTCTTGATTGGTTTCAAATAAAATTTCCATAAATTTTATACCTCTCCTCAAGATGCATGTTATCATCAGCAGAGCATCTGCAAAGAAAGGCTATGGATTTAGAACTGTATGTGCATAGGGTCTCTATCTAAATGGAAACCCTGTGACTTCAGGGATCCAGGTTAGCGTTGTGCTGTAATGAAGACATGACTTGCAGGGTCACAGTGCCAGGACTTCTTTATTAGCAGGACAAGGGCATCTGCAAACTCCCTTCATCAACTCACTATTCCACCACTGCCACTTAATCCTCATTATTACACTATCCACTCCTACACTTTATTGTATGTGTGTGTATACACGTGTGCACATGTACACATATGGATCAACACTACTGCTTCTATTTTTTGGATCTTCCTTGGAGCTATGGCTTTGGGGACTGTCGTGGCGGATGTCTAGTCTTTAAAATGTACCCGCACACCATTGCTGGTAGGTGGAGTATCCATATAGAACAGCTGTATGCTCATAGACTCTCCTTCCTGATGTTCCCCTGAATGTGTACACCCCGAAACAGAACTGGCAGATGTAGTCCTCACTCTTACTGCAGATGTACAATATAAGGATGGAGCATTGACTTGTAAATCAGTCGGTTTAGTTAAGATAATTATGGTTTATAGTGACTTTGCTGTTACTTCTTAAGCAAATGTTTATTGCAGTCACTGAGCAGCATAAATACAAGTAAACCCACAGTTTATATATTACATCTCGATGTATAATTAGTTTATTAATGCAAAGAAAAAAGAGTGTCAGTTCAGCCAAGGTAATCCAGTTCAGCATCTCATGCCCTATCTACCTCTTGTGACTCTATGGACTTCATGCTGCCATTTACTGAAAGCCCATTCCTCCACAGCAGGGTCATTAGAAATAATTTCTAAAGAAAGAAATGGTCTTTCTACCAACATCTTCATAGCTCAGAAACTAAACTAAGCATTTAAAGAACATTTTAGATAAGCTACTGCTAAAATTCTTCTCTCAAAATCTTAAATTGCAGCTAACTAGCTCAATAACAGAGCAAGAAATTGAAACAATTCTCTAAAAATTAAAACCTTGAACATCTTTAAGGCCAGATGGCAGTATGCCACAAATCTAATAAAGTGATATTTTAGTTCCATACCAGGTAAAGTTATATAATGATGTTTTGATAGGAGGGTCTATCCCAGAAATTTGGAAGGAAAGCAGAATTGTAATTATAGATGAACCAGGAGGAGATAATCAAAATAATAAAAATGCATCTGTGTATCACCCAATTAGTTTTTCAAAACAGATTATAAAATTCTAACAGCAATCTTAGCAAACAGGATTAGCCACTTTATCTGCAATTACAGTATAAACAATTAGACCATGTTCGCTTTATCTGGTAGGGAACTGTCCAATGTAATACACCACACATTAAATATTATACACAGTGCTAACTTTTTTTTAAAAAAAGGTCAATTACCATTAAATATTTAAATATTTTAAAGGCCTCTGATAGGCTGGAATTGCCCTGTTTGCTTGGTCTCTTAAGAAAATTAATTTTTGGACAATATTTTGTTATGCTACTGGAAAGATGTGTAAATTTATAGCGCTTTATAAATAAAGGTTAATAATAATAATAATAATAATAATAATAATAATAAAGATGCTATGCCAGATGTAAAGTATGGATCAAAACTTGAATCTATGACAATTGCACTAAGAAGAGGAACAAGATAAGATAGACCGTTCTTCCATCTGCTATTTGTAACAGCAATAGAATCTCTAGCAAATCTATATTTTGATGCTTTTCATTTGCCCTAATGTAAATCTTGTAAGAGGAGATAGCACCCCTACATGGGTATATAGGAAAATGAAAAAATATCAACCTATGAAGTTAGCAATACCAAATAAATAAATAAATAAATAAATATGAAAATTGCAAACCCTTTTTAAAGGCTTTAACTTTAGAAAAGCTATATATAGAGAATAGAATGACACAGTTTAAGCAATGGAAGGACAAACAGTCACAGATCTTTTATGTGGGGGTAAACCAATAACTGGAAACAACTGAAACTAGAAATACACGATGTTAAAACTAATCGGTTACTTATAGAGCAAGTACTAGCATTAGCAAAAAAATTAGCTTACATACCAAGAAATCTGAGAGCTTTTAGAAAGCATAAAATGGTATGTGTTGCAGAGGAACACATTACTAAGAACTGAGTGACACAGCTTTATGTGTTTGTGCGTACCTTCAAGTTGCCTGTCGACTTACAGTAACCCCATGAATGAGCTTTATGGCTGGTTAATTGAAGCAATGTTCTACATTCAGTCGGGGGCTAGAATAGCATGGAAATCTGATATCAAAAAAGAAATTATAGAAGTCTTCCTTTGAAGCAGTGGCGGATAAAAAAATATCTCAATCTATTGCTCTACAAGGTCCTGAATAAAGTACTGTGCAGGTCAGATAATCCATTTGTGTGAGTCACAGAGACCACAAAGAAGAAAAGCCTTTTCTCTGACATGCTAGCTTTCTGCATCCATTGAAGTGTCTTTCTTCCACTCTGCTTTCACATATCTGTTGTGCAGCTTGGAACCCACACCAGTCAAACATGGAGTGGGTAAAGATACAAAGATGAGTGAACATTAGGGTTGCCATGAGTCAGGACCTCCAAACCGGGACAAATGTAGGATACATTTTTTAAAAATGGAAGACATGCAAAAAATTGGATGATTTTTAAAAAATGTTAATATAAATGCATGTTTCCTAGGCATGATCAAAATGGAGGACATTTAGCATTATTCCTAGACAGATGGCAGAAATGTACTTCCCTTTCTGGCCAAACACCCCCCCCCCCCCAATTCCACACATTTGGGCATTTGACATGGCTTTTTGCATATTTCAGAGGCTTATTGCATAACCAAACCCTTTGGGTTTAACATTTAACATGGTTATCTATTTAACATAGCTTATTACATATTTCAGTTGCTTATTCCATAACCAAGGTCGCCATAAGTTGGAAAGGAGTTGAAGGCACACAGAACAGCAGCAACAACAACAGAGGAGGAAGAAGGGGGGGGAAAGAAAAATGAAGGAGAAGGAGAAAGAAGAAAAGAAGGAGAAAGAACAATACGAAAAATAAGATAAAAATAAGAGGGGGGGAAGAAGAGGAAGAGTGGAAGAAGAGGAGGAAGAAGAGGAGAAGGAAGAGGGGAAAAAGAGGAGGAGGAAGAAGAAGAGGAAGTAAAGAGGAAGAAGAAGGGGAGTAAGAGGGGAAGGAGAAGAGGAGGAGGAGAAGAGGAGGAGGAGGAGGAAGAAGATGAAGAAGAAGAGGAAGAAGGGGAGAAAGAAGAGGAGGAGGAGGAGAGGAGGAAGAGGAAGAAGAAGAGAAGAAGAGGAGGAGGAAGAGGGAGAAAAGATGAAGAGGAAGAAGAGGAAGTAGAGAGGAAGAAGAAGGGGAGGAAGAGGGGAAGAAGAGGAGGAGGAGGAGAAGAAGAAGAGAAGGAGGAAGAAGATGAAGAAGAAGAGAAAGAAGGGGAGGAAGAAGAGGAGGAGGAGGAGAGGAGGAAGAAGAAGAGGAAGAAGAAGAGGAGGAGAAAAAAGAGGAAAGGCTTTTTCCCTGCCTGGGCTCCATTGCCGGCGGCGGAGGCCAGGCAGGGAAAGAGTCCTCACCTCGGCAAGGCTTTTTTCCCTGCCTGGGCTCCGTTCCCGGCGGTGGGGCCCAGGCAGGGAAAGAGTCCTTGCCTTGGCAAGGCTTTTTTCCCTGCCCTTTCCCAGCGGCGCGGTCCAGGCAGGGAAAGAAGTCTGGCCTTGGCGAGGCTTCTTTCCCTCCCTCGGCTCCGTTCCTAGCGGCTGGCGGAGCCAAAGAGGGGAGGGAAGCCCTCCCCCGCCAAAGGAGAGAGTCCTACACAGGCCTCTCTCTTTCCCCCGCCACCGCTGTTGCAGACTTTGCAACAAAGCCCAGGGGCGGGGCAAACCCGGGACAAAGGGCAAACCGGGGCGGGACCGCTCAGACCCGCCCAAAACCGTGAAAGTCCCGCCCCCAGGTGCGATATGGCAACCCTAGTGAACATGGAAGATGCCAGACACACACACAGACACACACACAGAGATACACATACAATAAACCCTCTATATCCACGGATACTTAATCCACGGATTCAAGCATCCACAATTTGAAAATATTAAAAAAATATATATATAAATTCCCAAAGGCAAATCTTGCTTTGGCCATTTTATATAAAGGACACCATTTTACTATGCCACTGAATATAATGAGACTTGAGCATCCACCAATTACGGTATCCGGGGGGGGGGGGGGGGGGGGCTAAAACAAAACCCCAGTGGATACCAAGGTTCTGATATATATAATGTGTGTGTGTCTGTAACTATTATTACTATTTACCAACCCTCTTACTGAAACAACAATGACTATTTGAATTTAAACATTTTAACTTTCACATTTTATTGGCAGTTGTGTGTGTGTGTGTGTGTGTGTGTGTGTGTGTGTGTGTGTGTGTATATATATGTATGTATGAATAAACAATTAAAAACAGATTTTTTTAAAAAAGTCATTTGGTTTAAACCAAGGTTTAAAGCAACCTGGTTCAAATCAGTCAATCATGCTTCTAACATCCAGGGTTTGGGTAAAAATCCTGGAAGACCCCCTTGATCTGATAGGCCTTCTCCTTGGTTGGTCAATACTTCTAAGCATACGTGGGATTAGAGCAAATTTGAGGGGGAAACTAGTACAGGACAGCCAGAATTTTGGGGGAAACAGGGGGAATGTGGTGGGGTTCTAGTTGTTCTTCAACCCCTGGTGGCTTCCAGGACCAATGTCTGTCCATACTTTCACTTTCATGGGCAATACTGAGTTATAGAGTATCAGCATGAAGTCATAAAGTAGTCAGTTACACAATATCAGCATGACATCACAATAATCTTTCCACTCCAGGCAGGCAGCATCACCATAGGGCAGTGATGGCGAACCTATGCCATGCGTGCCGGAAGTAGCACTTTGTGCCACTTTCTCGGGCACGGGGCGAGGGAGAAGGCAGAAGAGGCACGCGTGTGCCCGTTCCTCCCCCTCCCTGCCTTTTCCTGGCCTCCATCTGTCTCTCGGAGACAGCTGGAAGCCAGAAAAGGGCGCTCCGGAGAAGGAGCCAGAGGAGCGCGCCTCTGGCTCCTCCTCGAAGCCTTCTCCCAGCCCCCAGCTGCCTCTTCAAGAGAGATAGAGGCTGGGAAAAGGGCGGGGAGAGGAGGAGCGACTGGCGCATGCCAGTGCCTCCTCCTCAGTGAGTTTTGCCTGCCTCCAGCTGTCTCTGGAGAGACAGCTGGAAGCAGGGAAAGCTCCGTGGGGAGGGAAGCAGGGGCCCTCCCCATCTCCCTCCTTCCCCACTTACCCTTCCTGTCTTCCAAGTGCCCAAAAAGGTGCAGCTAGAGGGCAGGGACAGGTCTGTGGGGAGGGAGGAAGGGGCCCTCCCCATCTCCCTCCTTCCCCACTTACCCTTCCTGCCTTCCAAGTGTCCAAAAAGGGGCACCTAGAGGGCAGGGACAGGTCCGTGGGGAGGGAGGAAGGGGCCCTCCCCATCTCCCTCCTCCCCACTTACCCTTCCTGCCCTCCAAGTGCCCCAAATGGGGAACTTACAGGGCAGGGAAAGGTCCGTGGGGAGGCAGGGGTCCTGCCATTCCTCTTCTTCCCCCTTTTGCCTTTCCACGCCCCCAAAGGGCTTTAGAGAGCCCTTTGGGGCGAATAAAGGTCTGGGAAGAGGAGGACTGGAGCCATGTCCATGGCTCCTCCTCCTCACGGGCCTTTGCTGACCCCCAGCTGTCTCTGAGAGACAGCTGGGGGCTGTAAAAAAGGCAGGGGAGGAGCCCTGCCCAGCGGGTGGAAGCTCCGCCCATGGAGGGTGGAAGCCACACCCCCTGGGCCAGAAACCCCATCCCAGCACACAGGCCCATCCTAGGGGCAGAAGCCCCCTGGTACGTGAACCTAAAAAGGTTCACCATCACTGCCATAGGGTCACAGCAGTGTGGTTGGAGATGAACAAGCAAAGAGGTGATGCATATGAAATGGGCAGGGCTAGTATTAAAGAGGTAATGGAAGTTGTTGTTGTTGTTCCTGTGTACCTTCAAGTCATTTCTGACTTATGGTGACCTTAAGGCAACCCTATCATGGAGTTTTCTTGAGAGGCTTCTTCAGAGGCAGTTTGCCATCGCCATTCTCTGAGGTTTGCCCAATGTCACCCAGTGAGTTTAATGATTAATCTGGGACTTAAACTCTGGTCTTCAGATTTGTACTCCAGCACTCAAATCACTGCGCCACACTGGTTCTGGTACTGGAAGTAGGCACAGACAATGCTGCCAGAACCACAGAGGCAACATGGCAATGCCTTGAGTCGCCTTCCAGCTTCAGTCGATCTTGGACGACACCGATTTTCTGGACCCATTTCAAACTGGCTTCCGGGCGGGCTATGGAGTTGAGACCGCCATGGTCGCCTTAGTTGATGATCTCCGTCTGGGCATGGACAGGGGGAGCGTGTCCCTGTTAGTGCTCTTGGACATCTCAGCGGCCTTCGATACCATCGACCATGGTATCCTTCTGGGACGCCTGAGGGAGTTGGGAATTGGGGGCACTGCTTTGCAGTGGTTCCGTTCCTACCTCTCGGGTAGGTCCCAGATGGTGGAGCTGGGGGACTGTCGCTCCGATAGGAGGGCCCTGACATCTGGTGTCCCTCAGGGAGCGATTCTGTCCCCTATGCTATTCAACATTTACATGAAGCCGCTGGGAGAGATCATCCGGAGACATGGGGAGCGGTGTTATCAGTATGCTGATGACACCCAGATAATTTTCTCTACGTCTCCGACTGATGCAGTAACTAAGGATGGCATCTCTCCTCTAGATGCCTGCTTGGCGTCGGTAATGGGCTGGATGAGGGAGAACAAACTCAGTGTGAATCCAGGGAAAACGGAAGTACTGGTGATAGGTTCCCCAGTTTCTGGTGGTGAGATCTGTCACCCGGCCCTGAACGGGGTCACGCTCCCCCTGAAGGACTCGGTGCGCAGCTTGGGAGTACTCCTTGATTCATCGCTCCAGCTGACTTCTCAGGTGGATGCGACGGTCAGGAGTGCCTGTTATCAGCTTTGGCTGATACGCCAGCTGCGTCCCTACATGGACCGAAAGGTCCTAGAATCTGTTGTACATGCTTTGGTAACCTCTCGATTGGATTTCTGCAACGCGCTCTACATGGGGCAACCCTTGTACCAAACTCGGAAGCTGCAATTGGTGCAGAACATGGCAGCCAGATTGGTCGCTGGTAGCTCCAGGTCGGACCATATAACACCTATTTTAAAAGACCTTCACTGGCTGCCTATTCGCTTCCGAGCTCAATACAAGGTGTTGGTTTTGACCTATAAAGCCCTAAATGGCTTGGGCCCAGGGTACTTGGAGGACCACCTCTCCCCATATAATCCACCCCGCACACTCAGAACATCCGGGACTAAATTGTTGGAGATCCCTAGGTCTAACCTTACCCGGACCTCACAGAGGGCTTTTACTACTGCTGCCCCTTTACTTTGGAATAAGCTCCCTGCAGAGCTTCGCTCCGCCACCTCATTAGCTGTTTTTAAAAAACAGCTGAAAACATATCTATTCCAGCTGGCCTTCCCACCTTAATTTGTTTGTCTATTCTTCCTGCCCCTTTTTTCCCTTCTGACCCTGGATCGATGGAACTTTTTTGCATTTTTCTTCTGCCCCTGATATGTGTATTTTCCTATTTTACTGTTTCCTGTTCCTGTTTTTTGTAGTAATGGTTTTAACTGTTATATTGAATTTTTAATCCTGTATTGAAATGTTTTTATAAATTTTGTAAGCCGCCCTGATCATTTCCATGGAAGGGCGGGGTAGAAATAAAATTTATTATTATTTATTATTATTATTGAGTATACAGGCTTAGTTGGACTTGCCAACTAAGGGGCTGTACAGCTTGGGAGAAAGGAGCGGCCAGAGGCCACCCCTTTCTTCTCTGGATGGAGGCTGTAGCAGGTAAATGCTGCAGCCTCCGCGAGGCCTAAAAAGAACCTGCCCCTGTTGGGTTCTTTTTGTGCTGTGTGCAGGGCGCCATTAATGCATTTGCACACAATTATAACATCCGCATGGCACGTGCTGTTTGGGTGCTGTGCTGCGTGGATGTAATCATTGCACACCCCATATGGACAGACATGTGCAATCATGGCACCCACATGCACTGATAGCAGGGCTGGGCAGGTGCAGACACACAGCCCTACAGAACCCTAATTTCGGCCCCAGCCAATCATGCTTCTGATATCCAGGGTTTGGGTAAAAATCCTGAAAGATTTGATAGGTCTTCTCCTAGGTTGGTCAGTACTGTTAAAATGCTTTTGACGTTGCTATGTTGCGCAGCGCGTGAGGCAACACGTCAACGTATGGCACCAGGATCACCACCTTTGTAACTGTAGTCAGTAGCTTGTGAGCTGGAGAAACACCTGCCACTTTCTCAATGAGCAAAGAGACACTGTAATCTTCTCTCAGATGAGGCTTTTATTCATAGAAGGAGTTCCACTGTGTACAACAATATATATATTGATACCATCCACATCAGTAACAACCCGCTCTGAGGCACACACTGTCTCACTCTCCCTCAGTGACAGTTGAGAATGACAGTTGACAGTTGCATCAACATTCCAGTGATGTACTCTTTAAATGCTGACACATATAACTGCCACTAGAGCTGTAAATAACTTGCACAACATCTAGTGGCCACATCCATGTCATTTCCTCAGACCTGTTTACCATGGTCCTGACAAGTACTTCTAAGCATACGTGAGATTTGCGCCAGAGGACCCCACAGACAATCCACCAATGACATTAGTGTGTCCCACATGAAAGCCCACCCCAACAGTTATCACTATCACCATCATCATCATCATCATCATCATCATCATCATCATCATCATCATCATCATCATCATCATCATATTTATTTGTATCCTGTTTCCCTCCCAAAACTGGGACTCAAAGTAGCTTACAATTTAAAAGAACACTACAATTAAAAACATACAAATGTGATGCATTAAAATAGAATTAAATTATTACAATATTAAAACAGATTAAAACATATCTTATTAAGATGCATACCTGGCTGAATTATCTCGTGACCGACGCAGCCATTTTGCTACCATCTGCTCTATCCGACGTGCTTTGCGTGTCTCTAGATCTTCCATTTATCTGTGAGGGGAAAAGATATTCTTGTAGCATGTTCTTGAGTACCAAATCAGGCTCCAATCCCCAATGATTAATTAGATTTTTTCCAAGCAGGATCACTCCCAGATTTTTTTTAGAAAGGAGCTTACAAAATGCTTTCTATTACAACACAGTCTATATAAACAGGACATTAATACATTACAATAATGTAATAATTATTCTAATTCTTAATTATTAGTAATTAATAGCCGCACCAAAGCCACGCTCTAGTCCTAAGGAATGGACCAGAGCTTTGGTGCAGCTTCTGGACTCTTAAGATGCATGTGCCATTTAAACAGCATACCTCCAAAGTGACCCGAAGCAGCTTTATTTTGGCCTGTCTGTTCGGGCCCAAAGTAAAGTCAGAAAAGCTAAAGCGCAGAATGAACTCAGGCTTGCTGGAGAGGTTAAGAACAATAAAAAGGGCTTTTTTGGATATGTCCGCAGCAAAAGGAAGAAGAAGGAAATGGTAGGGCCACTGCGTGGAGAAGATGGCAAAATGCTAACAGAAGACAGAGAAAAGGCAGAATTACTCAACACCTTCTTTGTCTCAGTCTTCTCAGAAAAGGAAAAGGGTGCTCAACCTGAGGATAATGGAGCAGAGGACACAAAAGAGGAATTTCAGCACAGAATAAGTAAAGAGATAGTAGAGGAATACCTTTTTAATCTAAATGAATTTAAGTCTCCAGGACCAGATGAACTACATCCAAGGGTATTAAAAGAACTGGCAAAAATAATATCGGAGCCATTGACAATAATCTTTGAGAACTCCTGGAGAACAGGAGAAGTGCCAGCAGACTGGAGGAGGGCAAACGTTGTTCCCATCTTCAAAAAGGGGAAAAGAGAGGATCCAAACAATTACCATCCAATTAGTCTGACATCAATATCAGGAAAGATTCTAGAGCAGATCATTAAAAAGAGAGTCTGTGAACATCTAGAAGGCAATGCCATAATCACAAAAAGTCAACATAGGTTTCAGAGAAACAAGTCATGCCAGACAAATCTGATCTCTTTCTTTGATAAAATTACTAGCTTGATAGATGAAGGGAATGCTGTGGATATCGTATATCTTGATTTCAGTAAGGCTTTTGACAAGGTTCCCCATGACATTCTTGTAAACAAGCTTGTAAAATGTGGACTAGACAAGGCAACTGTTACATGGATTTGTAATTGGTTGACTGACCGAATGCAAAGGGTGCTCAACAATGGCTCCTTTTCATCCTGGAGGGAAGTGACCAGTGGGGTCCCACAGGGCTCTGTCCTGGAGCCAGTGCTATTCAACATCTTTATCAATGAATTGGATGACAGAATTGGGAGCATTTTTATCAAATTTGCAGATGACACCAAATTAGGAGGAGTAGCTAACACTCCAGAGGACAGGATCAACATTCAAAATGATCTGAATAGACTAGAAAGTTGGGCCACAGCGAACAAAATGAAATTCAACACGGAGAAATGTAAGGTACTGCACTTAGGGCGGAAAAATGAAATGCACAGATATAGGATGGGAGACACATGGCTGAACGAGACTACGTGTGAAAGGGATCTGGGAGTCCAAGTAGACCACAAGCTGAACATGAGTGAATAGTGTGATGCGGCAGCTAAAAAGGCCAATGCAATTTTAGGCTGCATCAGTAAAAGTATCGTATCTAGATCAAGGGAAGTAATAGTGCCACTCTATTCTGCTTTGGTCAGGCCCCACCTGGAATATTGTGTCCAGTTCTGGGCACTACAAGTCAAAAAGGATGTTGAAAAACTGGAACGTGTCCAAAGGAGGGCAAGTAAAATGGTGAAAGGTCTAGAAACCATGTCCTATGAGGAACGACTTAAGGAGCTGGGGATGTTTAGCCTGGAGAAGAGAAGGTTAAGAGGTGATATGATAGCCCTGTTTAAATACTTGAAGGGATGTCATACTGAGGAGGGAGCTGACTTGTTTTCACTTGCTCCAGAGACTAGGACCCGAAGCAATGGATGTAAACTACAAGAAAAGAGATTCCACCTCAACATTAGGAAGACCTTCCTGACAGTAAGGGCTGTCCGACAGTGGAACACACTCCTTCCTCGGAGTGTAGTGGAGTCTCCTTCCTTGGAGGTCTTTAAACAGAGGCTAGATGGCCATCTGTTGGGGATGCTTTGATTGGATTTCCTGCATGGCAGAAAGGGGTTGGACTGGATGGCCCTTGCGGTCTCTTCCAACTCTATGATTCTATGAGTAACAGTAGCTTGGTGGAGGGGAAAGACCTGATCTTCTTCTAAGAAGCATATCAAATTAGATAACCAGTGGGGCAAGATTCTGGGGGGGCTTGAAATGGGAAGAATGGATTTATGTTTTAACTCAGCCAGAAAATTGATTAGGGACCAGCAGGTGATCCTGTCCTACAAGGTTGAAGTCTGTTTTGCAGAATTTTGAGCATACCGTATATACTCGACTATAAGCCAACTTCATGTATAAATCGAGGGCAAGTTTGGGGGCTGAAATTATGGATTCTGCTATGATCCGTGGATAAGTCAAGGGTAAAACTTAGGGGCATATAACAAAGGATCCAAAGGATGAAACAATGCAAAACAATGTCAAAGAACTTGCAAAATTCCTGCAGACATAACTCTTTGCGCTTACTCTTAAGGCTGGATTGATGAGAGACTAGAGGGGTCAATGCATCCAGGACAGATTATATTCTTTTTTCACCAGGGATTAGTACTATGGTCCTATGGTTGAGCAGTCTTTTGTCTCCTTTTTGTGGATAGGAATATACATCGATTGTTTCCAATCTGTTGGCCATCATTTTGTTTTCCATATCTGTTGGTTATATATATATTTTAAAAAAATCTAACATAGAGGGTTATCAAAATTACATGTCCCTGAAACGGTCTCCCAAGAGATAGATGTGTCGATAGCGGCTAGTTAAATGTCCATGCTAAATTTACAGTATATTCTTTTCTTACAACAAATGTATATAGCCTATATCCTGAGGTTGAATGTTGTAACCACATTTTACTTATGTTGTGTACACATGAGCATATTTTCCTTGAATTTCTTGAATACCTTTTACTGCTTTGTGCTGGCTGTGGGCCGTAATAAATGTTGTTGTTGTTGGACATATGTTGGTTAGCACTAGAGTTGATTCTGGCAATGTGGATTGAAGTAGTTAGACTGGAATATCATCTGTTCCTGGAGATTTATTTTTCTCCATTCCTCTTATTGTAGCTTCCACCTCACTTTTTATAATTTGGAGTTCATCTTCATACAGCTTTTCATTCCATGTATCCTTTATTTTGTCATCTCTTTTATATAACTCTTCTCAGTACTACATCCAGAGTCTTTTTATTTCTTCCTGGTCTTGAAGTATATAAATACAAATGAGAGCCTTTGTTCAAATGACAATTTCATGCTCAAGGAAATATGGCCCTCCTTACTGTTCAGGGCCATTACCCTCATATTTTCACATTAATAGGTTTTACTGTCTTAATAGTTCATTATTGCATTATTGGTAGGGCGGTGGTGGTCATAATGTCCCACGATGCAACCTTAACAGTGCCACTGTGTTGCTGTGCAACATAACTATAAACAACTAAGCCATCAAATAGAAACCATTAACAATATCAAGCAATAGCAGAAGATACTCATACAGCTTTGTTCCATAGTACTAGAGGCATTCAGCTTTAAATTGGGAAGAGGATATGTTTTTAACATATATATTATTTAAATTTTCTGCTGCCAACTGCATAAACTAAGCCTATCATTCCAGTTTCAGGTAGCACTGTTTAGCATCTGAGAAATTGTCCAAGAATTACAAAGTCCCATCAGTCAAGTTAAATTGGGGCAAGGGGGTCCTTAAATGGCACAATTATTGGTAAGTTACACTAGCAAGAGTAATGATGGCATGGAGGGTGGATGACCTAAAACTATTCAGTACACAGCCAGAAGATAGAGACTGTCTCTCTTTTATGGCCTGTTGATGGAACTAGCATGTATAACAAAAGGATAAAAACTGTAGATGAGTTAGAGGAGTACATCTTTGGATGGGGTGTTGTATGTTAATAAACACTAGCTTCAACATCACTCTGACAGATGACCTTATCACACGTGGAAGGGTTTGCAGCTCAGATCCGCAGTCACTCCTGTTCTAGCAATGCCAAGCGTAATGTTTTTTCACACCAGATCCAGAGTCACTCCTCTCTAGCAATGCGAATTAAGGTTAAAACATGATGTTTTACCACACCTGGTTGCCTTTCTGTTGCCCTTCCAAATTGAGGGGGAAGTGAAGTCAGTTCTATTCCAAGCCAGTCATGTGATGCGGATTCAAGCAAAGCAGAGTGAGTGCACATTGTATTGCCACACCAGAGGGTTCAATGATTCGAATCGGCCCCCTTGCATATGCTCAGTGGGGCTCTGAACGCTGTCCTCCTTCCCTGCCCCCTCCTTAGCTGTCATCCTTCATCAGGGTGAAGAAGCAGTGAGGGGATAATGGGATAGCTCGCTGGGGGTCCCTGGGGCCAGGATTGGGATGCAGGAGAAGGCAGGGGATGATGGGATAGCTCGCTGGGGGTCCCTGGGGCCTGGATCGGGATGCAGGAGAAGGCAGGGGATGATGGGATAGCTCGCTGGGGGTCCCTGGGGCCAGGATCGGGATTCAGGAGAAAGCAGGGGATGATGGGATAGCTCGCTGGGGGTCCCTGGGGCCAGGATCGAGATTCAGGAGAAAGCAGGGGATGATGGGATAGCTCGCTGGGGGTCCCTGGGGCCAGGATCGGGATGCAGGAGAAAGCAGGGGATGATGGGATAACTCGCTGGGGGTCCCTGAGGCCAGGATTGGGATGCAGGAGAAGGCAGAGGATGATGGGATAGCTTGCTGGGGGTCCCTGGGGCCAGGATTGGGATGCAGGAGAAGGCAGGGGATGATGGGAATGATGGGATGTGTTGCAGGGTGGCAGATGGGGCAAGATGGCATGAAGGAGGAGGAGGGGAATGACGAAGCAGGATGCAGGGGGCCAAGGGGGGTGACATCGGAGTGGTTTTCCACACCAGGCCAATTCGCAGTGCAATCGAAGTGAGCTTGAAAGCGAATTCTGTGAAGTCACTTTTTTTTCGGTTTTACCAAAATGAGGGGTCACTTTGGAATCACTGCGGAAGCACCTCGCAAGGAGCTCTCATAGAAAAGAATGGCATCTGATAACACATTCACGTTACGACGTGAATGCGCATCGTTGCAAGTGCAGTCATATCGGAACTGAGCCGGAAAAATCTCCAAAAAGCTCCGTGTGATATACTACAGAGACTCCTCCTAAAACCATCTAGTGCCAGGATTGACTGCCCAAGAGGTATAGCTCACATTTTTCAATAAAGGATGTGATTCAACCCATGTGACACTAAAGGCTGTTTGTTCTCCTGGGAGCAAGGGGGACTGGTAGAGAAGACAAAGGTAAAATGATGTTAATGTTTTTATGTTCTTGTTTTTATTCTTTTAACTGTGGTTTTTAATGGTGCAGTAACTAATGCTGCAATATTGTAATTGTAATTTTAACCTTGCTGTGATCCCGCGTCGATCCATTGGGAGAGGCGGGAAGATAGAAATAATAATAATAATAATAATAATAATCTGAATTTGCAATGTAGAGATCCTCTCTTTTAAAGACCTGTTTATACATCCCGTTTATATAAGTACGTATGTATCTGTCCCAATGATATATCTGTTCTTAGGACAAGAAGCTACTGTTAGGACAGAATACAGAGAAACCGAATGGTTCCCAAGTGGCAAAGAGGTCAGGCAAGGCTGCATTCTATCCTCTTATTTCATAGAATCATAGAGCTGGACCACAAGGGCCATCCAGTCCAGTCCACTGCCATGCAGGAACACAGTATCAAAGCACTCCTGACATATGGCCGTCCAGCCTCTCTTTAAAAACCTCCAAAGTAGACTCCACCACTCTCCGAGGGAGTGTGTTTCACGGTCAAATAGCTCTTACTGTCAGGAGGTTCTTCTTAAGGTTGAGGTGGAATCACTTTTCATGTAGTTTGAATCAATTGTTCCAGGTCCTGTTCTCTGGAGCAGCAGAAAACAAGCTTGCTCCAGCATCAATATGACACCATTTCGAATATTTAAACAGGGGTGTCATATCATCCCTTAACCTTCTCTTCCCCAGCTAAACATACCAAGCTCCCTAAGTCTCTCCTCATAGGGCATGCTTTCCAGACTCTTTCACCATTTTGGTCGCCCTCTTTTGGACATGCTCCAGCTTCTCAATGTCCTTTTTGGAGTGTAGTGCTAAGATCTGGACACAGTATTCCAGGTGAGGCCTGGCCACAGCAGAATATAGTGGAACTATTACTTCCCTCAATCTAGACACTATACTTCTATTGATGCAACCTAAAATCACAGTGGTGATTTGTTGAACTTGTATGCAGAAAATATACAAAGAGCAGGTTTAGACTCAGAAGGAGGAGGAGTGAAAACAAGAAAAAGGAACATCAACAGTCTAAGATATGCATATGACACCATACTACTTACTAGTGGAAAACATCACAGACTTGGAACAATTACTAAGGAATGTCAATGAAGAAAGTACAAAGGTAGGCTTGCTGCTGAAAGAAAGCAGAAATAATTACCATGGAGGAACTACATAAATTCAACCTAAAGGAAATTCAACCTAGAGGATGAGGAAATCAAAATAGTTTAAGAGTCTCCATGCCTTAGATCAGACATGGATCAGAATGCAGACTGCAAGAAATAAGAAGACTAGGAATGGGAAGGGCAGCGATGAAAGAACTAGACAAGATCCTAAAGAGTAAAGATATACACTAAAGTTAGAATTGTCCAAGCCATTTTATTGCCTGTCATCATGTATAGATGCAAGAGCTGGGCAGTGAAGAAAGCAGATAAAGGAAAAATCAACTCATTTGAGATGTAATGCTGGAGAAGACAGCTGAGGATACCGTAGATAGTCAAAAAACAAAACAGAACAACAAAACAAAGCAAAACAAAACAACAACAACAAAACACAAATTGGTCCTTGAGCAGATAAGGCCAGAAATCTTCATAGAAGCCAAAGTATTTTGGTCACATCATGAGAAGGCATGAATCATTAGAAAAGATAATAAGGTTGGAAAGGTGGAGGGAAATGGAAAGAGAGGAAGACTGCATGGTCATGGGTCTGAAATTACAGGGTCTAAGTAAAGCAGTGGAAGACAGGGAGGTACTGGAAATGTCTCATCCAAAGAATCACCATGAGTTGGGAATGACTCAAGGACAGAACAACAACAACCATTACTTTCTGTAACTTATGTGGCTGTGGGAATTAGCAGACCCTGCTTGCCTACTGAAGGATTCTGTTAAGCTCTGTACATTACCAGAACATCTATCTTCTCTGCGGACTTTCCCAGGTGCTATAGAACATAAACCTTCTAACTTAGGATCACTAACCCAAAAGTTACATGCCCTCCAATGTTTCACAGATTGTGCACATATGGTCCAGCAACATCAGAGTATGGTTATGATGACAAAAGTTATTCATGAGGAAGAACACACAAGGTTGGAAAGGCTGCAGCAGTTTGTTTTCGCTTGAGGCAATTATGAAAATAATAATAATAATAATTTGTTTTATTTATATACCGCAAGATTCCACACTGTCCCTTCCTCCTCCCCCTCCTGAATTAATGATATGCAAACTATTTTTGTGTTTTGCACTCAGTGTGCAGCATTTAAAATAAGCTGAGAACAAAGGGGGAAAGCAGGAGGAGGAGAAAGAAACTGTCACATTTTAAAAGGAGCTGAAAAAGTGGGAAGACAGAGAACAAATCATGACTATCCCTGCCAAAATGGGACCAGTTGGAGGATATGCAACTGTTACCTTCATCAGTTTATCCAGGCCTTGTTTATATCCTGGTTAGGTTCATAGTCTGGCTGGAATGGCCAAGACAGGGAGGAAAAAACAGTTTAGTTCAAAAAACAAAATACGCTTCTGAATGTTAATTGCCTCTTAAGGCTTTGCAGAGCAGTTTAATGAATGCATAAAATGGATTAGAGTATGGTACTTAGAAGTCCAAAAATTTGAATAAAAAAAAGTTTATGAAGAAGGCAATACTGGTGATCATGGGACTAAGTGTTCTCTTTCAACATAAATATTATATACCTCTAGCCTCTTCTAGTTGGGGGTGAATGGGTTTACTGGTGGGGTGCCTTGAAAAAGAAACAAAATCTTAAATGGATATTTAGTGCAGCTTTTCTCTCTTTTTTTGTTCTAGGACACTGAGCACAGAATGTAATGGAAACAAAGCCAATTATAGTTTGGAAACTCTTTCTAATTAGAGATGGTGGATGAACAGATAATACTGTGGTTATAAATACTAGTGGTGATGACCCTGTCAGTAGGCAGCTGCTTCAGGTGGTGTTATTATTGGAGAAGAGGGAAAGGCAGATGTGACTCATGGGGCACAATCAACCAGGACACCCTTTATCCAAAAGTCCCACTGAAATGAATGGGAGGCTCTCAAGATTTACATTTGACCAAGTGATCAACCACTTATCTGCTGAGGACTGACTATACCTAAGGGACAGGGAAAAATCTCCATTTAGATCACCTCTCCTAATCTGAAGTCACCAGGATGGTGCTAACTGGAGAGAGCTGGTTTACATAATGGCTCAAAGCCAGCTTTCCCCAACCTGGTGCACTTGAACTGTGTTGGTTACCACTTTCATCATCCCTAGCCAACACAGTCAATGACTGCTCTGAACCATATAGTTTAAGGCATAAATGTGTCAACCATATAGACCTCCCCCCTAAGACCGAGGTGTGAACTACACACCCTAAAGGCCCCAGGCCCCATCTATCTTGAAAGCTAAGCATGGTCAACCCTCATTAGTACTTGGATGGGAGACTGCAAATAAATACCAGGTGCTGTAGGTTATATTTCAGAGGAAGGAACTGGCAAAACCACCTCTGAGTACTCCTTGCCTAAGAAAACCCTACAAAATTCATGGGATCACTATAAGCCGATAGGTGACTTGAAGGCACATACAGACACACAAGACTGAGATGATCATATGAACCTCTATTCTTGCATGCCTTCACCATTTGCACCAAGGATGTTGGCTTACTGTTGTTGCATCTATGCTGTGCTTTGGTTTTCTTTCTTGAGAAAGCCCTGGAAAATTAGAGAGTTCTTTTTTCATATATTGCACAGTTTAAACCTTTCTAGCTTGCAAAGCATCTAGTAACACAACAGCACACCCAGATTTATTGCTTTTGGCTGGTTTATCACACTGGGTTGATTGGAGCTACTTAGCTATAACTGATTGCTGATGTCCTCCCACCCCAAGTTATTTTTTTAGACAAATTTATTTGTTTACAACCAAAATTCATCACAAACCGAGGATCAATTTAAAGCATTATGAGAGGCATGCTAGATGCAGAAAGACCAAATGAATATAGCCATTAAATATTACTATGGTTACAAAGTCTGTTATCTAGAACAGGAAGCTTGTTAAATGACTCCACAATCATTTATACTGAATGATTGCTAGGACACAAGACAACTAATTAACATCCTTAGACGCATCTAAATTTCCTCCATGACTAGAGCAAATCAAGACATCTTGTACATGGCAAACTTCTTTCAGTCACATGTGGGAGTGGGAAGAACACATTTTGAATGTCTTTAAACTACAGCCACCCATTTTTCCAGCCCTATTCACCCATTCTCACCCAGAGCATGGAAGTCTCTCATTGCAAAGGATGATTAGAGCAAGGGAAATAACAGTGCCACTCTATTTTGTTTTGGTTTGGCCCCACCTGGAATACTGTGTCCAGTTCTGGGCCCCACAATTTAAAAAGGATGTTAAGAAACTGGAGCATGTCCAAAGAAGGGTGACTAAAATGGTGAAAACATGCCCTATGAGGAATGACTTATGGATCTGGGGATGTTTAGCCTGGAGAAGAGACGGTTAAGAGGTGATATGATAGCCCTGTTTAAATACTTGAATGGATGTCATATTGAGGAGGGAACAAACTTGTTTTCTGCTGCTCCAGAGAACAGTACCTGGAGCAATAGATGCAAGCTCCAGGAAAAGAGATTCCACCTCAACATTAGGAGGAGCTTCCTGACAGTAAGGGCTGTTCGACAGTGGAACAAACGTCTTTGGAGTGTAATGGAGTCTCCTTTGAACAGAGGCTGGATGGCCACCTGTCAGAAATGCTTTGATTGTGAGTTCTTGCAAGGCAGTGGGTTGGAATGGATGGCCCTTGTGGTCTCTTCCAACTCTATGATCCTATGACTCTATGATTTACGCTACAATTCTAACTATGGCTAGAATTCTCTTGTTGTGTTAGGTATGTGCATATTCCTCTATGGAAAGTTGGGACATTTTTATCATGTGCAATTGCCACATTCAGGATAAGGTCGCAGGTGTATATTTCCACGTGTGGTGACATTGGTTCATTCTTAGCCAATGAACATGCATCTGTTACTGTTGAATTTGGGCATAGTAGCCAGTGTGGTGTACTGGTTTGATATTGGACTACAACTCTCGAGACCAAGGTTTGATTCCCTGTTTAGCCATGGAAACCCACTCAGTGATCTTGGGCAACTCACACTTTCTCATCCCCAGCAAACCTCATAATAGGTTCACTTAAGGTTGTCCTAAGTCAGAAATATCTTGAAGGCACACAATGACAATAAATGCCATCACTTGCACATCTGAGTGTGTGTCTGATTGTACAATGTCATCAAGTGATCGCAAGTGTTAAATGCCTTCAAGTGTGTCTGATTGTACAATGTCATCAAGTGACCACAAGTGTCACACATGGACCTGGAACAATGGGTGCAAACTACAGGAGAAGAGATTCCACCTCAACATTAGGAGGAACTTCCTGACAGTAAGGGCTGTTCGACAGTGGAACACTCTTCCTCGGAGCGTAGTGGAGTCTCTCTCCTTGGAGGTCTTTAAACAGAGGCTGGATGGCCATCTGTCAGGGATGTTTTGATTGTGAATTCCTGCATGGCAGGTGGGTTGGACTGGATGGGCCTTGTGGTCTCTTCCAACTCTATGATTCTATGCTTCTAACACAATCAACATATAACTTTATTTGCAGAGGTTTATGCTATTCAACTCTGATTGGATATCTCAGCCACAGAAAGACAACATTCTCCTTAGTGTAACTGCAACACTTACTCACATAGAGTTGTGGGGGTATGGCCTCACTAAATGGTGGAGGAAAAACATAATAAGATTCAAATGCTTGTTATGCTTCTGTCTTCTACTCTGCAGTGGGTTTTGAGAGAACAAGGATGGACCAGAAGTTTGCAGAACTGCTTTCTCCCCCAAAGTAATAACCTGGCTATTGAGTAACAGAAATGACTTTTGCCAAACAAAACAAAACAACACAAAAACCTCACACACTGTGATTAATTTTTCCCAAAAGCTAATAAACATAGCTAACTCTCCGCCACTGATAGAGATCCTGGTATGGGTTCCTATGAATTCATAAAGCCCACCATAGGGTCACAGTTGCAATGATTTTGCAGTCACCACCTCAAATTACATTTATGAAGAAGAAAAAAAGAATGACCAGGACAGGAGTTCTCACATAAAAGTACAACAGCCTTCTCCCACCTTGCATCTTCTAGAGATTTTGCACTACAACATCCACATTCCCCGCTTCATAAATCCATGTTGGCCATGGATGTTGTGAGGAACAGCCCAACACAACTGGAGGATGCAAATTTAAGAAATACTGGGATAAAGGATGTGATGGGTGATCTTTACACATACACAACAACTGCTGATTCTGTCAGGATTCCACAGTATCTTCTGAAGGCATCATCTTAAAATATAAACTCATTAAAACATGTCCCCTCCATGAAAGCAAATTATGGCCCATTACAAAAGGGCACCCTAGGACGGACTCAGTCCGTGCTAGGGTTAGAAAGGGGCG
Organism: Sceloporus occidentalis; assembly: GCA_023333645.1. NCBI lineage: Eukaryota > Metazoa > Chordata > Lepidosauria > Squamata > Phrynosomatidae > Sceloporus > Sceloporus occidentalis. The sequence continues at coordinate 211,249,075 of JALMGF010000001.1, forward strand.
TCTCTTCCAGACGCCCCTAACCCTAGCACGGACTGAGTCCGTAACAAATGGCGGCAGCCGTTCCACACGGCCTCCGCCATCTTGATGTAACGGATGCTCTGCGTCCGCATGTCGCGCCCCGGAAGTGACGGTGCGAGTGCACGACTAGCGCCTTGCTGCGTCTTTTCCGGGGCCCAGCTCCTTCCTCGGAGCGTCCAGGAGCCGCATGGTTTAAAGGCTGTGGTTCCCGGACGCTGCAAGTGGAGGGGGAGCCAGACCGCCGCTTCTCAGCGGTATGTAACCCGCCTTGGTTTATGGGAATAATTTTGCAAGATATGATCTGTTTTCTCTATTCATTCATTAATTAAGATAATTTACATGCCTTGCTATCTGTTGCGAAAGTGACAGGCAGTTTATAACCATTTTTTAAAATTATATAGATAATAAAACAATGAAGCAATAAAATAGAATTACTGGGGGGGAAAGAGGAACATGATGTCAAAGGTTAACACAATTTTCCTAAAAGATCAGCAGTCCAAAAGATTATGTGCCTGTTGATTTTAAAAAACAATGCTCAAGGGGAGATGAAAATTCATCAAGGAGAGGCCATTCAGACAGGCAGAAAATCCTCTAGTCTGGATTTGAGCCCTAGGAAGAGTTTTCAGCTACTTTAGTTTATTTCAACATTTTAAAAAAAGGAAAAATGTGTATGTTTCTCTTCTCTCAGTAAGGTTGTCCCTGTTGCCAGGCATGGTCAGTCCTAGCTTGATGGAGTGTGAGACAGCCATCTTAGGAAAGGGATTCCTTTTTTCATAAAAGGGCAACAGATTGTCATTTAATTTGATGCCATTGCATTTTTACAATGTAGGTGACTGGATCTCTACCTCAGTTGCCAGATGCTTTATGGAGGATTATCTGACCTGGTTTGCTCGTTGTTGTTATTTACTATTTCAAGATTTGTGTGGTTTTGTTTTATTCACTTTACTATTTATATTTTTGTAAGATGGTGTGTCTGTGTAAGAACAGAAACCTCAAGTTAGAAAAATAGGGTTGTTGGAGGTGAATATATTAGCATATTTGTAGTTCCTGGGCCATTCTTAATGCTCATGATTCTTGCCCTAATTTTATGCTCCCCAATATTTCACAGATAAAACTGGGACACTTATGGCCAAGCAACATCAGAGTGTGGTCAAGATGGTAGAAGTTGTTAATGACGAAGAATGCATAACCTGAAAGAGGCTGCAGTAGTTTGGTTTTGTCTAGGGCTACAGGGAAGGAGACTCTGTCCCTGATAATTTAAGCACAAACTACTTTTGCACTTTGAATTCAGTTTGCAGTAAATTAAAGTAAACTGAGAATAAAGGGGGAAAGTGCAAAGAGGAGAGAGAAACTGGAATATTTTAAAAACAACTGATAAAGTAGGACAACAGAGGATTAATTAGGACCATCCCTTCCAAATTTGGACAGTTAAAGGGTATGTAATTTGCCTTCTTTTCACTAACATTTATTCTTACTGGAGGTGGTGACGTGTGATTTTTGTTAAGACAGTGAGTAGACTATGTCTTGATATGAAAAATCCATGGATTCGCATGCATAAAAATCACAGGGAGTGATTTTGTTGACTGTGATACCAGCAAGAGAAAAGGAGGCTGATTGTTTGAGGTACCGTAAATGACACTGAACAGCAACAGGGTAATGAGTGATAATTAAACATCATGAAAACCGCATGACAATGTATTTTTGAAAATCTGTTCAGCTGCACCAAATGTGCTACTTTCAAAACAAATATCAATATGAAAGCACATTTGACAGAACTCTATTCAAAACCATCCAAACAACAGAGATATCTTTTGCCATTGTACAAACAACACAGCAACTATTATTTCAAAGACAACAGTGCATCTGCTATTTTATCTTGTGTAGGACTGGTTGGTTAATATTCCACTTGAGAGAGCCAGGAAAAGAACACTACTCAATAAGTGCAATTTTTGTGTGGCAGTATGCTTAGCAGCTTGAGGTCTATCTACATAGTCTCATTTTGGCTGGAGACCAAATGATTTGAAAACTTTTATCTACTGTTATAAGTGAGTGTGTGACACCATTGTTCCCAGACTAAGGTGCCTAAAGGCTCTGATAAGTTGAACATAGGCTTCCTGTGCCTGTGCCAGCTGTTCTCTGGATATATTCCAACAAAAGCTGTCACTTTGACAACTATCTAAGCAGGCCCCACAGTTTAGATTTTAGTGGCCATGAAACTCCAATCACAACTAAATTTATTGTTGTTATGTACCTTCAAGTTTCCAACTTATGGGGATAATGAGGTGAACCTATCACAGGGTTTTCTTGGCAATATTTGTTCGGCGGGGAGAGGGTTGCCTTTTATTTCCTCTGTGGTCAAAGAGATGTGACCTGCCCACCCAGTGGGTTTCCATGACCAAGAGGTGACTGGAATCCTGGTCTCCAGAGTCATAGCCCAACATTGCATGATGTTAGTTCGCCCATTCCTTAGAGGACACTCTAACCATTAGGGACTGAAATAGGATATCCACCTATAGAACCGGCTACAATGAATGGAGGAGATAGCTGGAGATAATGATTCTGGTATGATTCTGGTATGGGCTGCCCAAACAGATTGCTTGGCTGGCTGTGGCAGCAGCACCCCATTTTTTGAACAGAAAGAGTAGAGGGATGCTTGCAAAGGTAGGTGATGGCTGGGCATAATTAAAATAAAGGAGCATATAAGTTTGGGATTCTAATGGTCAGGAAAATATTGGTAAAATATATTTTTGTTGTTGTACCTCCAAGTTAACTCTGACCTATGGTGACACTATCCTATGGTTTTCTTGGCACAATTCATTTAGAGGAAGCTGAGAGAGTATGGCATACCCAAAGTCAGTCAACAGGTTTCTATGGCAAAGTAGGGACTTGAACCCTGATCTCCTGGGCTCCTTCCTAGTCAGACACTCATACCATTATACTGTCTCTCCCTATAATCAAAAATGACTGCCAAGGCTATTGTACAGCTTGTTATTGGAAGGTGCTTGTCAAGTAATGTCTACTGATGGCTAGTATATAGAGCATTTCCTTAAGCAACTGGCCGGTGGAGGAGGAGGAGGAAGAGGGAAAATAGTAGTAGTAGTAGTAGCAGGAGTAGCAATAGCAATAGCAGTGGTGGCAGGGTGGAGGGGGGATATTCCAATTTTATGCTGTTTGATTTTCAAGGAACTGATGCGCCTTTAAATATCAGCTCTCTCTCTGCCTCTGCTTGATCCCTCCAATTCAACTAGCAAATATGCAAGTATACAGGTATTACAAAATGCTGTCTCCATGTTGATGTGTCCAGTGGTTAGCAATTCTGACTAAAGAGTAGAGATAAAGCAAGTAGCTAAAGAAACAACTAGGCAGTGGTTCTCAAATGGTGGGGCTGGACCCCCAAGGAGCACAAGAACTGCTCAAGGGGAGCATGAGACTTGAAGGCTCTGATACATCCTCCTCCTCCCAAACTTTTTTATGTGTAAAATTTACACATGTTGAGTTAAATATTGAATTGACTGAAATAAAACTGCTCTGATTTGATCAAAGCTATTTGCTTGTAAAATGTTAAAATATGAATATACATGAATGTGTGGATGAAAATACACACACTAAATAATATATTTATTCATATACTATGATGACTTGAGAGGCACAATGTCCACATGTAGATAAAATGGAAAATCCCAAAGGTAAAAAGTTTGAGTAATACTTTATTGTAAGAGCTCCATTAAAGATAGGATAGCTCAATAAGGTGTTAAGATAACATTGAACTAATCTAGTTTCACCTTTAGAAAAGGTTGGAAGTGAAAAGGTGGAACAGTCTCTACGAGTATCAGTTTACATCTCAGAAAAGTTAGAGCAGGTAGATGAGATAAGAGATTAGGAGTCTCTGGGACACTGGAAACTACTTAACCCCACCCTGGCTGCTCTCTCTGCGACATTTTAAAACTCTTTCAATGCCGAGAATTGATGCATTTATAACATGTGCCGTTGCCATGACCATGTAAAAACTGGTCCTCAAACAACCTACACTTTGTAAACTAGAAGGGTGCTTGGAAGAAATACACAAGATGCCACAACAGAAAGTGGTCATGGAAGATCACGAACTGTGTTGTGCCGGGTGAGTTAGCTGACAAGCTGCCTGCTTTATCTTCAGTTGACATATTTCATCAACAAATCACATTTGGTAAAGAATGGTGGTCACTGAACATGGCAAAATTCCCGTGTCAAGAGCACATCCTTGGAACTCATAGGCTATAGCATGTGACTGTTAAGTCAATAGACCCATAGATATAAGATGGAGCGCCCCATTGCCTGGAACTACCCTCATTGATTGGCTTAGTTCTTTCTCAATGTTTTATTAGGACAAACTTGGTTACAAAGTGCAAGCCCTGGCAAAACAAACTGCTGAAGTAAGTGGACACTCCTGCAATGGGAGATTGCTCAGCATTTCAGTGGATATTGATCAACCTGTCATGATCTTTCCAAATTCTTATGCTTAAAAGGTAAGATGACTTCTGTTTGCTTTTCTCCCCCAGATCTCATGCCTATCTTAGAAATAAAGAAACACTCAAAATGTTAACCTCATGTCCTCTAATGGAAAATTTGGAAATGCTTAACCATGTTCCATCTTGCCCCCCAGTTGGTCCCCTGAGCTATAGTTAAGCACTGAAATTTGATGCCTAAATAAGGATAAACAAAAGGAAAGTATTTGCCACAGAACCACATCAGGTTCACATTATGAAGCTGGTTGGAAAACTGTGACTAAGGTTCTATTGTTACACAGCAAAATATGATTCAAAAACTTTCCCAGACCCTCATATAAAATCATGGCTTAGCTTTTCAGGCCAAATTGTGGCTCCAGAGGACAGATGCAGGAAGACTCCTGCAAGGAGAGTAACTGAAGAGATAGAAAATCTGCCTTGACCAAAGTCTATTTGCAAATCCCACTCTGAATGTGAAACATAATGACAATTTAGGCATTACATGATAAGGCATATTCACAGCAAAGCAAAAGAGACCATGGTCAAGCTCCATCTATGACAGCTTCAAAGTGACTTTCAGAATACATGTGATTTGCTATTTGCTGTCAGTTTATTTATTTACAATTACCTATCAACAGATTTAAATCTACGGTTCAGGAGCAGGTGAGAAAAAAACAACACAAGATGACTGTAAATTGTATTAGGAATTCTAATGACCTGGAAGAGAACATTAATCTTTCTTTTGATCATCTGTTATCTGCTTCATTTGATTCATTAAATATGATCTCCCAAGTCCGGTATCCCTTATCCATGTGGCACTAAGGCTACATCTACACTGCAGAAATAAATAAACATTATTATTATTATTATTATTATTATCCAGGTTAATACTACTTTAACAGCCATTGGTCAGTGCTATGGGATTCTGGGCACTGTAGTTTTGTGAGACATTTAGCCTTCTCTGTCAGAGAGTTCTAGTGCCACAAAAAACTACAATCCTCAGAATTCCATAGCATTGACCCAGGGCAGTTAAAGTGGTGTCAAACTGGATTATTTCTATAGTGTGTATGCAGCCTAAGGCTTTTTAATAGTTTTACTGCAGAGATCCAGCTGATCTGCACCTTGTTGCCTTTTCAGACGTACATTGTGCTCAGTGTATTCAGCAATGTACTATGGTAGTCTTTGTCCTAGTCTTTCCTTACTCAGAAAATATTGGTTCTTACACAGTTGGCTAGCTGGTCTTGACTAAGTATTTCCATAGCAGTTCCCTAACAGTGCACCAACTAGGTGTTGTCGTTGTGGAGCTTTTGAAAGAGTCCTACAGAAAATGGCTGTCATGTACAGTATGTAGGAGGATTGTCCCTTAGCAAGATGAAAGGTATGGTAGGCCTGACTACACAAACAAAGTGTTCATTGTCCAGAAAAGAAACTTGTGAAGCTAGAAGAAAAATGGCTTTCCCAAGTACCTAAGGCAGAAATGGTGTGTCAGCTCTAAAATGCGCGCGCACACACAGAGATTTTAAACCACAGCTTTATGCACCAACAGACACTTCATATAAAACAAGGTTTGCGATGCATAAAACTGTGAGGTTCAGAGATGTTCAAGTTGGCCAGAAAACTTGAGTATGTGGTGCGGGTGGGGCAGGCCTGAGCTTCCAAAGCTTTAACACATCCCACCTTTCACAATGCACAACAAAATGCCCATTTCACAGAAGGCAAACTAGTGATGCCCAGAGAATAAGACTCACCCTGCTTACCCCACCAAATCCAGTTGGAACACAGTTTCCACACACAGATCCCAGGTAAAATTTATTACATCAAAACAAATAAATTAAGCTAAAAGAGAGAGAGAGAAAGAGAGAAAATAACAGACAAAACATGCTGGGAAAGCACTCCTCACTCCCCATCTCCTACATAGCACATTTGCCATCAACCTTAGCTTACCTTTTTCAGTTTTCTGGGCACTCAGATGCACTTCAGAATAAAGCTCTGGGCTGCAACCACTGCCATTTTTATTTTCTCTGAATCCTTCCAGATCCTACATAAAGCCCAGGGGTTATCTTAGAAATAAACTTGATGCTGGAGACAAGAATGCCACTTTTCAGCACACTAGCTGAAATTTGAATGTATAAAAACCTTTTACAAAATTAAGCACAGGGAATAAGACTATGTCAGACACCAAGGAAGGTGTCTGGCTCTGGAGCCCAGATTTAACAAAACTTGCAAGACAGGAGCTGAACAGAATAGCTTGAATCTGGCCAGGAAAAAAAAAGGTTTGTATCTTTATACATTTTACTTGGCAAATTTTTAAAATTGTAGTTTGAATTTTATTCAGTTTCTACACAATCACATCCATTTAGAAAAACAATTTGCATGGGCGAAACATCTAAATTATCTTTCTCTATATCTTATATTCTTATACTTTTACTTCTTACATTTGTTTTCCTTTTCTTTTTGCAGTCTTCACTTCACTCTTTCTTTCCTACTCTCTTTCCTCTCATCCTTAATTCCATTCAAATGCCCTTCCTATTACCTTCCACATCCTTTCTCCTTCTCCCTTCCACTCCTCCTCCTCCTCTCATCTTCCCCTTCCTCCTCACCTACACATACCTTCAATACATACATACTACTATCACCTACCTACTTTACCTTCTTATTCTACCTTTTCAGTCTACTTATTATTCTTCCTTCCTTGATTCTTCTTTCTTATTCATACTTTCAAACATTCTCCCCAACTTCTTCTTCTACACACATTGACCTTCTTTTTACATCCTAAACTTAATCTCATTCACTGTGCTACTATTATCCCAACTATTTTCTCTAGGACAGTTTACATATTCTCTTTAAACCCCTTACAATTTTCAGCTTACATTTAACTTTCCTCTATATGTTAATAATAATAATAATAATAATAATAATTTGTTTTATTTATATACCACTATTCCAAAGATCATAGCGGTGAACAGCAAGTAAGCTAATTAGCAGGTAAGCTAATTAGTTTACTTGCTAATTAGTTATATAATATATATAACTAATATATATATAATATAATATATATATTATAAATATTATATATATTATATAATATATATATATATAATATAATATAAGTAATATAATGTTATATTCTGTAATCCTATAGCCTATCTTTCTTTAATGTTCACCTTTGTTTCTTATGTTGAACTTATAATTGCTATTTCTCCCCATTACTTTCTCATGAATTAAATTACTCACTCTTTCCTTATTAAATTTCTAGTGCGTTATCTCTCAATAGTTGCATTAGTTTATCCACTTCTATCATATCAAATAATTTCAACATCCAATCTTCTTTTTTTATACTTCTTTTTCCACATTTGGGCAAAGGTAATCTTTGCTAGCATTACCGGATAGTTCTGTATCTTTATACATTTTAGAACTGACTAGAGAAGCATTGCTGGGATGTTCAGCTCTGAAATTGTACTTTTAGTTTTTAGGGGTTGGAACTGTGGCCCTTTAGGTGTGGTTGGACTATAATTCAGGCCCCACATCACCAATTTTTGGCTATGGAGAAACTGAGCAGGATTGGAGTCCAAAAAGCAGCTGGAAGGACACAGATACCTTTACTCCTATTTCAGGGTGTTATGTTGCTTTAGCATTACTTGTCATGCATACTCCTTGCATGTTCTTTCTCACCTGTATTTCTATGGGGCCCCGAAATCCTGCAAAGGATGACATCCAGCTCTCAATCATATCTAAAACTCCAGAAAATAGTGGCTCATCCTGTTTGTTGTTGCGTACCTTCAAGTTATTTCCAACTTATAATGACTCTAAGGAGAACTTACCATTGGGTTTTCTTGGCAAGATTTGTTTGCCTTTCTCTTCCACTAAGGCTGAGAGCATGTGGCTCACCCAAGGTCACCCAGTGGGTTTTATGCAATCCTGTATAAGTTTACCCATGAATAAGCCACACTGGGAGTTATTTCTAAGAAGGCATGCATGAATTATGTTGTCAAGGCCATCACAAAGTTTACATTAAAAGATCTATATAGATATGGACAGATCACAGAGAGAGAGAGAGCGAGAGAGGGAGGGAGGGAGGGAGAGATCTACCATACATCTATTTTGAAAGTCAAAGCTTTGTATACTTTCTTAGGGCACTTATATTTATAGAGAGATTCACTGTGTTAAATTAAAACCAGGGAACGTGAATTTGAATAAAAGTACTTTTGCCAGTTTCCCCCAGAATCAGTCGACCTAAAAATTAAAATAATATCTACAACAATCTGGTCAATGCAGTTTATGTTTGAACCGCCCTTAGAGACTGGCTGTGAGAGTTCTAGATTCAGTTGTCCTTGGTTAGCACCTGAGAAGTGTTATAGAATGCTTATAAATATTTCAACTGTGCAGATGTTTGAAAAAACTGTTAGCATGCCAGTCTAAAAACATAAATGACTGGTAAGAAAGGGGAACAGAGGGGAGAAAAAGATCACCATTGCAATAATATGCAGTTATGAGATTCATTGAGTTGTGTGCTTGTGTTTGGGAGGTATGCAAATAAAAGTAATGTGAATAGGAGCGTGCAAGAGATTCAGTGGGGAATAAATGCAGAAGACACTACAAATCTAACAGGCATTTTGGATTTTTTCATGACTCATAAAGATGGAGAGGTTATGACACTTCAGTGCCATTTAGATGCATATATGATACTGTTCTTTCATGGCCGTATATGGTACCATCCTTTCATACCACCACTGTGGCTCTAATTACTGATAGCCCCTACCATCACTTGGAAAAAATTAGTGGCCACAAGATACTTGTATTTAATTACTTTTTTGCAGTAACTAAGAGGCAAAACAGGCTGCCACAAAGGAGCGGCTCCATGTCACCCCTTTCAGCACCAGATCGGGGCTGTGGCAAACGCATGCTGCAGCCCTGAACTGGAACTTTGCCAGCCCTAAAAGAAACGGCAAAATAGAGCTCCTTTTAGAGCCAGCAAAAAGGCGTCCTTGCTATGGCGGTGGCACTTTCCAGTGCTCCTTTTGGTGTGCGTCATCTGAGCGCTGTGCCAAAGGAGTGTCATGATGCCACCCTTGGTGTGGTCGGATGGGTGGTGTGATGCTGGTGTGAGAGTGTTCTTGGGGTGTGTGTTGTCCAAACGCCACACCCCCATGCTGGTGCTTCAAGTCGGTCTGTTTAGCCGCTAAGTCATAACTAAGTAGCATACTGAGGGAATTTTTTTTTTTAAAAAAGCAGATTAATGCTCATGTTCACTTACTTTTATAGTTACAGGAAACAGGAATATTATGTGATTTAAGTGATGCATCACACTCTGCTATGGATGTTAAGGGGACAACAAAATGGATAAGAGGAGTATGTTATTACTAAAGCACCGACTTTGGGCCTCCAGATATTTTGGACTACCAGAAGCCCCAAACAGCTTGGCCAGTATTCAGGAATTCTGGGAGCTGAAGTCCAAAACATCTGGTGGACCAAAGTTTGGAAACCACTGTACAAAAGGATAGCATCTTGTAGCATTCAATTTTTTTTAAAGCATTCAAAAGTAAATATTATAGTCATTTTTAGTAATGGGAGAGTAAACAGTTCCTTTTAAAATTGTAACTGTAACAAAAACTAACTACCTTGGAATCCTTTTTGAAAAATAAACTTTCTAAGATGTAATAGCTATTACGCTCCTGACAGGAGTTATTATCTGCCTTGCCCCCAGATGCTGGATCTTGATGGATTGTTGTATTTTAATGATGTTGTTCTGATGTATTATCTTTGTGGTTTTATAGCATATTGTATGTATCGTTTTTAGTAGTCAGTAACCCCGCTTCGATCCTTTGGGAGAGGCGGGGAAACACAAATAAATGTATTATTATTATTATTATTATTAGAGTATGGATAGATGGTCTGTCTTATATGAATGGTAAACATTAGTCACATTCAGGGAAACTTGAGCAAAGTGCTAACAAATATCTACAGACAAGGCTGGTGTATGTGGCGAAAAACTTACAAAGAAAAAGAGGGTGGTGTAGGGAATGAGTATATACAGAAAGGAAAGTGCTAAATCTCCACAATCAGCCAAAGACTTACGTGTGTGCTTGCTGTCGGCTTTAACCTAACCAACCTGTTCACGTGCTCTGCATTTTGTGAATTAGATGTTGCTTTAACATAAGAGACATCCGTTCATTTGTCCTTCAGCCTATGAAAGAAGGTAAGTGCTGTGTGTGAGAATCCAGGTAAGATTTTCAGTAGTGCATTCACATCTTGGGAAAAGGGGAGAGAGGAATAGATTGCAACATGCAGAATCTACCCATCAAGGTCCATCTTCTCAAACAGCTAAGTAGACACTGGGGGCCTCTGAAAGTTCCCAAGAAAGGTATGAGGACAATAGTCAGACCTCTTCTTTATCTCTAGCATCTGGGATGGGGAGGGGTGTCTCTCACTTCTGCACATGAACATTTTTTCCATGTGGCTGTCACAGCCTATAGCTCTTGTATGAGTTGTCACTCATTTTGGCATTCATTAAAGGTTACCGTATATACTCTAAGTTGCCTTCATGTATGTCGAGGGCAGGTCTTGGGGCCAAAATTATGGATTTTGGCACAACTCGTGGATAGGTCTAGGGTGAAACTTAGGGACAAATAATAAAGGATGTAAAGGATGAAGTAAATTAAAATGATCCCACAGAAATTACAAAATTCCAGCAGGCAAAACTGTTTGTGCTCACCGTAAAGGCTGGATAGATGAGAGAGTAAAAGAGGTCAGTGCTTCACGCCCTCACCTTTCTCCAAGGGATGGTTTCTTTTTTGATAAGAGTTCAAGTACAGTACTTACACCGACCTGTGGATAAGTTAACTCAGGTTTTTTGGATCAATTTTTTTACTAAATTTTCTAGACTTATATATGAGTATATACAGCACCTTCTTGGACTAGGATTGTTATCTTCACAGCGCTAAAGAATATCTCACTTACCGGTCTTGGGAAAAAATAAAGAGGCTCCCAGAACTCACCCCCAAAGCTCCTGAAATGAAGACCTGCTTCCTGCAAAAGTGATTAAACATCCCTCCCTTGCACCTTCCCTCTGGAAGAAAGAACTGCTTTTCTATAACATCACACTTTTGTTCTCTAATCAGGAACAAAGAATTATTAAAAACTGGAGCTTACAAGAGAAATGCAAGTTTTAAAAAAATTCTTAAAGCGAAAAGCTAAAAAGCCAAGATTAAAAGCCCCCGTGATATTCCAAAAATGCAATGCTTGCTATCATTACCAGTTCAAGATACATTATGCTGTTCCATCATCTTAAGGACACGAGCTGCAAGAACAGTGAAATCCCATTTGAGCCGATCCCTTGCGTTAGCCATGTGGATTGTATTTGTTAGAAACATGTCTGTTATCATTTGGAAGCTAACACCAAGCAACCCGGTCTGTCAGCATGGGAACTGCACCAAGTCAGTCATTGGCTTCCTGGGTGCAACTTCATGTTGGAAAGTGCAAAGGAAGGGCATGCAGTCATGCAACACTTAGTTTATGACCTTCCATGTACTAGTAAGTATGGGGCAATGTGTGTTTTCACTATTATTTTGCACATTGTAGCCTTGAAGAAGCTGCAGGTCTCCATCTTGTCCTCACAATACCTCAGCACAGCATTGTCAGCCACCAATTTATGAATTATGAACAAACTGTCTCAGATAACTCAGAGAGACATAGGCTTAGTGATCTGTTTCTGGAACTATGTTTATTTTCAATGGAGACATGACATTTAGGCCAGGGTTGGAGAATCCTCCTCTCAAAAGCTTCAGGCAGCATAGCCATTGGTAAGGGATTGTGGGGCCTGTAGTCCAAAAATCTAGAGGGTCAAAGGTTCCCCTGCTCTAAATTACATTGCTAAAATGGAGAGGGCTTGGAGTAACTTAGGAGTGGATCTTTATGAAAGGACTGTAAATGCTGTCCAGTTTGGATACTCAAAAACAAATTCCCAGGCTCTGAATGTGTGGAGCTTTTTCACCAGGATCCAGTTGACAGAACTTGGGATTTCAGTTAAGGGGGGAAAAGCCTATTGAGCCAGAGGTTGTCCACACTTTCCCTCAAGCATTAAAGCAGTCCTTTTCACAATAGTGTTTTGAGGAACCATGGGGTCTCCTGTAAACTCTTGTAAACTCAATAGGCTTAATTCCTCAATTGGATGGACAGTCATAGTAGGTGCACATTCCTGAAAGACAGACAGCCTACCCCCTACCAATGGTTTCTTTCAATAAGCCATTTGAAGGGCTCTAGAGGGCATGGTCTCAATGTGCCAGGCACATTGAGTCCTTCACATTCTCACCAATGTCCTGTATGAACTGAGTGGGCCATCCAAGGTTACTCCCATACATCCCTCAAGACGTTTTTGTTTCAGGGTCTTTTTGCAAGGAAACTAATGGAGGAAAACTGGTGATTGTTTGTTCTTGAAACTCAAATGTAAAAAAAAGAGGATTTATATCAGGGCCAGATGTGGTCAAGCGCGGGGGGGGGGGGATTTCATCTGATTCCAAAGCTCTTTTGAATGATTGGAGATAAGGAGCCATTGAAAACTTGGGAAGCTGATGTGATCAACTGACTTCTATTGTGCAGACTGAAAATCATCTGTTTTGAACCGAGCTCTAGTTTGCAAACTGTGAACTTGCTACCATATGGCTCTGGGTTTTGGTTTGCAGCTCGGAAAACTTGCTGTATGGTACTGAGCCCTGCTGTGCAGCCCAGGGAAATTGTTGAACAACACAGAGGCCTGTTACAGACTGCCAAAATAAAGCTGCTTCGGGTCTCTTTGGAGGTATGCTATTTAAATGATGCATGGGTCCTAAGAGTCCGGAGGTCACGCCAAAGCCACACTCCATTCCTAAGCACTGGAGTGCAGCTTTGGTGCAGCTTCTGGATTCTTAGGATGCATGCATCATTTAAACAGCATACCTCCAAAGAGACCCAAAGCAGCTTTATTTTGGCAGTCTGTAACAGGCCTAAGCTCTAGTCTGCAGCTTATTAAGAGTCTAAGTGTACCACTTCAGATTGACTACAATGGCTAGAGTCTTAAACTACCATCATTATGGGTATTTATATCCCACCTTTCTTTTCTCTTGGCCTGCATGTGTTTCCTAGGTGGTCCTCCATTTCAGAACTGGCAAGGCCTCCTTAATTTCAGCAAATTTGCTGCCACATGTCACCTCACACTATGCCCTGCCTACCCTAGCTTTGAGAGAGACTTCAGAAGGTTCAGTTTTTTATTCCACTTCTACGTGGCAAACTGTAGCAGCTGAGAAGGCCTTTTCTATACAATAAATGTATGAAAAGTAGATTGTAGCCCTGCAGTCAGCCTGGATCCTTCGTTGTAAGAAAAGGCAAGAATGCCCTCTTTCCATATGAACAAAAGAGTCTGGCACAATTTGTCCATAATGTGTAAGAACAAGACCGACTGGCACACTAAATAAAGTACAAATCTGTCTGTTCGGTACAAAACAATGTGGCCTCTTCTGTCTGTGAGCGGCTGTGAACATGCTTCATTCAAGGATACTACAAAGCAATGCACGTGTTTTTAATGCATAATGGGTCACATCCATACAGTCACTTTAGACCTTAGTCAAAACAATACAAAAATAACAACCAGATGTGGGCTGGATCCAGACTTACTTATCTTGAGAGGCAGATAACGATATAAATAGAACATGTTAGCCAACACACTATATTTTTAAACAAGAGCTGTACATCTGAAAACAAAATGTTCTGTAGCGCTCTCTCTCTCTCTCTCTTTCTGTTGTGTATTTAAAGATTCAAATTTTGCATAAAACATTTGATGACTGCAGTGCATAACCCTGTATTTGTGTCCTGTTCTACATAAAAAGGTAGGAGGGCCAGAAAAATCAACTCTGCCCAGTAATCCATGCTGGCATAGATGAGGGTAAACGGTTCTGTACTTCTGCTATTATTTGCCAGCTCAAAGAGTAAAGGAGTCTTTTGCAGAGCCTTCCCCACCCCAGTTCTCCAAACTGGCTTTTAAAACTGTTTTCATGTTTACTGGAATGATTTTCATTATTTTGAGTATAATGGTAAGTCAAATGGTTTTGTTGCTTATTTTGTTTTCCATATGTTTTTCATGATGTTTGGTAGCTAACTTGAGTGCTATTTGCTTATTTGATGGAAAGGCAGGATAATAATGTACAAAATGAATAGCAAAATAAAATAGGCAGTTCAGCCTCTCATGTCAAGAGGCTTATTGAACTCCCCTCACTTGCAGACAATTTTGAGAGTTCTCCCTTTATGCACCTCCTCTTTTCAACACCATTTGCCATAAAGCTGGTCTCTTCTTTTGCTACTCCAGTGATGGAGGGAGAGAAAGAGAGAAAAAGAAATAAAGAAGGAAAATAAAAGAAAAGAAAGCCATTGCTTTTGTCTTCATTTGAATGGAAGAGACTAACAATGAGAGGAATTTCCTTGGGATGGTGATCTCTGACTGAGTGTCCAGCCACTTATTGCTGACAGAGCTGAGGAAAGTTAGAAAACATCTCCCAGAATCCCCCAGGCAATATGACCACACTTGGGATTCTGGGAGCTGGAGTCCATAAAAGTAGTTTTCCAAGTTCTTATTCAAAGCATATTTAAATCTCACTCACTGGTACTGTGCACATATTCTTAAAGAATGACTTCATTACATCGTTCCTAAATCTAGCTTGTAACTAGTAATTAGAAACTTCTCCAGACTTATTTCCAGGGCTGTTGTAGGGGATTACACTTGTATTTCCATTATGATTTTGGAATGGAGAAAGAAACATAGACAGCTTGTAGAAATGATCTACAGTCCCAAAATGTACATATTTGTTCCATGTAATAAGTCTCATCAAATTCAGGGGAACTTTTTGCTCAACCAACAATGTTTAGATGTGAAAGTCAATAGACTTCAGACATTGTACTATACTGAATTTTGTAAATTAGTAAAGTAGTCTATGGTGGGATACAGACTGCCCCTTTGGGGCAGCTTCTACCCGCCCCTTTCCCCGACGGATCAGGGCCTCAGCAACCCCGGAAGCCCTGATCCGCTGCTTTTCCAGGCCTCGGGGAAGTGGCAAAATGCCACTTTCCTGCGGCCTGAAAAGGGGTGTTCTTGGGGCTTCATGCCCCAAGGACACCCTGACAGAGGCGGGGAGAGAGAGAAAGGGGCCACTTGGCCCCTTTCTCATCTGTATCACTGGCGTGGCTGTGTAAATGCCGCCCCAACGATATGCGCGGCAAAAGGAGCTCCGTTTTGGAGCTGCTTTTGGCACTGCTGAAAGGGCGCCACAAGTGCCCTGTAGCGGCGCCAGCACGTAACGGCCGCGATGTGCCGTGCTGTTTGGACACGGCGTGGCCGTCACATCAAAATGGTGGTGCCCATGTAGACAGAGCGCTGTCATTTTGACGTATGGAGTACGTGCTAGGGTTAGGGAGCGTCTGTAAAGGACGCTCTGAGGCAACTCTAGTATGTACTCAGTACGTGCTAAAAGGCCCATCTGGACAGGGCCTATGACAACTTAGAAAATTCAGACTAGTTCTTAGAAATGATTGGATTCCATCAAAGAGTGAAATTAACCAATCAATGGTCCAAACTGAAATGCTTCTCTCTGCTTAAAAGTAGAGTATGCCTAAAACCATCACACTTTTTAAATTCATTGAGGCAGTTACCCTCACCAGAAGTTTCATCTCCTAATAACATTGACCCAACCTCAGCACATAGGCCAGCTCTTTCCAACCTGGTACCTTGGGAGTTGTGTTGGCCTACAACTCACATAAATCCCTGTGAGCTGTAGTGGCTGTATATTATGAGAATCATAGTCTAACACATCATGGCATAATGTTTTCAGTGTTCGACTAGAACTCTGGAGACCAAGGATCGATTTCCTGCTTGGCCTTGAAATGCACTGCGTGATCTTGGGCAAGTCACATGCTCTCGGCTGCAGGGGAAGGCAATGGCAATTTTCCTCTGAACAAGTTTTGCCAAGAAAGCCCCTTAATAGGTACTTTAGGGTCACGATAAGCTGGAAATGACTTGATGACACACAACAACAACAACAACAACAACAAAAATCTAACGCATCTGGTGGCACTCTTTTGAAGAAGATTGCTGTATGCTACAAGTATGAAGACTTTCCTTCATCTAGACAAAAATGAAACTGAAAGCTTTGGAAGCATAATAAGACATATCTTTTTTAAAGTGCTGGGGTCATTATTTTTTAAATAAATATTTTTGATACCTTCCAAAGAAATGTGTATTTTTTTGTCTAAAGCAAAGTCTGTAGGCAGAAGAGACACAGTATGTCCAGAATAAACTGGGCAAACTGGGCCAAACTGTGGTAACAGGTGTCTATTGTCTAATGCATGAGCCATCAACACACTTCCCTTTATGCCCCAAAGCAATTTGATATCTCTTTTTAAAATGCTGGCTACTAGGTGACATACAAGCAGACTGAAATATATGAATATATAAATCATTGTGCTCCATTAAAAATAAAAACCTTGCCTGGAGCACAAGCTTACCTGGAACACAAGAGACACAGCAAGGCTGTTGCTTGACAAACCCAGTTAACATGGGAAAAAATTTACTATCTTAACCACTGACATCCTGGCAGGTAACTATATAACATATTATTCATATTTCCATTTGCAAACAAAGGTGTGGTACAGACTGTCAAAAAGCGCCAGTATTAGGGTTAGGGAGTGCACACCATGTACATGCTCCCCAACCCTAGTACATGCCGGTGGTGGCATAATGGCGGTGCCCTGGGTACACAGGAGCCATCATTATGATGTCACGGCCATGCCGCGTCCAAATGGCGAGGCGCAGGCGTGATGTCTTTGCGCCACCCCAGGCTGCTTAGGGTGCATGGCACGGCTCATGAAGGAGCTCCAAAACGGAGTTCCTTCTGTGGGCATGCCTCATTCCCACAGCCACCAAATGGCTGCGGGAACGACGCCAGGGAGAGAGGGGCCGAGCGGCCCCTTTCTCCCTTGACTCTGGCTCCTGGGGTGTCCTGGGGCATGAAGACAGATTAGGAAAATTTCAGTACAGAATAGGTAAAGAGATAGTAGAGGAATACCTTGTTAATCTAAATGAATTTAAGTCTCCAGGACCAGATGAACTACATCCAAGGGTACTAAAAGAACTGGCAAATTCAATATTGGAGCCATTGGCAATCATATTTGAAAACTCCTGGAAAACAGGAGAAATCCCAGAAGACTGGAGGAGGGCAAACGTTGTCCCCATCTTCAAAAAGGGGAAAAAAGAGGATCCCAACAATTATCGTCCAGTTAGTCTGACATCAATACCAGGAAAGATTCTAGAGCAGATCATTAAACAGAGGGTTTGTGAACATCTAGAAGGCAATGCCATAATCACAAAAAGTCAACATGGGTTTCAGAGAAACAAGTCATGCCAGACAAATCTAATCTCTCTTTGATAAAATTACGAGCTTGGTACATGAAGGGAATGCTGTGGATATAGTATATCTTGATTTCAGTAAGGCCTTTGACAAGGTTTTCCCATGACATTCTTGCAAACAAGCTTGTAAAAGGTGGGCTAGACAAGGTAACTGTTACATGGATTTGTAACTGGTTGACTGGCCGAACCCAAAGGGTGCTCAACAATGGCACCTTTTCCTCCTGGAGAGAAGTGACCAGTGGGGTCCTGGATGGCAGAATTGGGAGCATACTTATCAAATTTGCAGATGACACCAAATTAGGAGGAATAGCTAATACCCCAGAGGACAGGATCAACATTCAAAATGACCTGAATAGACTAGAAAGCTGGGCCAAAGCTAACAAAATGAAATTCAACACGGAGAAATGTAAGGTACTGCACTTAGGGCAGAAAAATGAAATGCACAGATATAGGATGAGAGACACCTGGCTGAATGAGACTACATGGGAAAGGGATTTGGGAGTCCAAGTAAACCACAAGTTGAACATGAGTCAACAGTGCGATGCGGCAGCTAAAAAGGCCAATGCAATTTTAGGCTGCATCAATAAAAGTATAGTGTCTAGATCAAGAGACGTAATAGTGCCATTGTATTCTACTTTGGTCAGGCCCCACCTGGAATATTGTGTCCAGTTCTGGGCACCACAATTCAAAAAGGATGTTGAGAAACTGGAGCATGTCCAAAGGAGGGTGACTAAAATTGTGAAAGGTCTGGAAACCATGCCCTATGAGGAACGACTCAGGGAGCTGGGGATGCTTAGCCTGGAGAAGAGAAGGTTAAGAGTTGATATGATAGCCCTGTTTAAATATTTGAAAGGATGTCATATTGAGGAGGGAGCAAGCTTGTTTTCTGCTGCTCCAGAGAACAGGACCCGGAACAATGGATGCAAGCTACAGGAAAAGAGATTCCACCTCAACACTAGGAAGAACTTCCTGACAGTAAGGGCTGTTCAACAGTGGAACAAACTCCCTCGGAGTGTAGTGGAGTCTCCTTCCTTGGAGGTCTTTAAACAGAGGCTAGATGGCCATCTGTTGGGGATGCTTTGATTGGATTTCCTGCATGGCAGGGGGTTGGACTGGATGGCCCGTGCGGTCTATTCCAACTCTGTGATTATGATTCTATGACACCCCTTTTCCAAGCCACAGGCTGCTTCTCCATGGCCTGGAGAAGCTCTGGGCTGGGGTCTCTGGGCTGCCGGTATGGCTGCCCTGGCCCCAATCCACTAGGGAAAGGGGTGGTCTGTACCGCACCATAGTGAACTAACTATAATTTGCTTTGCAAAATGTAATTCTTGGATAATTCTTACAATAATTACAACGACTGAAATTCTTATGCTGAAATCCAGAATGATACAGTGGTTTGAACATTGGATTAAGACTCCAAGAGATCAGGTTCAAATTCCTAGTCAGCTATGGAAAATGCCATGGTAACCTTAGTCTAGTCATCTTCTCTCAGTCTTAAAGGCAGGCTGTGACAAATCTCTTTTGAATAAATCTGGCTAAGAAAACCCTAAAACAGGATTACCATAAATCAGAGTTGACTTGGTCACACAACAACAATAACAATCTTTTTTCAGAGCGTGGAAAGGTTGTTTTTTGGACTACAGTTCCCATGCTGGATATAGGATTCCAACTGTTGTAGTCCAAAAATGACCTTTTCCATGCACTTTTCCTTTTTGGTAGCCATGATATCAATGTCAAAAGAAGGTGATTTAAGAAGCAGGTCAATAGCGAACACATACAACTAAGCACGAAAGTCAGTCTCATACAAGCAATTGTGTTCCCCATTGCCATGTAGGGATGCGAGAACTGGATAATTAAGAAAATGGATAAAAATAAAATAAATTCATTTGAGATGTGGTGCTGGAGAAGAATGCTGAGGATACTGTGGACAGCCAAAAAGACAAAGAAATGTGTCACAGAACAGATTAGGCCTAAGAGCTCCCTGGATGTCAAGATGACTAAACTGCCTCACTATCACGGGTGGCATTAATATCTTGCAGTGCAAATTCATAAGTTGTGATCACTTGGTAGAGGAAGAACAATGTCTCTATTATTTCAGTGCTATATTTTAGGCAACCCATACAGAGTATCGCACATTCACAGCCTGCAAGCATGACTTTTTTTGGACTGTAGCTCCCAGAAACTCTCTTGTGGATAATGGCAATTGTGACCCCAAAGGTAATTTTTTCCAAGCTCAACACACTGCTTAGCACCCTGTTCTTTGCCTTTCAACTCTAATTTTCCGCCCACCTTCTTGAATGTAATTGAAGCTAACCATCCCCCTCCTTAAAATTCATGACAGACCTATGGATGGTCTGCCTCGTCTTAACGCTTAGCTCTCACCACACTAGATGTTTTCTTCTTTTCCTATCCATCTCATCACTGAAGAAAAACAACTTATCTGGAACACATGGTTTGGTAGTTGCAAATCTCCTTAACAGGATTAGACTGTGCAATATTGCGTCAATTACTTATCTGATCGTTTCTCTCCAATGGCCTAATTTTGGTTACTTTGGTACTAGGAAACAATTCACTGTTAGAAAGAATGGAAACAAGGGTTGTGTGATTATTGCTCCTTCTGAAAAAGGATATTTCTAACAATGCAATGTTGAAAACAATGCCAGCTTCATCCTGCCACATTTTAACAGGCTCAGCACACTGTAATAAGGATGTTTCATAATAGGGAAGCAGGAGCTTCTGATCTATTAGTCTGATTATGGATAATTAATGGAGCCTCATCAGTTTACTGTCATCTGGGCTGGCAGCTTGGCAATCCAGAAACAATGTGGCAAAACCATCTGTCTCTGACAACATCATGTTTGCTCCTCTTGATGCCCTAGGTATCTGCTGTATTTTAGTTTCAGGACTCCCTGCGGATACCAAAATCCATGAATGCTCAAGTCCCATTGTATACCATGCTGTAATGCAATCAGCATCAACAATCTAAGATATGCAGACAAATCTATACTACTAAACAACATGGATTTGGAACAATTACAAAGGGAAGTTAAAGAACAAAGTACAAAGGCAGGTTTAGTATTGAATATAAAGAAAACAAAAACAATGACCATTGAGGATTTACATAAATTTAACCTAGACAATGAGGAAATTGAAATTGTTATAAAGAATGCCCAAACCTAGGATCAAACAATGATCAGAATAGTGACTGCAGTCGGAATGACTATAGAAGCTTTTGGTTGACAACTACTACAGGAACCTACAGAAAGCCCTTTCTTAGTGGACACAGAACACAGCAACTTCCCTATTTCTCCATCAATGCCAGAAGAGGACCTGGGACAGAGGGTTCATGAGCAACTCAACAGACAGACAGTGGCACCTGGAGAAAGCTAAATGTTGATTTTTACTGCAAGAAAGCTGCTACAACTGCACTAGTATTCAAGCCATTTTCTGAGGGGCTAGCCAGCGTGACACAGAATGGTTTGAACATTAGACTACCACTCTGGAGACCATGGTTCGATTCCCAGCTTGGCCATGAATCCCACTGCGTGACTTTGGGCACTGCATACTCTCTCAGCCTCAGGGGAAGGCAATGGCAAACCTCTTCTGAACAAATCTTGCCAAGAAAACCCCATTATAGACCCACCTTAGGATTGCCACAAGCCAGAAACGACTTTAAGGCACACAACAACAACAGTAGGAATATGGAAGGGAGTCTTCCCATCTAACCCTCGTGGGTACAGAGGGGTCTCCAAGGAACATCAGAATCTAGTCTTAGCTGACACACGCTTTGGAACAGAATTTGTGGCTCTAAAATTATAATGCAGATCCAGACTGGTTTAGACAGTGCATTACTGTTCCAATCAGTCTGGTTGTTCCACTTACCCCTGCCATGGCACATAAGTGTCACTTATACACAAACAAGAGGGCTTCTAATGGTGATATACAGTGACACAAACTCATTGCACAAGAGATCTGGATGTGCAAGACATATTGCAGGAGGAAAAAAGGAAGTGGTCTCAATCCCACCTCTGCTACAACTGTAACATTGGACTGCTAACACAACATAATGAAAAATCCTGCAAGCTAACTCTCTCTCTCTTTCTTTTAATTAAGTTTAGAACCCCCCCCCAAAAAAAAAAACACAAAATACATACAAAATAGAACACATACGAAAAAGAACACATACAAAAGAACACTCACTTACAAACATATCATATAAGATCATAAACCTACATAGAAAAAAGCTACAAATTTAAGCTTAACTAAACTACATTTCCCCCAACCCCTCCTAATCTCCCCGACTCCCCCTATATAAAACTACAACAGTGAGCACATCATCAACACAACCCAAATAAAACAACTAACATATACTAAAATTGAACAAGTCCTGTACGGTCTGAAGAATCTTGATGGCAGATATTTGGGGGGGGGGGGGCAAGTGAGAAACGTAAGCCACAACTGGTGAAGATCTCATGGAAAGAAAATGAACTCATCTGTTTCTATTAATTGGCACATCACTTTCTTAAACTAATGAACACCTCCTGAATGTCAAACATCTGGCTGAGGCACCTGACCACAACCCAGGGAGCACACTATGTGCATAAAATGTTTATTTGATAGGAACAAATATGAATGTATTATATAGGCAGATGACCTGAGAAATACCTGGAAGAAAAAAAATAATGCAATGGAGGTAGGTAGATGGGGAAGCAACAATACAGATATATCTCAGATAACAAAGTAGATGTGTTCCTGGACATATAATGGAAAGAACAAAGTTAGGTTGTGTGTGTGTATGTGTAACTTCAAGTTGCCTGTCAATTATGGTGATCCTATGAATTTCATAAGGGTTTCCTTAGGCAAGGATTATTCAGAGATGGTTTTGCCAGTTCCTTCATCTGAAATATACCGTATATATTATATACTATAAGTCGACCTCATGTATAAGTTGAGGGCAGGTTTTAGAGCCAAAATTATGGATTTTGATATGACCTGTGGATAAGTCAAGGGTAAAATTTAGGGTCATGTAACAAAGAATGTAAAGGATGAAACAACGGAAAACAAGCCAAAGAACGTACAAAATTCCAGGAGGCATAACTGTTTGTGCTCATATTAAAAGCTGGATCAATGGGAAAATAGAAGTCAGTGCTACCAGGATAGATTACTCTCTTGCTTTTCACCAGGGGATAGTTCCTTTTTATATATAAGAGTTAAAGTACAATACTTACATTGACCTGTGGATTAGTCAACTCAGGTTTTTGGGGCCACTTTTTTGACTAAAATTTCTAGACTTATACATGAGTATATACAGTAATCTATAGCATCTGGTGTTGGTCTCTCAGCCCAGTCCTAACCAGGGCTGACACTGCTTGGCTTCCAAGCTCAGACTGAATCTGGTGCCTTTAGGATATTTAGCCACAAAAATGAAGAGCAGTTCAACATGTCTTAGCAAATGTTTAATTCAAAACTAACAAAATGAAGATATGAAATGAAGCCATTAGGTCAGGCAAGACTTGCATATACTGTACAAACAAAAGCACACTGAATCTTTAAGAGGTCATTACAAGGTTTCTTCCAAAATGCATCCAGGTATAACTTTTTCTTTTACTAATCTCCACTTTTCTCATGATTTCCATTTTAGTGACAAGACTATGCTTTTTAAATATTATTATCATGCTAGAGGTGGCTTCTAAGGCAGAGCGATAAATTCTCTCTTTTCTTTCTATTTTACTGTTCACCCATGCAGAGTAAGCGATTCTGAGGCAGCTGCTGTTTATCTTGCCAGTCATAGGCAGTCACACATAACAATAGTAGGATCAGCTCTATAGTAGAATCCAATTCTTTCCCAGCTTGAGCTTTAATGCATTGTTTATAGCAGACATGTTCCTGCAACCTGAAGTGAAGAGTCTGTGTTCCTTCAGCCTTCTTTCACCATTTTCCCAGTGCTGATGCTGATAGCTAGACAGAGGATGAGTAGAAAAGTTAAAGGAGCTGAGCAGGTGTGCTTTGTAAAAAGGAGCTTCACTGTCTGAGATGTTGTTAGTGGAGGTATGTCTGCTATCAATCCTCCAGGCTGAAATAATAAACTGAGTGGTGAGGGGAATAAGGACAGGTATGAATCTTTGCTTTATTAAATATTCTTATATTTGTCAACTCCGAGGTTTTCTTAAACTGACTGAAGAAGGAAAGCAGTCTACCAGTTTGTTTACAAGACCAGCCCAAGTCATTTTTCTGCCTGAGGAACAGGAGCAAATGATGCTGTCATCATGCCAGCTGAGCAATTTTGGCACTGAAAACTGCACGCTCATTTTTTTCTATGACAGCAAAAATACAAAACAATAAATAACAAATTAGAAATAGCTTCCATTTTGTGTCACTCCAGAACTGTTGCCTACAACATTGGCTTCATTTTGCCTAATCGTAGGGCCTACCCTATTTCTTTAAAGTTTTTTAATGTTAATTTTAAAAATTCAGAACGGATGCTCTAGGGTTTAGGCATTAGCATCCCAATGCCTTTATATTCCCTCAGTCAGAACATGGGAACATAGGAGCATTTTTTTACTTCTTACTGAATAACAGCCATACATTGCCTATGTATTTCCCCTTACTTCTAGTCCCTTAATAAAGGAACTGAAAAGCCTCTCTTTAACAAAATAAAAATAAAAGCTGAAACTTTGTTGGAAGAGGAGTGGAATATCCTTGAAGGAGCCATTCACAGACCATTGCTTTGGGGCTACATCCTACTCCCTATGTATTATGTGCAATTGTCACTGACAATATTCTGAAAAACTAAAATGCAGTTGGACTTGGCACACTTTGGCTGTGGCAAAAGGTCCCTAGAGGATCTGGTTTATTTCAGAACACAAGCACAGAAGATAATAGGAATATTGATGCTGGGGTCATGTTACAGAACAGTGGGGTATAATTCTGAAACAGAAAGACTAGTGTGTGAGAGCTGGGATGGAAGGAATCAATAGGTTGCCTTTTAAAGGGTTTTGGTTCTAAAAATACATCTAGGTGAAGCGTGAAGAAGACGTCAGTTCCTCAGACCATCGCAGGCTGAGATAGGAAAAACCACTGCCATAGATATACCTCCGCACAGACTCTTTTCCCCGACTCATTTCCCTTGTCTAAGGTCCCATCATTACAGTCCTCTGCCTCTATCCCAATGGAGCATAATCTGGCTCTCTGTGCACCACAACTTTGTGGAAGCACCAAAAACTATTGAATGTAGTGCTGCACAAAGAATCGAGTTACTTGATAATCATTGCTTCAAGAAGCTTCTAGTCTTTATGCTTGCAAAAAATATGGTGGAAAGTATAAGGGATGATGGCTGCTGAAAATTGGAAGGCAAGAAGATCTGCTGAA
Source organism: Sceloporus occidentalis (assembly GCA_023333645.1). Taxonomy (NCBI): domain Eukaryota; kingdom Metazoa; phylum Chordata; class Lepidosauria; order Squamata; family Phrynosomatidae; genus Sceloporus; species Sceloporus occidentalis. Next base: position 211,274,365 of record JALMGF010000001.1, read on the forward strand.
TAAAATTTCTAGTGGTCAGGGGATGATGCTTCAATACCTTATATGTTTTCCCCCATAATTTTGTGTGTTGTGTGCCTTTGAGCTGTTTCTGACTTATGGTGACCCTATCATGGGGTTGTCTTGGCAAGATTTGTTCAGAGGTTTGCCATTGCCTTTTCCTTAGGCTGAGAATGTATGAGTTGCCCAAGGTCACCCAATGGATTTCATGGCCAAGCTGGGAATCAAACCCTGTTCTCCATAGTCACTCTCCAACACTCAAGCCATTATGCCATGCTGGCTCTCTTTCACCCATAATTGGAGGAGGCATAATTCTGCAAAAGTAGAGAGACTAACAGAACACATTATGTGAAATAAAAAGAAACAGAAAGGCCCTGTTTGCAAAATCCTGTAGGCTGCAGAATTCAGGTCACAGAATTTGCATTCTTACCCATCAGAGAATTCTGACTAACCCACTCTGCCATATGATTAGGCACACATTGAAGTGAGTATAATGCAGGCATAGGGCTCAATAAAAAAAAATCCTGCAAATTGGGTTCTGCTCAAGGAATCGACCCAATTGGATGGACCTGTCTTGACACCAATACAACTACCAAATTGTTTGGGTCAGTTCCAGGTTTGAAAATGCTCACTTTCATTTTGTCATTTCATCAGCAAGAGGGGTCACTTACATACTACCCATAATAGCAATTCTTATCCCTTGATATTATCTGAAAATCTTAAAATCAGTAGATTGAGGCATCCAGTTGTCTAACAGAGGGATGGGGACTCTATGACCCCCAGATGTGGTTAGACATCAGCTCTCAACAACCTCAGCTAGCATTGATAATGATCAAGGAGAATGTGAGCTGTAGTGCAACACCTGCAGAACATCCAATATGACCAATATGCCTGCCGACAATGATATTCTGTCTTACCCCTGGATGTTGGATGCTGTTGGATTGTTGTATTTTACTGATGTTTGTATAGATGTACCATTTTGTATTGCATTGTATGTATTGATTTTAGTAGCCTGTAACCCCGCTTCGATCCCTATATTATTATTATTATTATTATTATTATTATTATTATTATCTCCATCTGGATATGAAGGTTACTGCTGGGAAACCTTTTTTTTTTTTTGGCTAGGGCATTGTCTGCATGGGTCAAAAGGCCCATGTTCCCCCCAGCCTCTCATCATCTTGTTTTGTTGACACAGGGCATTAGCCCCATCCTGGGATCCATCAAAACATACACAGATCCAGTGGACCTGGCCTGATCTCAGGTCAAAGGGACCTTAATGTGGGTCAAAATGCCCCACCATTTGCTGCAGGGTTTCATGAAAATGCTGTGGCAAACCTCAGCAGATCAGATTTCACTGTGTGCCCTCTACTTTACTCTGCCATTGCCACTAGTGAGAAGGCCCCCTCACCATATCTGACAGAGAAATGGGGTGCCTGGACATGTGGATTCAGTCAGGTGCCCCATTTCCATGTCAGATGTGGCAACAAGGGTCTTCTCACTAGTGGTGGTGGTGTAGTAAGGTAAGGGGCATGATGTGGTGGCAGGTCCATGGCACGGGGATGGGTGGTCATGTAAACAATTGCCTATTGCTGTGTAAGCCCAGGGACTGATCTGGTTTAGGACATGGACCAGCATAACATGGGCCAAATCCATGCTATCCTGGTCTATCAGATGAGGGCCAGCTTGAATGTAAAGGTCGTGACCAAGTCATAAGCCCAAGACCAGTAAATACATAGAATGGCAACCTTTTTTAAAAAAAGAACGTGCTCATTATAACTCTATTGTTTAATTATGTAGTTCTAAATTGTGAGCCACACAGGAGGCTTTGGAATCAAGCTGAGTAAGAAGATTTGCAAGAAAATAAAAATATAGTAACATGCAGCCTATCAAACTATTTTACACACACTCTAGCAGATTTCTGAATGGCTGTTATGCTGCCAGGCTACAATCTCCACTTCCTACCTTCTTGGAAGTTGAAACCATTTGTTTGTGAAGATACCCAGTAATATACAATGCCCACTAAACGAAAATGGAGGATGAAAAAGAATGCTAGAGTGGGTAGGCATTGAAGAGAACACAAAGGGATTATTATTGCAGGAGATCCATTCCAGATTTAGCAAGATTTTCCTCTGAATACATATTTCCCCCCTGCATCCTTGTTTAGCAGTTAGGTTATCTGCTGGAGGTAATAAGGCTGGTTCTCTCATCCAGACCTAGGTGGGTGCTTTTTCATCTAGGGCTGCCAGTCCAGAATAATCTTAGGCCCAGAGATTTCTGGGCTTAAACCTGAGATTTAGAGATGGCCCCTGGTAATGTCATTAAGCATTATGCACTGAATAATAACCACAGTCACCCACAGCTTGTTAATTAAACACACACACACACACACACTTCCATATTGGAAAATTAAGACAGAAATCTTAGTTCAAAGGGCTGTTCCCATATGAAGATGAAAGAAAGAGATTATTCCTTTTGACTCATTTAGGAAGATGGGACAAGGAACAATTAATCTAGTTTACAGTATTTGCTTCTAGCCAGAAAGTGGAGGCAGAGCACAATGGAGGGTGAGTCCTGTTGCTACAATGACTAAGGGAAAGAGGAAGGAGGTAACTAAGGAGTTATTCACATTGTGAAAATAATCCACGATGAATCCAGATTGAATCTCTATTATTCACATGCATCCCAAATGCACCCAATTAAGGGTTGTTTTTTTTTTTGGGGGGGGGGGGGGCTGCCAAAAACCCATTTGACCCAGGATAACCGATATTAGGGGTTTTTTTTGGTAAGAGATCTGCATCATCAATAGTGTGAATAACTGATGCAAATAGACCTGAATAGACCCGGGATAAAATGCTGCATGCCTTAAACATGTTCTGAAGGTATTCGCATCGTTGACTCCATCCTTATTCAAATGCTTGCATGTGTGAGCAACTGAACTTGTAGAAATGCACACTGATGCTTTTCCATACAGTGAATAATGAACCCGGAATGCATGAGTGAGATGATTCACATCGTCACACTAAAAACAACAACAGCAATGTCTGACTGTCCCCTAAGTAAAGAGCCCATATAGACAGGCCAAAATAAAGCTGCTTGGGGTCGCTTTGGAGGTATGCTGTTTAAATGCTGCATGCGTCCTAAGAGGCCAGAAGCCATGCCAAAGCCACGTTCCAGTCCTAAGGACTACAGCGTAGCTCTGACACAGCTTCTGGCCTCTTAAGATACGTGTGTCATTTAAACAGCATACCTCCAAAGTGACCCCAAGCAGCTTTATTTTGACTTGTCTGTATGGCCTTAAATACACAGACTCTGATTGTTTTTACAAGTTGCAGCAACAAATCTATTAAGACTTGCACATTGTGAAGCAGTTGCTCTCTGAGCTGAATCTGAGATTTGCATGCAACCCTTTCTTCTTGCCTGGAGCTCAGATCACCAAAGATGGAGAATTTTCAGTCTCGTCTCCCACCTGGAGGTGACCCATGTGTAGAGAGGAGGTACCCTTAAGAGAGCGGGATGAAGGGGCTAATGAGAACCAGGCGGAGCAGGAGGTGGAGCCGGAGGGGGGAGGAGACGGCCCGGGGGAAATAAGAGGAGGCGAGAGGCGGTCGAGAGGAGGAGCACGTGGCGGAAGAGGAGGCCGGGGAGTTGCGGTCGAGGAAGGGAGAGAGGAGGTAAAACGAAGAGCCAGGAGGGACGGCGGGCCCGCCGTCTTACAGAGCCGGTCAGGTGGTCGGCGCAAGGGCCCGCATGAGGAGGTAATCCTGAGGGACCCACGAGTTGAGGGAGACTTCCCTTTCCCGGACGCGGAGAGCTGGGCGGGAGGAGGAAGAGACCCTTTAGAGGACGCCTGGTGGGACCCAAAGGGGGAACAGTGGCAGACCGGCCCAGAGCCTCGGGAGAAGGAGAAGGCTGATTTGGAGCCCCTCGAAAAGCACTCGGGAGGGAGACCCGCGCCTCGAGCTCAGACGACGGAAGAAGACATTTAAAGGCCCAGTTGGGCTCCCTTTGTTGGTGGGGACTGTTTGGGTGTTCATGATACCAGGGTGAAGGGACAGCCAGTTCAGTGCTGCACAGTTGGTGTAAAAGTTGCCATTAAAGTATTTAGTTCTTGCAACGTGCCTGCAAGTTTGTTGCTGCCGACTACTTACCCGGGGGAGGAGCTAGAGAGGACGCTCATTATGCAGCCAGCCACGCCAGCCCCGCCCACACCATGAAAATAGGAAATTCATGGCTAGGCTCTGAGATCTCATAAGCCTGTTTTCATCCCAGCATCACTGTTGTCTGTTAGTGGAACTGCTGGTCTGAGGTTCCAGCCTTAAGAGCAACACGAAATAGGTACTGCAATGTTGAGTCAGCAAAGGCAGAAGGTTGGGCTCCTAGTGTTTAAAGTAAGCTTTGCCAAAATAAAACACCTACATCCATTTGCCAGTCTCAACTAGATTAGACCCACAGAATCAATGGAGACTTGGTAAGCCAGTATTTATTTAAGTTCTACTAATTCCATGAGCCTACAGTAGTTGTAACTAACAGAAGGGTTTAGTACTTGGCTTCCTATTAACTGCCAAGGATTGGTTCAATATCACATACCCCCCTACACCTGTTTTTCAATAGGCATCTGAGGATGGAGCATGCTGCAGTGTGTTTTGGACACAATACTAAGGAAGACTAAGAACGCTTTCCCACAGAAATTGAGTTGTTAGTCCGAGCTGGAGCAGACTCAATGATTTATTGAAAACTTAAATCAGCAATGATGTAAATTCTATTGATTCCATGGGCTTACTTGTAGTCCAACACTCAAACCACTACTACACCATGCTGTTATCGATATATATGCAAATACAGGTATCCCAAAAGACAGAACACTTCTAATTTTAATAATTTTGGATAAGCAAGAGTCAGACTATACTTTTGGCTATCTTGACCACACTCTAATGTTGTTTGGTACCATGCACCCCACTTTTTCAAGTGTGAAATGTTGGAAGGTTATGTTTCCTGTACTTTGTGTTAGTGTTCTTTCTGAAACCCTTTTAAAGTCCTACCCCACCTCCAAGACTTTCACACGTTTGGCAGTGACCCTTTTTCTTCATTCTAACCTCCTTACTGTGTCTTTGTACCTTTGGTTGCTTACAGGAAGCACCTTATGTCTCTCTCAAACAATTCTGCATCTCATGCCAGAGCTATACAGGTCACTATGTATGCTAAGGAGGTAAGAGAGCATCCGCAACACTACTGGGGGGTGTATGTGTGATGGAATATAAACAGGGGGGCATCACATGGGAATGGTAGTACAGTAATCCACATAAAGAAAAATGGGAAGATTCCCAAGTGACCATTAAGGTGCTTGAAAATGCTTGTGCAATTTTGGCCTAAGTCCAAGATACAGGCCCAATGTGCATGTTTTAAAAAGTGTGCCTAAGTACCCTGAAGGTTGTTGTTGTTGTTGTTGTTGTTGTTATTATTATTATTATTATTATTATTTATATAGCGCTGTAGATTTGCACAGCGTTGTACATAAAAATAATAAATATAAAAGAGTAAACCTGCCTTATGGTGTACAATATAAGAAATAATAGGATAATACATATAAAATACATAGCAATACAGGAAATGGTTCAATAAAACAGGCACCCAATCCCATCTGATCTTGGAAGTTAAACAGGGTCAGCCCTGGTTGATCCTTTGATGGGAGACCACAAATGAATGCCAGGTGCTGTAGGTTGCATTTCAGAGGAATGAATTGGTGAAACCACCTCTAAATATTCCTTGCCTAAGAAAACCCAATGAAATTTATGGGTCTGCCATAAATGAACAGATAACTTGAAGGTGTGAATGCATACACACACACACACACAAACACACACATACACACAGAGTAGGTCATCTTTATTTAGGAGAAAGGATCCTGTCACTCTACTCCTAGATTCATAACACCAGTTCATTATTAAAATTCACCTCTTCTCCTTTTAAAACAAAAATAAAAGTACAACGTAAGCACAACTGTCAGGTCACTACACTCAAAAGTGATGAACATACCTCAGGATGTCTGTTTAGCAACTATTGTTGAATCTTGTGTCCTTCCATCTGTTTTCCTCTCTGCAGCTGATAATCTCTCTCCAAGAAGCATCATGGACAGTTGGCAAAGGTGTAGCTTTGAAGATACTCCACCCAACATCAGCTGTTGTACATACCATTTTTGGACTGGTAAACTAGTATAGAGACTCAATCTAGATTAGGAACCTGTTGCAGATCAAGGCCCTATGACTGTAATTTATTTTATTCTGCATTAGTTAAAATGCCCATTTTAAGTATACTTTCTTCACTTTTTTTTGGAAAGCATGATCAATAGAACATGTAGTTTGTACCAAGCACTTCAATTTCCCTGTTGAAGATCACCAGTCCTTGACACCCTCCCTAACTCTGTGGCACAGATGATTTTAGGAGAAAGTCTGATTCTCCTTCTTGAACCTGTATCTCCTGCATATTTTCCCATCAACTTTTAATTACTAGCACAACCCAAAGGTATCATTACAGTTCAACCTGATACCCTCCAGATGTTTTGGACTATAACTCCAAGCCCTGTGCTGGTATGATTTGAATTTTTTAAAAAAAGTCCTAGAAGGCACCAGTTTGGGGGACGATTGACTACAGAATTCAAGACTGATTTTAGCCTTCCCTGGAAGATCCAGCAGCAGCGTCCCAGTGGAACCACCCCACATGATTGCAAGGCTTTGGAGTAATTATATTCTTTGCAGAAGTCCCTGGTCATGAGAGTGTGCTTATCAAATGCTTCATCTTTCTCTCCCTCATCTCTCTGCAAAGGAATAGGGGAGACAGCTACAAGCGATCTGGCATCGAGGCAGGAAGCAAACAGAGCAAGTGGGAGGAAATTACATAAAGAGTAATTACAGTGCATTAAGTCTATCAGATATGATACTAGGCAGTCTACTCATGAAAGAGGAAATTGGGCAGCTGAAGATGCAGGGTGCCACCTTCTTGCTGGTGTCACTTCAGTGCCTTTAATGGAAGCCTAAGCATTCAAGAAATTTAACAAGTTGAAGCTTATCTACATGTCTGGGAAGGCTTTACTTGTACATCAGGCTTCTTCTAAACATGCAAGAGCAGGCATTCACAGACAGAACTGTTTACATATTTTGGAATTTAAACTCAGATACACTTTGTATTGGTTTTAAATATAAAGTATGAATTGGTTCTCACTTTTTAATAACATTGAGGGCTCTGAAGTGATTATTTGGCTGTTGTTATTGGGTGCCTTCCAATTGTTTCTAACTTATGGCAAGTGTCATGGGTTTTTCTTGACAAGATTTATTTAGAGGAGGTTTGTCATTGCTTTCCCCTGAGGCTGAGAGAGTGTGACCTGCCCAAGGTCACCCAGTGAGCTTCATGGATGAACTGGGAACTGAACCCGGATCTCCAAACTCGTAGTCCAACATTCAAACCACTGACTATGCCATGCTAGCTAGCCAAATTAAATTCAGGTAAATTTGTATATGACCAAAAGTACAATATAGATTCCCTTTTTTCCAGATATCCAAGGGAGTGAAAGAACTTGAAATTAACAACAACCTTACTGTTATTTATTCGTGAAAGGCAGCTGTTAAGATTTTTTCCCCCATTGCCTATTTCAAGGACAGGCCAGAACAACTATCATTAAAAATGTAAATGCATGTGCTTGAACTTAGAACATATTGTTATGGGCATTGTCTCCTGCAGTTGAGTAGGAGAGATGAATCCCTTCATTCTATCAGCTGCCACCAATCACTATTTTCTGCACCCCAGAATCCAGTGACTTACAGGGAAGTCACTGATGGGTTTTTAGCCCCACCTTTGACTCTGTAGTAGAGACTTTCCCTCCCCTTCTCACTGGAGATAAGCATTCTATCCACGGATATGTGCACACACTTAGCAAGGCACATATAGAAAGGAGTGGGAAAGAGGCAATTTTATAAGGAAAGCTTTATTCTACATTAGTCTTACATTAGCAAAATAGTATCTTTTACATGAAGCACCTTCCTTCTGGCATTATTTAGGCTGCATGCGCATTGCAGAAATAATCCAGTTTCACACCACTGCCATGGCTCCATGCTATGGTATTTTGTGAATTATAGTTTGGTGGAACTCTTTGACAGAGAAGGCTAAATGTCTCACAAAACTACAGTTCCCAGAATGCCACAGTATTAAGCCATGGCAGTTAAAGTGATATCAACATGGATTACTTCTGCAATGTGGATGTAGCCTTAGTAGTAGTTACGAAGGTCCAAAACCAGCTGCCAAAATTATCCAGTTTGAAACTGCTTCAACTGCGCTAGGTCAGTATTAGGGAATCCTGGGAACTGTAGTTTATTGTGGCATCAGAACTCTGACACAGAAGGCTAAAAGTCTCACAAAACTACAATTCCCAGAATTCCCTGGCATTGAGGCAGGACAGTTAAAGCAGTCTCAAACTGGATTGTTTCTGCAGTGAGTTTTGGACCAAAGTTACAAAACCAGAAAACATAAGTTCTTTCATGACTAGCTCAAGATTCCTGTTTGACTTTTGATACTGATGGAGTTCTAGGTCTTTGGGTGCTCATTGAAAGCTGGGGAGTCTGGACCTCCTTTCCCAGACTACGAACAACCTTCCCTAGGGATGGTGGGGCAGGCAGTCCCTCCTCTACCTTTCCATCTGTCCCCAAAGTCTCCTCAACCTTGCATCTTGGGTCTCACAGCTTTCACACATCTCACAAACTGGTCATCCACATTGAGCAACTGTCCCTTGTGACCTCTGTCTAGCCTTTGCAATGGTGATCCCAATAAATGTAACCTAAGAGCCAGTGGCTTAAGAGTTGGGCTCTTAAAGTCTGACACTAAACCCACTGGGTGAGCCTGGACAAGGCACACTTTCTCAGCCTCTGGGGAAAGTAATGGCAAACCTCCTCTGAACAAATCTTGCCAAGAAAACCCCATGATAGGTTTGCCTTAGGGCTGCCATGTGTCGGAGATGACTTGAAGGCACACAACAACAACAAGCACCAATCATACCAATAACCCTTTGTTTACCTGGGGGAAAGCCCACATCCCTCAGCTGTGTTGCCCAGATCTATTAAAATTGGTCCTCAAGTAAAGTCAAGTAAAGTTTGATCAATTCATCAGTAAGTCAAAGACTGCACACTTAATGGGGGTGGAGTAGGTCCACAGATTTATCCAAGTTCATGAACACATTGTGGCATATCCAGGAACTTAAATTTACTCTGAAAATCCATGTCAATACAAAGGTAAGCCACAAAGAAACATTTAGCTATTCTAAGGTCAACGCCAGTGACCTTGGCTCTCTTTTGCCTAAATCACCCCAATGCAACTCTGGGGGTGGAAAAGCTCTTGCTTAGCTATTCTAGAAAAAGAACTCTAAGCAACCAAAGTTAGATCAATACTTCTGGATATAAAAATCTATTTATTTATTATCCATTTAGCAAAGCATTCCAGGTGCTAGAGTAAGCATGACAGAAAACAGAAGAATACAATGTCTATAGAATCTGGCAACCATCATTGCTGGAATCTACCTTTTTTTTCCTCACTTTGACTGAACTGCATTTGTAAACTTATCCAAATTTATTCAGTTTACCTTGAATACAGTAGCCAGAAAAATGAAGGGACTAATATGATGTAGAGAACAGTGCTTTGTAGGTGAACTAGGGAGCCCTGAATTTATTTATTTATTTATTTAGGTATTTATATCCCGTCCTTCAGCCCTAATGGCTCTCAGGGCGGCATACAATTATTGTTTTTAATCAGACAATTCCCTGCCCTCAGGCTTACAATCTAAAAGACACGAAACAAAAGGAGAAGGGAATGGTGGAGGGAAAGGGGATGAGGTCCAGTGGTTCTTCTCTCCCTCTGAGGCCTGGACCAAGGCAGATGAATTGGAGGGAGGGTTCTTCCTTTTTGAGTCCCTAGGGTTATTGAGGGGATAAAACAGGGCAATATGAGGCCTGTTATATTGTGAGCTACTTGTACAAATACAAATGTACAAATAACCCTCGTTAAGAAGATAACCATTATGTTCACATACCGTACAGCTGGTATTCTCTAGCATTCCCTTCCCAGGGCACCAATAGCTCAATGACTTGTCTCTCATGGAACCACAGACAGGCCAAAATAAAGCTGCTTTGGATCAATTTGGAGGTATGCTGTTTAAATGATGCATAGTCCGGAAGCCACACCAAAGCCATGCTCTAGTCCTAAGGACTAAAGTGTGGCTTTGGCTCAGCTTCCGGACTCTTAGGTCGCATGCATCATTTAAACAGCATACCTCCGAAGTGACCCGAAGCAGCTTTATTTTGACCTGTCTGTAAGGGCCCTATGAAACCGTTACACTTCGCAGAGGATTCTGGTAGATATTCTGGGGCATATGTTCAAATCATATTGGGCACTGGATCAGCCTGATAGCAGATGTTCTGCACTGGAGCTTGGAATGCTATTCTGGAAATGTAAGTTGCTACTTTTTTAGAATAAGTAATAGTTTTAAAAAATGGTAACTTGCTATTCGGAGTATTGCATTATTCATGCACTACTTTTTATTTTAAAAGTATAACACTTTAAAAATATAGGTATGGCCAAACAGCCCCAAAATGATCCCCTACAAAGAAATGTACTGGAAATAATGAGCTAACTAAAACAATGAGTTGTCCTGTGGTTGTAATTATTAAAAATAGCATTGAAAAAACCAATACTGTTATCACCATTGTTGTTGTTCCCTTCAAGTCCTTTTCAACTTATGGTGATCCTAAGGCGAACCTTTCATGGGGTTTTCTTGGCAAGATTTCTTCAGAGGGGGTTTGCCATTGCCTTCCCCGAGGCTGAGAGCATGTGGCTTGCCCAAGGTCACCCAACGGATTTCATGGCTGAGCTGGGAACCGAACCCTGGTCTCCAGAATCACAGTCCAATGCTCAAACCACTACACCACAATACTACTCCCAAATGTAATGTGTTACAACTAGTGTGGTAGCTGTAATACCTCTTTCCAAACTCTGCTCAACACCAACACTTCCATGGTCACACACTGCAGAGAATGATTGGCTCAATGAACACACTGTGTTCTACAGAAGTACAGCCACTGCTACTGAACCTATCTCCAAGGAACCTGAGGGCTCCACAACACATGAAAGTGCTGCCACAGAGAGTACAGGAAAGAGACTGGAAGGGTGTTACTGTGTTTAGTATATGCAAAGGTATAGTAGAGGGGAGGGTGGCATAAGGCAGGATTCCTGTGCCTTTAAAGGTGGCATGATAGTTCCTATGCAAAGAGATCTCATAGCAACTTTGAGACTAAGGGCCTGAACAGACAGGCCGAAATAAAGTTGCTTCAGGTCACTTTGGAGGTATACTGTTTAAGTGATGTATGCGTCCTAAGAGGCCGGAAGCCGCGCCAAAGCCATGCTCCAGTCCTAAGGACAATAGCGCAGCTTCCAGACTCTCTAGATGTGTGTGTCATTTAAACAGCATATATCCAAAGTGACCCGAAGCAGCTTTATTTTGGCCTGTCTGTTCGGGCCCTAACTCCGTGAAAGTCTCAAGGGTGCTACAAGATTGCTTTGCATACTAATATTCCAGGCTAACAAAACTATAATAATTCTTAGTCACTATGGCAGAGAAACTGCTGTAAAGTTTAGTGGGAAAGAGCTTCCTTCCGCAAGGTGCTTGGAGAACCTTGGGCATTAGGTTCAACACCTTGTAGAGCTCATTTAGACTAGTTGCCTTTACACAAGTTGCTATTGGTTGTATGGCAGCAAGTATACCTTATTGTGTATGTTTCACCAGTTGACATTTGCTCTTCCCCACAACTGTTAAAGTTACAGGCGGCTGTGCTCTTTCTCATGCAACCACCTTAAACAGAAAGCTTGAACAACAGGAAGCCTTCTGACATTTAAAGAAAACCAATTGATTCTCCTTTGGCAAATGTGTGCACCTAAACACACATACCCCACATAGCAAAAGTGGGGAGAGGGATGAATCTGAGACCATCAAGCAAGGTGGGTAGAAAAGACATAAAATTTCCTATTAATTTTAGTTTTACCTTTAAAGAAAGAAGTGAGGAGTTTCTGTACTGCTTCCTCATTTGATTCCTAAAAGATGAAACTGCTGCCAACCTCTTCTCATTCATTCCTTAGGAAATGACCTCATGTTGCTTGCTTACCCATTTGTATTTCAGCCTTCTGGTACAAAAATACTAGAGAAGGTGGCCTACATCATTTCCAAATTACAGTTTCACAAATATAAAACAACCAACTAAGGAGACAGGGTCAACAGTTGCAAGCAAAAACTTAAAAAACCTCAGCAGTTTGCCGTATTCAAAAAACCACAAAAAGCCTGCTGGAATAAAAAGTTCTTCAACATCTAGCAAAAGCACAGTAAGGTCACAGGCCAGCCATGTTCTGTGCAACAAGGCATTCCACAATGAGGATGCAGTTTTTGAGAAAGCCCCCACCCGCCCTCTCTTACTTGCCACACAAAAATGCCTGCTTTTCTAGATGGCACACAGTAGAAAAGTTGCTTCTAGGGATGATGATGAAGGAGTCCTAAAGCTATCTTGGGCCCAAGCCATTTCAAGTTTTAAAAGTAATCAACAACTCTTTGAATTGTGTCTGGAAACAGAAAGTAATGGTTGTTCGGCTGGTATAACAAAGCCTACACTACTATAATTCCTACTATCCTGCAGGCCTTGTTGGCTGAGAGCTGTGTAGCCCAAGACATTTGGAGGGTACAGAACTGTAAAAGCCAGCGTGGCATCACTACATGTGCAAACATTCACCAACCGTCTTGCATCTCATCAGAGGGCTTGAGGTTTTCCCCTCAAAATCTTTCTTATGCCAGATGTATTTTACAATCCAGGCATGGAGGAACTGGAGGGATTATTCATGCACCAGAACAGAGTGCCTGGAGAAGAAAGTGAGTCTTAAGAATGTATCTGTGCCATCAGTCCTCCTTTCAAGTTAATTGTTAAGACAATATTGAGAACTCTGTGAATTCAGAGCTAGTTACTGCAGACATGGTTAGCACTCAGTCCCATTTGGTAAATAATCCAAATACAGGCGTGGCCCTACCATTAGGCAATATGAAGCAAATGCCCTAGGCAGCAGGTGGGGGGGGGGTTGCCTGCTGGAGGACAACCCTTCTGCCCTTGTGGAGGACAGGCCCATGTGAGAGCTTCAACCTGCCCTAGAGAGGAAATGCAGAGAAGAAACGGTACCCGTTCTTGCTGTTTAGAAAGATTCAGATTTCTCTAGAGGCATTTGCACAGCAAGAACCATTTGGCTGATCAGCACAACTATTAAGGGAGCCCTGAGTGCCAGATATGTTCCTCTCTGTAGGAAAATAAGAACACAAACTTTCCTCTAATATCCATCCTGAAAGCTGCAGCATTTATGGTTTCCATCATCAGGATTTCAAATTCAGGGCTCCAATGATCATTGAGCAACATTTGGCTTTATTAAAATTTTATTTTAAAAAGCAAACTATTGGGGCTGAGGCAATGTAAAGTTGCCATTTACTTATCTGTTTAGACAAACACTGTTCCTGTGCCTTTTGCAGCAGGATGATACCCAGATAATTCCATGGCAGGGGCAGGGACTTCCCGCATCAGTTTGTATATCCATGTTAGAAAAATTTCACACGCTTAATATTTGTATCCTCACACTGTTCTTAAAAATGGGAACAGGGGCAAAACAATATCAGGATGGAGACATTTCAAAGTGAGATTTAAATACACATAGGCAATGGCACTCTAGAACGAATAAAAAAAAAATCTTTATTTGGAAACCCAACATCAGGGTAAAAAGGTTTGCTTTAGTTGGAAACCCAACATCAGGGTAAAAAGGTTTGCTACAAGTGCCCTTCACCCTAGATCAAGGTGCATGCAGCTAAATCTAATTCTAGTCCCTAATAGAACAGACCCATTGAATAAATGGGGCTTGTAAAACATCACTGACAAAAGTCCCATTTACTTCAGTGGACTTACTTTTATTGGGACTCGTGTTGAATTTAACCCATTGTGTTCAAGACACATTTCTTTTCCTGTGAAATACAGTGATAACAAATCATGGCTGCCCAAATCTGCTACCTGAGACAACTGACTTCTGCACGATGGCAGAGCCAGCCCCTGAAAATTTTCCACAGCACAGATACATGTTTCTCATACAACTGTCCAGTTGCTACCTGGTTGTTCTCCTAAACACATGCATACAGTCAGCTCTCCTTACCTACAGATTCTTTATCCATGGTTTGAACCATCCATGGTTTGAAAACATTAAAAAAAATACATAAATTCCAAATAGCAAACCTTGATCCTGCCATTATATATAACAGATACCATTTTACTATGCCACATACTTAATGGGGCTTAAGCATCCACAGATTTCAGTATCCATGGGGGGTCTTGAAGGGAACCAAACTACTGTGGATACTAAGGGTCCACTGTACATAGCTAAAGAACAGACAGGATGTTAATTCCTGCTTTTACTAAACATCTGGACTTAAAACAAAACAAAAACAAGCTGGGCCTGATCAGTGCTTCTTTGAGAAACTAAAATCATTAGCTTTTAAATATTTTATGCACTTGCTCCTAGCTGGCAGACAGTCACTGCTAAAGTACTTTCAGGTTTGCACCTGGATTTCTATTTCTGCAAGGCCAGAAATCATGACACCTGAACCAGATTTAAAGAGAGAGAGAAAGAGAGAAGAGGGCTGACCTTCTATAATGGTGTTGGAGGGACGATTGTGGCTAGGGCCAACTCTCCGCACTTCTGCTTAGCAAATCTGACTTGGCTTGAACTGTGTCTTGTGCGTGATGATGGCAAAGGAATGTCACCCTTGTAGAGCTGAGGCAATAGGCAGGGAGGGCTGCAACTTTCAGGCAGAACACGTTAGGTCCTGAGTTCAAATCCCTGGTGTCTCCAGGTAGCACTGGAAAAACTCCCCTCTGAAATCCTGGAGAGTTGCTGCCAGTTGGAAGAGATATAACTCAGCTAGACTGAACTGGTCCTGCTCTGTGAAAGGCCATATTTTCACTACACTCCAATTTATCCTCCAAGTGCAAAACACTAGGACTGGGGGACCTGCAGTCTTCTGGAAGTTGTTGTTTTGCAAGTCCCATCACCCACCACCACTATGATGGCTAGCGAGTTGCAGTTGAACAGCATCTGGAAGGCCATATTTTGCCCACCTCAGCACTAGAGGAAAAACCCATTAGTGATGTGGTCTTGGTCTGATGGGAGCTCTAATTCAGCACCATCTCTGTCCAGGTGAGATCCTGGGAAGTTTATACCGATTGGAATTCATGCCCACCCTTAAGGTCACTAAACTCTGGAACTTCCCCCCCAGCTTTTGGTGTAACCTCTGAAAAAGAGACATAAAACACGCCCTTGGCATTTCCAACAACAAATGACCATTTTAAAGTGCAAAATTACAAGTGACACCTAAGTCTTGATTAAGGAGAATTTTTTTTTAAAAGGCTACAGGCAGCAACCATCATAGGCACCTCTGAAATAAGTGCCATTAAGCGCAATGGAGCTTGTTGTTGTGTGCCTTCGAATCCTTTCCAACCGATGGTGACCTAAGATGACCCTATCATGGAGTTTTCTTAGCAAAAGTTGCTCAGAGGTGAGTTTGCCTTTGGCTTCCTCTGAGGCTGAGAGAGTGTGACTTGCCCAAGATTGCCCAGTGGATTTCTATGGCTGAGCAGGGAATGAAACCCTTTTCTCCAGAGCTCAGCCATAGAAACCCACTAAGTGATCTTTGGCAAGTCACATACTCTCGAGTCAAACCACCACCCCACACCAGCTCTCTGCAGGACAGCTTACTCTCCAGTTAAGTAAGTCCAGGGTTGGAGTTTTCTTTCCACATAGTCTTTTGCAAAGGAAGCCTCACTGGATGCAGTTGGTCTTCCAAGGGAGAGGAATGCAGAACTGTCTGTGTGATTCCCTTTGCACAGAATCAGGGTTGGGATGCACACAAAACCTCCCTTTGGATACGACACAGGCTTATGCGCTAAGGCTGAACTAAGGACCAACTTGGCTCCTCCGACACTATGGCTCTCTTTCATAGGCATTTCTTGGCAGGATATGCTCAGAGGAGTTTTGCCCTTGTCTTTCCCTGAGGCTGAGAGGGTGTGACTTTCCCAAGGTCACCCAGTGGATTTCATGGCTGAATGGGAATTGAACCCTGGTCTCCAGAGTCACAGTCTGACACTAAAACTACTCTGCCTCTCTATCATGGGCTTTCCTTGGCAAGATTTATGCAGAAGGGTTTCACCAATCCCTTCCCCTGAGGCTGAGAGAGTGTGACTTGTCCAAAGTCACCCAGTGGGTTTCATGGCTGAACTAGGAACTGAACCCTGGTCTTCAGCGTCATAGTCCAACACTTATACCACTATGCCGTGCTGGTTCTCTATCATGGGGTTTTCTGGGCAGGGTAGGTTCAGAGGGTTTTTAAAAAGTCAATTCAATTCACGTATTTTAAGGAACATGCCTCTTTCCTCCTAAATTGGACCAAACTGGACTTATTTTAATGGCTATGCCTCCATCCTCCTAAATTGGACCAAACTGGACTTATTTTAATGGCTATGCCTCCATCCTCCTAAATTGGACCAAACTGGACTTATTTTAATGGCTATGCCTCCATCCTCCTAAATTGGACCTAACTGGGGTTTGCCCTGGACTTCCACTGAGGCTGAGAGAGTGTGACTTGCTCAGAGTGAGTCTCAATGGCTGGGCGGGGGAGTCGAACCCAGGACTCTTAGCAGTCCAACCTCAACACCAGGCTGGTTGAGGACGAGGGTGAGGATGATTAGGATGGGAGGCTTGCAAGGCACTGGAGGCAGGGAGTGGCTGGCCCTGGAGCCCCCTAACTCTTTGCATCCTTCCTTTGGAGGCTGAGAAACCGGGGGACTGGAAAAAGTGGCAGCGCTTGCAGAGCAGGATTGCAAAGCCCAGCCCAGCTCCTGACTTAGGACCCCAAGCGTTTCCAAACCCAGCTGCCCAGAGCTTACCTGGCAAGGGTGCCCTTGGCAGGTTGCAAAAGGTGAGGGGCTCTTCTGCTCCCTTTGCAGCCCCAGGATGGGAACGTAGGAATCCTCCGACCCGTGTCTGGGGCCAGGCAGGCAGGTAGGTCAGTGCCCAGCTGGGCTCTGGCAGAGGAGGAGCTCCATTTCAGGGCGGGCCCTGGCTCAGCCCGCCCCTGCCTTGGCTGGGCTGGCTGCTGGAGCATCTTTCCCTGCCTCCTTTGCCCCTGCATCCGCACTGCAGGGATAATCTGCTTTCAGCCCGCTTTAACTGCCAAGGCTCCGGGGTATGGCATTCTGGGCATTGCAGTTGAGTTGAGGCACCACAATGGAGCTTTGAGGCTGAGAGAGTGTTGACTTGCCCAGGGTCACCCAGCCCAGCTCCATCCACACTGCAAAAATAATCCACTTTGAGCCCACTTTAACAGTCAGGGCTCTAGGGCTCCAGATTCTGCACATTGTAGCAATGTTTAAGCAGAGCAGAGCTCTGAGGCTGAGAGAGTGTTGACTTGCTCAGGGTCACTCCCCCAGCTCCAATAATCCGCTTGGAGACCACTGCCAGGGCTCCAGGGTATGGCACTCTGGGCATTGTGTTGAAGCACCAGAGCAGAGCTGTGAGGCTGAGAGAGTGTTGACTTGCCCAGGGTCACCCCAGCTCCATCTGCACTGCAGTGTGTCTTCAAGTCATTTCAGACTTATGGTGACTCTAAGGTGAACCCATCATGGTTTTGTTTGGTTTTCTTTGGCAACATTTGTCCAGAGGAGGCTTGCCATTGCTGAACACTGCTTTAACTGTCATGGCTCAGTGCTGTGGAGTTCTGGGATTTACAATTTGGTGAGCTATGCAGTCTTCTCTGACAAGAGAGCTCTGGTGCCTCGACACAACTACAATGCCCAGAATTCCGTAGCCTTGAGTTCTGGCAGTTAAAGTGGGTCAAACCAGATTATTTCTGCAGTGCAGATAGAGCCAACTGTGCTTCCCTGGCTAAACAGGACACCCTCTTCCAAGGTCCTTGCTCAGGAGTGGGAAAGTGGGTTGTGGGAGACGTTCTTGTTGTGTGCCTTCAGACTTGTGGCCTCCTTAAGGCTTATCATAGCTTTTTCTTGGCAGGGTTTGTTCAGAAGGGGTTCGCTTTTGTTTCCCTCTGAGGCTGAGAGACTGTGACTCGCCCAAGGTCACCCAGTGGGTTTCCATGCCCAAGTGGAGAGTTGAACCCTCTCCAGGGTCATAGTCCAACACTCAAATCACATCTTCATGGCCCCTTTCCTTGGCAGTATCAACTGAAAGGACATTTTTCTTCTTCTGTGCCCCTTATACATCAGTGTGGTGTCTTCCAGTGGCGGTATTTCGGGTTTGTTGTTGTTGTGTGCCTTTAAGCCATTTCTGGCTTATGCAAACCTATGGCAAACTTGCCACGAGGTTTTTTGGGGGGGGGCTGAGAGAGTGTGACTTGCCCAAGGTCACCCAGTGGTTTTTCCATGGCCCAGAAAGGATTCAAACTCTGATCTCCTGAATCCCAGTCCAACACTGAAACCACTACACCAGACAAAATGTATAAAACAGGAAAAAACAAATCCTGAAAGTGCACAAAGTATGTGGGATCTTTCTATCATATGTAGTGGACGTGCCCAGTTGCGAAAAAATACTGGAAACAAATGTATTGTTTGATAACAAAGATAACCGATAGAGAATTTCTATTACATCCTGATTTATACCTACTGAATATTATAGATAACACTGGGAAAAAATGGAAAAAGGAGTCTGGAGAATAATACTGTATATGATTACAGCTGCATGAATTATATATGCCCCAAAATGGAAACTATGGCCTGTTACAGACTGCCAAAATAAAGCTGCTTCGGGTCTCTTTGGAGGTATGCTATTTAAATGATGCATGGGTCCTAAGAGTCCGGAGGTCGCGCCAAAGCCACACTCCATTCCTAAGCACCGGAGTGCAGCTTTGGTGCAGCTTCCGGATTCTTAGGATGCATGCAGCATTTAAACAGCATACCTCCAAAGAGACCCAAAGCAGTTTTATTTTGGCAGTCTGTAACAGGCCTATGAGAACCACCTTTGATTTAGCAGATATGATGGCAATGGATAGACTCATATACTGGCTTAAAGAAAATCCATAGAGAAAATAAATAAAGAATGCAACCCAGTCATAAAACTTTAGAAAGACAAATGGACACATCTAAAAGACATAATATGAAGAAAGATTAATAGACTAATGGCGATAAATGAAAGAAAAGTCAGTGGAATCTAGAAAGAGCAAAAGAATGAGAAAGAGAAAATAACAAAAATGAGAATAAATAATTAGACAAGTAAATGAGTCAAAATAAAGGGGAAAGTCATTTAACTAAGAAGAACAAGGAGGAAAAAGGAATAGTTTCAGAGAAATAAATATTAAAGAGAAAATCTGGCAAGGCTAAATGGGAAGCTATCTTGAACAAACATTAAAAAGATGTAAAATGTAAATACTCTCTTTTAATGTTTGTTGATAGGTCTATTAATTTGTTTGCCTTGTGTCTTGTGTTTAACTTGTACAGAATGTTAATAAAAGGTATATACAAAAAACAACAACAATACAAAACACCACACAGGCTCTGCCATGGGGGAAACACTTCTTTGCATATGGCCTGTGGCCCTGTTGAATTATAGTAGGAATGGGCCACTTGTGTCATTCCTGATGTTGCTGGACTGCGGTTTCCAGCACTCCTTGCTTTTGGCTATGCTGGCTAAGGTTGATGGGAGTACCATATCATTTGGAAGGTCACAGATTGCCCTTGTCCTAAATTATAATTTTATGTTCCAACCATCGGCTTGGGGTTGGTTGAATCTGGAATGAATGCAAAGATATCTCCCTGCCAAAAGTTCTACAGCAAGGCTTTAGGCATGGAAGAGGATATTTCTATAATTATGCTTTCAGTCCTGGTTTAGCCCTGGTTTGAAGGAAAAGGTGGAGTACAAATAAAAGAGAGTGTAGGCACATCTCAGTTTAAAAAGTCTCTGACAGTGAAGCTGTTTTTTTACAAAGTTTTTTTAAAGCCGTCCAGCCTTGTCCTCATTGCCCTCTGTCTAGCTGGATGTTTTTTCAGCAGCATCAGCACTGGGACAGTGAAGAAGGATGGCTGGAGAAGCACAAACCTCTAGCTGTGGGTTGCAGTTGCTTGTCTGCAGTAAACAATGGAGTAAGAGCTTGATCTGGGAAAGAATGGGATTCTTTCAGTGATACCAAACTTTGATCCTCCAGTTGCTTTGGACTTCAGATCCTAGAATCCTAGAGGATGGGCTAAGATGGCTGTGGCTTCTGGGAGGTGAAATCCAAAACATCTGGAAGACCAGAGTTTGTGAATCACTGCGTCTAGCTCAGTGATTCCCAAACTGCCGTTCTCCAGATGTTTTGGATTCCAGCTCCCAGAAGCCACAGCCAGCTTGGCAAATTGTTTAGGATTCTGGGAGCTAAAGTTTAAAACATCTGGAGGACCATAGTCTAGCTCAGCCATGGCGAACCCATGGCATGCGTGCCAGAACTGGCACACAGAGCCCTCTCTGTGGGCACACATGCCAGCCTTGCAGGGGACCCCTCAGCTTGCTGCTGTGCACCATTTTTATCACAAGTAAACCAGTGGACGGAAGGGCACCCTCCCTCCCAAGTGCCCATTTAGTCATGAGTAAAATAGCGGTTGGGAGGGAAGGTGCCCAGTGCACCCTCCCTCCCGAGCACCAGTTTACTCATGAGTAAAATGATGCGCGACAGAAAGGGGTAAACCTTTCTAGATCTTATAATTTCTAGCAAGGCAGCATTGAGGGAGAAGAGCCCATTGGGGTGGCGTGTAGAGAAAAAGTCCAGCATATGGTGACCTTAAGGTTAAACTATCATGGAGTTTTTCTTGGCAAGTTTCGTTGGGGGGGGGGCGAGGAGTTGCTATTGCTAATCTGAGGCTGAGAGAGTGTGCCTTGTGTGTGTGTGTGTGTGTGTGTGTGTGTGTGTGTGTGTGCCTTCAAATTGTTCCTGGTGACCCTATGGCGAAACTATCATGGGGCAAGCTTTGTCAGAGTGGGATTTTCATTGACATCCTCTGAGGCTGAGAGAGCGTGATTTGTGTGTGTGGTGCCTTCAAGTCGTTTCTGACTTATGACAACCCTAAGGCGAAACTAGCATGGAGTTTTCTTGGCAAGTTTCATCAGAAAGGGGTTTGGTATTGCTAGTCTGAGGCTGAGACAGTGTGCCTTCGGTTTCTCCCCGGAAGTCCCACCCCTGGAAGTCCTGACACCTCCCCCCCTGGCATTGGGTTTGGGCACTCAGTCTCTTAAAGGCTTACCATCACTGGTCTAGCTGATCTTACTGTCATTGTCCAGCTGCTTCCAGAATTCCTTTCTGAGTAATGTGTGACCAGAAAAAAAAGAGAGAAAAAGGGAGAGCGGAGGGCGGATAAGCCTGCCTCACCAAATGGAAATGGCAGCAGCAAGCAGATAAAATGACATTAAAACAGCATCTCATGTTCATGGGCGTGTACTCCGCCTGTATATGTTACAGGGAAGGACATTTTTGGGATTAATTTAAGCATCAGTAGGACTGTGTGGTATAGTGGTTTGAGTGTTGGACTGTGGCTGCATTTGCACTGCATTTGCACTGCAGAAACAATCTGGTTTGACACCGCTTTAACTGCCATGGCAGTTATGGAATTCTGGGAACTGTAGTTTGTTGTGGCACCACACCAGAGTTATTTTTTCAGCACCACATTTCAAATTAGTTGACCTCCCCCCATCAGCTGTCTTCAATGTTCATACATAGAAATGGGGAATACATTGACATGAACAATCCTGACTTCAATGACGTATCTTTACACTTCAGGATCTTGTTTAATTCTTTCATTGCTGTCCTTCCCAAGTCTTAGAGACCTGTCACACTGCAGAAATAAAGCAGTTTGACACTATTAACTGTCATGGCTCCATCCTGTGGAATTCTGGGATTTGAAATTTGGTGAGTTATTCAGCCTTGATCTGTCAGAGGGATCTCGTGCCTCACCCAACTACACTTCCCAGAATTTGATAGGATAGAGTCATGGCAGTTAAAGTGTATATTTTGGCAGTTTGGATGCACCCCTAGTCTTCTGATTTCTTAACTGCAGTCTCCATTTTGATCAATGACTGAGCCAAAGTATGGCAAACCTTTTTACTATTTCATGGTGTTCCTCATCTACTTTTAAAGTTATGTAGATAATCTGTGGTCATTATTTTTGTTTTCTTAATGTCCAACCCAGTCTTTGCACTTTACTGGACACAATACCTTCTTTGTATTAACCGATGTGTATCATTGGCCCAAGGCTAAACTAAGGATCATTGGCAGCATCAGGGAAAGCAAGAGCCAAAACAGGTTTCAAGAAAAGAGTTTGGAAAAGTTATTTATGGACTACCACTCCCAGCAATCTAAAAACTAATTCATACCCCCTGAAGCTCTACTGAAGGATGGCACATATGTGCAACTATCACTGTTGTTGTTGTGTACCTTCAAATCATTTCTGACTTATGGTGACCCTAAGGCAAAACCTATCATGGGATTTTCTTGGCGAGATTTGTTTAGAGGAGGTTTGTCACTATCCTTCACTGAGGCAGTGGGTTACAGGCTAAGCTAGGAATTGATCCCTGGTCTCCAGAGGTGTAGTCATGCCACTATGCCATGCTGCCACCATTGAAAGCTCACCTTGTTTGTCAACTGTTGCTCCATCCACCACTCAGTTGTGGAGTATGGTGGGGTCATCCCTTCAGGGCTGACCCAAACATTTGCTACCTGAGACAAAACAGAACACTTCCTCACTTTCCCCACCTGAGTCAAGGTTCAGCGTACCCAAGTCAAATGGGCACAATCCCCATTCCCTTACCTGGCAATAAAAAGCTAGCTGTAATAAAGTAATTATGTTTCAGGGAAGGACATTTTTGGCATTTATTGTCATGCATTTAAGACATAAAGAAATCTGCTGCCTCAAGCTGGCTTGTGGTGGGGCTGGCAACCTGTTAGTGACATTTGTTGTGGTTGTGTGCTTTCAAATAGTTTCCAACTTATGGCAACTCTAAGGCGAACCTATCATGGGGGCTTCTTAGCAAGATTTGTTCAGAGGGTATTTGCCATTGCCTTCCTCTGAGACTGAGAATGTGTGACTTGCCCAAGGTCACCCAGTAGGTTTCCAGGGTAGAATGGAGATTCAAACACTGGTCTCCTGGAGTCCTAATGAAATGCTCGAACCACAGTTATACCTGTGTTCATTACTACACAGTGTGATGATGAACACAGGTATAATTTGCTCTATGAATATGGAGTGAATTTTGTGGCTGATTCACAATAGTCATTGTGTTGTTGGCAGAAGCAGAATTCTACATGTGAAACAGTGGTGTATGCAGATGTGCATCAGTGTTCACTGAGTAGCATGTGAGTGCACACTGCTGTTGTGCAACAATGCTATTCAGTACTGGAGTTACACAGTGGAAGCACAATGTAGTTCTACTGATGGATTTGATATACTAAAACAATGTAGGATCTCAACCTCTGGTATTCCTTCTTGGGCTTCATACTATGGCCTGTTACAGACAGGCCAAAATAAAGCTGCTTCGAGTCACTTTGAAGGTATGGTATTTCAATGATGCATGTGTCCTAAGAGTCCAAAAGCCACATCAAAGCTGCATTCCAGTCCTTAGAACTGGAGTGTGGCTTTGGTGTGGCTTTTGGACTCTTAGGACACATGCATCATTGAAATACCATACCTCCAAAGTGACTCGAAGCAGCTTTATTTTGGCCTGTCTGTAACAGGCCAATATGTCATTTAGGAAAAAGCCACTGCTTTTATTGAGGTTTATCAGACGCGAGTTTTTGGCGAATTTTCCTGCCTATCGTGCAATGTTAGCGTCACCAACATTGCGCAATAACGTGAAAGCGCGACGTCCTTCCAGACGCCATTCATTTCTATGGGAGCCCCGTTGCGCAACGCTCCCGTAGTTTAAGCATCATTCCTCCCCTTTTGGGCATTGCGGGCAAAAGTGGAAGCCAGGCCATGGTCTCCCGTTATCTTGTGAAATGTGTTGCGAAATGGTTTGGTGTGGTAGGCAGCAGCGCAACGCAATGCTAAAGTTACTGATTGCAAAGTTCCCATGATGCTGGGCTGCTTTTTGACTCCATTCCCTTCCGGTGGCCTTCCTTTTCCAGGACAACCCCCGGGGGTGGGGGGTGGGGGTGGCTCTGTCTTGCATGAACACCTAGGACGCTTCCAATGTAAGGAACCCCCAGGGGTCATCCATTCCAGCCCCATTCCTCTTTCCAGCATGGACTCCTAGGAGGCTGCAAATGAAAGGGGCCCCGAGGGGTCATCCATCCCAGCCCCATTCCTCTGTCCTGCATGGACACATAGGAGGCTGTAAATGAAAGGGGCCCCTAGGGGTCATCCATCCCTGCCCCATTCCTCTGTCCTGCATGTACACCCGGGGGGCTGCACATGCAAGGGATCCCTAGGGGTCATCCATCCCAGCCCCATTCCTCTGTCCTGCATGGACACCTAGGAGGCTGCAAATGAAAGGGGCCCCTAAGGGTCATCCATCCCAGCCCCATTCCTCTGTCCTGCATGGACACCTGGGGGGCTGCACATGCAAGGGATCCCTAGGGGTCATCCATCCCAGCCCCATTCCTCTGTCCTGCAATGGACACCTAGGAGGCTGCAAATGAAAGGGGCCCTTAAGGGTCATCCATCCCAGCCCCATTCCTCTGTCCTGCATGGACACCTAGGAGGCTGTTAATGAAAGGGGCCCCTAGGGGTCATCCATCCATGCCCCATTCCTCTGTCCTGCATGGACACCTGGGGGGCTGCACATGCAAGGGGCCCCTAGGGGTCATCCATTGCAGCCCCATTCATCAGTCCTGCATGGACACCTAGGAGTCTGCAAAGGAAAGGGGTCCCTAGGGGTCATCCATTCCAGCCCCATTCCTCTTTCCTGCAATGACACCTAGGAGGCTGCAAAGGAAAGGGGCCCCTAGGGATCATCCATTCCATTTTATTTAATAATAAAAATAATGAAAAAAATAAATAAAAATAAAGACAGGGGTGTATATATTTAATAATAAAAATAATGGGGAAAAATACTGCATTTGCAGTCCAAAAGCCAGCCTGATTTGCCCTTTTGCCTTCTGTCACCTGTTGCATCCAGATTCCCCTTTTTCCTTCAGCTCTTTCTTTCTCCCCCTCCCCTCCGCTAAATAGGACCCTAGAGATGGGGGGGGGAACCCCCTCGCTCCCCGGAAGCACAAAGGTCAGGATGCCACCAAAGCCTCCAAAGGGCATGCGCAAATATGTTGATGCGAAATGCGAAAGACAAAAGGAAGGCGCTGGTATAGTAGACAGTTCTGCTATGCATGGTTTCACATCACACAAATCGCAACTTTCGCACAATTGTAGCGCTAACATAACGTTACGGGGGAATGACGGAAAAGCAAGCAATGTGGTAAGACATCGCGTGAAACAGTCATTTCGCAATGTTCTTTACACTTCCTTAGCGCAATTGCGGGGTCCAAAACTTGAGTCTGATAAACTCCATACTGACATTCCTATACACGTCTGCTGAAAAGAAAGCAATTGCTCTTACATATAAATAGGTATGGGATTGAAGCATCAGTGGTTATGGAAAACTGGATGAGCCTATAAATTGAGGTGGTTGTACTTTGGATGCTTCATGAGATGACATGGTTCACTGGAAAAGACAATAATTCTGGGTAAACTGGAAGGTTGTAGGTAAAGATGAAAACCATACTGCAGGTGGATTGACTAAATTAAGAAAGCCACAGGCTTGAGTTTGCAAGACCAGAGAAGGGGAGTTGATGCTTGGGAATCTTGAAGGTCTTTCATTCATAGATCTTTGTAAGTTAAAGTCAATTTGACAGCAAATAATAACAACAAATGTGCTAAGTACAATGCACAGCTTGTTTTTCTTTTAAAAAAGTATTATGAATCAACATGTCAGATGAGATGCAAGAGGTTTGGAGTTTCCCCTTTATGCAGGGCCTTCAGAACACAGAAACAATTCCTTTGAGCTGCTTTGTATTGCAGAATTATTAAAAATGATCCTGCCAGCCTTCCACTATTTTTGGCCTGTTTGCCACTAAAGGAAGAAGACGTTGTTATGAGGATATTGGAGAGACAGGTGGTACAGAAACATACTTAGTTTTTTAGCATACACAAAGATAGCTGTGCTAACTTGTTTTACATAAAACGCACGAAGGAATCCAGTAGTACTGTTGATACTAGCTGGTTTTTGCCAATGTGTAATCTTTTGTGTACTTTACTTCAGAGAGAAAGAGAAACATCACAGTCACTTTTAGAAAAGAGAAGCAAAACATAAAATAGAACTATATTCCAATGTTCATGTTTGCATCTATTTATCAGTATAAGCTAGTCCAACTGTCTTAATAAGTTGGTACTGCTGTAGTCCAAAACATACTTATTAGGATATGGTGTGCAAAATGTCAGATGTCACTGGACTCTAACTCCCAGAATTCTTCACTATTGGCTATGCTGGCTTGGGCTCATGGGAGCTTAAGTCCACAAAAATCTGTGAGGCAACATTTTGCCCATGCATGCACTAGGGAATAAGACCCATTTGATACAGCAAACATTCTTCTGAGTAAACACACCTAGGTTTGTATTGGATTGGAAGCATCATATTCATATTTTCAGATGCATAGATTTTCTACACCCATGGATGGGAATCTATTAGCGTCTCTAGGTAAGATTCCCAAAGAGATCACAGAAGGGTGGGTGACTGTTATGCTCTGAAGAAATGATCCAATCAGCCCTCAAATCTCCACTCACTCTTTAAGTCCACTGAATGACCCTGGGCCAGTGAATAACTCTTAGAGTAGCCAACCCCACAGAATTGTTGAGTTGTAAGGAAGGGTGGGAGAAAAAGGAAATATTATTTTAAAAAAACAGATACTAATTTCAGCCAACTGTTCTTTAGAATCAGAGGAGAAGATTTGCTTTGCAACTAGGGATATATCCACACTGCAAAACTAAAGAAGTTCGACACCACTTTAACTGCCATGGCTCCATGCTATGGAATCCTGGGATTTACACTTTGGTAAGGCACCAGACATGAGTCAATGTGGCATAGTGGTTTGAGTCTTGGGCTACAATTCGGGAGACCAGGGTTCAGTTCCCAGCTCAGGCCATAAAACCCACTAGGTGACCTTGGGCAAGTCACACTCTCTCAGCCTCAGGGGAAGGCAATGGGAAGCCTCCTCCAAACAAATCTTGCCAAGAAACCCCTTGTGTTGTGTATGCTAAAAGATTGATATGTTGTCTTGTAAAATTTGTTAATAAAATTAATTTTTTAAAAAAGAAACCCCTATGATAGGTTTGCCTTAGAGTTGGCAAAATTTGGAAACAACTTGAAGGTACACAACAACAAAGGCACTCAAGCTTTCTGACAGACCAGGTGGAATAAATGCCAAACTACGAATCTCAGGATTCTACAGAATGGAGCCAAGACAATTAAAGTGGTGTCAAACTGCTTTATTTTTGCAGTGTGGAAGAGCTGTAGAGTTTATTTATTATGCTAAAGAGATTCCCCAGTTTAATACAGATTAGTAGGGTAAACAGGGGCTACATGCAGTAGCCCAAGGCTGTTTCTGCCTTGGGCTTTCTTTTTTTCAGGCAAAAAAGCAGGATTGCATTGCCTCTAAAAACCTCTAGAATTGGTGAGCTACCTCTAAAATAAATTTCACAAGACTGCCCCTTATAACACTAAAAGTGTCACCTGCTCTAGATACCTGTAAGATATTATGAGAGTTGAATATGAAAAGGAAAGGGATGGGTGGGAAAAGAATCTAGCAGCCCCTTTAAGACTAACTGTATATTTTAGCATGGACTTTTATAGATTTCAGCCCACTTCCTCAGATGAATTGATAATGTACAACTGAAACCGCAGGGATTTTAGAAGTTACATAGTTCTGGGTGATGGGTAGGATCAAAGTGCAAAGGGAAAGAGAAAGACACAAACTATAAAACTAACCATAAGCTTTGAAAGAGTTGTGTAAAATGATACAGGTCTGTCAAGCAGCTGGCTTGTTAGTCATGAGATATCAAAGAAATACATTCTGCTTATCCCAAAGCAAGGGAAGCCTTGAAGTTCCCTTGAAGTAGGAACATTTTCTTTTGTCGCATGTGCACTTGTGATGAGAACCATATATTAACGAGAAACACTTATTGCAGTTCATAATTCTGCTGATGGGTTGGAAATTATGAACACATCCCAAGCCAGCTGTTTCTCTTTCCAATCTTCCTTTAAATAGTTTTTGATCCATATGTGAATACTTGTTAAGGGAGGGATAACCTTTAAGTTAAGGAAGGATGTATGGTAGAGCTAGTGTGACGTAGTGGTCTGAGTGTTAGACTAAGGTGCAAATCCCTACTCAATCCTAGAAATTACTTGAAGGCATACAACAACAACAACAACAACAACAACAACAACAACAGCAAAGGGATTTTGGGCAAGGGGGAGTCATGTTGCAGTTCATTAGCATCTTATTCACTAATTTCCATTTTAAAAGGAATATTTTAATCCTTACTGAGAAACATTTCCCCTTCTAAAGCTTGTCGCACTTGTATGTTCATATCAGCCTTTTGACTGTACCACTAAAATCATGGAGGCAATATACTGTAATCTGCTGTAACTTCTCTGAGGTGGCCCCATTATTGTAAAATGCTTCAAATGGGTCTTAAACATTGGTTGTTCCAGGCTGCTTTTAATTTATACTTTTTGTGCACTGCTTTATACTGTTGTGGGTATTTTAAATTTTGTTTAATTTAATTAATTGTCCATTTAATTTTATTTTAAGTTTTAAAAAGTTTTATTCAGGGAACTACCTAGGGCAGGCTTTATCTCAAAAGGTACTATAAAGGTATTTTAAACAAAAGCTTCAGAAATGTGTCATTGATCGTTTGATGTGTCTTGGTATCCTCGCTAGATTTATGACAAGGCTTAAAAAGTAAAGTGTACAAATGCTCTCAAAATACCCCAGCGCATTACCTTTTCAACCTTGAACAAAAGATTTAATGACAAAATTTCAAGGTACTTTAGGAGCATCTGTTGTGGTTACTTCAATACACACACACACACAGGTCTCTAAATCTTGCTGAGTAAGATTATGTGTCTGTGCCCTTCCCTGTCTCTCCTCCTGAAATATCAAACCGTGCACCTGCCTGCATACTTTGTTGTGGGGAAACACCACAAAACCACACAACACCATCAGCACTCACTCAGCAGGTGCAGTCCTAGCTATAAATACAGCTGCCAAAGGTACCAGTGGTGTTCTGTAGCATTGTTCTGAGGACAAAGAACAGAGTTTGGAAGAGTTCCTTATTTTGGAGTATAACTTGCAAGATTGCCCCAGCCAGTATGGACCGTGTGTTTGGGGGAATCCTGGGAATTGCATACAAAAACAATAACTTTCCCAAAGCTGTTATAAACACTCTAGAAGGCCTTGATCTGCCCTGTCTGCCACCCAAGCCTAGCATTCCTGGCAAGTGGGAGGGAGGGAGACAGAAAAGATGATGTGACTCTAGAAGGTTGATCAGAACAAGGAGGAAAGGAAGTGTGCACAGCAAAAACAACATAGTCTAACATACCAAAGGGATTAGCATTAAATCATACAATATGACACAAGAAAATTTACTGGTGTTGATAGTTTTCTAGGCTGAACTCAATGCACATCGAAGAAGTAAAGAAGTGTAGAAGTAATCACCATTGGTTTTGACAAAACTAATTTCAAGTTGTAGCGCATAGGCTGCAGTCCAATCATCCCAAAATCTATGTTTTTCTGGGATCTGATCAACATCCATTAGTCCAGCATGGTGTCTCCAAAAACAAACAAACAAACAAACAAAACCAACAACAATTATGTAGATGCTGAATTAGGCTTTGCTTTTTCTTTCTTCTCAGTTTGCCTTATACCAACTGAGACCAATTGTCTATCTAGCTCAGTATTGTCTGCTCTGACAGGCAGAGGTCTTTCCCATCACCTGCTACTAGAGTCTTTTAACTAAAGCTGCCAGACATTTGAACCTGAGATCTAAGACTTTCTACCGCAAGTGGCAACACATCAGGAATGGCAAGTCATGCCACACTTCTCCTTGCCAGGAGAAACTTCCACCATTGTCATAGCTTCAAAGAGCCCAGGAGTCCTGAAAGCCAGGCACCACAGATGAGAGCTGCTGGGGGACAGTAGTGGCTCCCATGTCAGTAAGGTAGTGAATCTCATCTGAGTTTTAATCTGAACATTAAAAGAGCTGTTCAAGGTGCCAGACTATAACTATGACTTTTTAGGAACTAAGGATAAGGAGGCTTGGAGATACCTTATCCACAGGGTTGCCATGGGATGCGATCAACCCAAGGGTGGTTAACAAAAATAAAATAATCTTGATTGGATACATTGACACACTGAGAAGAACTGCCACTATTCTTGCACAGGTGGTTGTTCAGGGCATCCTGCCCATAGTGTCCAGTTTTGGGACCCGTGGACTCTATTGAGCAGAGCTTGTGGGTTCCCATGGCAAACAGGAAGGGTATGGTTTGACACTGATGCTTAAAACTTGTTCGTGTTCTCCTCTCTGTGATCTGTGGTTTTTCCCCTGGTTTTCTAGCCACTAAGTGTACAAGCAACACACTCATGCAGAAGACCTTCTCTTGAGGTAAGTCAAGTCAGTGATTTTATTTACTGGGAAATTAAACATAACAGAATGTGAAAGTCTGCCCCTTCATTCTGGTTGAGCTGCAGCGGTTCCCAAGACAGAAGATTGGGTTGCAGAAGCACTGGAGAATGCAACTTGTTACGGCTGAAGGAGGACCCTCCTGCTGCCAACTCAGGAGATTTCAAATGGACTGACAAATAAGTGGCAGTATGCTCCATAGCTTGTGTCGCCCAGTCTTGAGATCTGTGGCCATTTTTCTGAATATGTTTCTCAGTGTGCTCCTCCCTAGGCATTATATATACCTAGCTTTCAAATGAAAAAAAAGTTGAGCTGTTCTTTAACGCTTGTAGAACCCAAGACAAAATGTTCAGTAAAAAGTCTGTCCAGTCATTTTGTGAGAAACAAACCTGCTGTCACATCATAGTGTGCCTGGCCAATGAGTGAAATCTGTGACTGTGACAATACAGCGATGGCATTTCAGAAGCAGTGCTAGCCATAGAGATTAATGCAGAGTTACCATTTGTCTATGGAAAGGACTCCCAGTTTAATTTGGAAGTTTTAGTGATGGTGGAGGAGGAAATCTATCTTCGTGACACAGTATTTACTACTCATAGAAAACAACTAAGAAATCCAACATTTTAGTTAAGTTGTAATCAAGCCGCAGCATATCCAGCTCTGAACAAGGAGTAGCAGTAAGAGTCCATACTCTTGCTAATTTAGGTCTCAATGTCATAGAAAAAAGTGGGGAAGGAAAGAAAAATCTTTGGTAAGTTAATAAACACTAAACTACATGATATAGTGGTTTGATTGTTGCACTAGGACTCTGGAGAGCAAGGTTCCAATCCTGGCTCAGCCATGAAAATGTACTGGGTGGCCTTAGGCAAGTCACACTCTCTCAGCCTCAAGGGAAGGCAATGGCAAACCTCCTCTGAATAAATCTTGCCAATAGGTTTGTGTTAGGGTCACCATAAGTCAGAAACAGCTTGAAGGCACACAACAACAACAACTAATATAAGTTTATCTAGTCCTTACTAGACAAATACTTCAGGGCTTCTGCAGTATCCTTGTCTTTATCTAAGAGTAAGTAGGTCTCATCAACATAGTGATGAGACCCAGCCCCCAAACTTCAAATCAGATCCCTGTATTTTAATGTAGGTATTGAAAAATGTAGCAGCCAAAATAGATCCTTGTGAATGATAACTATACCTTGGTGAGTATTCAATCATATAATAGTGGAACCCCTGCAAATCTAAGCCTCCCATTTTCATATTGACTTGATGCTCTAGATTAGGATATTAGTTGAGGGCATCAAATGCCGCTGAGAAGTCCAGCAAGATTAACAAGGACACACTTATGTTGTCCAGTTCTCAGAATAGGTCATCTACCAAGGTGCTTAAGCCTCAAATCAGGTCAGAACCCAGACAGAGAAATAAAATAACCATCTTTATCCAAGAAGGCCTGGGGTTGCATTGAAACACCTCATACCAGGCCATTACTTTGAAAAGGAAGATTGGAGGGAAGGACTGGTAATAATCCAAGGTGATGGAACCAGTGATGGTGTCTTAAACAGTAGATCTCACCACAGTTTAATTTTTGAGGAAGTGGGAAACTATCCTCTTTCAAAGAGGTTTTTAAAAGGTCCACCGTCCAATGCCCTGCTATCCAGCTCTTATTAGTCAGGATGGCAATGTCCCACCCAAAAGGTGGTTTACTCCTCCAAGCACCTGGTTCATGTGCTCAGGCTCAACAAGGTGAAGATCATCCATCAAAAATCAGCCGAGTATGCAGAATATCATTTATTTGAATATTAAGGCTTTTATGCTCTTGAATTTATTGCTTTTTGTAGTTTATATTTTGAATTTATTTGTACACTGCTCAAAGAACTATAGCTATTGTTCAGTCTCATAGTTAGATACATAGAAAGATGCACATGACTACTGCTTAAAGCTCATGCTGTGTTTTTGGGAATTTTTTAAGTTCATCATGCTCAACTTTTCTTCCTTGTACTAACAATGCCTCCTGTGTGTTTGCTGCATGTTTTTAAAAAACCTCTCCTTCCTTGTAAACGGCACTGAGGTCACCTGGTGCTTTCTGCTGTCTAATAGCACACCATCTCTCACTGTGAATATATATTGATGGAAGTTTGCTTCTTTCGTGTTAGAGAAGTAGTATTACATTGTCTTCCCAAATGATAAACTCTTTTAACATGGGCTCCTGACATCTGGACAGCAACCAGAGTGGGTTTTCGCTTGTAGAGCAGCCAATTAACTTGACAGAGGCTGCTTCATTTTGAACTAATGTTCAAGCAGTTACAGCGCTCTCAACCCGGGTTATTTTTGCAACCAAAGATCCCCTTTTACTGTGCTGGATTTATTAGATGCTCCTTAGTTTTTGCTCTTTTTTTGTGTTTGTCATTTAAAGATTATCAGGCCCCCAAATAGTAAATAACATTTTGTGTTTTCCTTGTGGGAAAATAATGAGTTTTGAAGGTTCCCATTTTCATTCCCTTCTTGCGGCTTAAAAAAGATGATCTTAGCCCTTCCCAGCTCAAGCGCTGCCTCTGTAGATACTCCTCGCCCCTCCACCTGCTGCTCCCAAGGGCTTCAAGTTCTGCCTCTGCAGTGCTTCTGACCTCTGCCAACCAAAGGAGTGAAAATGAATTATAGATAACCGCTAATTGCCAGTGTGTGAATGTTGCTCCCTAGACTCGACAGTCTTCATCCAACTTCTTGGATATGTGCACAAATTGAGTGCCCAACAGTGACAAAGCACTTCTAGGACTTCACCCCCAATCCCGAAGGGTCCCTAAAACAAGAAATGCGTGGGGTGGACAAGCAACAGGCAAGATAGTGGGTATTTGCTTTGTGTGTGCTATATTCCCATCCTGGACCACCATGACGGTGGCCATGGGTGTCTTCCATTTGAAGGTTTTCTCTTTGAAGGTATGTGAAGTATGGCTTAAAATTAAAAGTACTGTATATACTCATGTATAAGTCTGGAAATTTTAGTCAAAAAATTGACCCAAAAAACCTGAGTCGACTTATCCATGGGCCAATGTAAGCATTGTACTTTAACTCTTACTTTAAAAAGGAACCATGCCCTGGTGAAAGGTAAGAGTGTGATCTGTTCTGGAAGCACTGAACACCCCCCCCCCCCCAGACATCTATCAAGGTTTAGGGTGAGCACAAACGTTTGTGCCTGCTGGGATTTTCTAAGTTCTTTGGCACTGTTTTCCTTTGCCTTATCTTTTAGAGCCTTTGTTATGTGCCCCTAGGTTTTACCCTTGACTTATCCATGAGTCATAGCAAAATCCATAATTTTGGCCCCCAAACTTGCCCTCGACTTATACATGAGGTCATCTTATAGTCGAGTATATACAGTACTGTAAGAAGGGAGGGAAAGATAGGACCTTGAAGCTGCATGCTAAAAAAGTGTCTATGGATATTACTACATGCAGCTTTTAAACTGCAGTTAGACTAGGAGAAAAAGCAGCTTTGTTCTGTCCAGGAGGAATTCCAAAGTGTCTTCAATTTTGAGCATGACTAAGCCCACTGAGCGGCATGTTTGCTGTTCCCCTTCAAGAAATGCATCTGCTTTGCAGCCTGTCCTCAGTGGAAATAGGGGGAAAGGATGGATTCTAATGAATTTCTTTTTTCTTGGGGCAGCAGCAGACAAGACCTGCCTGCCCTCAAAGCTCAGGGCACATTTGTTTCTCAGAGGTGAAAGGACAGCAAACATCTTAGGCAATGGGCTGCTTGAGGACACAATGCAAATGCTGAAAGGCTTTTTCACCCTCAGTTTTAGTACAGTGGACAAATGAAAGGAATAATTTAAACATAGATTCAGTCAAGGGTTTGCTAGTAAAGTACCATTTTAAGCATTTGTCTTGCTTAAGAGTGCTGTAAGTATATTGGAAGCCAGCAAGTTCAAAGATAAAATAAATCTGGCTGACTAAATAATAAAAGTCTCCGTAATATAACTATAAATAAATCATATGAAGTGTTTTTATTTTTGTTTTGTTTTGTAATGTCCTGTATTTTCCTTGAAGTGCCTTGTCCTCCTTTCTGGCGAGGACATCTGGTCACCCTGACCTTGACTGTAGCTACAGGCAGATGGTACAGAGCCAGCAAAAACAGCAGGCTTAGAGGTTCACATCCCCTCTCAGAAGCATGCTTTACACAAAAGCAAGGCAATACCCAACAATTAGAATCATAGAATCGTAGAGTTGGTAGAGACCACAAGGGTCATAGAGTCCAAGCCCATTCTGCCATGCAGGAAATCTCAATCAAAGCATCCCCGACAGATGGCCATCCAGCCTCTGTTTGAAGACCTCCAAGGAAGGAGACTCCATTCTTACTTTGGGATTTTTGTTTCTAATCAACTAACTGTTGTCTGCTACTGCTCTGTACAGAATAGAATAGGAAGCTAAAATGAAGGGAAAGAAAAGTTCTTTAAAAGGAAACGCAAGCTTCATCTCACACAGTGTGACAGATGTTGACTTAAGCCAAACCTGATGGCTGTTCCATTAATCATGTTACCATCACAAGCGGCAGGAATGAAATCCACATTTCTGCCACAATTGAATTACACCCTGTTGTGATACCTTGTGGTGATCGCAGTGGGATGTGTAAGCATCCTATACAGTGGATGATTTGTGATCAAGGTCACCAGCAGTAGGGAATTTTCTCCCAACCTGTTCCCTTGTAACAGGTGGACAACCATCTGTGTTTGGACCCTCCATCTTATACCTGTTATTCCTTGTCTTTTGTCTGTCAAATCCCTTTGCACGCACATATTTACCCAAAAGCTTTTGTAACTGAGCTGAGGCATCGACTTATTTAAGGCCTAGTACAAATCAGATCTGTAATATGGGCACAATAGCCTCTCCCATCCGTAATACAATGATGGACAATGCTATCAGATTGTGTATTTATTACCTGCTCCCAGCACAAGAAGCATTTACGCAGGAATTTAAAAAGCAATAAATTTCTTCTTTCAGAAGGAAGGTGATTTGACGGCAAACAGCTTCCTTCATTTCTGTATGTTTATTTCCTTGAAAGGAAGGGACAAACAAGAGGCAGATCACGTAAGAATAAATTCCTGGATTTCCCCATGGTCTTCTAAGGAGGCAAATCTTTGGTCTTGGAAACTGGCCTACAGACAAAAGTGTGAGTCAATCAAGAATGTTCTTAGTTATTTGTACAAATTCCTGGCTCCTACATTGGGCAACGTGCAACTGAAGGGCTGCTTGCTCCTGAAGGCTGTTTTGAGGCCCCTGGCTTCTTCTTTTCCCCCCCAGCTCTGGGGGGAAAAAGTGTTAATTTCGCTTCTAGGACTCCTACAGCATTGGCATTTCACTTTTTTTGATAAACAACAGCCAACCCAACATTGCTAAACATTCAACAATACTTGTTTTTTAACCCCCGAAGTGATTTAGTAACTACTCTCTACCTCCTTTCAACCATTACTTGGCATTTCTGGCAGTCCATGTGGCTTCAGAGGGCCAAGGATAGACATTTGACCGTCCAGATGTGCCAAAGTGAGAGGCAGCGTGGCGTAACGGTTTGAATGTTGGATTGTGACTCTGGAGACAAAGGTTCGAGTCCAAGCTTGGCCATGTAAGCCCACTGGGTGACCTTCTCTTCTCCAGGATAAACATACCCAGCTCCCTACGTCCTCATAGGGATCTATGGTTTCCAGACCCTTCACTGTTTTGGTCTCCCTCCTCTGGACACGCTTCAGCTTCTCAACATCCCCTTTGAATTGCGTTGCCCAGAACTGGACACAGTAATGTTCCAGGTGAGGCCTCACCAAAGCAGTTTAGAGTGGCACTATTACTTCCCTTGAGACACTATACCGCAATAGAGTCCTCGTCTCTACTTTAAAAGGGCCTTTTTCAATTGTTGTGTGCCTTCAACTTGTTTCTGACTTTTGGCAATCCTGTCACAGGGTTTTCTTGGCAAGGTTTGTGCAGAGGGTGTTTGCCATTGCCATCCTGGTGATAATTAGGAGCTCTGGTGGCTCAGTGGTTAAATGCCAGTGCTTCAGCCACTCACTCACAAACCACAAGGCTGTGAGTCCAATACCAGCCAGGGGCTCAGGGTCAGCTTGGCATCCTTCTCTTGGTCGCCAAAATGAATACCCAGCTTATTGGAGACAGTTGGCTTACACTTTATAAACCGCTTAGGGAGTGCATAAGAGTGCTGATAAGCGGTATATAAATGTACTTGCTATTGCCTAAGCCAGTGATGGTGAACCTATGGCACGCGTGCCAGAGGTGGCACTCAGAGCCCTCTCTGTGGGCACACATATTGTCGCCCTAGCACAGAGTTTGCCAGAGTTTCTTACTAGAAAGCCAGAGGGATGTGGCACTTTGCAATAAATAAGTGGGGTCCGGGTTGCAGTTTGGGCACTCGGTCTGTAAAAGGTTCTCCATTATATGGCCTAAGCTGAACCTGAGAGTAGTAGTTTGAGCGTTAAGACTATGGCTCTGGAGAACCGGGTTCGAATCCCCACTGAGCCATGGAAACCCGCTGGATGACTTTGGGCAGGTCACACTCTCTCAGCCTCAGGGGAAGGCAATGGCAAACCCTCTCTGAAGAAACCTGCCAAGGAAACCCTGTGGTAGGGCGAAACGACTTGAAGGCACACAACAACAACAACAACAACAACAACTGATTCTATCAACCTATCAGATAGCTGTTGTTGTGTGTCTTCACGTCGTTTCCGACTTATGGGGACCCTAAGGCGACCCTCTCATGGGGGTTTTCTTGGCAAGACTTGTTCAGAGGGTTTTT
The DNA here is from genome assembly GCA_023333645.1 of Sceloporus occidentalis. Classification (NCBI taxonomy): domain Eukaryota; kingdom Metazoa; phylum Chordata; class Lepidosauria; order Squamata; family Phrynosomatidae; genus Sceloporus; species Sceloporus occidentalis. Next base: position 211,311,944 of record JALMGF010000001.1, read on the forward strand.
TGCCTTTGCCTCCCTCTGAGGCTGAGAGAGTGTGACTCGCAAAATGGCTGAGGAGGCGGGAATCCAACCCTGGCCTCCAGCGTCACAGTCCAACGCTCAGACTATGACGTCACAATGGCTCTAACACCAAATTGGAAGCGAAGGCTCGTCCTGAGCGAGGGACGTCGAAGTATGTCCTCGGCGGGCACCCGTAGAGAGAGGGGCGTGGCCAAGCGAGAGCGCGCCCCCTTTCCCGAGAAGCCTTGCGCGTTTGCTTCGGTCGAGGAAGAGGAGGTGGTTGCTGTTGCTCCTAATCATGTTCCGCATCGAGGGCTTGGGCCCCAAGTTGGACCCGGAGGAGCTGAAGCGGAAGATGCGCGAGGACGTCCTCTCCTCGGTCCGCACCTTCCTCCTCTACGTGGCCGTTTTGCGCCTGAGTGAGTGACCGGGGGCGGGGCCAACAAGGGGGCGTGGCACGCTGGTCAAGGGGCGGGGCTCGCGCGCAGGAGTCACGTGGCCGGAGGAGTGGCGGTTAAAACCGTTAATCGGAAAGGGGGCGGGGACTCCTGCAACCTCCTCCTCCTCCTCACCATAAATAGGACTACAACTCCCAGCATTCCTCTCCACTGGCGAGAGACGTACTAAAAGGAAGGACAGTACTTGCCCATGGAGAAACCATACTTGCCCATGCAGAATCGTTGGAGAACTCTTGCCCATAGGGAATCATGGTGATTCCCTATGGACAAGTATTCCCTATGGGCAAGTATTCTCCAATGAGTCTCTGTGTTGTAGTGTCTGTACATCCCCAATGGTCATGCTGAAGATTGTCTGTCACCCAGCCATATCTGGAGGCAGTGGCATCCTTAGAGTTGGTGCAGTAATTCATGGTGTCACCGTCCCATTGGCCTCACATTTCACACCATACAGACTCCTTAGCCATGCTTTTCCCCATCAATGTTACTTATAAGTCATAATTCCCATATGCCACTGAGTGTCATGCTAATAGTTAATGATGATGATGATAATAATAATAATAATAATAACAACATATTTCTTACCCGCCTCTCCTCACGGCTTGAGGCAGGTTACTACACAGTTAAGACACAATCGTTGCATAAAACACACATATTAAGAGGTCTACACAATGTTTATATCACACAGTGCGTAGAAGGGTGGTTAAATATAAAACTCATGTTTAAAACTCATGCTTGAAACCTGCCTGGAAGAGACACCCCCCAGTGATGCCACTCTTAACACTTAGCCAGAGCAGTTAAAGCGGTCCCAAACTGGATTATCCCTGCAGTGTATTTTGGACCTTAGTGTAACCCCAGACCATAAGATTGTAAACATGATGAACATGTTTCCAAATCTGAGAATGCTCGGACCTTGAGCCTACAGAGTTCGGGGGAACTGGGAAACGGTAGGCATGCACCTCTCACTAGATGTGGGAATTGTGCTATGAGGATTTGAAGGACTGGTTTCAAAAGATTCGACTGAATTATTATTATTATAATATTATTATTATTATGCATTTAACAGTAATAGGCAGATACAGATAACCGGATTTTGTCGGGAGAGGGAAAGTAGCAGTAGTGGGCAGTTGTGTTTAAAATGAATATATAGCTGCAAAAAATCCCTTTGCATACTGATATTCCAGACTAACATGGCTATGTTTGAATTCTGCCCCGTGTAGATTTGGATTTAAGGGGTCGTTCAGATGTTGTTTTTGTTAGTGCGCCTATGCCAGCAGGGATGTAGCCAGGATTTTAGGAAGGGGGGGGGGGGTCCAGACTAAGTGCCACCATTATAATGGGGCTTGGGCGCAGCGGCGCAGCAGCACGCACCATTCATTTTTCGAATGGAAGGGTGGGGGGTCCAGACCCCAAGAACCCCCCCCCCCCCTTGGCTACATCCCTGATGCCAGTGATGGCAAACGTTTTAGAGAACGAGTGCCCAAACTGCAACCCAAAACCACTCGGATATTGCAAAGTGCCATGTTCCTCTGACTTTCTAGTAACAAACTCTGGTGAACCATGTGCTGAGGTGAAGGAGAGGGCTCTGAGGGCCACTTCTGGCACTTGTGCCATAGGTTCGCCACCACTGGCCTATGCAAAAATCTCATGGGTTCTGGTTTTGTTGCTCACACTGTTGGAACCACATCTCTGTGAGGTCTGTAGCTCACAATGGCCTGTTACAGACTGCCAAAATAAAGCTGCTTCGGGTCTCTTTGGAGGCATGCTGTTTAAATGATGCATGCACCCTAAGAATCCAGAAGCTGCACCAAAGCTGCACTCCAGTGCTTAGGAATGGAGTGTGGCTTTGGCGCGACCTCCGGACTCTTAGGACCCATGCATCATTTAAACAGCATACCTCCAAAGAGACCCGAAGCAGCTTTATTTTGGCAGTCTGTAACAGCACTGCAAATAAAGTCAGTGGTGCGGATGTATTTGAAACATGTTCAAGGTATGCAGCATTTTATCCTGGTTTATCCCAGGTCTATCCACATTGGTTATTCACAGAGCCGACAATGCCAGTATTTTAGGAAAACCCAGGGGGAGGGGAGGGGACCCGTGATGGATTATCCCAGGTTAAATGGTGTTTTTGGCAGCTCCTTCCTCAACTTAATTGAATGCATTCAAAATGCATGTGAATATCAGAGATTCAACCCAGATTCTATTGGGATTATTTTCATCATCTGAATAACTCCTAAGTCAAAATCTAATAGTGAGAATGATGGGTGGTTTCGGTAATGGGAAAATAATTAAATCTATTGCCATGTTAGGAGATGTTATATAAGGGACATTTCAGGTGAGGTAAGATTTAAAACAGTAACTGTGCTCTGTGAATTGATTGTAATTATTAGAACTGAATTATGAAACTGTGTGTGTAACTCGAATGTTTAATTTGTTTTACTGATGATAAAAGCATGAAATTTATTGTTACAATCGTGACAAGTGTGTGTTTCTTCAGCTCCCTACATTTTAAAGAAGCTGGACAGCATATGAAAACAGAGGAGCTTCATGGATGGCCTGCGTGGAAGACCAGGTGGACTGTGGCTGCCATGCTACTGAATAGGCTGCAGTGAAGAGGCTCCATATCCTGACAAACTGATCCACACATTTCTTTAGCCTGGGAAGCTATAGAAGAGAGAAGAAGGAAAACCAATAATGTCTTGTCCTTGTTTTCTTCATGTGTCAGAATGCTCTTTCTTTACATTGTTGCAAATGTGATCTTGTTCAGAGATTATAATGAGACCTGATTTGAGGAAACTGAACTGTAAACAAAGTGCTTCCAGATTGAACTCTCTCTGTGACATGTTAGAATGGTGTTGTTTTCACTTGACTGTCTCGGTACGAAGATTATCATCATGTGAAGCTTCAGTTAATAAATCTTGAATGGCTGAAATAAAATGGAGCATACATTCTAATCATAGTGTACTGCAATGTTTACGGTCAAATCAGTGATACTGATTTTTCTGTCAAATCTTTTCCAGTTGTACCATCTGGGTGGAATCAAATTCAGTCCTATGATTGCCATGTATTAATAGAATAATACAACAACCACTGCATCGCCCTCCAGTGTTCCTTGAAACTCTACTCCTGTACAGAAGCATACTTCCACTTGAGCAGCATTGGGTTTCACCCTGTGTTCCTGTAATGCAAGATCAGATTAAGGAGAGCAGAAGCTCAATTTGGCTAGATAGGAATGGAGAACTTTACTTTGAAATCTTTTCAAAATGGAAATCCTCCACTGTTGGCCCAGATGGATGGTGCTGATTAGAAATGAGAGTATCTGGAGGACCACAAGGTTCCCCAGTGCTGGTTTAGAGCCTTTTTGAAATGAAAGATTTCAAAATCCTAAACCAGTCATTCTTTAAACATTGGTCCTCCAGCTGTTTTGGACTTCAGCTCTCAGAAGCCCCAGCCAGCTTGGCCAATAGTCAGAAATTCTGGGAGCTAAGGTCCAAAACATCTGGAGGACCATACTTCCGAAATCACTGCCCTAAATGGTATCACAGTTGAAGCTAAAACCGATTAGCCTTCCAATTTTTCTTTAGGACCACCCCTTCAAGATTAGGACTGTAATCTCCCTTGGGGGAAAAACAAGGGGAGGTTTAAGCACAGTGGGATGTATCTCTCCTGAACAGGTCTTTATGGGTGCAAATTAGATGAGAATTTAACTACTGTACATAGACCATATTTAATACTGCATTAAGTTTTTGGCCTGCAACAAGTAATTGCTGATATAATGTGTGGAGGAAGCCACCAGGTGGCAGCAAATATCTTTTCACTTAAACATTTCTAGCATGATAGCTATATACTTATTTCAACGTTCAGGTTTCCCAATTTTTTGTAGATTTCTTTGGTCAAAATTGAATTTTGATTCACAGGGCTTGTGAGGAGAACTATTAGTTTTATGCCACAATCAGTGAAGCATACCCCTACCTACTTGTCCCACACAAGATTGCCGTGTGCCTTCAAGACATTTCCGACTTATGGTGACCCTAATACGAACCTGTAATGGGTTTTATTGGCAAGTTTCTTCAGAGGTGATTTGCCATTGCCCTCTTCCGAGGGTGAGGGAGTGTGACTTGCCCAAGGTCACCCAGTGGGTTTTAAAGCTTGAGTGAGGAATCGAATCCTGATCTTCAAATTGTAGTCCAATGCTCTACTAGGAGTGAGAAATGCTTCTTGTTAAGCATCAAGATAGATTAGCTGACAACTTGTTAAGAAACATCCACACATGTAAGTTCTCCTTGTGTGCATTTTTGGCCCTATGGGAATTAGTATTCCCTTTCTCCCTCTGCAGCACCCAAAGCTCCCACCCTGAAAAGCCTCTGAATCCCCAGTACAGCCATTCCCTGTTTTGTGGGGAGTGAGCAGCATTGCAGAAGTGTCTGGCTATGTCTCCATAGTCAGATGCAAAATGATGATATCAGTGCTGAGGTTCACCGGGGTCCTCAGCACTGCTGTAATCATATTGTGTCTAGTTATGAGGGTGTAGCTATATGCTTCTGTGATTCTGTCTGCTTTTCACAGAGTAGGAAAGATCCATGCTGGGGCTTCAGAGACTATTCAGTAACTTGGGGTAGTGGTGTATGGATCAGTGCAGTTTAGGTATAGCGCCCGAGGGACCTGTTATACTACACTGAGCATTGCAGCATAGCCAAGTGTGGGATTATGGGACTTGCAATCTGAAAACATCCAGAGGGCCACAGTTACCCCACCCCTGACATAATGTCAAAGCACTAGAAGGTGTCTTGTGTTAACTGGACCGTTCTGTGTATATCTTCTCAGAAATAAGCTTCATAAAGGTCAGTGAGACTTGTTCCCATGTACATAGGATTGCAGCCCTTTACCCCATCCTGTCTTATCTGCCAATGAAAGTAAAGGTATTCTCCATTGACAAAGTTGTCAAGTCATGTCTGATCACAGGAGGTGGTGCTCATCTCCACTACTAAGCCAAAGAGCCAGCGCTGTTAGAGACTACTCTGTGATCATGTGGCCAGCATGACTGCACAGAAATACTGTTTACCTTCCCATTGAAGTGGTACCTATATATCTACTTGTATTTGCATGCTTTTGAACTGCTAGGCTGGCAGAAGCTGGGACTAGTGATGGGAGCTCATCCCATCATGTGGCACCTGGACCTTGAACCGCCAACCTGCCAATCTTCCGATCAACAGAGTCAGTGCCTTAGCTACAGTATCCCTTGTCTGGTCTGCCAATTACAGCAGCCTATATTCATATGAAAGACATTTATTTAATTTATTTAATTTCTGCATGACACAAACAACGATTAAATGGTACAAGATCCAGGGAAGAAAAAGGTGGCAATCCTTTTAAAAATTCACCACAGGCAGTAGGTACTTTGTTGCTGTATGCCTTCAAGTTGTTTCTGACTTAGGATGACCCTAAAGTGAACCAACCACAGGTTTTTCTTGGCAAGTTTCTTCAGAGGGCATTGTTTTCCTTTGAAGCTGAAAGAGTGTGACTTGACCAATGTCACCACTGGGTTTCATGGCTGAGCTGGGAATCAAACACTGGTCACCAGAGTCATAGTCCTAATGCTCAAACCACTACAGCAAAAGGTCAAAATTATGAACTGTCAATCTTGGTTTAATTTTACAGATAAAACCGTTATAGTTGATACTTGTTGCTAAAGTAAATTTTGCCGAGAGACAGGGATCTGTTTTCAGGATGCTCTTAAATGCTGTGCTAGAGGTCTATTTGAGAGTGCTGATAAAAAGAACAATTTTAAGAAGTATTTGAGAGTGTCAGTAAAAAACAGGTTTAAAATATTTTTAAAAACATGCTTTAATTGAGCATTTGTTACATTAACTACAGGGTCAATATTAATCAGACATTCTAGAAAAGGGCATAAAAACTGCAACACTGAGCAAAAAAGAATATCAAGAGAGTGTCTTCTAGTCCTTGGCAGGTAGGAAATTAAATTACTAATTCACTGGTATCTAGTCTGTGCTCAGCTCCGATTCTATCAGAGGTCGTCAAATAATTTCTTCCTATAGGGAAAGCAGAGGAAAGATGGTGATGTCAGTTGTAGAAGCATTATGGATCCTTACCTATACATAAGAGGAGAAGCACACTATTCAGATCAATGGCAGGGGACGGGGCTTTTTACAAAGATGGAGAACTGCATTGCTATGTTAACTCTTCTGAAATAATGAATAAAGCGTAAGCTAAAAATAAGAAATTTATTTTCTGGAACTTCTTATTCTCCTTTTGTCCTGTATGTAAATGCTCCCTTGTCTGATGGTGTCACAAACTAGTAGGAACGAAGAAGATGGAGTTGCAGTCTAACAACACGAGGGGGCACATTCCCCATCCTTGCTTTACAGAATGATATAAAAAAGGGACAAGTTCCTGCTCAGAGGTACATACAATTCAGTTCCAACACAGAGAAAAAGAGGGGTCCAAAGAATATTTGCATTTATATTTTGGATTTTATTTTTCAGTCAAGGATATGAACTAGAGGTTATACCAAATGTATTAACTAGGCGCCAGGCTGTCTAGAGCAGTGCTTCTTAGCCTGTATGGACCAGAACTTTTTTTTTTCTTAATGTGCCAGCATCTGTACTGTATTTGGCTAAATATGTTCTTTCTTTGAAACCCTACAGAAAATGGCATCTGGTTATGGACTGGCGGCAGCTCATGGACCACCGTATCTACAGGACTGCACCTTCTCCACTCCGCTATAGAGCATCATACAAAAACAGGGACTTTGTTGTCAAGATGAAAGCTGGAGCCTACACACATTTTGAAAACATGTATTCCTAGAATTAAAGATGACTGTTAGAATCAAATGGATTTTAAATTTCCTGGACTTTGAAAATCTCCCAATTGCCACATGGTCAGAAGGAGGAGGGCCAGCCTGCAAAACATACCCTCCCCGTACCATCTTAACTAAGCACAAAAACATTATAAAGCAGGCATCTGACTAATATCTCCAATTGTTTTTCTCCTGTTTTATTTGTAACACCTTGCCTGAAGAAGCCATGGAGATTCGAAAGCTTGCAACAAGTATATTTGGCTGGCCAATAAAGGTATCACTGTTTGGTGAAATTTTATTTGAATTTGTTAGAATCACTGTTACCTTGCTGCTACTTCTTGTCTCCCAATGTTTGGAAATGAGCCTTCTTATTTTTATTTTGCTCCAGAACTTTAATGTTTCCCTCTGCCTGTGTTTCTCCCACCATATTTGTGGCATGACACTGGTAAATCCCCTCGTCTTCTTTTGTCAGCGGATTAATCTGCAGAGTGTTGGGTTGGAGGAGAGGAATACACGGCCACAAAGATGAAAAATGTTAAGTGTAGCAATGAAAGGGTTAGTGCATGTCAATGCAATTCTCAAATCTTACAACAGCGTGGGAACTGTGTGACCTACAGCAGCCTTTTGTGCAGTTCTTCACCGTGCCCCTGAGCCCCCATTCCCTAAAAGAAATATGTAGCCCCAAATGGAAAACATTACATGTAGAGGCCTCCTGGGTGTGCTATTCTCCACTGAAAGTCTGCTATTCTCTTTCTCTCTCACACCCGCCTTTTAAAGTCTCCAAACTTTTATGAATCTAGATATAGAAGTGACCAAGGAGCAGCTATATGGTTGAACCCAACTAAAACCCCTTGACATCTATGGGCTACCTCCGAGAAGATTTTGGATTCCAGAAGCTAGAGTCTCCAGCTGTGTTTTCAAATGTTTAAAGCTGCCATTCTCTTGGCTTTTCTAATATGACACTGCTAGGATGCACCTCGTGTCATCTAATCTAGAGTAGATCCTTGGCAGATGCACACTCCTGTCTTACAACAAGGGGCAATCTCATTTTCTCCTTCACTAGAATTTCATATGGAAAATGGCTTTGAGGAATGCTATACATCTCTTCTTTTTTAAAAGCAAGAAAACGTTTATTGAATTACACAAAACAGATGAGCTATTGTGCTGTAGTACATTTCTAATTTAAATAAATGTATTTGTTGGTCTTCTGTGGGGAATGGCTTAGAAAATATGAGGTGCAATCTAGTGGTATCATTTGTTGTTGTTTGCCTTCAAGATGTTTCTGATATATGGCAACCCCAAGGCAACCCTATCATGGGATCTTCTTGGCAGGTTTCTTCAGAGAGGGTTTGCTATTTCCATCCTCTGAGACTGAGGGAGTGTGACTTGCCCAAGGTCACCCAGTGAGTTTGCATGGCTGAGCTGGGATAATATAAGAAAGAAAAGCCAAGAGAACAGTGGCTTAAAAGTACATTTCAAGACATGGCTGGAGAATCTGAAGGAGACTGTGCCCACAGATGTCAAGAGGTTTGGGTTGGGTTCCACTATCCAGTTCTTGGTCTAATTCTGATATTGGCCTAAACGCCATTGCCAGCCCCTCCGAATCAATTTATGATTGATACATCAACACCTGAATAAATCCCATTGATTCATGGGGCCTACTCTACTTGGGACTAGCCATTGCATTTAGTTCAGTAATTCCCAAATTCTGGCCTTCCAGATGTTATGGACTTCAGCTGGTCTGACTCCCAGATCATTCCAGATCATTTGCCAAAATGGCTGAGGCTCCTGGGAGCTGACGTCCCAGACACCTAGCGGGCCAGAGTTTTGGAATCATTAATTTAGGTCAAAGTCCCTCTCCCCAGCTGAGAGCAAGCTGTCCTCCCTCCAGCAGCTGACTGTGTTGGGGCTGGAGGGCAAGATAAATGCGGGTAACATAACTAAACAGAAAAGAAAATTTACAGCGCTTTATAAATAAAGGATAATAATAATAATAATAATAATAATAATAATAATAATAATAATATGAGTGTCCTCATCCATTGTTGACATCAGTTCCACCTAGTATCAGTACACAATCCATGACAAATTAAGTACAAAGGCTTGGCTGGGAATCATGTAACCTCCACATGTTGTTGGACTGCAACTCCCAGCCTTCTTTACCATTGGCTATGCTGTCTACAGCTGCTGGGACTTTCACTGCAACCACATGTGAATGGTCACCTGATTTTCATCTCTCTCCTTCCCTAAAGGAGGCACCGCTTGCAACAGAAAAAACATTTCCCCTTTACAGTGACTGCAGTATTATTACTTCCTTCCTTTCACCACCATGGACTTACCAAAACCCAGCCTGTGCTCTCATGTTTAGAAGGACCACCTCGAACCTGGATGGCCATGTTGACTCTGTCTCCAGGCAATTCTTCTAGGAGTTTAACTCCCTTTGGGGACTCTGTTACCTGCAACATATAACAATGTGAGAATGCTTCAGTTCCAAGATCAATAACATACCTTGATCTGGGGGGCAATTTTTTGCTTGTGGGAGCCTCCAGAGGTCACAGTCACTGTCATCATCCCAAACCCTTAAACTGCATGTGTCTGGAAGTCTACTCCCGGCTTTGAAAAACAAGTGTGTGTATGTATATATATATAGTTAAGTAGCAGTGAACTACTGTTTCAAACTTTTCCGAGAAATGTGGCCTGGTTTTGGCCAGGAAAAGAGTGGTGGAATGAGTCTAGAAGTGTTGAGAGTGAATGGTCACAGTGTGCCTCATACTTTAAATACAGATTCACAAATATTAAGCTCATAATGTGACCACTCATCTCACCTTTTCTTTGGAGCTACACACTTCACATTTTCTCAGGTTGTCATATTGAATCCCTCTAACCTGTATGTGGTCAAGGTTTATCTTTGCCTGGGAGGCCGGCGCTAAAAACCACATGAAACCAAGTTGGATGAAAGGCCACAACTTTATTAGCAACAGCAAACCAGAACAGAAGGGTTGGCACAAAGCATAAGGTCAGGATTTGAAGCATCGACTAACCCCACGGTTAATTGATAAGCAGCATACCTGGTGACTGCCAGGCGTTGGGATGACCTAGGGGCTAAGGACCACCAACTAGCCGCCATCACACCAGGCACTCTCTTGTTCTCAAAGCCCCTAGTCACTGGGTGGCTTAACCATGTTGTGGCCCCCGCAATGGCCACAACGCATGCCCAGCTCGCCCCTGGGTCCCTATTGACTCCCAAACCAGTGGTCCATAGTCCTGGTAACCAAACCAACCAGATCCTAGCCTATGCTGCTGCCCCAAGTTGTGACAGAAAACCCCAAGCACCCAAGCGGTAAATGGCTGCGGGGCCTGGCCGCATGGCCCTTAAATAGGTCAAGGCCCTGCCTCCTCACCCAGGGCAGCCCAATCAATGAGCTGCCCTGGAGGACTGAAGCCTCACCATAGATGCTTCCTCCGCCCCTACAGAGTGGCGCGGGTGGAAGGGGTGGGCCCTTCCGCCCAGCCCACCAGTCAGGGCGGAGGATGGCCCCAACCCAGAAGTTGGGGCCAGGGAGCTGCACTGGCTCCCGGCAGCAAAGCAGACGGCCCGCGCAGTCAGGCAGCCGCGTTTTTGAGGTGCACCTGGACTACCTTCTACCTTCATCACTTTCTAGTGTTTTCTCAATGAGTTTCATATGCATCAAACATACTTCAGACATCCCTGCCAGGAATAAGTAGAAAGCCCAACTGCAGGTTTGTAGAGGCCAAAGTGCCACCAGTGTCCCACTCAGTAGGCTTACCAGCTGATCCAGACTGTCCTAGCAGCAGAAGCAAGTTGCTTAGCACCAGCCTTCTTGAGACAATGAATTATGTATGGCTGGACCTCGTCCTGAGGCCATTTTGTAATACTATTGGCAACGGATGGTGGCAGTGGCAGCCACAGAAGAACCCTAGCTGCATGAGTGTGGTGTTTTTGTTGTTGTTGTTGCTGTGTGCCTTTAGGTCATTTCTGATATATGGTGACCCTAAGGAGAACCTATCATGAGGTTTTCTTGGCAAGATTTGTTCAGAGGAGGTTTAGCTCAGCCTTCCCCTGGGGCTGAGAGTGTGTGAGTTGCCCAATGTCACCCAGTGATTTCCATGGCTGAAATGGACATTGAACTCGGGTCTCCAGAATCATAATCCAATACTCAAACCATTATGTCATGCTGGCATTTGTCAGCTCTGGGCAAATAAAAGGTGTGTGAATGTCAGGATGCTGGCATTTACCTGAAGGTACTAGCTGTGACCTGGTACCAAGCCTGATTTGAACCACAAAGGATAAGTTACATGAACAACTCTGGCTTTGTGGAAAAAGAAGAAGAGGAGGAGGAGGAGGAGGAGGGTGGCAGGAGGGCAGGGAGAAGTCACTGGTTAAATGCCTGAAGAGCAGTTTTCTGCAACCTGGCACCCTCCAGTGGGGTAGGACTACAACTCCCAGAACCCCATCACCTGCCTGGAAGAATACTTGGAGTTGCAGTACAACATATTTGGAGGTTAGTTTTTTGTGGGTTTTTCGGGCCATTTTCTATAAGAGTTTATTCCTGACGTTTCACCAGCATCATTCTCTGAAGATGCCAGTCACAGATGCTGGCGAAATGACAGGAATAAACCCTTATAGAACATGGCCACATAGCCTGGCAAACCCACAAAAAACTATGTATGCCAATTTGGATAGTGTTTGGTTTGGGAAAGTTTGGTTATCATGGTCATACCGGGAGAGTTACTGTCATGTTTCTAGAAAGTTGTTCCTATAAATCATTTAGGCAATTAAGAAGGGTGATTTTTAAAAACATACCTTTTTCCAAGTGATGATGGGAGTTGGGACTGCTTTGACTTCACAGGAGAGGTAGACCTGCGCTCCAGTTACATTGTGAATCCGTTTTGGTGGCACAACAATTGCAGGAGCTGGAAGAGGAGAAACAAAGAAACAAACTCCACATTTCAGAATTTCAGCTTTTCTAGAACTAAATGGATTTGAAGACGTCTGCCTTTGGCATACAGAGGTTCTATAAAGTGGGAAGCTAGTTAGCAGCAGTAATCTGTTAGTGTGTTTTTCCTAAATCTGCTTAATTCCCAGAGTTGGACTATAGCAATCAAGTAAAATGTATTAATTTACCTTACAGCTGCATTTAAATGCACTCTCTTGGAAAGTTTAAGTTCAGCAATTCTAGTTGAACAATTGGAATTTGAGCCTGGTGCAAAATGTAGATTTTTGAGAACCAAGAATTACTATTTTTTTTTTCTTTTTAAAAGTGTTCCACCCTCATGGCTGTAAAAATAAATTTGAAACCAGGTATGCAAGAAACATGTTATAACAATCTAGGTGTGAAGCTGTCCTTTCTCATGGACGCCACTCTTGGTTTTTCCCCCACCACGAATACGCCTTAATCTCATGGTTATCTCCCTGCTATCATCTACCTTTTTGTGAGAAGAAAAAATCACCCTTAACCTAGGGTTGCCATAGCGCCGGACCTCCAAACCGGGAAAAATGTAGGACAAAATTTTCAAATGTAGGACACACGGAAATGTGTCCTACATTTGAAAATTCTGTCCTACATTTCCCCTGGCGATCGCGGCGGGGAGCTGAGGCCAAGCGGCGAGGGAAAGCCTCCACTTAAGGAGGCTTTCCCTCCCTGCCTGGGCCCCGGGCCTCGCCGCGATTGGAGGCCAGGATCGGGGCCTCGCCTCGTTCCTGGCCCCCGCAGGGACCAGGAAGGGGGCGAGCAGGCCGGCGGCGATCGCCGCGGCCTCGCCTCGTTCCTGGCCCCCGTGGAGGCCAGGAAGGAGGTGAGGAGGCTGCAGGGAGGCGAGGAGGTTGGCGCGGCTGCACCCAAGAGGTGCCGCCTCCCTGCAGCATCCTCCGCCCCAGGCCTCACTGCCCTCCTTTTCCTCCGCGCGGCCATGCGCGGTGGAGGAGGAGGAGGGCAGCGAGGCCCCAGGGTTGCCCAGCAACCCCGCTGCAACCGGGCTTCTCCTGGTTTTTGGCTGCACCCGTGCCGTGACCGGGCAGGTGCCGCCAAAACCGGGAAAAACCCGGTTGCAACCGGGTTATGGCAACCCTACCTTAACCACAGTTTAGAAGTGATGGAACAAGGCTGGTTGAGCCTAGAGTGTGAATGTGTCTCTCTCCCCTACAATCACACAGTTTGAAGAACGGAGTGAAAATGTTCACTTATTAATATAAATTAGCCAGGAATTCTCTTTTGCTTTACCAAATCATGGTTTGTTGAAACAAGCCAAGATCAAACCATGTTTTCTGACCATGGCTGCATTTGCTTCAATAAAGCAAAGTTTAAATGACTTGCATGTCCCTGTTTGGATGTAGCTAATTGCAGTAGTAACAACTAGGATGTAGTTGCTTCCTTGTGGGCCTATTGGAAAGGAAAGTGAAAGCATGGTTGCACCCGAGACTAGAACAAGATCATTTAAAATTACAGATTACAGCAGTGGTTCCCAACCTTTGCTCGTGCAGATGTTTTGGAATTTAAATGCAACATGTTCTAGCCAGGATCGCCAATGGAAAATGGCGCTGGGGAGGGACCCATAACATCTAGAAGGCTGAACTTTGAGAACAATGTTATTTATCAGAATTTAGAAATATATTTTATAGGTCCATCCAAACTACTGTATATACTTGACTATAAAGTCAGCCCTATGTATAAACCGAGGGCAGGTTTTGGGGCCAAAATTATGGATTTTGATATAATCCATGGATAAGTCAAGGGTGAAACTCAGGGGCATGTAACAAAGAATCTAAAGGATAAAGCAAATGACAATAGTACCAAAGAACTTAGGCACAATTGTTTGTGCTCACACTAAAGGCTGGATGGATGAGAGAGTAGAGGTGGATCAGTGCTTCCAGGACAGATTACACTCTTGCCCTCCACCAGGAGATAGTTCCTTTATTAAAATAAGAATGAAAGTACAGCACTTATATTGACCCGTGGATAAGTCGACGTGTTTTTTTGGGGTCAGTTTTTAGACTAAAATTTCTAGACTTATACATGAGTATATACAGTGTCCCAATATTCAATTATGGTTTTCTGGCTTTTAGTCCAGACTTTAGAGGAGCTATCCAGGTGATGGACACAATCCCAAAATAAATACAGCACCCTGGCTAAAGCTCAGAATAAAATCTGGAATGGCTTCACAGCCTCCCTAACACAGAAACCATCAGCCCAATATATCACAAATAATAGCCAGCTCCATTGCTCTTGGATGAATTCTACAGTCTGGTCAACCACTAAGCCCAGAATTTTCATCACTGGAGGAAAAGATAGCAGCTGAAGTCAAACAAGAGTTTTTCAGAGCATTGAAAGCGTCGATAGGGGTGCAAAATCCGAGCCTGCAAGCTACACAAAGCTTTCTATTTTCTCGCTGATGTTTCTGATCAAAGTGATTTTTGAAGCACTTGGGAACAATATAATGGAAGCAACAACAGGATAAGCATGCATGCCACGAGCAGCAGTTCCTCTTTTCAAATCTGCTTCATTTCTCTAAAAGGCAGAATAGTGTCTGCCTTGAGCCTGTAGCACACAAAGGGAACACATTGATTCCAGGTGCCTTAATTTTTCAATATTTCCCCTTTTTATTTCACACAGAGTGCTTGCCTAGCCGTATCTATGGCAACATTTCCGAAGAATGAGAAGTCTTCTTGGAAGGGCACCCTTGCAAAAATTAAGCCAATTTTCTTCTAGTTTTTACAGACTGTGAGGAAAATGCAGACATTCTGGGTCCTCTCCACATTAGCACTATTTTTCTTTCAGATGGCAATTATCACAGGAGGATATCTATGAACCAATCTTTATGAATACACCATCACCGTTGCTCGAAACCCTCCTCTCTATTAAGCTTAACTCTTCAAAATCATGGCCTATGCTTATGCCACTGAGCTGGTACCAACACACCTGGCACACTTAAGATGTTGGGGGAATACGGAAGAGGATGCTTAGGTAGGATTTGTTTGTTTGTTTGTTTGTTTGTTAATGGATGGATGGATGGAGGGTGTGGATTTTCTTCACTGCTGGCACCTGACCCTGATCATATTGTGTTTTGAAAGAAAAAAAAATCTCAAAAAAAGAAAAGGGGACAGAGCCAAGGGAGGAGGATAAGGCCATCTGTTAGAAGATCTCCCATCTGTAAAATTACCATTGATAAATGAATATTTTCAGTAAGGCTGCTTAACTGAGTTTAGAAAGAGATGAAGCATTCCATACAGAATGCAGTGTAATTCCCTTTGGATCCAGGGATTAATACCTGCTGAGTCTCTTCTGTTTCAAGGGTTAGGGTAGACTAATGGCATAATTGTTCACATCTGCTATAAGATACAGTTGTCTCTCTGATTTAAATGTGTGTATGTGTTGTGTGTGAGAGAGAGAGAAAGAGAGAGGTTTACAGTTTTTCCATAGTGATGCTATCAAAATTAGTTGTCAAGTGGCTCGCTGTAACAACTGCATTACGTACCCCACAAATACTTTTGATTGCCTGAAGATTTGAGTTGTAAACTACAGAACTACATCCAAAACACCAGTAAAATTGTAAAACTCTTTACAATTCAGTTCTTGTTTCTTGCCTAGAGCAGGAAGAGCAGATTGCTGGCTGCTATTTTAGAGTACAGGAGTCCACCTTTATCCACAGTTTTGCTTTCCATAGTTTGCCGTGGTCATCCAGAGTCTGAAAATTTAAGATAGCCCCTATCTGCTGTTTTGCTCGCTGAGGTCCAAAAACATGATATGTATAGGGTTTAGTATTATCCAGAGTGTCAGGCATCCACAGGGAATCTTGAAACGTATTCCCAATGAATAAGGAAGAGCCTACTGGCCTGTACTGCATGGATCCAATATAGCTCTTCCTATTTTTGCAAATCTTGAGAGATCCTGTATTCTCAGGACTTTCCTGTATAAAAGCACTCGGCCATAGAAATTGATTTTACTCCCTCGCATCATGTGTTATGCTACCACTCTGCCCATTGTTTATGCTGTTATTAATAATTTAGTTTAAATTAATTTTAATTGTGACATGTTTAATTCTTTTTAGGGGGGTATTGTAATATTATATGTACTAAGTATTGTATGTTGAATACTTTTAACTATGTTAACCGCTTTGATTGTTTTATTACAGAAAGCAGGATACAAATAAGTTTTATTATTTATTTATTTATTTATTTCCAGATAATTTTCCAGATATTGTCCTGCATGGTCAGGCTGCACGAGAAATTTGGCACATCAAGGATTTCACAGCTTTTTACAAGTATTATTTACACTTGCACTTTATTCACAAAGTCAAAGAGTGAGTTTAAGAAACAGATAGTGGAATATGTCTATTTTTTACAACAATATCCCAATATATGTCATTTCTTTATGAACCAAACTATGGGCATCTTTTTTGGCCATACCATGATGATAAACTAAAAAAAACCCCTCAAACAGTGCCACTAGGGATTAGGTAGAACTGCTTGGGGGAACAGACCTGGTTATCACTTTGGTATCTTTGAAATCAAAGGCAAAAGCTGTGATTCTTCCCATGTGATCATTTTTAATTATTTTGCCTGGTAGAGCTATGTTCTATTCACACTCTGGATCTGAAAAAGGAATCATACCAACCAGAGCCCAGGTAGAACTCAATGGTCCTCAAATGTGAGTGGCCCAATTGTGCCTACCATATGTATCCTGTGGTTTTATGGGTGAGGTGGGATTACAAAACAGATTTTAGTAGTCTTTTCCCCTTATAAAAGCAATATGCTCTGTTTCTTCTGACATTCATTTTTTTATCAAAGCAATTATTTGCAATTATTTGGCATTTCTTTTTCAAGAATGCAGTGGCAACAATGCAGCTTTGATATGTAGGATTACCACTGCCCCCTCCTGAATTCGTCCCTTCTTGCTTGCTGCCCCTTACTCCTGGAACCTTCTTCCCCCACATGCACACCTCATCACTTCTCTACCCAGTTTCAAAACTGAGTTAAAGACTATGGCCTGTTACAGACTGCCAAAATAAAACTGCTTCGGGTCTCTTTGGAGGTATGCTATTTAAATGATGCATGGGTCCTAAGAGTCCAGAGGTTGTGCCAAAGCCACACTCCATTCCTAAGCACTGGAGTGCAGCTTTGGTGCAGCTTCCGGATTCTTAGGGTGCATGCATCATTTAAACAGCATACCTCCAAAGAGACCCGAAGCAGCTTTATTTTGGCAGTCTGATACAGGCCTATATTATTTAGAGAAGCATTCCCAGAGGCTAGCCCCTCTCTGACCCAGGAAGCCTCCTTTTAACCATCCATTAAGAAGCCAAGCACTTCCTCCAGTCCATCTGCCTTGGTCCAGGCCTCGAAGGTGGAGAACTGCTGGACCTGATCCCATTCCTCACCACCACTCCCTTCTCCTTTTGTGTTGTGTCTTCTTAGATTGTAAGCCTGAGGGCAGGGAACCGTCTAACTAAAAGATTGTATGTACAGCGCTGTGTAAATTTACAGCACTTTATAAATAAAGGTTAATAATAATAATAATAATAATAATAATAATAATAATAATGTTGTTCTACATTTCTGACAAATGGTTGATAATGAAAAGAGAACTAGTGAGGGCTATTTGATCTGCAGACATCCAAGTCCACATGTTTTGCTCAACCATGAAACTAGCTGGGTGGTAGGTCAGTCTAATCTATAGACCTAACGTGCTGCAGATGGTCATTTTGTAGGATAAAAGTGTGTATGTGCATCGGCGTGCCAGGAAGGGGAACTCTCATGCACAACACTCTTAGCTCCTTCAAAAAAGGCCAGGATACAAATATAATATATAATGGGCTAGATGTCAGTCGTCTGTATTTTAAAACAGTAATTGGGCCTCAATTGGTCTCAGATATCAAAACCAACTTCGAACAGATCCTTTTATCCATCCCCAGTTCTGACTACAAAGCCTTTCCCTTCTGACTGTGGCTCTGTCCATTTTGCTACATTCAGCCTTGGGACACAGAGAGCATTTCTACAGGATCCCAAAACTGGATATTTCTCCCCAGTGCCACTTTTTTGCAGCACAGAGGCCAACACAATTCTCTCCCGGCAGATATTTGCCCCAGCCCCATTACAAAAACTGAATAAAAAAGCTTTGTGCAAGGAGTTTAAACCAAGCTGAAGGCAGGCAGAATCATCCTTCATCAGGAATCATCTTTCATCATCCTAAACTCCAAGCAAAGAAAGAAAGAGCATAACTGAGGATACAGTACAATGCATCCTTTCCTCAAACTCCTCAACTACCACCATTAGCTGAATATAAGCAAATGTCATGTACACAAAATATACGCACACACCCCTGCCTACCTTTTTCTTTCTATTCTCTTGATCTAGAATTAGTATTACTATCTTGGTTCTCTGTGAACAGTGACAAACACAACTGAGACCCATCCATTTATTAGTCTAATTAGAAACTCAAATGTGTTGTCCTCTTGTGCTTAATCAACCCTCATTTAGAGTTTAATATTTGCTATTATGAACAGCAGTAACTGAAGGTTGAGATGCAAATAACTAAGTATGGCATTTTCCTGTAAAAATACCAATTTCACACCTCCTCAGACTGACAAAGGGACAAAGAACATCTAGCCTGAGAAAGCCGTACATAGCCAAGGCTTGAGATGCATTTTAACGAATAAAAATATGTAGGGAAAAACATGTATTCATTTTAAAATATGCACAGATAAAAATGTCAATATTTGAAGAAGGAACAGAGGGATGGATGAGGGGGATATGTACTGAAATATGTTCATCAGGAAAAATAAGAAATGTGTAAATGTAGAAAAACTGTGCATAATCATCTGTGAATACGTGTGTGGGATTTATAACCCTGTATGGAAATGGAATGGGAGTGAGAATGCCACTGGGATACCAATAAATGCAAATGTAAAAGGAAATTGACAGGCTTTTACATTCCTACCAGAAGGTCCAGAAAATTAACTTCATTCCCTGATTCATTTCCACCTAAACTGTGCTGCTACCCAGGCACTGATAGCTGTGCTGCTGGTAAGGTCAGGCTTTTGCTGAGGAGCCAGACTAAATTTGCCAAACAACTATGGGCAGCAGCAGCAGTGTGGGGTGACACTGGTGGAAGATCTCTCAGAGACAATGGCAGTGGCATCACTGCTAGTGCTTGTTAGTACTATGCAGAAGAATTCACAGTAACCCCCTTTTGAATGTATTTTACCATGAAAGACCTATGATGAGACAATCCAAAATAAAACAAGTGATAGTGCCAGAAGACTAGACTCCCAGGTTGGAAGGCAGTCAACTAGATACTGGCAGGGACATAGCCAGGATTTTGGGAAGGGGGGGGGGGTCCAGACTAAGTGCCACCATTATAATGGGGCTTGGGTGCGGTGGCGCAGCAGCACACACCATTCATTTTATCTAATGGAAGGGGGGGGTCCGGATCCCAAGAACCCCCCCTTGGCTACGTCCCTGATACTGGGGTAGAGCAGAGGACAACTACAAGGATCATTGTGGCTAATGGTGCAAGATTCAAGCTGAAAGGACATTCATCTGTTGATATGCTTAGAGGTGAAAGGAAGATCCGAAGCTGCACAACACATATTATAGGAACACAGAATGAGAGAAGCATGAACTAGGGGAAGCTAGATATAGTAAAACAAGAAATGGAACATATAAACATCAAAATAGTTGAGGTGAGTGAACTAAACCTGACAGAGTCAGATAATTAAGTGTTTTATTCTGGAAATGAAAATCTATGAAGAAATATGGTGGCTTTAATAGCGAGGAGAGATGTAGCAAAAGCAGTAAAAGGATATAATGTAAAGTCTGACTGAATAATGTCAACAAGACCTCAAGGAAAACCCATCAATATAATCAAAATCCAAGTTTATGCTCCAATTATGGAGGCAGAAGTAGAAAAAAAAAAGATTCTGTTTTGAAGTCCAGGAGAAAATAGACCACACACCAAAACAGGGCTTGGAATGCAAAAGTAGGAAACATGGCAGAACCAAAGATTGCTGGAAAATTTGGCCTAGAATCAAGAAATGAAGCATCAGAGTGACTGACTGAATTTTGTGAGGCTAACAGTTTGTTCATTGCAAACACATTCTACAAGCAATGAAGAGGTGACTGTGCACATGAACATCACCTGATGGCCAATATAGAAATCAAACAGATTACATAATGAAAAGCAGAAGATGGAGGAGGACAGGTTGCTTGCCTATAACTATAGTTCTTTGAGTGGTCATCCGTTACATTTCTGATATCACTTTATTTGCACAATTGCGTGTGATAATCATTCCCACAATTACTCACCATTTTCGCTTTATTTGTAGGATGCTTTAAATGTGCTTTAATCTCTCTTTAATGCTGAAGTTACCCCCAGTGTAATAAACTCTAGTGACTCTGAGTCCAGAGGATAGATAGATATAAAAGTGAACAATATGAAGCATATGGCAGTTCTGCAGATGTCATGCAGGGAAATCCCATTCAAGGATGTAGGTGAGGCTTCAGTTAACTCTAGTTGAAAGACTTCTTACTTAGGCAGGAGGCAGCTTGTCTTGTAGCTCAAATGCCAGGTATATAGTTGCTGCAATGCCTCTATAGAGAGTCTGTGTAGTAAACTTAGGCTGTCCTACCTCATAGGTGGAAATAATTCTGAAGTCTACCACCCTACAAACATCCAGGCAGTTATGGAAGAATGCTGGAAATGAACAAAAATGTCCTGTTTGAGATGGACAAAAGATAGGACCATCGGTAAGAAGGAAATATTTGGCTTAAAGAAGGCAAGGTTGATCCCCTCGCAAAGCAGACAATGAATAGTGTATAGCTTCACAGCTCTGCTGGCATTGGTGTTTGCCAACAGAAAGACTATGCACCAGTTTTGTAATGTAAAGGCAGAAGAAGCTAGTGGCTTCAAGTGTTTCTTGGATCATTAACAAAAACTCCCTAATGCAGGTGGGTGTAAAGGTGGGAGTACTTGCTCAAGAATTCCCTGCCCCATGGATTTGCTAAACAAGAAGACTCACTAAGCCATCGGAAGTGCCATTATATGGCTGCAAAGAGATGCTTAACTTAAGACAGATACAATAACTGGATAAGGTCACCAGAAAGTCCAACACATGATTGACTGTTGGAGCTGAAAGCATTCTGAGAACTCAATCCACTTATAAGCTTAAGAGCACTAAGTGAACAGCTTCTGAGCTCTGCAAAGGAAGTAAGAGAGAGAACTTCCATGCCATGGACCTGATTGTTTAGAGGTCTAGATAGCAAACTATCTCAGGTTTGGATTTGGTATTGGTCTCCAATAACAACTTCAGGAATAACAAGAGGGATAACAGCAATCACTTGGCCATCCTGGATGATCAAAATGTACTTGCTCCTGTTACGTCGAATTGTCGTCAATACTCTGGCAATAAGACCAAGAACAGATAATTACTACCATCTTCTCACTGCATATGGAGGAAGTATAACAGATCGGTCCCTTCATATTAAGGGTCATCATCAATAGCATGTCTTCCCTCCATTCCAGAGCAGATTCCTTCCCTACTGACATGGATGCCACCAGCTGCCACTGCACAAGACTACAATGAGGGCAAGACAAAGTCTCTAGATGACCTATATCTTAAGTATGTAAACTCTATGAAAATGTGGGTGGTCTTTTTTTCAATGCAGTTGCAAAATCAGTCAAATTACTTAATTCCAAAATCTGAATATAGTTGGGAGGAAGGTGGTCAAAAAGAGGCCAGACAATTTTGAAAATTAGATTTCTTTTCACCACCATTATGAATCCATAGTGAGCATCAGTCAAATCTCAAGGTTGTCCTAGCACATGTGGTTGAAGCTTGTTTTTAAATAAATGTATATCTTGTTAGAAATATCTTCTGTAACCTTTTCTCCCAGCTGACTGACCACTTTCCCTTCCAAACTGGAGGGAGGTGGAACTAGATAGGAAATTTTCTGAATCCTCTGACTGAGAAGGTAAATGTGTGGGAGTGACCAGTCAGTCCCAGATGGCAAACCTTAGCTGTTTAAAAAGCACCTTTGCATACAGTGCCAGCAGGTTTCACTGACCTTAATCTTTAGTCTGCGTAAGGTCACAAAGAAGTCTTATGAAGGAACAGTGAGAGTAGGTGGGTAACACCTGGTGGCTAAGCAGATCAAGGGTAAGTATAAGTATAAGGAAAGGAAAGACAACAAATATAATTAATGTCTAAATGTAACTTTTTTGTTAACTTTTTTCTTGTCTGTTTAAAGCTAAAAAAAAATGAAGTTCATACCTTCCCCAGTTCAGCTTTTCTCTTTGCAATGAGTACAGACTAGCCATGGATGCTAATGGCATCCATGCCAGTGTGATGGTAAATCTGCTCCAGATTTTAGTCTGAAATTTAAAGGAGCTTCTCAAGATGCTGACCTTTGGGGTTGTGCAGACAGGTGGCTAAACACCATCCGTTTTTGACCCAGTAGGAGGCTGCGGCAACCACATGGGCGGGTTTTTTTGGGTCTCTGAAAGGGTGCCATAGGTGCGCTCATGCGCCATGATGATGCCTCTTGCGTGCAGCACCGTTTAGGCGCTACGCCCAAGGGATGTCATCATGGTGTGCCTGGTGTGCATGGGTGTGCGCCAAGATGGCGCTCAGGTGCTGGAACTGTCAGAATCTACCTTCATGCAGGGATTCAGGGTGTAGTCTGCCATAAGGATTGTAGGGGTTAGGGTTATAGACACGAGGGAGGTTGCAGAAGGGAGGCCAGTGAGCAAGCTCTCTCTCTCTCTCTCTCTCTCTCTCACACACACACACATATATAGAGAGAGTTACATAGGTAGATAGAGATATAGATATGTAAACACATATATAGTATATAGAGAGATAGTAATATAGATAGGTTGATATACATGATGGGGATTAGACCAACAACACTTGCATCTAATTCTCTCAGGGAAAGGCATTCTGGGAAGGAGTTGCGGCCACCATGGGATATGCTGCGGATGATCACGTATCAGGAACTGTCAGCTGAGAGCAGAAAGCAATTGGGGCCATTCAGGCAGTTTTATGATGGAGTGATGGTTAACAGATACCCTCTATTCTGGCATCCATAGATTTCTCAGGACAGAGGAGCTTAGGAACCAAATGGCGCTGTCACAGGGCAGCTTTGATGTAGAATTCCTTTCTCTGGGATGAAGGGGGGAAAGGGGGGTTGGCTATTTGGATGGAACAGGATGAAAGGGGGAGTGAGTCTGGGGTTTTAAAATGCGGTGCCTATTGGGAGTCCTTCAGATTTAGCAAAAATGTGCTTCAGTGTATTTCTACTTTCCTTATAATAATTTTTTGTTTCTTACAATAGTTGTTGTTAAGGTCTGGTTAGAATACGCAGTTCTCACAGGAACTAGGGCTTGGAGTGTGTGAACGCTCATCCCTAGTTTGCCTGCAGGCCGGCACAAAGTGCCAGTCTGTACAGGCTCCTTTGTCCCCATAATATAAGCTGGAAGAGGTAGGGGAGAGGTCTCTCAGATGGATGGATAGACACACATTGGTCATAGTATGGATACACCATTGAACAGGTGCAGCATAACATTTTGCTTATTCAGTTCTATGTCTGCCGCTTCATGTGTCTTTTTTTTACACTCTAGCCCTTTGTATGGATGCAAGAGCTGAACAGTAAGAAAGTGGACAAGAAGAAAATAAATTCATTTGAGATGTGGTGCTGGGGAAGAGTGCTGAGGATACCATGTGCACCCAAAGACAAACAATTGGACCCTAGAAGAAATCAAGTCTGAAATCTCCCTGGAAGCCAAGATGACTAAACTGAGGTTATTGTACTTTGGCCATGTTATGAGAAGGCACAAGACTCATTAAAAAAGACAATAATGCTAGGAAAGGTGGAGGGAAGTAGAAAGAGAGGAAGGCCACATGCTAGATGGAGGGACTCTATTAAGGAGGTCACAGGTATGACTTTTCAGGAACTAAGCAGAACAATGGAGGGCAGGGAGTCTTGAAGATATCTCATCCACAGGGTTGGCATGAGTAGAGATCTACTTGAAGGTGGTTAACAACAGCAACAACAAAACACTTTGTGCACCCTCTGAAATTCCTCCAAAGCTGTCAAGTCCCGAGAAGGACTACTGCTACTGTTGCTTACCAGTTATGGATGGCGAGAGTGGGGAGACAATCCAGACATTGACAAACTGGTTCATCTTGGCTTGGAAGGGGAAAGAAATAGGAATACACTCACAGATGGAGTGTACTCTTCTATCCTTTCCCCCAATTCACTCACCTCCCCATCGGTAAGCTCACCAACAGTGGCTCCTCCTGGGGTTTGACAGGGGTGTGTGTGTGTGTGTGTGTGTGTGTGTGTGTGTGAGAGAGAGAGAGAGAGAGAGAGAGAGAGAGAGAGAGAGAGAGAAAGTGAGTGTGAGTTTTGGACATTTTGCACTTTGTGCTCTTGTCACTGAGAAGATTTTGGCCTAGGCATGACACTTAGATATAGACACAGATAAACAATGGTCTCTTTCCCTGCAGCCTATTTTACCCCAATAAAATGTATATTTTCCAATAAAACTTATATTGCTCAGACTAGATTTTTCTATCAACCCATGTGGAGAATGACATCCTAATAGATTCATTGCAGCACAAGTAGGGTTGCCATTTCACGGCAGTGAGCGGGACTTTCCGCCTTCCGGGGGGGGCGTGCATGGTCCGGTCCGGTCCGGTCCGGTCCGGTCCGGTCCGGTCCGGTCCCGTCCCGTCCCGTCCCGTCCCTCCCCGGGTGGTTCAGTGCTACCAGCGCTGCTGCCTCCCTTTTATACAGTGCTGAGCCCAGGGAGTGCAGCAGCAGCCGGGCTTGAGCTAGCAGGGGGCGGGGTCTGCTGGTCTGCCCTGCCTCTATTGGCCAGCCCTCTCAAGGAGCCAGCCCTCTACTTCCTTATTTGGGCATGCTCCAACTTCCAAGCTAAGAGGGCTTTTGCAGGCAAGCTGCTTTTTGTTCTTTTTCGTCCCTTCTTTCCCCTCCTCCTCTTCTTCTTGTTATTCCGTTTCTTTTCTTCTCCTCCTCTTCCTTTTCTTCCACTCTTCCTCCTCTCCTTTTTCTTCCTTTCTTCCTCCTCTTTTTCTTTTTTCCCTATTCTTCGTCTTTCTCCTCCTTTTCTTTCTCCTTCCCCTTTTTTCTCCTCCTCCCCCTTCCTCCTCTGCTGTTGCTGTTGTTATTGTTGTTGTTGTGTGCCCAACTCCTTTCTGACTTATGGCAACCCTGCCTCTAGCTCCCTTATTTACCCCCTTTTCTCTAAGCCCCCTTCCTCCTCTTCTCAGGGGTCCAGGGCTTCTCAAGGCTTTGCCACCATTAGAAAAGAAAAAATACTTTGCAAGGGATCTGACCCATAAATCCCCCCTAAGTTGAGACATACCTGGGGAAAAAGAGGGGGTGAGGGGTTTTGGGGGGGGGTTGGAGGGGGCAAGGAGAAGGAGGAAGGGGGATTGCTAAGAAGGCTTGGGGGTGGGAAATGTGGTTTGCAGTGGCACAAGGTACTGCCTGTGGTCTTTAAATGCTATGCACGCTTTGGAGTGGGAAATATAGTTTGCAGTGGCACAAGGTACTGCTTGTGGTCTTTAAATGCTATGCACGCTTTGGAGTGGGAAATATAGTTTGCAGTGGCACAAGGTACTGCTTGTGGTCTTTAAATGCTATGCACGCTTTGGAGTGGGAAATATAGTTTGCAGTGGCACAAGGGACTGCCTGTGGTCTTTAAATGCTATGCACGCTTGGGAGTGGGAAATATAGTTTGCAGTGGCACAAGAGACTGCCTGTGGTCTTTAAATGCTATGCACGCTTGGGAGTGGAAAATATAGTTTGCAATGGCACAAGGGACTGCGTGTGGTCTTTAAATGCTATGCACGCTTGGGAGTGGGAAATGTAGCTTGCAGTGGCACAAGGGACTGCCTGTGGTCTTGCAAATGCTGTGCCTGCTTGGGAGTGGGAAATGTAGTTGTAGAATTGGGCGGGGGGGGGGGGTGTTTGGCCAGAAAGAGAAGTACATTTCTGCCATCTGTCTAGGAATAATGCCAAAATGTCCTCCATTTTGAACATGCCTAAGAAACATGCATTTATATTAACATTTTAAAAAAAAATCAATTTTTTCATGTGTCCTCCATTTTTTAAAAGCGTGTCCTACATTTGAAAATGTTGCCCTATATTTGTCCCGGTTTGGAGGTCCTGACGTATGGCAACCCTAGGCACAAGCCTGTTTTGTCTGGGCACCAAAATACCCATTACAACAAAGAACATATATTCAGGGGCCAGTGCAAGGAGCAAATATTTCAGATTCCATTAAGGGATTTTTAAGAAGCAACCACCATCTCAAATGGGTGTCATAGTAATTTTATACATTTTGAAAAATAAATAAATAAATAAATCCCACTCACTAATAATGCAAACTTCCTGGGGCAACATTTGCAATCTGACACTTGCAGGCGGCAAACTGAAGCCCAGGATCAGCTCTTAGTCTTTCTGAAGCTGCAACACAGCATGTGTCACCCTGGGGTCTGTCATCTTAAGCCATTTCTGAGTTCATTATAGTGTCACTCTTGCTGCACAGGATATTCCATCCCCCTGAGCTTCTTGAACCTTAATTCTTCATTAGCTGATCCCCCAGTTCCTGAGTTGGACATGGAATATCCAGGGGTATGCAAATCCAGTAATACTCAGCTGGTATTCCACCAGCTAATTAGGGGCTGCATACATCACACTTGTGGTTTGAATAACAAAAGGGCCATATCTTTTTTTAACTATCAACTATAGTGAACGTCAGATATTAGAAATACCAAGCACAAAGCTCATTCTCTAAATGAATAAAGCTAAAAAATAGAAATAAGAAAAGCCGAACTGAGAAGTAACTGCCTTAGTTACCAAGGGAAATGGTGATCATACCCCAAAGCAGCATTATGAATTATTAAGAGATACACTGTTCCCATGTCCTCTGATCTCATCTTTTGCCCAAAGTGACATCAGGCATGCACGTTTCCTTCAAAAGCAGTTTCTAGCTATTATATCCACAGGAGGCAAAATGAAGAAATTATTCTTGACAGTAATGGGCAATCTGATCCTGGCTCTTCTTGAGCCCTGTCACACAATACATCCGAGGTGCACAACTCAGCAATTATATATCCACAGATGTGAAGTGTGAATTCACTAAAAATGTATTTGCAACCACGTGTCCCATACGAAGATGCCTGTCAGGGACTGCCTGCAGTATCCTATTAAACATACACAACTTTGGTGCCGTATAATGGTTGACATCCCATCCTAATGAGAGCAGATCCTTTCAATCAGTTGTTGAATGGTGAGACAACATATTGATAAATCTGGTGGATTCAATGGATCTACTCTGGTCAGGACTAAAGGAAGATTTACACAAAGGAATGAAACTGTCTTGGGGTCATGTTGTTGTTGTTGTTGTGTGCCTTCAAGTCATTTCTGTCTTACAGTGATCCTAAGGCAAATCTATCATGGGGCTTTCTGGGCAACATGAGTTCAGAAGAGGTTTGCTATTGCCTTCCCTAAAGCTGAGAGAGTGTGATTTGCCCAAGGTCACCCAGTGGGTTTCTTGACTAACTGGAGACCCAAAGTTATAGTACAATTCAGTATAAATAAAGTTTCATTTTAACCCTCCCTGCCTCACTTTTAGTCAGTGTTTCTTGAAACGGAATGAAATAAGCCTAAGAATAAATTGGTCAATTGGCATTCTGAGACCCAACTCCTCAAAGATCTTTACATAGCCCTTCATGGCTCAACCAAATTTTAATCAAACTGGGCTTTCACAAAAAACATTTTCTCCTATAGTAGTCATGAGTTCACTACCTTATGTCTGAGAATACAGACAAGATTATCACACTTCATTCTCTCCCCAATTATGGTCTTTTGCTCCCTCCCTGAAAGTATTGACTAAGAAGAAAAAGACCTTTCCACTGCAATTGTAGCACAGGGGTGAACTAACAGGTGTATTATTGGTCTTCCTAGCATAGGGTTGCTACACCAGGCTATCCTGCTCAGTCCTTCCATTGCAGTTGTATATGTCCCTTTATGACAGGGATGGATAAGTTATGATTCTCCATGTATTATTGGGTCACTCTTATCAGCTCTAGGAAGCACAGTCAGTTGTTAAGGATCATGGAAGCTTCAACACCTGGAGGTCACATTTGCTCATCTTAGACCTTGAAAGACCCACCTTGAAACACCTTGTCATACCTCCTGCTAAAGGTTGCTAACCCCTCCCTTCTTGCATGATTTTACCAAAGAATCCTGCCAAACATTGCTTTGCTCCCCTTGAATACTTCCTATGGCACCCTTGAATAATGCTGTCTTCCCCACAAACAGAAATAAATCTTCAGCTACTGTTGTCCACTAGGGCTGCCCAGGGAGGAAGTGTGTCTGACAATAGCCAAACTTTATAGTTGGAGGCAATAGTGAAACTGCAAATTCATTCCTGTACAGCTGCAGCACATCCAGACAAACTCAGTGAAATTCACACGAGTGTCAGTTTCACCAGATTCAGGATTACAGAATCATCACAGAATCAGAGAGTCACAGAGTGGGAAGGAACCATAAGGAAAATCTAGTCCAACCTCATGCCATGCAGGTGTATACAGCTAAAACTCTCCTGACAGCTGAGCATCCACCTTCGCTTTAAAGTTCTCCAAAGAAGGGGGATCCACCATACTCAGAGGCAGTTTATTCCACTATCAAATAGCTTTTACAGTATAGAATTTCTTCCTAACGTTTAGATGGGATCTCCTTTCTTAGAATTTGAATCCGTTGGTTTGTGTTCTAGACAAGCAGAAAACAGACTTCGAATCTACAGACTATATCTTCAGATATTTAAATATCATGTCACCTTCACTGGTTATTAGTTGTTCATTTCAGAGCATGCGCTGAGGTGCTGTTTTGTCTGGTACATCTAGTCCTACAATGAGTCAGATTGAGGGATCTGCCTGAGGCACCAGTTCTTTGCTATTATGAAAATGCTGCACTTTCTCAGTTATTTATTGCTGTTGTTACAGTATTTCACCACCACCACAAAGGAAAGGAATTCTGGAATTTTGTGCCTCAGGTGCTGAAATAATTTACCTGGCCTCCGGTACTAGGAACAATGTCTGGGGAGAAAGGGCACTATTTCTCTCAGGCAATGAAATGTCTTGGACCAGCCTTTGGGGCTGCAGAAATAAATCTTTTCCTCCTAAAGTCTTCCTTTTGTATAGGCTATAAACAATATGAAGATTATACAGCAGAGCATTACTGATATGCTACAGGGTTACAGCCCAGTTCCCCAAACTTTGGAAGTTTCAGTGTGCAGTGCGTCCCCAAGTTTGATTTCCTTTGAAAGGAGACCACTGGAGGTTAGTGTAATTTTGTAGCATTTGGGCGTATTCTAAAAGGTTTACAAAGGCTGAACAAGCATATGTAGGTGGAGGCACAGTACAATTTTGCCAAAGACAGCTGACCCCACTACCTCACATCAGATTTCCATAAAGGATCAGACTACATCCCAGTTCAAAGGCACCTTATAGGAGGTGCTCAATAACCTGAATGTTATTGGTAGTCCCAATAACAGAACAATCATTAAATCAATGGTATTTATACTGCTGCTCTGATTCAACAGGGCTAGCAAGTCACAAACTCTCAGCCTCAGAACCCCCATGATAGGTTCACCTTAGGGTCACTACAAGTTGAAAACAACTTAAAGACAACAAATTGAACAAACAACTGGAACATGTAGTAGCAGTAGGAATAATAATAATAATAATAATAATAATAATAATAATAATAATAGGATTTATTTATATACCACCCAATCACTGGGAATCCGAGTGGTTTACAACAGAGGGGATAATAGACGGTTCCCTGCCCTCAGGCTTACAATCTAAAAGACTCGACACAAAAGGAGAAGGGAATGGTGAGGAGGGGAGGGATCAGGTCCCGCATTCTTCTCTCCCTCTGAGGCCTGGACCAAGGCAGATGGACTGGAGGGAGGGCTCTTCTTCTTCCAGGGAGGCCTGTTGGAGCTAGCCTGCCTCTCTCTCCCTCAAGATGGTGGATGAAGGGAGGGCTTGTCTTCTTGCAAGGCAGGCCTGTTGGAGCTAGCCTGCCTCTCTCTCTCAGCAATAGGATTCAGATCAGTTTCAGATAGTATGGAAACACTGCTTGCTCATTGTTGGTGAGCCTATATTACTAGCATATATTACTATACAGTGGATCCTTGTTATACGCTGGGGTTTGGTTCCAAGATCTCCCGTGTATAAACAAATTAATTATTATTATAACAAAATCCGTGTATGCTCAAGTCCCATTAAGTATAATGACATAGCAAAATGGTGTCCCTAATAAAAAATGGAACATCAAGGTAAATTTATACTTTTTTGGAACATTTTCAAACCGTGTATGCTTAAATCCGTGTATAAAAAATCCGTGTATAAGAAGGGCCGACTGTATTACCAAATTACTATATATTACGATATATACTATCATATAAACTATATTACTGTTACTCAGCTGCTGATACTGTATGGTTTTGTGAGGATGCTGTATAATGGTATGCAAGCCCTGGTTAACTGCCTCTTTGCTAGTAGATTCTCAGCATGCATGCCAGACTGTGCTTGATATTATGTCTATCTAAATAAACTACTGTTTTCCATGCATCCATTTTTGAATTCCAAAAGGGGCATGTTTCCTCTACCTTGGCAATCCCAGTTCTACAGCACAGAAGGGCTTGCATTTTTTTCTTTTAAGAAATACACACTTGGCCACAAGGAAATAAAGAACATTAAAGAAGAGTCATCCTTAAGTGGCAGCAAGTGTACCGTTCTCACAATGTGTATTCCTCTAATAATTCCTTTGTGCGTCTGGCTTACATTTTGCTCACAAGTGGGCAAAGGCATCGAAATCAAGGACTCACTAATTCCATTGTAGATCATGTCCTCTCCTTGTTTGTGAAGCAGGACTGTTGCCAAGAAATGATCCACCAATGATGCAGCAATTAGCAGACAATAACATACAGCATTCATAGGATAAGAGTTAAAAATAAAGTTAACATCACATAAGAACACAAACAGGCTTAAAACCCAGCAGTGGGAAATATAACACAATGTCTGTAGCAGCATTCTGACATTGGCACCAATCCATAAATGATAATATCTGCTAAACGTATACTATTCTCCAGACTGTTATTCAAAGTCCCCAAAGACAATGCCCTAAATATCCATACTCAGCCTAAATGCATATAGAAGAACTCTGAATATGGCTTGACCTTGAGATCTTCTTCAGTGATCACAGTAATATAGTCCAGCAGCTTCAAGTCAGTGGGTCAATTCTCTTTTGTATGTTAATCTTCCATGGGACAAAGTTCCATCCATACTTCATATTAGTTATCAGAATATAATATGTCAGATATTTCTCTGTAGGCGGTCATGCACCAAGCTGCTGCCCTGTCCTGGTTTGTTTGCATTTTATTCTGTGGGCTTTTTATTTTATTTATTTTTAATTAATTTTATTCAAAAATTAAACACATAAACATAAACACAATATAACCAGACAGACATAAAACTATAATCATATAACCCCTTTCCCTCTTCCTCCTCCCCCATTAGGCTCCTCTCCGGAAATCACCATTGTAATGGATTTAGCAACAAGACCGAGATTTCAATTTTTTTGGACCAACACACAGGATCTAGCCTGATCTAGCCTGAGAGTTCCTGTGTGTTGGTCCAAGAAATCCGAAATCTCAGTCTTGTTGCTGGATCCATTACAACAGTGATTTCTGGAGAGGAGCCTTATGGAAGAACACTACAGCCATCGAGTAAAACATGTTTCAAGATTCTGTGCTGAAAAGAACCATGCGTGCTACCTTGAGCTCTTTGGAGGAAAGGTTGTACTGTATACAAATATAATGAATGAATGAATGAATGAATGAATGAATGAATGAATGAATGAATGGTAAGAGTAGAGACTGATTCTTTGCATCACTGAGAATTCTTGAAAGGTTGAACTAAAGGTCCTAGATGCTGAAAAGTGAGAGACAGAGGGATGGGGGAAATGGAAAAGTTGTTAGTTGGAGCTGAAGACAAGCAGAAAATTGTAGGAAATAAGAAGTTGATAGTCTTAAGCATGCTGAGCATTCTATTGAGAGGAAAATAGGATTAGACTCGAGGAAGACAGGTAAAACCAAATCACACATGCCAGGCCACAGCTTTTCAGAAAAACCTGCAGACCTTCTGAAGTTGTATAATCAGAAAGCTACTCCTTTGAAACTGCCAATAAGGAATGCCAAAAGCAACCAGAACTGGCTCTGTTATCAACATGGTATCCAAGCCAGAGCAGTTACATCAGGTTTTATCTATGAAGAGTATTTTAAACTGTTATAATAAGCCACCAACCCCTTTCATTGTTCCTGCAAATGGGCTCTTGTCACTTGGAATAGCTCTGTTGAATGATATTGTGCAGATGCAATTGTGGCAAATAATTTTTCTCTTGCCATTAGTACTGCAAAAAACAGGGTCTCACTAGTGTTCAAACTAGATTTTGCTTGTATTTCCCAGCACTTGATTTGTATGTGTTTGTTATGCAAGTTGTTTTGTGGGATGGCAAGATGCTCCCTACATTACCCACAATGTGACAATTTAGGGAATCAACTTTAACAACCCCGTCAGGCTTTTCCAGCCACAACATATGGGATTATCTTGACTTTTCTGAATTCAGCATAGATGTTCCATTGCTAATTGTCATTCAGGCAACAGGGAAAGAGAAAGGTGATCATTAGTGAAGCTGGGATCAAGGTTGTCACTCAAAAGCAAGGGAAAAGGAGAAAGATTCCTTCTACTCTGCACTGATCCCTACTCTTCTCTCATATTGTGTCATTCAACAGCTTCACCACATCAGCCCTCCTTAGTCTCTTTCAGGGAGACAGTTCCACACCTTTAATGAAGAACAGTATTATCTGTGTCATTATTAAATGGCCAAAATCCCTGCATGTGCTGTACAGAATACACGAGGCAAATGAAATACTCCAGTCTCTCATTTACAATTGTGAGAACTGCATTCTTGTTTTCACTTTATTAAAAAAACTTGAATTATCAAAGGGATGAAAATAATTGTCTTTAAATACTCCCCCCCCCCCCCCCGGGCTAATAAGCAAATAAGAGAGAGATTGAGAGACAGAGAGAGAGAGAGAATTAGACAGCTATGGAGCAACTAGAAAAATTGAGAAAAGTTCAAAGAATTTGAAGGTTTGCTAAATGTACTGTATAGTTTCACATGACACCAGTGGCCTCAACACCAAGATGAATGCATTACACCCACTCTAGGGTAAAAATATTCCCCATTCTTTTCCTCCTCCCATCTAGGCCCCAGGCCTTCCTGTACCATTCTCAATTCCAGGGTGCTTTGACTATGTTATCTTGTTCCCCCATAAATTATTAGGGAAAATGATAGACACAAGCAAGATTTACACAAGCCTAGTGGCAAGAGAGGGATGGGGATGAACAGCATCTCATAGAAGGGCCTGGCCATGAGCCTTGTAAGACTGAGCCCCATATGGCAACTGACAACTTGGAAGAACAAAGATTACCATAAGGCCTCTCCTGGTATGCCAACTTTCTACATTCTTAATTCCTTATGTTGCTGGAAGGCAAGGACCAGCCATACTTATATTGGCACTGCTACTCCCTTTGTACAGATGAATCTGTTCTGTATCTCCTGAGCAAAGTCGGTAATCTAAAAAAATGCCTCTTACCCATAAAGCTTACTACCTGTACAACCTTCATGAAACAAGACAGACCAAGACCTTGTTCTAAGAAGCAGTTGATGAAGTCATAATGCTGCATCTGGATGGCACTACTATAAACACAATGTCACAAGGGTAAATCTCTCTCTTTCAGCCAGACCTCAGCAGTAGTCAGGCGGGATACAAACGGGCAGGGGAAGACGTCTTGGAGGTGTATTCTGCTGAATACGGAGCCTCCAGACCGCCCGCCCTGGGGGTGTGGCTCAGGTGATGGGGCTTCCACATGGGGGGCAGTGAAGACGCCTCATGTGGGTCCGTTTCGGACCCGCAGTTTACAAACCGCCGCCTCGGAGGACGCTGCAAAGAGAGAGGCAGCTTCCTCACGGGCGGCCAAAAACGGGGCTTTTTTTTTCCTTTGCCGGCTGGCGGATGCGCAGCTGTGCAGTTGCAGCGCTAAGCAGTGGTGGCAGAAAGCCTATGGGCACATTTAAAGTGCCCAAGCCCCTTTAAAACTTTTCCCCCCGCTCTGCCCAAGAACAATGGTTGTCTCCTGCCAGCTGGTGATCAGCTGGTGTTGGCATCCTTGTCCACTTGCACTTTGCCAGTGTCACCAGCATCATAGATGCCTCCTCTCCTTTGGTCCCCGCGCTCTTGCTGAATCTGCAATGCACAGCTACAGCTGTCGCCACTGCCACCGCTGTCTCCCTGCCATCCCCCATCACCTCCCTTGTATATATGTAAATATTTACAGTTTTAGCGTTTTTTATTGTTAGGTGAAAATGGCACAGGAATGTGTGTAGGGGTTCACTTTAAAGTCCAAACTTTCCAAGCAGCGCATGCGTACATGTTGCTCTAGGGTTAGGGTTAGGGTTAGGGTTACAAGTCTTAAAATGCGCTGCAGCTGTGCTGCAGCTTCCACACCTGCATGGCAGCTGACGCTGCAATTAAAGCCTGACTGCAAACTGCGCATGTTCCAGGACCCCGACTCATTATGCGACGCAGCAGACATGGAGCTTTTAAATGGGCAACTTAAATTAGCGGCGTAGCAATTCTGGCGTACCGGTGCAGCAGCTTACAGACGGAGCTGCGCAGCTGCGCATCAAACGGAAAAGAAGCGGAGAAAAGCAGCACCTTTTTAATGCTGCTTCTTCCCGCTTGGGGCGTGCGGGGGGAGTGTTCATGGCGGCATTCAGGTAAGGCCCGTCTGAAGGCTCTACCTTCATGACGTCATGAATACACCCCTTTTTGCCCGTCTGTATCCCGCCTCAGTCTCTTTCTCTCAGCTAGGCTGCATCACCATGAGGTCACAATGGCCAGTCTCCCTCCTTCGCTCCTTCCTTCCTCCATATGTCATGAGTAGGTCACAATGGCAAGTCTCTTTCCTTCATATAGACATCATCAGCAATGGTCAATATCTATCTTTAAGCCAAACTGCATCAGTAAGAGGCCACAACAGCCAGTCTTTCTCCTTCAGCCAGGCTTCAGCAATGGCCAGTCCTCCTTTTTCATCTAGGTTGCATTGGCATGAGGTCATAATGGCTAGTGTCTATCCTCCAGCCAAGTTGCATCAGTAAGAGGTCACAATGGTCAGTTTCTCTCCTTCAGCCAAATGTCATAGTAAGTGAATTCTCTCATTCAGTCAGGCAGCATCACCAAGACCTCACAAAGGCTGGTTGATCTACTTCAACCAGACAGCATCAGTGGTACATCATAATGGCCACTCTTCACTCAGATGGCATCACAATGACCAGCCTCTCCTTTAAGCAGACAGCATTGGCAAAAAGTTCCCTCACTGAAGCAGGTAACAGCATGCAGGCACAATATTTGTGGCACAGTGAGAGTTAGAAACAGGTATTGTGGACTCATTCTTTTTTCCAGTGAAGGAGGCAATAGCATTGTTTCAGCACAGTGACACAGTTATCTCTCGCGGAACTTGGCAGCAGCATGTGGGCAGATAAGCGAGCAAGAAAGAAAGATATCTGGCAGCTGTGCAGACAACCTATTACCAGTTATCTGCTTAACTGTAAGTACTACAGGATGGGATAGGACTAACAGTGGATCAGATAATGGAGGTTGGCACAGGAATGGTGGTAGCAATCCACATCTAATGGACTGCCAGAACTGGACATGGTTTGAGAGATAAATAGCCAGACTACAAATGGGCATAAGAATATCACACAATGACATGATGCCCCAAATGAATGTGTGTATATATGTTTCGGTTTTCATTTTCTTGTTCTATTGTACCAATGTTAGGGGAAAGAAGGAAGC
This sequence comes from Sceloporus occidentalis, assembly GCA_023333645.1. Lineage (NCBI taxonomy): Eukaryota > Metazoa > Chordata > Lepidosauria > Squamata > Phrynosomatidae > Sceloporus > Sceloporus occidentalis. Next base: position 211,348,249 of record JALMGF010000001.1, read on the forward strand.
AGAAAATGCCCAGATAGTGATCACTGGGATACAGAAGCAACAGAGAAGGAGGAGAAAGAGAGCCAGACTAGGAGAACCAGACAGTATTTAGATAGGGGATCCTGGGGACAAGGTTATACGTAGGCTAACATAGCAATGCGTTAGCATGCTAAAGATCAGAAACACCAGCTGCTGGGGAAAGGATTTGGAAAAAGCAAGGCTAGAGGAATACGTACAGACTGAGACAGGGGGAATCTCAACATGAAATCAAAGGTGGTAAAAAGAGAGGGCATCACCTAATGTGGAAATGATATACTGCAGGAGGAAAAACAGACAAATGGTGGATGTCATTAGGATAACTGGATAAATATTCCAGCCCAGTAACAGTCAGCTTCTGAGGTTTCCAAATCTTCTGGACCTCGCTGAACAGGTGGGTATCACCAAATCCTGGCTTTTAGAACCCTCTATGGCAGTGGCTCTTGGAGCGAGGTGCTGGAGGAAACAATGACACAGAAACCCCTCTCTACAGTCTTGTTTTGGGTTGTTTTAAATCGTCTTAAATATTCACACATCTCTTCCTCTTGTAGATCCTTCCACTGGCTACCAGTTTGGGCTAGGGCTCATTACAAGCTTTTGGTCCTGGTATTTAAGGCCCTGCACTTTAACCTCCACCAGTATCTGGAAACTTGGCTAGCATGGCATGTACCAACCAGGAATTTAAAACCTACAAAGGATTACTGGTGAGTCCACCAACGCTTATCACTCTATCAAAGCTGCGAGCCTTTCAGGATCTGGCTCTGCATTTGTAGAACAGTCTTCCTTTGCACCTCTGGCTGGAGAGGAATCTTATCGACTTTCATAAAGGATTGAAGAACGTCCTCTTCAATTTGCCAGATTATGCTCCTGAGTGTGGCTAAAGTGGCTGAGAGGGGTGGTGACCAATGAGATTTTGTTGTTAGTATATTAGTATATTATTTTAGTATTTTAGTACTTTAGTGTTGTGTTTTATCATCCATTTTTGATTAAATACATCTCATGTTCTGCCCTTTGGCAAAAAGGGTGAAACAAACAAATAAACAAACATTATTTTGCCGGGATTTCAATTGCCCTAAGAGAGTAGCAGCTTTGCAAGGGCATCACTGAGATGCAACCCAGACAAGGACTTCTTTATCCCAGGTGGAGGGTCTCGGTGGTTACCCAGGCAAGCTATTTAATTCTGAACATCACCCCAACAGCACATTTTTAAAGCTGTTAATACAGAGGAAGACTTTCATAAAAATCTATCTAATCTAATCTAATCTATCTTTATTTCAGGCAGATTTTCTATGATTATGGAAAGTGGAGATTTACAACTCAATGCAATATAAAGATTTACAACTGAATAGCTGAATGAATAAAATAATGCTGATGAATGTCTGCTAATTGATGGTGAGATCACATTTCAAAGAAGACATCTCTGAATGCAGCTTGCTGCACTGCATAGTTTGAAAGTGAAATGCATTTGATTAGTTCTCATGCAAGCAGCCTTTTTTCTTTTGTTCCCCTTTCAAGAAGATCATCCAAGCCTCTTCATAGTTGCCTGGTAACATGCCACAAACAAGACTTAGTTGTTTAAGCATTCCCAGTGTTTAATTTTTATTAAGCTTTTGCTGTGACAAACATGAGCTGAAAAGTTGTCATTATTTATGGTTGTTACGGCTGCAGCATCAAGTCCTATTGGTTTAAAAGATTCAAAATAATTGACTCATTTCTCTTAGCTTGACAAAACCTCCCACATTATCAGACAGAGGCTTATAAAGTGTAAATTCCACCTTTCTTCTATGTTCCATTTATTATTTCCCGCATTTCATGCCTGTCTGAAGAGGCATCTCAACTAATTTTTTTAAAGAGGAGTGGCAATTATTGGGAGGGGAAAGTGAAGAAAGCAAGATGTATTTTCTTTTACTAGCTTAAGCAATCTGCTTAAATTCTTCAAAAGAAAATTAATGCTCAAAACATTTCAGAACATATTTTGCTTATTTATCTTCCTTATTCAATGCCCACAGCCATGGATTTACTGAGACCGAATTAATAATATAATCGAATTATGGAAATTCCTTAATGTGAAAGCATTTTAGTAAAAGGTAGAGATAAACATTTGATAAACTTTTGTATCTGGAGAGGGTGAAGGGATTATGGCTATGGAATGAGACTGGAAGCACCTAATCAAACAAAGGATCTGAGAACCAATGTGCTAACTCCTGTTGTCTGAGATATATGCACCAACCACCCCACATTCACTCTGGTTTCAGACTGTTCTCTCCCCTCCTGAGAACCATTCTAAAGTGATTTAAACATTTTTGAACCTTGGTTTCTGCCACCAAGCAACAGTTTCAGTATAAATATTAGCCCCCCCCCCCAACTGGCCGTTGTTTAGCTTCAGTCGAGTTGCAGGCAGACACTCTGTCAGTTTACTTCGCTATATACACTCAATACGCTCGCCGCCCCCACTTGCTGTGGGAGCTATTGTGTCCTGGCTCCATTCCAGACCCTCTTCGATAGGAATCAAGATCCGTCTACGTAATGTATTACCATTAGCAAGGCCCTACATCCATTCACCTCCCACTTTTGTTTCCTAGTTCTTGCATATGTGCATGAACATATGTGTATTTGCTCATTCCCCTTAATAAAACTTAAAAACCATTTTGAAACACCTCTGGAGTTCTGCGTGATTGCAGATCTGGTATAGCTGAGCTGGTTCCTGAGGTCACTGTTGCGCCAACCGAACTATATCTCTCCTTTGAGATAAGTACCAAATTCTCCTAAAAAGAATAGCAGTTGTGGGGGTCCTCCCTGGACCCCAGCAATTTGGGTAACATCATCCACTGACACTCCAATCCATGGCCTGCCAATACAGCCGGCCAGCTGTACCTACATGCATTTGAACAGACATACCTCTGATAATTAAATTTCTTAACCCCTGTCTATGTTCACTGAAACACCAAAGTTGGTGATTGCGGATCCTCTTATCAAGGTGCAAACAGACGCCATCTCTGAAGATGGAGCCAAAAATATCCAGAACCAGTTCCATCCTGCCCTCTCACAATTGGATATAGAGTGCAGTAGCAGGCATATCCAAAGGCAGTACTAAGCAACACTTATTAAGCCAATCCAGCAAGGAGCAGAAATGAGAGGCACCAAATAGAGACAAAGTCTGAAACTGAAATACCTTTTGTTCTGTCTAGTGCATCCCAAAAGGGGTAGCATGGGTGTGAGGCGATTGCAGAAGCCTCAGATGGTTCAAAATGAAAGTGACTGAGCTGCACATCCTTGTTTGTCTTCTGGTCTCTTTCTGCCACCAGATCAAAACTTTTTATTCTGCTGCATCAGGGCATATCCCTTGCTCAGACACCATGTCAAAAGACCTTTGTTGTTGCTGGAAGGACAGCTGACTAAACAATGCATGAGATGAAAAAACGAGAAAGCCAGCCATATCAGGAGGTGATGGCACCTGAACACTCCAAACACTAATCCAGAGAATGGACTCCTTGACTGAAGTGTTGCCAAGTGTCTTTCCTTCCCTCAATTAAAGCTTTTCCTATGTTGAAGACAAAGGGCAATTCCCCATCTTCCTTCATAAATTTCAAATTCCTGTGCAATCAAAGCTTTGAAAAGATGAGTAAAAGGAAGCAAGATGATGCCACATTCACAGGGGAATTCTCACAGATGCTTTCCTGAAAGAGCCATTTGGAAGAAGGAAATAAAAGTCTTCAATGCTGAATCTACACAGGCAAAATAATACAGCTTTGCCTTGATCGCAGTCTTGTTCATGCTCCTCTCATTCAGACATGAAAAAACTTCTCTTTTTTATCTGAGGGCTTTAATCCCTACCCCCCCCCCTTTTTTTTTTTGAAAGAACCATTTTTTAAAAAAGTGTGGTTTGACCCTCACACTGGAATGGGGTGGAATCAGGCATGGGAACCAGCTGGGTGGCTAGCTGGGTAGGAGCCCTGGTGGCACAGTGGTTAAATGCCTGTACTACAGCCACTCACTCACAAACTATAAGCTTGGCTCAGCCTGGCATCCTTCTCTTGGTTGCTAAAATGAGTACCTAGCTTGTTGGGGGCAATTAGCTTACACTTTGTAAACCACTTAGGGAGTGCTAAGCAGTATGATAAGCAGTATAGAAATTACTTGCTACAGTATTACTATTGCTAGTGACTGGATGGTGGCCAAGAGTCCCTGGAGATGTACCTATGAAGCTCAGGATGGTTCAGCACCATTTTTTCTCCCCCCCCCCCCCACCCTTTTGCATTTTGGATATATATCAAGCTTTGAATCTCTGGTCTTTGAATATTTGCTTGCCTTTAGATATCCTTTTGAGTAGGGTGACCAGGGGTGGAGAGATGCTCTCATGGGGCAAGCACTATACAACAATTTCCTGGGAGTAAACACTAGTGAATTCAGTAGGACTGATGTCTATATAAGATTGCACCATATGTCATCAATGCTAAATCCACTTTCCTGGGAATTAAACTTTAAAAACGAGGCAGCAAATTAGAGGGAGGCAACACATGTGCCTTAGTATGCACCCAATCCAATGGGAATGGAACTGGCTTGTCAGAATCATGTAACACATGTGAATATGCGCATGCATGGCAGGAAGCAAAAACAAAACAAAAACCATTTTGGTTGAGTGGCCACACAGTGGGTTTCCATGGCTGAGGGGACATTTGAACCCTGTGGGGAAATACCTATATGAACACTTTAATTTAAACATTTTATTTGCCATTCTAAAAGAAAATATTCCATAATTCAGTTTTTTTCCAGAAAAATAAGGCTCCCCCCAATGCAGGGAAATCCCAATTTCACCCTAATTCCCCACCCCAACCCTATCTTTAAACCAAAGATAGTATCCCAATATCTCCTCCTCTACTCACCCTTGGTATTACCTAGAAAATAAAACGTGCCACGTGTGTCATGACTCTCACTTTCCCTGCCTCCATTCTGCCATTAGCTTGGGGAATGAGGATAGAATTCAGAGTACAATGGTATTATATTACCCATTCTCTTTTATGGCTATTTTTCAGTGGGAACAGCACAGCCTTTGCAACTAGCTTCAGTCCGAAGTGCATATTTTCCATCATATTACAAATACAATTATCTAAAGCACATTTCCTCCTTGGGTAAGATGATAACAGTTCAAATAATGTATCCATCTGTACAAAAATATAACGTCCTTGGATCTCGGTCAGGACTGACAGTTATTTTAATGGGTAATGCTGAAAGAAGTGGTTATCCCATCCACATTTAGTTGTGCATAAGCTTTGACACTTCCTTGTATAATCTTCCACTTTTCTATTTCTGTCCTTCAGGCTTTGTGTATCACGTTACTGCCAATGGACACCATCAGGATATAAACATAGTAGGAATCCATTATTAAATTTAAATATAGAAATATGTTGATTATCTTTACCAGAAGACATTTACAATTTCTAAAGAGAGAGGGGGCTAAGAACATCATGCTGCAATGTCAGTGTCATATTGTAGAAACTGTGTATGCTATCACAGGGCTCAGAGCCTTAATCTATATATCTCTCAGAAGGGGCTAGGAAGCCCCCAAATGAGCAGGGAGTGTGTGTGTGTGTGTGTGTGTGTGCGTGCGCGCGCACTTCCTTACTTTATCCTACCAGGGACTTGTTCAACTTTTGGATGCTGAGGTCACAAACTAATTTCAGATCACACTGACATCTAGGAGGAACTGAGCATCAGAAACTAGCAAGTGCTACTTTTCAAGAGATGCACGCAGACAAAAGGAAGGAGATTATCACATGAAGTTTCCCTCCCTATGCTGATGAGGCTTTTTAGAGACCTGAAGTAGCATCGATTCTTTTCACATTACCACGCAATTGTGAATTAATAAAAGGCTGGCTATGGATCTTATTGTACTACTGTCCCAGTTATCTGGGATTACTGAGGCCCGTTACAAACTGCCCAAAAGGGGCGGTCTCAGGCCGCTGCCGGTTGCAGCGTGGAGGAGCCAAACCGCGCGACTCCTCCATGCTGCAAAAAAGGAGCGCGAAAATCGCGCTCCTTCCGGCAACCCGGAAGAGACGTCACAAGTGCCAAAGCGCGCACTTGCGACGTCTCTTCCGGGTTGGGACATGTGGACGCAGAGCGTCCGCTACGTCAAGATGGCGGCGCCCATCTGTATAGGGTGCCGCTATCTTGATGTATTGGTTATGCGCGAGGGGCAAGGCGCGTCCGGAAGCGCCGCCCCTCGCGCGTAATCACGGAGCAAGGACGGCGCCTCTTAGGCCCGTCTGTAACGTGCCTATATACACTTAACTATAAGTCAAGAAATGTATGCCCCAAAATTGACCCTAAAATCCTTTGTCAACTTATATATGGGTCAGTATACTAATACTACTGTATTAGGGGCACGTGTTTTTCTGTGTGTGTGTGAGTGTGTGTGTGAAAGGTTCCCAGTCCGATCTGCAAGGCTTCTCTTCCCATGGAAGAAACTCCCCATTTAACATCATTAGTATGAAAAAAGCATCTCCTGTATCAGTTTCCATTTCATAATATATATGAGAAGCTTGTTGTTGTGCCTGCTCCATTCATTAATTTCTCATATATTTTCACATCCCACACTGGCCATCAAACTTTTAGAATATGGGGGAAACATGAAACAAAAATTCCCACTCAAACAGAATATCTTGATGATGAGAAGCAGTCAAAGAACTGTAAATCCCAGAAGCACTATGTAAATGCTTTATGAATGGTAATGCTGTTTGACAACCATAACATTCCAAGCTAGTAGCAGAAAATCCAGTTCTAATCTTCAGGAAAATGAGTGTGAGAGACTTCAAGGGCATCATTTGCAAGCATACTGGATGTTAGCATGTACCTCCTAAGGGCTTTGGGGCTGGGAATCTCTAAGAAAAGCATGAGCACTATCCATGACAAAGTCAGGCACTGCTCTATGAAATGATTTAAGTGAGAGCACATAAGGGTCAAAGTCAAAGTGAGATGCAAGAACTTATAGGCTCTCAACTCTTCCTCCTCTGCATCCACTAAAAGTAGCTACAGTAGTACGGTGAATCACATTTAGTAAGGGGAAGGGGTTTCATCATCATCATCATCATCATCATCATCATGATAATAATAATATCTTACCCGCCTCTCCCCATGGATTGAGGTAAGGAACAACAACAAACCAACAAATATACATCAGTTAAGAACAGAGCATCAGTTTTTTAAAAAATTAAAAGAACAAGCAAGACACATATGTATTAAAACAATCTGTATTTAAAATTCATTGTTTAAAATTTACACCTTTAAAGATCATGTGGATAGGCTTGCCAGAAGAGATTAGTCTTCAATGCTATTTTAAATTCAGACAGCACATTCAGCTGTCAAATCTCTTCTGGCAGATCATTCTACAGTCTCAGGGTGGCTGAAGAAAATGTCCTCAGGCTGACAGTCACCAACCTAGTCCTGGCTGACTGGAGTAAATGTCTGCCAAAAGACCTGAGTGTATGTGATGGATTGCTCATTACTTCCCTGCCTTTGTTCACTCAAAATCCTACTGCCCAGCTGCTTCCCACCCCTGGAAAAAGAACAAGAGAACATGCTATTCCACATAGGAATATTATGGAAACTATTTTTGAACAAGTAACTAGGAGGAAGGGAAAGAGTTAAGTGACACTGCCCTCTACCATGGTTCTTATCTCAGTTGCAGCTTCTAATGCTGGGGTGGAGAAATTGGGAGCCTATGGGTCTCATGCACTGCTTGGTCTCCAATTTTGTGGCTCCTAAAGTGCCTACCAGTCCTACAAATCCCACCAAACTGCGCCTTAAAAGAGAGTCAATGTTGTTTTTGGTCATCTCCACCACAAAATCATCGAGCAATACTGTACCTTCAAATGAACTGATGTATCCAATATACCCCTCTCCCTCCCCATAAGCATCCCAGAACCTCATAGTACCTCCAAACACCTCATGTCCTTCTGCAGTCCATCTCCAAAAGAAAACAGAAAGTATGCAATGCCACCATTTTGAGAGGGACTGCAGAGGACAATAGGGGAATTTGAGTTTGATGTATGTATGGGGATGCAGACTGTGGGGGTGTTGAGGGAAAAAATTGCCTCCCTTGGAAGCCATGAGAGCCAAAATAGCAATGGGCTCAGTGGGAAACCAGGAAGGCTCACCTTTGTTGTGAACTTGCTGGCTCACTTGAGCTAAGCAACTCTCTTTCAACCTCAGCACCCTAACTGCAATATGAAATTATACTGACCTACTTTATAGTAATAGCAATAGCAAGTACATTTCAATACTGCTTATCAGTGAATTAACACTCCCTAAGCAGTTTACAATGTGTAAGCCAATTGCCTCCAACAAACTGGGTACTCATTGTTGACAGCAGTCAACAAATGGTGCATGCACCCGTGGCATGTGTGCTGCACCACACCACAAGCATGTGCCCCATTGTTTGCAATAGGGCACAGTATAGTGGGATTTCCCTTAAACAGGAGGTGTCCGGAACAGATGCGCTGTGTAAGGGAAGGGCCCACTTTATTACACTGTATTACAACTATATATGCATATTGTCACTCCTCTCAGTCTTGCACGTGCCTATATGTTATCTGATGGATAGGAGTATATACAATGAAAACTTTGAATCAGTTAGCACTAGACTGCATGGAAGCAGGGGCATCACTAAGGATGTGCGCGCTGTACCAGGTGCACCCTAAGTACGGGTGACACCACTGCTCCCCAAACATCTGCCTTTTAGCAGAAATAAACTGTGGCAATTCCTTGTATCCCTTTAAAACATAGAAGAGATGGTGTGAGTGGTGTGAGACTTAGCAGGAAGAGAAAGGAAAGGCCCCAGGTTTATTTGTTTTATTATTTTAAAATTTTCTTTAAAAATATCACACCTTACCAAATTTTCACGTTAACCACATGGAACTATGCACATATAAATACACTTAGGCTGTGGGTGTGATATTGAAATTTAAAGGTACAATTTTAATTTTGCCAGTGGTTTACGTCACAACGTCCTTGCATGGGAGGATCAGCAGGCCTCCTCCTTGCTTGCCTTTCACTGGCAAACATGTTTTTATTTAACCAGGTTTTTTTAAACATAATAATTGTATCAGAGTGGTTTTGTGTGGGTTGTTTGTTTTAGTTATGCTTTAATTTTTTGTATGTTTTTAATGTTAATTTTATATTGTTTTAATTAGATAAATTTGACTGTTTTAAAAGTTTTACTGTAAAGTTTTTAAAAATATTTTTAGCTTGTGAGCTGCCTTGGCTCCCTTTTCTGGGGGAAAGGTGGCATAAAAATTAATTAATTAAATAGATCCAGTAATACATGGAAATTACAATTTATGAGTAACATTAGTACAAAAAATATGATGTGGTTAAGGAGGAGGTCAGGGGGCATGAGTTACGCCAGGTAACACCAATCTTAGTGATACCACAGTATGGAAGGATGATTGCTTAAAAAGACTCAACCTGGGAAGTTTCACAAAGTGTTCAGATTCAGTGTTCTCAGCGAAATGAGTTGATTTCTTCCTGTCAGCTTTCTTCTCTGTCCAGCTTCCACAACCATTCATAAAATGAGAAATACTTTCACATGGATGACTGAAACTTTGGTATTTAATGTTATGCCTTTACGCTCAAGCAATCTACTCTGCTCACTCATAGCTATTAGACTTCTCAGGAAAAAAAAATCCGACTTCAAGTAAATAGGCTTCCAGGTAAATGATATTATTGCTTCTACATCTCAGGAACAAAAGACTAGACACTTGATAAACCTGTATCATACAATCCTTTGAAGGTTCAGAAAGTCACAATTTGTGTCTTTCTGACTAAGATCCTGAATTAAGGAGACATAGGAGTTTATCATACCAGCCTGATGTCCCACCACAATTGCCCTTAAGAATGAAAGTATACCACTTTGGCACCATTTCTTATCACACTTTCCCCCGTGACAGAGCTTTGGCAATGCAGGTTGCATGATTTCTTTTCTGCACTGTCAAATGCCACCTTCTGGGAGAAAGGGGGAGAATGAGCAATCATGGATGCCAACCGCCTTGTGATGCCAGCTGCTGTGTGTATGTGCACATCGTAGTTGGCTTTGGGAAGGTGTTGGCTGCTGCAATTGCTGGGGGGGGGGGAGCAAAATCATGACCATTCACACCATATGACTGCCTGAGAAATGGAACTGCAGTGGGAGGGACCTATTGAATGAAGGCAGTAATGGAATAGCAGCAAGATTGAGAGCCTATTGATGGGTTTTGCCCATCAATGAAAAGGTGCACCACAGTAGCAAATGCAAGGCAGCATCTAGTCCTAGATATTTTTTGTATTGACAACTGTTGTTTCTCTTCACAAGTTGCTAAAAATCTCTAATAGTTACTGACAAAACATGACTGTTGCTAAGGTGGAGATAAACTTCTATTAAAGCACTTCATAATAATAATAATAATAATAATAATAATAATAATAATAATAATAATAATAATGAATGCAAGGGAACAGTAGGACGGACACGACATCGTGCAATAAGTACCAGCCATATATATTTTTATCCTGGTAAAATTTCACTTTTTAGTCTCATTTGATAAAGTCTATAACATGAAAGGCCCCCAGGTAGCACTATCTCTTACTGTTCACCTCCTCTAGGACTCACCTTTGAGTTGCTATAGCCTCACTCTATGGCCTCACTTTAGTGGCTGGTAGAGGGCAAGGTACATTTTGGTGATTGCATGAGGTTGGTAGATAATTCTCAACTCTGCAATGATCCCCTCCCCAAAAGTCAACAGGATAATAATAATAATAATAATAATAATAATAATAATAATAAATATTCATTTCTGTTTCCCTGCCTCTCCCATAGGATCGAAGCGGGATTACAGACTAATTAAAAAACCATTACAAACAATCTCATAGATAAAATTCAATAGTACAAAAATTCTAAAAACAATCATACAACATACATATCCAGGGTAGGCAGAGAATCGATGGCATCAGAGATACAAGCTTCATTGTTCAGGGGGGAAGGCTTGACAAAAGAGAAAGGTTTTAAGGCTCTTTTTAAATGATTCCAGGGGTGTCATAAGACGGAGCTCATCGGGAAGACTATTCCAGATCCTCAGGGCTGCTAATGAAAAGGCCACCTGGGATGTAACAACGTACTTGGAAGATGGTATTTCCAACAGGTTCTTCCCGGATGTTCTAAGTATGCGGGGCAGATTATATGGGGAGAGGCGTGCCCTCAAGTAACTTGGGCCCAAGCCATATAGGGCTTTATAGGTAATAACCAACACCTTGTATTGTGCTCGGAAGCAGATAGGCAGCCAGTGAAGATCTTTCAAAATAGATGTTATATGGTCACACCTGGATGCCAGCCTCAGTGTCCTAATCCATCCTATCTCCTTCTCTCCAGTTTATGTAACTACATTTAAATATGTCTAGCTTTAATATAGCTCCATCTTAAGAACTGTAGTGGAATCCATGAAAACCCATGCTGAAATAAATCACGTAGTCTTAAAGATTACTAAGAATCCTTAGTAATGTTTTTTGTACACCTTTTATGGTATAATGGAATTATACAGTCATTTCTTTAGAAACATTAGCCCATCAGCTAACACAGCCTGGTTCTGAGAGAGGAAACCATGCATAATTCTCTATTTGATATTTTATTTGGGAGCTGTGTTATGAGTTACCTTTTAAGGTACAGATGGCAATTTGAAGATATTTAGGGTGGACTTAATTTAGGCTTGTTGCAATTGCCTCAGACAGACAGACAATTAGCTCCTCTTCTTTCTGGATTCTTGGTAAGCCAAAAGATAACAAAGAAAGGTTATGTGAGGGCTGGCTATTAGAAATATAGTGGGTGTTTGTAAAATTAATTGCATGGGTAGTTAAACTGTTTTGTTTATTGATGTCAGCTGCTTCAGTTTTTGTTCTTTGTTTAAACAGGCAGTTTAAAAATAGAAGAAGATCCTAAGGGCACTAACTCTCAAAGCATTTTTCTTTCAACCAACTTCCAGACTATACTAAGGGGCAAATAAAAACTGCGCTGTATGCATTTATCTTCTGAGCTCAGCATTCCCTAGGATTAACTGCTTAATGATGCAGATTTAAAGTGAGACAAAGACTTAAAAGTAATTAGTACAAAACCTTATTTAAAACAACCCCCTTTAAACACAGTCTGCTGGAATCCTTCTGACTGGGCTCATAAAAGCAATGTAGGACAAACACATCTTCATTTGTAAAAACATCTCTGAGGGCTTCTGTACTAACAGCTGAAGTGGCTTTAACTAGGATGCCAATGGAAGCTGGGGCAGATTCACCTTAGAGCACAGAAACATCATACAGCAGCCAAAAATAGGCAGACCTTTACAGCCCTTCTCTCTAGAAAAGTCCCTTCAAGAGAGGGTGTTTGATTGTAAATGGGACACAGGTACAAATGTTCTTGATGAAAAAAATATAAATTCCAAAAAGCAACACTTGATTTTGCTATTTGTAGCTCAAGATTCAAGGGACTGAACAAGAGACCTCCTGCTTGCAAGACAGGCAAGCTTCACACAGGGACGGAGCCAGGATTTTGGGAAGGGGGGGGGTCCAGACTAAGTGCCACCATTATAATGGGGTTTGGGTGCGGCAGCGCAGCAGCACGCACCATTCATTTTATCTAACAGAAGGGGGGGGTCCGGACCCCAAGAACCCCCCCCCCTTGGCTACGTCCCTGCTTCACAGTTCTTACATATTGCAGCTGAAGGGTTCTTTTAGAGCTCCTCCAGTTGTAATTCTGTCAGAAGATAAGTGTGTGAGGAAGTTGACATCGGTTGTATATTAGTTGCTGTACTTCTTGAGTTTTCTAAAAATGTCAAAACAACATTTCTGTTGTCCTACACTATTTTCTTGGCAAATTTCAGCTCCACCTACAGTGTTTCATTCATGCCTTCTAATGGGTTTCTTTTTAATTCTGAGAAATATAAAAATAAAAATGTCTCCCCTTCTCATTTCTCTCTTTTAATTTTTTTAAAGAGTTACAGAGCATCAGCGTAATGGTGTTTTTGCATTTTAACTCTTAACAAGAAATCATTACAAACAGCCCCCCCAAAAGAATAGAACTAGCATCCACAGAGGCAACAACAACTGGCAAAATCCAAGGACCTCTATTGTGAGAACTGAAGCTTCTTTAAACCATTCTGGAAAAGCCCTTAATACTCAAATCACCATTCTCACCACAATATGTGGAAATGGCTTTCCTTTCATAGTCTCCTCCTTGTAAATAAAGGCCTCTTTGCCACTAATAACAGGCATAGCAGAGAGAGTGCATGGTGTAGTGGTTTGAGTATTGACTCTGGAGATCAGGGTTTGATTCCCCACTTGAGCCTAAAAACCCACTGGGTGACCCTGGGCAAGCTAAACTCGCTCAGCCTCAGAGAATGGCAATGGCAAACCCTCACTGAAGAAGCATGTCAAGAAAACCCTTGCCTTAGGGTCACCATGGCCTGGAACAGACTGCTGCTTTGTGGCTGCCTGGGGCTAAAATTAGGGTTCGGGAGAACGGAGCAACCACACACTCCTGAACCCTAGTATGTGTGGGAGGCGCCATCATGGCTCAGCCTTGTACACATGGGGGCTGCCATGATGACGCACATGACGTGCAGCATGCAGACGTCGCTGGCAGGAAGTGGTGTCATGGCGGTGCCCTTTCCCATTTACAGCGCTGCAAAAAAAAAAAAGCCGCTCTAGGCAGCTTCTTTCTGGCAGCACATCATTGCTGTGCCATTTGGTGGCTATGGCAACGATGCAGGGCAAAGATGGATGGCACAGAGCCACCCGTCTGTCGAGCCCCCGTAAGTAAAAAATGACTTGGAGGCACATAACAACAATAGATATAGTCCCCTTCCCACATTCCCCCTCTTCTCCGAAGACTATGGCCATCTATTTTCTTCTTTCATTTTCTACTTTCAGTGAAAACCTGTAGGTGCAAATTATTTGCTGGGAGGAAGATTTGGGCCCTTGAGTTCATCTGAGTTCAATGTTCCAACCTGGCTCAAGGCCTCAAGTCGACAGGAAACTGAACCCAGCCAAAGAAGCTCCTGTTTCTAACAGATGATCAGCTATTGCCAGGTTGGGATATCTTTGGCCCATTCAGTTTTCCAAGCTTCAGCTTAATATCTGCATCACTGCAAAAGAATATGAGACAAGTCATAAGAGCATCATGCTTGGACTCTTTCCCTTCCAGATATCTGTATGTGAAACACAGTGGTGGGAAAGGTCCTGTCAAAGAAGATGGGTCAGCACCTTCAACATTTTTTGGACTAGAATTCCTATCATCCCCAGGCAGCACAACCACTAAACTAGGTGATCACATATGTGTCCTTCCACTTGGGAGTGCAATGTGAAACCATAAAATGTGGGCATTGCTCCCCATAACAATTTTGCCCACTCTGAAATTCAATCCTCCTATTTCTAGCTTTGCAGTATTTTAAACATACAGTTGAGCATTTGGAAACACAGAAACACAGAAGAAGAAGGCAAAGAAGAAGGCAAAGGCCAAGGTGAAGGTGAAGAAGAAGAAGGAAAGACGGTGACACAAGGAATGCTAATAATGCAAATCTAAGAATTCTAGGAATGAACATTTTCAATCTCAGGCTCAACAGTGATAGAAATTTGGGGACTGAAGGAAAATTTCATTTGGGGTGAGCAGAATTCTTATTTAGAGGGACTATCTTCTCATTTTGCCCCCACAGAGCTATACCGTCACTGTAAAAAATACAGCCTGAAAAAATAATACTGTATGGATGAAAAGCAAATCACACTCATACTATATAAAACTGTAATTTATTAAAATGAACAAAACTCCAGACTATTGGTAGAGTCAGTAAGAGGATTAGAGAGTGTGAAAAGCGCTGGTGGGGATGAAAGGAGATCTGTCATTTCTGCCTTGATCTATTCAGAGCAGCTCAAAGGAATCACAGGTTCTTTTGAAAAAGTGTACAATCTCATGAAAGATTCCCATTTCTCCCAGTCCTGTTTGAAACTAGATTGACTGAGGTTGTCAGGGACGGGGTGGCAGAAGAGAGTGTGAAGAAGTGAAGAAGTGGTGGCTTTGTTTCAAGAAAATGCTACGAAGGCATTTGATTAAAAGTGCTACGAAGGCATTTGATCTGATTAAAACAACAGTGAGGGATGCAACAGAATAACACCAGTCCTGCAGCACAGGGCTCCAAGGACCAAGTTAGATGGGATTCCATTAAATAAATTAGTACTGGCCCAGGAAAGAGACATATGACAGATCTTTGAAATGCGCCCTTTTACTTCTGATGCAGCATTGTGCCAGGCAGCAAAAATAAGAATAATAAAAACTGAGTAGATGTGGGAGGGAGAAAAAAGCAACCTGACAATTCCAAAATCCCCTCAGTTTGCCCCAATGCTCATTAAAACATTCATATCACAAACTCAAAGAAACCGCCTTGATTACAAACAGAAAGAGAAGCAGCTGTTACACACAACCCACCTCCCAAAGGGCACTGTTAAATATTACCCCATTGATTATACATGAATAAATTAGTGCCCTTGGGTTAAGTATAATGCGGTACTTACTGACTCCTAAATGCCCCCTCTTTTGGCAGAGCTTCCAAGATTGTCCAACTGGGCAGCTGAAGAAGCATGCATGGACACAATAGCCAAGTCTAATGGCTCCATTTAGGTCACTGTTTGTTTTGATTTGTTTATTTATTATATTTAGACCCTTCTTCCCCAGTGATGGATATGTGGTCTCTCTGACCATGTTGTCCTGACCCTGTGGGGTCAGTTAGGCTGAAAAAGAGGGACTGTCCAAAAGTTACCTAGTGATGTGCAAATTTGAACATGGGTCTATCCAGTCCATTTCCAGAGTGCTAACCAAGATTTCCCCAACACAACACCCTCATGAGGTATTGGACTACTATCCTTATCAACATGGATGCTGGAGAATAAAGGAGTTGTAGTCCAAAACATCTGAATGGAATTGGTTGGGGAAGTCTGCTGCAACCAATATATTATCCTAGTTCATTTGTGGAGGATATAACACTACATACAGTTGGCCCTCCTTACCCACACATTTTTTATGCACGGATTCAGCCATTAATGGCTTGAAAATATTTTAAAATATATACAAATCCCCAAAAACCAAACCTTGATCTTGCCATTTTATATAAGGGACACCATTTTACTATGCCATTGTATTTAATGTGACTTGACCATCCACAGATTTTGGTATTTATGGGGAGTCCTGAAACCAAACCACAGAGGATACCAAGGGCCCACTGTATATGAAAATGATGTGAGGTTGCATTATGGAAAAGAAAACGCTGGCTTGCTTTTGCCAATACAACCTGTATTCAATGGAAGCTTAGAAACAATAGTGGATAAAAGGGCAAATTCTGCACAAAGATTTCACTGGCTCAGATCTTGGCTCTGTCGTAGAAATGTTAGGACAAATATCAGTCTAAAAGTCCATAATGTTCTGCCCAACTTACTGTATTCTCAAACACTGCAACAGGTGTGTGTCTCTTACAATAAAAGGAATGATAATCTTAGAATGCTTTAAAGTCCATAAAAGTTCCTATGGCTAGTCAATTTCTCCACCATGTTGACAGAAATGACACCTAAAAGTATTGGATAGTACAACAGAAGCATTTGCCTATAGTGTACATGCACAATTTATGATCATGCTTGAAAAACCTATAGGTAAGGCTGCTGCAAAGCACCATCTTCCTCCTGCCATGCATTTTAATGTTGTTTGACTTGCTGTGTTAGCAGGGGCAGCAGAGGTGACCCAAGATTTTGTAGGGCCATCAACACCATGCACCTCTTCATCAATGTGAGGCACTATGGGACCTTGACCACCACTGCTATCCCACAGCAGCTGTGAATACTCGACAGTAGTTTAACTTAATATTTAAAGAGCATTTGTTGCCATCATGGTAGCAATGAGGGCATTTGCCCGAGCCACCTCACTCACAGTGTTTTGCCCTGACTGGGGAAGGACACCTTTCCTCAGAGCCATGGCATCACCAGGAGGTGCGAGGGTTTCAGAGCACACGGGGGGACACCCCAAAAGAGAGGTGACATCCGGCCGAGTGCACCCCGCTCCCTGAGTAAAGTGGCATGTGGCAGCAAGGTGAGGGGGCATGGCCTTTTGGCCTTACCCCCATACCAGGTGACAACCCGGATACTGCCTCAGAGCACTGCATGGGGCAGTCCAAAGAGAAATGCTTTTCTTGGGTACTATAACATGAATAGTTCCAGTTCAAGAACTAGGCAAAGAGCCAAAGTACTGCTCTGTTGAGAACCAGTGGGGTTTATTGGTGTTCATGGCACAGACAGTGCCTGAAACTTGGAACACTGTTGACAGTTTTTCAGGTGACAACACTGTAGAATGCCGACCAGTAAAGCTAGCATTATATTAACTATAGAGTCAGTATGGGATAGGGGTTTGAGTGCTAGACTCAGAGACCACAGTATGAATTCTTGCTGAGCTATGGAAACCCATTGGGTGATCTTGGGCAAGTCATACTCTATGGTGAATCTCCTCTGAATAAATCTTACCAAGAAAACCGCATGATAGGGTCGCATTAGGACTGCAGTAAGCTGGAAATGACTTTAAGGTACATGACAACAACAACTGCAATAAACTGAATGGTTAAAACAACAACAGGAACAACTCCCAGCCTTCCATTCACCTACTCTTAACGTCCTACAATTTTAACATTCCACAGCATTTCATGTGGAAACATTGCTAGGAATTTCTTGCAGCTGTCCTCTGCTCCATTCCTATTCCTAACTTGGAGGAATGAAACTTTGAGAGAAAAGAGGAGGACAGAGCTATATATTTATCCTCTTGTTCAATTATCTTAGTTTGCAGGCTTCTTTCTTTCAAAATCCTGGATCTGCCTTTTCTCAACTGAGCCTGCATGCATATTTATAACTTCAGCTCTACTCTGCTCTTTATTGGGGGGTGTCATACAGCAGGGAGGTGCCCATTAAAGCAGAGCAGCAGAACCATTTTGGGGTGGGGTGGACAGATCACCCTTGCCTTGTATCACTATTAGAAATGAATATCGGAGGTGGGGGGGGGTGTTCCCTGGTACAGCTATAGTTCTTGGTATCATGGCATCTCCAGTTAAAGTGCCAGATGGAACCCCTTCATCTGGTGCTTTAGCAGACAGCCAGACTTTGCTCCATGCTGGGAAGAGGGAGATGAAGAACAAAGTAATCTCAGCTGGCATTTGCAAGTGCCAACTGACCCTTGACCTGAGGGCTCAGCTGGCATTGATCAAATACAGCTGAGAGTGGACAGGTTGGCTCCCTTCCCCTGCTTCCCTACCAAGGAAGACTGGCAGAGATATGGAAATCCCTGACATCTCTAGTCTGGGATTAGAGATAGTAGGGACCCCTCCTCCTTTCTTCATTAGCTGGAAGAAGTAAGGATTTTGAGAGGTGGGGAGATTCAGAAACTTTGTGGACCATATTAGAACCCCCCCCCCCCCAACCTAGTCTGAAGTTCTTCTACAAATGAGAATTCTCCATCAGTAGCATCCTGGTCTATGGCATGCCACCTAGTTCCCCAGATGTCCAGCTAGCCTTCTCTCTTCTCCTTAATGGGATGGGTTGAAAATGTTCTATTAGGGAGCCTGTCAATACAAAAAAAAGTGATGTGAGGTTGCACTATGTGTGTTCCCTTGTGTGCTCTATGTGTGCTCCCTTGCCATCTGGCAGCTGAAATGCTCCTGTTCAACCTTGCTTTATTCCATTGTTTTTATTCTATTGTTGTACATGGCATTTTGTTCGTAAGCTTTAAGCTTTAATCTGGAAAGGGAACAATTTTCAGATGCTGTCGTTTGCTGATTGACTGCTTCGTGGAGGTTGAAGGGCTGCATTTCAATGCTTGAAATAAATCAAAGACATAAATATTACAGTATTTAAATATTTGCTTAGTGTTAGCAGCTCCTGTTTAAGCACATAACTCTTCAGGAACAAGGTTCCAGAAGGAGATTTGCCGATAATATTTTGCAAAGACAAAGATGACTTTTACTGCTGCACAAATATCTTTCCTGGGAAATGAGGGTGCAACAGAAATGTTTCAAGGATCAGTTTCATATGAAGTGAACTTATTTGTAGATACACATGTTCTAAAATCCTATTCCAAGAAGGAACTCTGGTGTTTAGTTTTGAAATCCCCACTGTTATCAATTTCCACATTAAAATACCAGAGGTGCTTTTAAGGGGTTTTAAAGCTTATTTTCTAACCCTGTGATTATTTTCTTTAAAAAACTGTTCAGCTATTCACAGAATTCAAAAGTAATGTTTGCATACACTTCCAACTTTGAATTCAACACTACTTGCTCACCCAAAGTTAGTAGGAACTACCTCCTGGCAAGTGGATGAGGAAGTTTTCATAAATTAGAGTAGCCTTTTCTGCCTCCCCTTCTATGATGGTTATGTTACACAATATACAAATAATACATGGTTCATTGACGGAGTTACTTCGCAGGCCATATTTTGTATGTTTAGTGGACTAAGCCTCTGGAGATCAGGGTTTGAATCCTGGCTTGGCCATGTAAACCCACTGGGTGACCTTAGACAAGTTTCTCAGTTTCAGAGGATAACAATGGCAAAGCCCCTCTGAAGAAACTTACCAAGAAAATCCCATGATAAGTTTGCCTTAAGATCACCGTAAGTCAGAGATAACTGCATTTGATAACAACAACAAAAGAGTAAATAATAGCAATTGGCAGACTTATGTGTTATGTGTAACTTTTCTGGCTATGGAAAATGAAACCATAATAATAATAATAATAATAATAATAATAATAATAATATAGATGCTTAGGCTCAGTTCTTACGTTACTTCAAACTAACAACTTGAGCTAACAACTTGATTGTGGACAAACTCTTAGTCTGATCCACACTACACAATTATAGCACTGTGACTTCAATGTAAATGCCATGGCAACATCATGTGGAATCCTAAGGCTTATAGTGTGGTGAAGTAGTAGTAGCGCTCTCTGGGTAACATTTCTAAAGTCTCTTCCCTAAATGGCCAATCCTAGGATTTCATGAGGTGTCATCATAGCATGTGTGTGTGCATGTACATGTTCTCATATTGGTTGACAGCTATGAATTTTATAGGGTTTTCTTTAGCAAGGAATATTGAGAAGAGGTTTACCATTTCCTTTTTACAAAACGTAGTCTAGAGCAGGGGTTGGCAACCTACGGCCCGCGGGCTGTATACGGCCCACAGAGACCATGGGACCGGCCCCAGGCTGGCCCTGCCGCTGATTGCCGCCGGCGGCCTGCTCCCTCTCCCCGCTCTCCACAGAGGCTGAGGAGAAGCGCGCGGGGGCGCTGGCTTCCTCCTCGGCCCCCGTGGGGCCTTGGCTCCGCGGAGGCCGAGGAGAAGCGCGCAGGGCCGCTGGCTTCCTCCTCGGCCCCCGTGGGGCCCTGGCTCCGCGGAGGCCGAGGAGAAGCGCGCGGGGGTGCTGGCTTCCTCCTCGGCCTCTGTGGGGCCCTGGCTCTGCTGAGGCTGAGGAGAAGCGTGCGGGGGAGGCGAGGAAGCGGCCTGCCGCCTCCACGGGCTCCCCCCAGGGCTCTTGCGGCCCCAGGCCTCTCCCTTATTTGAGGATGAGGATGAGGATGAAAAAGAGGAGGATAAAAAAGAGGAGGAGGATGAAAAAGAGGAGGAGGAGGAGGATGAAAAAGAGGAGGATGAGAAAGAGGAGGAAGAGGAGGATGAAAAAGAGGAAGAGGAGGAGGAGGTGGAAAGGTGAGTCATTTCAGGTCTGCCTTGGTTTTTTTTTTTATTAATTTTTAAAAATATGCAATACTGTACTTATTTTTGTTTTTTTTATTTCATTATTTTCATTATTGCTTTTTATTTCATTTCATTATTTTTATTATTGCTTTTTATTTTATTTCATTATTTTTATTATTTCTGAAGGTTAGACAGTGTGACTTTCCAAAGTGCTGTAAGAAAAGTCTGCTGTAACAATGATAGTGGTGATGATGATGATGATGATGATGATGATGATGATATCAGTCAGTTTCTGAGACATACACTCACTCTTTCTGAAGGTGAGCCACTGTGACTTTCCAAAGTGCATTTCTGTGTATTTTTGGTGCATTTATTGCTGAAAGGTCTGCTGTAACAATGATAGTGGTGGTGGTGGTGATGATGATGATGATGATGATGATGATGATGGTATCAGTCAGCACACGCCTCCTCCTCCTCCTCGCAGGGCTTCGGTGGAAGCTCCGCCCCAGCATGTGGCTCTGCCCCGGAGGGTGGAAGCTCCACCCCCTGGCTTCGGCCCCCCAATTGTCTGAGGGACAGCAACCCAGCCCCCGGCTCAAAAAGGTTGCCTACCCCTGGTCTAGAGCGCCTGGTGTTTCTTGGTGGTCCCACATCCAAGTTAAAATGGGAGCCAATCTGGCGTAGTGGTTTGAGTGCTGGACTATGACTCTGGAAACAGAGTTTGATTTCCAGCTCACCCATGAAACCGCAGGGTGACCTTGGGCATGTCACATGCTCTCAGCCTCAGGGGAAGGCAGTAACAAACTTCCTCTGAACAAATCTTGCCAAGAAAACCCCATGATAGGTTTGCCTTAGGGCTGGAAACAACCTGAAGGCACACACCAACAACAATAGCACTATAACTGTGTACTGTGATTGGGCCCATGTTGTTTGCACTGATTATTATCTAGTTCTATATTGTATCTGTTCAGCACCCTCATTCTATGGTAAAGGGCCCTCTGGAGGCAGAGCAACAAATAAGAGTAATCAATTCAGCCATGGCACAAAGCAACATTTAGCCCAAACTATGGTGTGTATATCTACTTCAAGCCATTATTGATCATTCTAGTTTGGTGTCTGACTACAAACCATGACCCATTAATTCAGGCATTACACTGTGATAATGGCTTCGCCAGATGATTATATTTCCTTAACTGTAGCATAGCATGAGCCTGAATACAACACGACATTCTGAAGTACAGACCCTCACCATGGCACTGCCCATAGGTTTCTTCATAAAGCTGGTCCATCTGTATCTGTTTGCGTTCAGTATGTATTTCGTAACCATTGGTCTGCCCATTCCAGACCCAGCCATCCCCAAATACTTCGCAATACAATAGGTGTGTGTATGTGCTTTCACACCACCTGTCAACTTATGGTAACCCCATGAATTTCATAGTGTTTTCTTAGGCAAGGAATACTCTGAGATGACTTTGCTAGTTCCTTCCTCTTAAATATAGCTCATAGTAGCTGATATCACTGGAGATTCCCTATCCAAGTACAACCAAGGCTGACCCTGCTTAGCTTCCAAGATCAGATAAGATCTGGTGCCCTTACGGTATTTAGACACACAACAGGGATAGCTCACAGCTCACAGCTCATAGCCTTATGGTGACCCTAAGGCGACCCTATCGTAGGGTTTTCTTGGCAAGTTTCTTCAAAGGGGGTTTGCCATTGCTATCCTCTGAAGCTGACTTTCTATGATTGGGATGGGATTCCAATCCTGGTTTCCTGGTGTCCTAGACCAACGCTCAAATCATTACAACATTAATGCGAAAACAAGAACTCTTCCCTATGGCTACTGCAAGGATTGAAACTAAGCTTGAAGGAAAATGGAAGCATGTGGAGCTGTCGCAGAGGATGCCAGCATCCTGGCTAATAAAAAAGTCTCAGCACTTTTATTCAACAAGCCTTGGCTCCACTACAACACTGGAGCTAACAGGAAGCAGTATTGTAACCAGATGAAACAAGCACATACTTTCAATCGCAGCATGCCATAGGGAGCTCCTGTTTCCTGGGACAACTGCCGTTCAGCTCTTGGCAGCTGTCTCAAATTAGAGCATGCCCAGATGGCAATGCCCATGGTCTCAGCTGGGTACTACAATCCTGTCATGTAGGAAGTGTCTAACTTCATCAGAAAGACAGGAATACTCCCCTGAAGACATTCCTGTGCTTCCCATAGAAGCTGGCCCTGCTGGCGGCCCTATCTTGGTCTTTGTCAAAGCAAGGGATTAGGATGGAACAGACTGGATGGGGAAAGCCTAAGAAATTCTGGAAAAGCAAAGCCAGATTAGAACAGCAGGGAGTGGAATGTGGAAAAGGGGGCTTAGAAAGAATAACTGCCCTCCTTATCCATGGATTCTGTATCCAGAGCAGGGGTAGGCAACCTTTTTGAGCCGGGGGCCGGGTTGCTGTCCCTCAGACAACTGGGGGGGCCGAAGCCGAGGGGAGCTTCCACCCTCCAGGGGCAGAGCCGCACACTGGGGGCGGAGCTTCCACTGAAGCCCCGCGGGGAGGAGGAGGCGTGTGCCCGCCCTCTCCTCCTCGGTCCCTTCCTTCGGCCAAACGGGCTCCAAGGGCCCTTTCGGCCGAAGGGAAGGACTTGGGCACCCGTCCCAGGCCCTTCCCTTCGGCTGAAAGGGCTCCAAGGGGCCCCTTTGGTCGAAGGGAAGGGCTTGGGCACCCGTCCCAGGCCCTTCCCTTTGGCTCTTCCCTTCGGCCAAAAGGGCTCCAAGGGGCCCTTTCGGCCGAAGCGGAGGGAGGCCGAAGGGAAGGGCTTGGGCACCTGTCCCAGGCCCTTCCCTTCAGCTCTTCCCTTCGGCCGAAAGGGCTCCAAGGGCCGTGGAGGAGCCCAGGAGGCGGCAGGCCACTTCCACGGGCCCCTTCTCAGCCCTTGCGGCTCCAGGCCTCCCTCCAGAGGGAGAGACCTGGGGCTGCAAGGGCCCTGGGGGGAGTCCAGGGAGGCAGCAGGCCGCTTCCGTGGGCTCCATTTTGGCCCGCGCGGCCCCAGGCCTTCCTCCAGAGGGGCGAGGCCTGGGGCTGCATGGGCTGAGAAGGAGCCCGCGGCAGTCCTCCTCCTCCTCCTCCCCTGGGCGGCGCGCTCAAGAGGAGCCCATCCCCTTTAAGAGCAGCGGGGGCGAGGAGGACAAGGCTTGCCCTCGTCCTGCCCACCCCCGCCGCCACGGATGAAGGGCCGGGGGCAGCCTGGAGGTTTCTGGGCCTCCAAGCTGCCCTTGGCCCTTTAAGGGCGGCGGCAAGGAGGAGTATGAAGCCAGGCCTCGTCCTCCTTTTCGCTGCTGCCGCCACGGAAGAAGGGCCGGGGGCAGCCTGGAGGCCTCTGGGCCTCCAAGCTGCCCTTGGCCCTTTAAGGGCGGTGGTGAGGAGGAGGATGAAGCAACGCCTCGTCCTCCTCCTCACGGTCGCCCTTAAAGGGCCAAGGGCAGCTTGGAGGCCCAGAGGAGGAGGAGGAGGCTGTGGCGGCGGCAGCAGCAGGACCGGGCTGGGGCCGTGGGCCATGGGTTGCCGAGCCCTGATCCAGAGATTTCACCACCCGCGGCTTGAAAAACTTTATAAAAAAAATTAAATTCGAGACAGCTAACCTTGATTGTGCCATTTTATATAAGGAACACCATTTCTCTATGCCATTGTATATAATCAGATTTGATCATTCATGAATTTTGGTATCCATGAGGGGTCCTGGAACGAAACCAAAGTCCCATTGTATTATACAGATCATCAATTCAAAGAGCAAGCAGCATCCATTTTTATTGATAAAAAAGGTTTCTTGTATAAATAACATGATAACTGGTGGAATTCAGCACAAGTTGTAGAGAGACTTTAATTCAAATGAGCAGAACTTGGAAGAATTCTTTTTGCACTACATTTCCC
The DNA here is from genome assembly GCA_023333645.1 of Sceloporus occidentalis. NCBI lineage: Eukaryota > Metazoa > Chordata > Lepidosauria > Squamata > Phrynosomatidae > Sceloporus > Sceloporus occidentalis. The sequence goes on from JALMGF010000001.1 coordinate 211,372,964, forward strand.
AGAATCCCTGGGGAGATTCTGGGAGTTGCAATCCAAAAACAAAACGTTCCCAACTCCTGCAAATGAGAGAACCAAAAGTGGATTAAAGGTTATCACCTTTTGAGAGTTAATTCTATTGACTTTCAAGTAAACATCAGATTAGGCTGAACAAGAGTCTCAATCCATCCACAGAAAAATCATTTTTTCTCTGTTAATCCCCAACTTTTCTATAGGCCCTATCCTCCTTCAGGGCCCTGAGCTCTAATGCCATTGTCCTTCAAATGGTTGTGTAGAAGAGGGAGTATCAGCAGCATTTATTTTCATATGTATTTGCTGTGTGCCTTGAAGTCATTTCCAACTTATGGCGACCCAAAGGTGAACTTATCATGGGGTTTTCTTGGCATGTTTCTTCAGAGGGGGTTTGCCATTGCTATCCTGTGATGCTGAGAGTGGGTGACTTGCTCAAAGGCATCCAATGGGTTTCCATGGCTGAACCTGAATTCAAATCCTGGTCTCCAGAATCATAGTCCAATGCTCAAACCACTATACCACACTGGCTCTCAAGTGTTGTTACCTGGTTGCATATAAGCACCCATTAAAGGTTAAGACTGACCCATTTCACTTGGCACATCTACAAACATTCCCCTCCTTTATCTTCGATAGGTAGGGCATAAATGCCAAAACAATTGTTGACCAGAGTCCAGGAGACACATAGTTTCTGAGTGCAGACCGTACTCTCTTGTGCAAAGGTGTTCAACAGTAAAACCCAGTGAGTAAATTGAGATTTACTCCCAGTTAAAAGTGTTACAGGATTGCCGTGTGTGTGTGTGTGTGTGTGTGTGTGTGTGTATGTGGCAAATGTACATAAGAATTATTCTGCCCACCCTGTGAAATCTCCCTTTAATCTCCAAATGTCTGCTGTTGCAGAGTGAAACACTGAAAATTGTTCTTGCCTAGAAGTCTTATTCTCACATTCTCTTGGTAACTTTCCTTGCAGCTTTTCTTGGAAAAAGAGGGAAGAGAATGCAACTCTGCTTCTAAATGCTCAACTGGGCGCGTTACAGACCACCGGATTGTGACGGTCTGGCTCCGCCTCTGCTTTCAGCGTCTGGGAGCCGCAGCGGACAAACCGCGTGGCTCCCGGACGCTCCAAGGAAGGAGCGCGGAAATCGCGCTCCTTCCTGGACCCCGGAAGAGACGCCGCCAGGCGCTAGTCGCGCACTCGCAGTGTCACTTCCGGGTTGCAACGTGCGGACGCACAGCGTCCGCTACGTCAATATGGCGCCGGCTGTGTGGAACGGCCGCCGCCATTTGTCACGGACTCTGTCCGTGATAGGGTTGGGGCGTCTGGAAGAGACGCCCCTTTTTCAAACTGGGATGTCCTCAGGACGTCCCTAATGGCGGTCTGTAACCCGCCCTGAAATGTTAAGTTACTGCAATGCTAAGAATTTGCGTAGTGAAAGGGGTATTTTTATTTGGGTACTTTTTTGTGTGGGGCTATGCCCTCATTGTAGCTGCACTCCTGATGCATGTAGGGGAGAGTAAAATCTTAAGCTATTACCAAGGAGGGAAACATCCCGGCTATTTATCACTAAATTATGAATTCATTGACTAGGAAACTGTCTTGAATTCAATTTAAACTTTTACCCCCCCCCTCCCTCCTTGCAACCAGTTTATGCCCCAGAAGCCATGTGTATATCCCAAAGACAGGGCTGTAACCTGCAATTTGAAGCAAGATGTCCAGAGTATGGTTGTTACTGTTGTTGTGTGCCCTCAAGTCATTTCTGATTTATGGCAACCCTAAGTCAACCCTAATCTCCAAGTTTCTTCAGAGCGGGTTTGTCACTGCCAACCTCTGAGCCTGAGAAAGTGTGACTTGCCCAAGATCACCCAGTGAATTTACATGGCCGAGCTGGGATTCAAACCCTGGTCTCCAGAGTCATAGTCCAATGCTCAAACCGCTATACCATACTGGCACATCAGATTATGGTTACTGAAGTGACTCTTGGCACTCACTCAGGTGCACTTTTGTTTTTATGGCAACACGCATGCTCTCTTAAGGTTTCAGATGCTGACACTGGGAGAACCCTGGCTAAAACCGCATGTGTGCAGCAGATGGTCACAACCGTGACTGTTCAGACTGCTCCTCCAAAGTACAGTGCTACCTCGGGTTACGAATTTAATTCGTTCCGCGGCGCCGTTCGTAACCCGATACATTTCGCAACCCGAAAAGGCGCTGGAAAGCCGCTAGCCACGCTTCACATTTGAATTTCGCACCGAAATGAATTTCGTAACCCGAAAAATCTTTCGTAACCCGGAACAGTTTTTTCCAATGTAACTTTTTCGTACCCCGGAAATTTTGTAACGTGGTGAATTCGTATCCCGGGGTACCACTGTACAGGCACCAGATACATTGGACTACATCTCCATCATCCCCATTTTGCTATAGGGGACGCCAGACAGACAGGCAGGTCTGCGTATTTGCAAGAGTAAAAACAGAGAATGAAGTGAATAATAATAACAAGAAGCAGCTAACAACGTGAGTGCTGTGAAGGCAATGACAAAACAATAAACGAAATGCTATAAAATTCCTTAAAGCATCAAATTAATATACCAAGGAAAGGAAAATCTATGAACCCATTAAGCAAATGCAAAGAGGGCTATAAAAGCCGGGACACATCTGACTGGTAGTTCCTCGGGGACACAACTACACAACAGGGGTGTCACGAGGGATGTGTGGGCTGTGTATGTGTGGGTCATACCAGGTGACACCCGAAAGGGGGGTGTGACACCACTGCTTCCCAGACATCTGTCTTTTGGCAGAAATGGACATGGCCAACTAAGATGTAAAAACCCTCATATACAGATAAATGCATGCTTCTTAGTCCTGCTCTAAATGGAGGATCTTTTGGGATTCCTCCAGGACAAAAGGCTGAAACGTAGGACAGGTCCTGGAAAAGGAGGACCCCTGAATGTGCTTCTTCATCACACTCAAAATGAAGGACATGTTGGAATTCTTCCTGGACAGAAGGGTGAAACAAAGGACGTGTCCTGGAACTGGAGGATAGCGAGTTACACTCTCTCAGCCTCAGAGGACGGCAACGACTCTGAACAAACCGTCCCAAGAAAACCTCACGACAGGGTCACTAGAAGGAAGTTGTGGCAAGAGGAAGGAAGTGGAGAAAGAGGGCACAGCTTGGCATGCTGGCCTGCCCAGCCAGGCTGACCAGATGTCCTCACCACAAAGGAGGACAAGGCACCATGAAATGTAGGATATTCAAGGAAAATGTAGGTCAGGCCCAAATAAAAGCTCAAAACACTAATACAAAGATAAAGCCATGCTTCTTAGCCATGCTCAAAATGAAGGACCTTTTTGAATTCCTCCCGGGCTGAAAGCTGAAATGTAGAACACATCCTGGAAAAAGAGGGCTTCTGGTCACCCTGAATGTGCTTTTTAGCCCTGTTCCAAGTGGAGGACAAGTCCTGGAAAAGGAGGACACCTGCCCCCCCCCCCCCGAATGTCCTTCTTAGCTATGCTCTAAATGGAGGCTGTGTCCTGGGAATGGAGGGACTCTGCTCACCCTGAATGTGCTCCTTGCTACAAAGGGAGATTCCTCCTGGACCAGAAGGCAGAAATAGAGGGCACGTCCAGGAAAAGGACGACACCTGGTCGCCCTGAACGTCCTCCTCCTTAGGGTCTACATGGAGGACCTTGGGGGGATTCCGTTGGAATGGAGGACCTCTGCTCACCCTGAATGTGCTTCCTAGTGACTAAATGGGGGACCTTTGGGGATTCCTCCTGGACCAGAAGGCAGGAATGGAAGCCCCGTCCGGGCAAAGGAGGACACCTGGTTCCCCTCCCCCCCCCCGAACGTCCTCCTTAGGGTCCAAACGCAGGACCGTTGGAATGGAGGACACCTCCTGGGAAAGGAGGACTCTTGGTCCCCCTGGATGGACTTAAGTGTCCAAAGGGAGGACCTCTGGGAATGTCCCCTGGACGGAGGCAGAAATGGAGGACAGCTCCTGGGAAAGGAGGACTCTTGGTCCCCCTGGATGGACTTAAGTGTCCAAAGGGAGGACCTCTGGGAATGTCCCCTGGACGGAGGCAGAAATGGAGAACAGCTCCTGGGAAAGGAGGACTCCTGGTCCCCCTGGATGGACTTAAGTGTCCAAAGCTAGGACCTCTGGGAATGTCCCCTGGACGGAGGCAGAAATGGAGGACAGCTCCTGGGAAAGGAGGACTCCTGGTCCCCCTGGATGGACTTAAGTGTCCAAAGCTAGGACCTCTGGGAATGTCCCCTGGACGGAGGCAGAAATGGAGGACAGCTCCTGGGAAAGGAGGATCGCCCTGAACGTCCTCCTTGGGCTGCAAAGGGATTCCCCTTGGGGCAGAGGGTAGAAATGGAGGGCACCTCCAGGCCTCCCGGAGCCTCACCGATCTTGCACTCCCCGTCGTGGGCCTTGCGGAGCCGGCGTCCCTCTCTGCTGCTGGCGGCAGGGCTGCCTTCCTCCTCCTCCTTCCAGGCGCGGAGGCGGAGGGCGCAGAGGCTGCCGTAGGAGCGTCCGTCGGAACCACAGACGGCGCCCTCTTCTTTGCAGAGGCAGCGCCCGGTGCCTTCCTCCTCCTCCTCCTCCTCCTGACCCTGCTCCTTTCCTCTCGGGCTAGTGCTGCTGACACAGACCATGCCTGGCCCACAGGGCGCCCCTCGGGCCCCTCCGCAGCGCTCCCCTTCGGAGCCCAGGCACCGCGGACAGCAGCCACACAGATCCAGCCCCGTCAGCTCCGCAGCGCCGCACAGCAGCCGAGGGCAGCGCTCTGGGTGGCAGGGAGGGCAGCCCGACGGGGAGGGCACCGCAGAGCCCAGCAGCAGGGGCAGCAGCAGCAGCAGCCCAGAGACCATGATGGAGGGAATGGAGGAGGAGAGGAGGATCCCTCGGAAGAAGGGACCCAACTTGCAGCCCAGCCCTAGACGCCGCCTCTGCCTCCGCCCACACGCCCCTTAGACGCGCCTCCAACCCGCGATGGCTTCCTCCGGCGGCTGCCACTGAGACCCGAAGGAGCACGTCGTCCAGGGGGACCAGGAGTCCCCCTTTTGCTGGATCTGCCCTTCATTTCAGCCCTCTGTCCGGGAGGAATCCCCCCAAGGTCCTCCACTTGGAGGCTGACAGACACAGTCCTCCTTTTCCGAGACCTGTCCTCCGTTTCAGCCTTCTCTCCCTAAATGGCTTCCATTTAGATGCTAAGATACAGGTCCAGCTTGAGCACAGGTCCTCCATTTCTAGGACGTGTCCTCCATTTCAGCCCTCTGTCCAGGAGGAACTCCATTTGGGCATTAAGAAGCACATCCCAGGCGAGCAGAGGACGTCCTCCTTTTCATGGACGTGTCCTCCATTTCAGCCCTCTGTCCAGGAGGAACTCCAAAAGGTCCTCCGTTTGGACATTAAGAAGCACATCCGAGGCGAGTGGAGGACGTCCTCCTTTTCATGGACGTGTCCTCCATTTCAGCCCTCTGTCCAGGAGGAACTCCAAAAGGTCCTCCGTTTGGACATTAAGAAGCACATCCCAGGCGAGCAGAGGACGTCCTCCTTTTCATGGACGTGTCCTCCATTTCAGCCCTCTGTCCAGGAGGAACTCCAAAAGGTCCTCCGTTTGGGCATTAAGAAGCACATCCCAGGTGAGCGGAGGACGTCCTCCTTTTCATGGACGTGTCCTCCATTTCAGCCCTCTGTCCTGAAATGTCCTCCATTTAAACACTAAAATACACATTCCTCTTTCCAAGACGCGTCCTCCGTTTCAGCCGTCTCTCCAGGAGGAATCCCCGAATGTCTTCCATTTAGATGCTAAGATACACATCCAAGTTGAACAGAGGTCCTCCTTTCCTAGGACGTGTCCTCCATTTTAGCCTTCTGTCCAGGGGGAATCCCAAAATGTCCTCCATTTAGACCCTAAGAAGTCCATTCAGGGTGAACAGAAGTCCTTCTTCTCCCGGACACGACCTCCATTTCAGCCTTCTCTCCAGGGCAGCCTATTTGGGGGCAGTTACCAACAACAGCAGGCGAACGCCGCAGTCCCCTTTTGCCCAAAGGCAGATGTTTGGGGAGCAGTCGTGTCGGAGTTTAGCGCAAGGAGGGAATCAGCCAAATCCCATGCAGAATCGGGATTTAAATCCACAAAAGCGGGATTGTTTTCAGACACTTTGGGGGGGGCACTGAGCATTAATCCAATATTAACCCACACGGAAAGTCAACAAAATCAGCCACTTTTTACTTTCAGGAGTTTCCCGAAAGTAAAATGGTGTCACTTTATGTTTGCTTTATTTTCATGTTATTTATTTATTGTTATTCCTTTTTTTTAGTTTCTTTACATACAACGTAAGACATATCAACATGACAACTCGACAACATAACAACATAGAGAACGTTGGTCACAAAAGAAAACAAACCATCACCTCCTACACCTGGCATGACTAAAATTACACATAACATAAATAGCACTTCCGACTGCGCAGGTCTCTACATTAGAAGTTGTCATATTCTCTTATGTTGCTTTCGGTTATTTGCCTTTACGAAAAAGAATGTAGTTTCTAGTTTAGACTAGATACAAACAGAAAAACTATTTTTTGCTATTTTTTAAATTCTAGAAACAATATGTCCCGTCTTATCATTCTTATGAGTAAATCTAATTCTTCCCTGTTTACAATTTTGAATCAGTCCAAAATTACTGGATGTTTACTGCATTTCCCATTTCTCCCATTATAGATAGATCACTCTGTAGTCAGTATCTTATCTATTTTGGGAAGTGAGTTAGAAAGTTCTACATGTGAAGAATAATACTTAGCCTTTTCTGTTTATCAAAACCATTCTTAGCATCATTTGTTAAAATTTACAGCTGGTGAATCAAAGTAATTTGGGCGCGTTACAGACGCGCACAAAGTACGCGCTCCGCGCGTCGTAGGATTAGGAAGGGGTGTGCTAGGGTTAGGAAGGTTCTCACCTTCCTAAGCTCTCCTCTCCCTAGGATGCGCGGAGCGCGTACTAAATGGCAGCGCCCATCCACATGGGCGCTGCCATATTTACGTCTTGGACGCACAGCGTCAAGACGTGGCGTGGCGGAAGTGACGCCGCGAGTGCGCGCCTCACGCCTCGCGGCGCCACTTCCAGGGGCCAAAAAGGAGCGCCATTTTGGCACTCCTTTTTAGCTGCGCCGGGAAGCCTTGCGGTCTGGCCGCTGGGGCTTCTCGGCATAGCTAATGGAGCCGGTGCCAGACCGCCTGCTTTTGGGCAGTCTGTAACGCGCCATAGTATTAGTCCATCTTCTATTCAGGAAATTATAGAAGGGTTTCCAGTCTTTCTTTATGGATTCTTCTTTTTTCCCTTTCATCCAGCACGTCATTCTGTACAGTTCCGCCATCACAAAGACCTTCGTAAGCCATTTTTCCATAGATGGGATTTGGTTTGATTTCCAATAGGCTGCATAATTAATTCTAGCACATGCAAGTAGATAAAATAAAAGTTTGCCATGTTGTCTTTCTACATCTTTTTCAATCATTCCTAACAAACATATTTCAGGCAAAAAAAGGTATTGTAATATTTAGCTCTTTAGTTATTATTTCATACACACTTAACCAGTATTTTTTAACCATCTTACAGGCCCACCACATATGGTCATATCACCAGGTCATTTCTAAACATTTCCAGCAAACAGGGTTAGCAATCTTATACATTATTGAAATATTTTTGAGGGGGAAAAAGATGCCACCTATATACCATCTTATATGTGTTTTCTTTCAGTTCTTGGTTTACAGTAAATTTTAAGCCTTGGGTCCATATCCTTTCCCACTTCCTATATTCTATGTTATGACCCACATTTTGAGCCCACTGTATCATACTATGTCTAATAACCTCTTCCAAGGGAAGTAGCCAGGATTTTAGGAAGGGGGGGGGGCTCCAGACTAAGTGCCACCATTATAATGGGGCTTGGGTGCGGCGGCGCAACAGCACACACCATTCATTTTTCTAATGGAAGGGGGGGGGTCCGGACCCCAAGACCCCCCCCCTTGGCTACGTCCCTGCTCTTCCTCAGTTTCCCAACATAGGATCATCTTGTAAAATCTTGTAATCGCCTTCTTCTTCCCTTTGCCCATTATCTCCTCCCATTCCGTTTTTTTGCCTATAAATCCTGTGTTGGTTTTATCTACTTTCTGTCTTTCTTTTAACTGCCTAAACAAATACCAATGACAGACTATACCAGAAGCCTTTAATTCTTCCTAAGATTTGAACTCAATTTCTTCTTCTGATATTTTAATTAAGTCCGAATATCTGATCCATTTCTTCACAGGGATAGCTTCCCTATTAAACCAAGATTCATGTGCGGAACAACATTGCGGAATTCGATTACATATTCTTGGACTTACTTTTCCTCACACTTTCAGCATAGCCCTTATTAAAATGTTATGTTTACTTTCATTATGCACTTTATCCCTGTTATAAAAAAGATATCTGTGTAGCCCAAATCGCAGGTTTTCTCCCTCTAAATTCAACAATTGTTCCTCGTCCATTAGGATCCAGTCCATTAACCACAACAAGATTGAAGAAAAATAATAAACTTTTAAATTGGGCACTCCCAGATCTCCCCTAGATTTGTCATCACACATGATCTTCTTACTAATCCAGGCCTTCTTCTTGTTCCATATGAATTTCATTATCTCATTCTGCCATTTCTCTAGTGGCTTGAATGTGTGAAGAATGGGGATCGTCTGAAACAGAAATAGGAGTTTTGGGAGGACATTCATTTGAATTACTGAGATCTTTCCCATTAAAGACAGTTTAATCTTTTCCCATTTATTCAAATCGTTCTTGATCTCATTCCAGACCTTTTCGTAATTGTTGTGAAATAGGTCCATATTCTTATTGGTCAGAATGGTTCCCAAGTATCTCACCTTCTTTGTCACTTTATAGCCTGATTGTTCATATTTTAGTCAACAAGTTAGTCTTGTCCCTATTCACTTTTAATTCAGAGGCCTTTTCAAATTCTAATAATATATTGGTCAGAGAGTTCACACCAGGGGTAGGCAATGTTTTTGAGCCGGGGGCCGGGTTGCTGTCCCTCAGATAACTGGGGGGCCGACCCACTTCGGCTGATACGACAACTGCACCCTTTTCTGGAAGTAAGGGATCTCGAGACTGTTGTACACGCACTGGTAACCTCATGTCTAGATTTCTGTAATGCGCCCTACATGGGTCTACCCTTGTGCTTGATTCGGAAACTGCAATTAGTGCAGAATATGGCGGCCAGAGTAGTGTCAGGAACATCGAGGAGGGACCATATTACTCCGGTATTAAAGTCCCTCCACTGGCTGCCTATTAGTTTCCGGGCCCAGTACAAGGTGTTGGTTATCACCTTTAAAGCCCTAAATGGCTTGGGTCCAGACTATCTCAGGGACCGCCTCCTCCCATATAATCCTCCCCGCACACTCCGGTCCTCTGGGAGGAATTTGCTGCAGCCGAAAGATCTAGGCTTTTGGCTACCTCCCAGAGGGCGTTTTCTGTTGTCGCCCCCAGACTATGGAACGACCTGCCGGACGAGATCTGTCAATTGACATCTTTAGACAGCTTTAAAAAGGCTGTCAAGACGGATCTCTTCCGGCAGGCCTTTCCTGGATAGATAATCCCGGCCTCAGGAACCCTCTTCTCATGAGAGTCCCCAAGGTCCTCCCTGGAAATTTGAGTGGAATGCTGCCACAGTTTGCTGTTTTGTTTTTTGTTTGTTTTGTAATGGTGTGTATGTGTTGATGTTGTTTTAATTTGTTGGTTTTAATTATAATTGATTTAATAACTTTTTTAAGGGGGGGAGGGAAGTAGATTTTGATATATATTTATTGTATTTTATTATTGTTAGCCGCCCCTATTGACCTCAAAGGGGTGGGATATAAATAATAATAATAATAATAATAATAATAATAATAATAATAATAATAATAATAATATATCTCTGTTCTGACTTTATGCATAAATCCTATTATGCATATATGCTAAGCTACATGGAGCCTACACTCTCCTGGTCACCCTAAACTAGTGATCCCCAAATTCTGGTCTTCCAGAATTCCAAGTTATTGGGAAAGATGGCTGTGACTTCTGGGAGGTGAAGTCCAAAACACCTGGAGGACCAGAGTTTGGGAATCACTGCCCTAAACTAAATAATTATGGAAGTGATTTGCTGAAATGAAAAGGGAGATATGCAGACTATGCACAGACAATTTGCGGTGGGCATGAAGAAAGCGGGTGCTGATTCAACCAGACAGTAGAGGAAAGAGTGTCTACCAAGCCGCAGCCCTGCTGAGATGTAGAATATGGTCAGTGTCTTTACCTGATGCTGATCCTGTTTTGTATTGAAAAACCTTTATTGGGCATTGAAAGTCTATTGTAGAGGCAACTCCTTGAAGCTGCTGGTGGTGATGAGACAGTCAGCTTGTGCCACAACAGGCTTGGCTGTATCATCTGGAACAACTGGGTTTTATGTCTTTTATATTGTCCAGTTGGCTTTGTGTTTTTAGAAGAGCTTTTTTAGATTGGTCTACAGAAGCTCCTCAGGGGGACTTTGTTGTGTTTTGTTAATTCTTGTCACCTCCACGTCCACTTGTTCTTCTCTTTTGGGTTGTTCTTGTTAACTGCTCTGGAGTCATCCCCGACTCATGGTGACCCTGTGGCTGATACCTCTCCAACCACCCTATCCTCCATTGCTCTCCTAAAATCTTGTAGGTTCATGTCCATTATTTCCGTCATTGAGTCTATCTATCTGGCATGCAGTCTTCCTCTCTTTCTACTGCCTTCCAACTTCCCTAGCATCATTGTCTTTTCTAAGGAGTCATGCCTTTTCATGAAGTGCCAAAGTACAAAGTCCTTAATTTGGTCATCTTGGCTTCCAGGGAAATTTCCAGGGCAATTCAAGGCTTTATCTGCTCAAGCACCCACTTGTTTTGGCTGTGTATAACATCCTCAACATTCTGCTCCAGCACCACTTCTCAAAGAGTTAATTTGCCTCTTGTCTGCTTTCTTCACTGGCCAGCTCTTCCATCCATACATAGTGATGGGGAATACAGTGGTTTGGACGATTCTAACATTAGTGTTCAGTTGAATATCTTTGCACTTTAGGATCTTGTCTAGTCTTTTCATAGCTGCCCTTCCCACTCCTAGTCTTCTTCTGATTTCTTGATTGCAGTCTCTATTTTCTCATTCCATCCTCTTTTGGGTAGCTATAGCAATTCCTTATATCTGCACAGGTGTTCTTTTATGGCGATAGAAATATGATTTGAAGGGCAAATTTTCTCCTTTCCCCCCAATTATTTTTAAGTGTCAGAATGAGAGAAAAGAGGTGTGAAAATGGGGGGGGGGGGAATGTCAGCAATTTAAGATTTGCAGTACCATATTACTTAAAGACTTGCAAAGACTAGGAATGACTGTGTTACTGAAAGTTAAGGAAGAATGCAAAAGCAGGGTTACATCTAAATATAAAGAAAACAAATAATGATCACAGATTATTTAGATAACTTAAAACTGGGTAATAAAGACAGCAAAATAGATTTTGCTCTTTTTAGGCTCTTTTTGAAACCCCTTTGAAATCCATTTTCCTTTAAAATGAAACAAAAAAGTCAGAGGAAAGTAGCATTCAAGATTAATGAAAGAATAAATAATGGATAACAAAGATATGATTTCGTTGTTTCTGTTAACACTAGGGATGTATTCACATTGCAGAAATAATCCAGTTTGGCAGCAATTTAACTGCCATATCTCAATGCTATGGAATCCTAGGTTTTGTAGTTTTGTGAGATGATTAGCCTTCTCTATCAGAGAGCTCTGATGGCACAACAAACTATAAATCTCAGGATTCCATAGTACTGAGCCATGGCAAAGTAGCATCAAACTGGATTATTTCTGCAGCATGGATCCAGCCTGTAAGAAGGATGCTAGCCTTGTTCAAGGGAGAGTGTCTGTTGTAGTCCATCACCTAGACAGTGTCTCTGAGAAGGGAAATTTTGGGAGGGGAAGCAGCACTGTATAGGTCCTGTGTTGCTCAACTATCTCTGACTGGACCCAGACATGATGCTACATGAGATGAAGAACATGATGATGCTTCTCTCTTACTTCTAGGCATAGAAGTGAACCAGAATAGTAGCTGCATCTGGTGATATATTTCAGATATATTTCACGAGCTTTAGCTTTCAGGGGTGCTTTAGTTGTATATTCCCGCATGGCATGAGTTTGGACTAGTTGACCTATGTGTCCCAACTCTATGATTCTATGAGATAAATGGGGAGGAATGGAGAAAATCTGAATCTAGCAGTGAAGAAATAAGATTGCACATAGTCTCCAATTTCACTTATCACTTCTCTGCTTCAGGTAACACAACAGCCACAATCAGTTCAAATCCAAAAGGATTTAGCTGCAATTGCAGTAGAAGTGTAAAAATAATGAGAAATCAGCTCATCATAGTCTGTGTGCGAACATGTCTGCATGCCTGTATGATCAGTCTGGGACTAAGAAAGGATAACGGCAAAGGAATGGAACAGTTTACAACAAATGCCATCTGGCTTCTTGGGAATAAAGAAGTGAGCAAACTATGTCATGTTTGCCAGAGAAAATTGCAAAATGCAATGAAAATACCTGATGTACATTTGAGATGAACTTTGTAGCTTATTATGTCAGCTACAGATAATCTTCTATTCAGTTTTATCCAGGCCATCCAGGAGTCCTGTTCTGTGTAGGAATACAATGCACACACAATAAAATGTCTGTATTGCTCTTTGCTCTCCGGAAGTGTCTTACAAGGTGAGCACCTTGGCACATCTGCACTGCTCTGCTCAGCTCAGCTCAGCTCAGCTCGGCTCATTCATTTGCTGAGTGCCTTTGTTAATCCTTGCTCAGTGGCAAGGGATTGTTTAGAGAGGCAGCTTCCAGAGAGGCATTGTGATCAGCATAATAGCTCACACATTCCCACACCAGTTATTGCTGGACTGGGATTAACATTTCCAGCCTCATGCTTTTAATGTGATGACAATGTTGTGTTCTTCTGCCCTGGTAGCTGGCAGACACACTTTCAGCCAAAGCAACCTGTTGCTTTGGTGTCTGAGAGTATGATGAAGTCTAGGATCAATCTAAGGGTTCTGTGTCTAAAAACTGAGCAGCCAGATGCAGAATTTTGAAGCTTTTGATTGCAAACAATATTGTATTACAGAAGCAGTGCTGAAAGCTGGAAAAGCAAAATAATAATAATAATAATAATAATAATAATAATAATAATAATAATAAATATTTATTTATATCCCGCCTCTTCTGCTTTGAGAATTGTGGCAGGTAACAGCAAAGTGAATACAATATATAACAATAAAAACAACAAGCCCCATAGAATCATAGAGTTGGAAGAGACCGCATAGGCCATCCAGTCCAACTCTCTGCCATGCAGGAAATCCAATCAAAGCATCCCCAATAGATGGCCATCTAGCCTCTGCTTAAAGACCTCCAAGGAAGGAGACTCCACTACACTCCGAGGAAGTTTGTTCCAATGTCGAACAGCCCTTACTGTCAGGAAGTTCTTCCTAATGTTGAGCTGGAATCTCTTTTCCTGGAGCTTGCATCCATTGTTCCGGGTCCTGTTCTCTGGAGCAGCAGAAAACAAGCTTGCTCCCTCCTCAATATGACATCCTTTCAAATATTTAAACAGGGCTATCATATCACCTCTTAACCTTCTCTTCTCCAGGCTAAACATCCCCAGGTCCCTGAGTCGTTCCTTATAGGGCAAGGTTTCCAGACCTTTCAGCATTTTAGTCACCCTCCTTTGGACACGCTCCAGTTTCTCAATGTCCTTTTTGAATTGTGGCGCCCAGAACTGGACACAATATTCCAGGTGGGGCCTGACCAGAGCAGAATACAGTGGCACTATTACTTCTCTTGATCTAGACACTATACTTTTATTGATGCAGCCTAAAACTGCATTGGCCTTTTTAGCTGCCGCATCACACTGTTGACTCATGTTCAACTTGTGGTCTACTTGGACTCCCAGATCCCTTTCACATGTAGTTTCATTCAGCCAGGTGTCCCCCATCCTATATCTGTGCATTTCATTTTTCTGCCCTAAGTGCAGTACCTTACATTTCTCCGTGTTGAATTTCATTTTGTTAGCTTTGGCCCAGCTTTCTAGTCTATTCAGATCATTTTGAATGTTGATCCTGTCCTCTGGAGTATTAGCTATTCCTCCTAATTTGGTGTCCTCTGCAAATTTGATAAGTGTGCTCCCAATTCTGTCATCCAGGTCATTGATAAAGATGTTGAATAACACTGGGCCCAGGACAGAGCCCTGTGGGACCCCACTGGTCACTTCCCTCCAGGCTGAAAAAGAGCCATTGTTGAGCACCCTTTGGCTTTGGCCGGTCAACCAGTTACAAATCCATGTAACAGTTACTTTGTCTAGCCCACATTTTACATGCTTGTTTGCAAGAATGTCATGGGAAACCTTGTCAAAGGCCTTACTGAAATCAAGATATACTATATCCACAGCATTCCCTTCATCTACCAAGCTGGTAATTTTATCAAAGAAAGAGATCAGATTTGTCTGGCATGACTTGTTTCTCTGAAACCTATGTTGACTATTTGTGATAATGGCATTGCCTTCTAGATGTTCACAGACTCTCTGTTTAATTATCTGCTCCAGAATCTTTCCTGGTACTGATGTCAGACTAACTGGACGATAATTGTTGGGATTGTCTTTTTTCCCCTTTTTGAAGATGGGGATAAAGGAAAGAGCTTCGAATCGATTCTCTAGCTGCAAGCTCCCCTAACAATCCTTCTTGGCCTACTTCTCTGTGTGTCATTCCTCCAGCTGTCTGCTTCCTGTGTATGTGAAGTGACCTCCTCGGCTCCAGCATCTTCCTCTGCATGGTATTCGTCCAGGATTGTTAGTTCTGTTGTGTCCAGGAAATCCTCCTGCTCCCTAATATGCTGAAGTGTAGCTACTCTGGACTCCAACTGCTGCACTTTCTCCTCCAAGAGGGCTACCAACTTGCACTTGGGGCATCTGAAGTTCTCCACTTCTGTAGGCAAGAAGACAAACATCCCACAAGTGTTGCAGGTGACGCCCGTGGTTCTGTCAGTGTCCATACTGAAAAGTCTTAGGAAATTACTGGAACAGGACAGTGGGCTTCCTCCTGAAAAAAGAATCCTCCAGAAAACAGCAACGTTAAAGCCTCTGATGTTTCAACAATTTGTGGCAGTGAGCTCAATCAACTCTGCCTCTACTGTAGATTTCCTTGGATGAAAAAAAAATGAAATAAAAATAGAAATAAATGGCGCATGGCTCTGAGAGGAGTAATATAGAGCTAGTCTGCTAGCTCCACCCCCTAGTCACTCACAGATGTGACTCACTGAAGATGTGACTACAAGCACACTCTTCCTAGAGTTTAAAAAAAAATTAAACAGTCACTACTTCAAATGGCTGCCCAGCTACCTCTCTCCTCCTCCTCTCTGTAGCAGGAACTGCTCTGGAGAGGCTCTGAGAGGAGTAATATAGAGCTAGTCTGCTAGCTCCGCCCCCTAGTCACTCACAGATGTGACTCACTGAAGATGTGACTACAAGCACACTCTTCCTAGAGTTTTTAAAAAAAATTAAACAGTCACCACTTCAAATGGCTGCCCAGCTACCTCTCTCCTCCTCCTCTCTGTAGCAGGAACCCACAAGACCCCAACCCAACCCTCCGTCCCAACTATACAATTAAACAGTAAAAAATGTTTAAAAAGTACATAACAATACATCAAAGTTAAAAAAAAAATCAAAAATAAGAAAAATAATAAAAGAAGGGGGATTCAAGTGGTTCTGGACATTATCAATCGGGGAAGGCCTGCCGGAAGAGAAAAGGTTTTTGTCGCCTTTTTAAAAGCTTCGAGTGAGGATAATTGGCGAATCTCTTCCGGCATGTCATTCCAAGTTTTTGGAGGGTGACAGAAAAGGCCCTCCGGGGCTTCCGGTGGTATGGCCGATCGCGGTGGTTGCTGCTGAGAGAAAAGGCCCTCCGGGAGGTCACCACCAGTCTGGTCTTTCTACATTGTAAAAGGTTTTTACCGGAGGATCAGAGTGTACGGGAAGGATTGTATGGGAGGAGGCGTTCCTTCAAGTAGACTGGACCCAGGCCATGTAGGGCTTTATAGGTGATAACCAACACCTTGTACTGTGCCTGGAAGCTAATAGGCAGCCAATGTAGTGATTTTAAAATAGGTGTAATATGTTCGAACTTGGATTTTCTGGCGACCAGTCTGGCTGCCATGTTTTGTATCAATTGGAGCTTCCGGACGTGGCACAAAGGTTGCCTCATGTAGAGCGCATTGCAGAAATCAAGATGAGATGTTACTAGCGCATGTACAACCGTTTCTAGGTCCTGCTGATCCAGGTAGGGGCGCAACTGGCATATCAGCCGAAGCTGAGAAGAGGCACTCCTGGCTGTCGCATCAATCTGAGAAGACAGTTGACGCGACGAATCCAGGAGCATCCCCAAGCTGCGGACGCAGTCTTTCAGGGGAAGTGTAACCCCATCTAGAACTGGCGAACTTATCTCCATACTCGGATTGGGGTTACCTATCACGAGTACCTCCATTTTATTTGGATTCAGCTTAAGTCTATTTTCCCTCATCCAATCCATTACCGACTTCAGGTAGTCATTCAGGGGGGAGATGCCCTCCTTGGTCAATGAAACAGTCCGAGACACAGAGAAATAAATTTGGGTGTCATCAGTGTACTGATAACACCCCACCCATGTCTCCGGATGATCTCACCCAGCGGCTTCATGTAAATGTTAAACAGCATGGGGGACAGAATGGTGCCCCGAGGGACGCCGGATGTCAGTTCTCTCATAGAGGAGGGTTTATATATGAGATGACCAGGACTCACACATTGAGGAGAGGCATCACTCAGCAGCAGTGGTGGCTGGTGGCTCTGAGGTCAGTGGAATGGCAAATCTATACTTGGTTTAGCCCGAACCTTAAAAGAACTATCCAAGGCCCTGGCCCATGACCCCAAAGAGGTTCAGCATATCTCCTAAAAATTTGGACTACAACCCAGAGTGGATTCTCATGTCACTAGCATTGGAGTCACCAGCTGCAACTGTTTAGCAGTTAGCACAAAAAGCAATGTTTAAACTATGGAAAAGGAGGGAGGTGTCCATAATGACATCCACAAGAGCCATCCTTGATGTGTCCCAGTTTAAGCCAAACCATGCACAAACATGTACTCCAGTGACTTCCTTAAAGCAAGCAGGCAGACAGTAAAGATAAAGGTTGCAATGCACATATAGCAAGATCTGAACATAGGACGCTCTGGATAGAGGACTTAAGTATAGAAAGCAACATAGAGATGGAGACCAGACACTTCCTCCACAACCAGGCATAGAAGCACAGAGAGATTCAGGGCATAAGGACATTGCATAACTACAGCAGTTTGATACACCTTTAACTGCCATGATTTCATCTTATGGAATCTGGAGATTTGTAGCTGAGGAAGGACTTAGAATCCTCTGTTATAGAGCAATAGTGCCAGAGTCAGTGGCAGGGGACTAGAACTCTGTAGCACAGAATTCTGAGTATCTTACTGGATTACATGCAGCACAGCCTAAATGGCAAAATATACAGCATTCAGTGTGCATGGCATATATCGATTGGTTTTCCCTGCAATAATCTCAGCAGCTGAAGCTCTGATTGTTCCTTTCCCAATTGTCACTTGCCACCTTGCTCCTTTATTTGGAATCAGCATAGTTAGAGTGGCCAAATGGGGAAGGGAAAAGAGAAGCATTGAGAGAGAGAATGAAAGCATGCTTCTCCTGCACCTGGAAAAGAAGATATTAGCTTTTATGGCAAGTCCCACCAGCTGTGATTTCCTCTTCTGCCAAACCATTAAAGCTGGAAGGAGAACCCCTGTCCTTCTCTCTCTACTCCCCCTACCAAGCATCTCTCCCCTTCTCTGGCAGAAACAATACAATAATAGTTAGTAATTAAATAACAATGTACTCTCCTTTCCTAACACACAAGATCTACTGCCTAAGGTGTCTGCTTCTGCTTAATGGTGGGCGATCCTGGGGTAGTACATTTACAAGATATGTGTATCTAATATGAAAGGTCCACCATGCTCCGGAATCGTGGCTGTAATAGATTGGACATAGCCAAACACATAGATAAGTGCTGGTCCCATTGTCCCTATTCAGGTAGCCTTGCCCTAGTGCTTTTCTTTTCCACTGTATGACTCACAACTCCACCTCCTTGCCTCATCTGACCGCCTTTTTGTTGGTTGTTGTTGTGTGCCTTTAAGTTGTTTCTGACTTTTGGTGACAGTGTCACAGGGTTTGCTTGTCAAGATTTGTTCAGAGGAGGTTTGACATTGTTTTTCCCCTGAGGCTGACAGTGTGTGACTTGCCCAAGGTCACCCAATGGGTTTATGTGTCCCAGTGTCGTAGTCATAGTCTCACACTCAAACTATTATGCCATGCTGGCTCTCTTTGTTATTGTTAGCTGCCCTCAAGTCGGTTCTGACTCATGGTGACCCCATGGATGAGATGTCTCCAAGAATCCCTATCCTCCATTGCCTTGCCCAGATCCTGCAAGCCCCTGCCCATACCTCCCCCCCCTCCCGATTGCATCTATCCATGTGGTTTGTGGTCTGCCTCTCTTTCTTCTACCCTCTACCTTTCCTCGCATTATTGTTTTTTCTTGTGATCCATGCCTTCTCATGATGTGGCCAAAGTACGATAGTCTCAACTTGATCATCTTAGCTTCCAAGGAGAGCTCTGGTCTGATCTGTTCAAGAACCCATTTGTTTGTCTTCTTGGCTGTCCATAGTATCCTAAGTACTCTTCTCCAGCACCACATTTCGAATGAGTTAATCTTCTTTCTGTCTGCTTCCTTCACTGTCCAGTTCTCACATCCATACATGGGAATTTGGAATACAATGGTCTAGAAGATTCTGACTGTAGTGCTCAGTTGTATTTCTTTGCTCTTCAGTATCTTTTCCAGTTCTTTGATAGCTGCCCTTCCCATTCCTAGTCTTCTTATTTCTTGATTACAGTCTCCATTCTGGTTAATGTTTGATCCTAGATATGGGAATTCTTTAACTGTTTCAATTATTTCTTCCTGCTTTCTCTCCAGTCCTGGTCAGTTGCAGGCCACCTGGCTGTTTCCCTTGACTAGTGTAGTGTAAGGGGGTGGGTGGGTAGGAGAAATTCCTTTGTGACATCAGTAGTTACTCCTCGAATCACAGCCCACCTCATAGATCTCTTTAACTCTTTCTTAGAAAGTTGCTTAGCATCCAAAGGATTACAGCCTGGGATTGGTGTAATGGATTCTGCTGTCTAGGGAAATGGCCATGCTTTTGTGATATCATCTGGGCCTCTGTGACATCATCTAGCAAGCAAGCAAGGGAGTATAGAAGCTCTTATGGCAGAAATACTGCCTGACATTGATAAATTTAGCTTATTCCAAATCGCATGTTTCCTTGTTGCCCAGAACAAATTTGTTGTTCGAGAATAATATGTTTGTTATAGCCTTAGTTTTGTTCAGATATCTAAGACTCATAAATCCACTACACAGGTCATGCTAAACATACAAGGGCATCCCAATACAGAATAATTTTAATTTTTGAGAGTTTATTTGTAGACCCGTAAATGTTAAGAATTGTTCTAACATCAGTTTTAACCTAAGGATATTTCCCATTGGATTACTCTAAAATAGCAGTATGTCCTTTGCAAATATATTGATTTTGTGCTTCATTTTATAACTTGTATTCCTTAGGTACCCACATCTGCTCTTAAAAGGTTCACGGATGATTCAATGACCAATATGGAACAATAAAGGACACTTTGCATTTAGGGCTTTTTGTGCAAATGGTCACTTTAAATTACTTGTATGTAACCTCTATTGCTGTTGTATGCCTTCAAGTAATTTCCAGTGATATAGACTTGAGTCAATTGACTGAGACTTAAGTTGGACTCAGGTCACTTCAATGACTTTTGGACTTGGCAAAAATGACATATTGACTTGACTTGACTTGAGACTTGTGTATTTTTAGAGACTGACTTGCTGGTGCTGTTCACTTTGAGCAGCAGACAAGACCTGCTCCCAGAGCATGGGACACATTTCTTGGAAGAGAACAGCAAATGTATTAGGTAATGGGTTTGAGGTGACATGATCCTTCTAAAGATTTGAAAGGTTTTAGAAGATTTCCCTGATGTGCAGTCGGGACAGGCTGCCAAGGTTCACTGCCTCTACTACCTCAAGCCTGTTGCCTAACACACTTGCTACTCCCTCTGAGAAATGCACCCCATCTCCATTTTTCTGTTGAAAGTTGGCTCCTAGACTTGAGACTCAACTTGAGATTTTACTTAAAAGTATCTTGCAAGGAGACTTGAAGGCAGAGACTTGAAACTTGACTTGAGACTTGTACTAAAAGACTTGAATACATCACTGGTAATTTCTAACTTATGGTGGACCTAAGGTGAACCTATCATAGGGTTTTATTGTCAAGATTTGTTCAGTGAGCCTTTGCCTTCCTCTGAGAATCAGTAAGTGTGATTTGCCCAAGATCACCCACTGAGTGAGCATGGATTCAAGTCTCACACCAACCAGCAACCACAGTGGGCAGACAGCAGACCCTTTATGGCTGGTGTGGGGGCAGCCGGGGGGGGGGGATCTAGAGAGAGATGGTGAGCAACCATCCCACCAGGTGTCACCCCTCTCTGATGGTGTCACCTGGTGTGGTCCATCTCCCCTCCTCCAAGTGATGCTACTGCATACATTTGCTGCCTTTTCAAATGCCTGTTTCTTTAAGTATAGCTACTCAAAAATTATAACGTTTTGGGATTCTCCAAAGTTTGGGCTCCTTACTGGGTGATCTTGGTCAAGTCACACTCTCTCTACCCCCAGAGGAAGGCAATGGCATCTGTAACAGTCTTGCCAAGAAAACTCCAGAATAGCTTTGTTTTAGAGTCTCCATAAGCTGGAAATTATTGGAAGGCACAAAACCACCACCATTGCCAACATCATCACGGTATATTGTACACATATTTTCTGTTATGTTGTGCTTTGAATAGCATTATGACTTAATTGGCCTTCTGTGAGCATTTCTTTTTCTGTAGGGATGACCTGCAACAGCAATCATGCAAATCTAATTGGTTCCTGCATTCCTTTACTCTCTATTTTATTATTTATGCATTCCTTTGCTCCATATATTATTATTTCAGCTGAGATAATTGCTTAGTATGAGCCAGTGTGACATAATGGTTTGAGTGTTGAATCGTGACTCTGGCGAGCAAGATTTGATTCCCCGCTTGGCCATGAAACCCACTGGATGACCTTGGGCAAGTCATATGCTCTCAGCCTCAGGGAAAGGCAATGGCAAACCTCTTCTGAACAAATAGGGTTGCCTTACAGTCACCATAAATCAGACTTGAAGGGACACAACAACAAACAAACATTAATTACTGCAGTATGTTTGGAGCTCTATTTAGGTTACACTCTGACGGCCTTCAGGTGAAAGATGTGTGCTGTGTGATTGTGTAGGTGGGTATTTTCTAGTTCTTTTTAAATTTTTATTTTTATTTTCTAATTCTGAACAATGTTTTGCCCTCACTTGACCCTCACAGCAAATGAAGGACACACTACAGGTCACTAGAGAGAATGAATGTCCAAAAGAATGAATGACCGAAATATTCACCTACTTGGAGATTGGCTGCCATCTAGTGGGAAATATATATTTGCTTGATTTCATGGATTTTTAAAAAAGGTCTACCAGGGGCCAATTTGGCAAAGGAAGATGAAGTGGAAACCATGGCCACTCCACCCAAGCCCACTGAACCATAGGCTGTGTTTTTCATCTTTCCTCCCCAACGTCTTTTCCTTTTGTTTTTTGTATTTCCCTTTTTCTTTTTCCATACACTGTAAGCATTTGGGGAAGGCGCTTTTTCATTGATCAAATGTGTCATCACATCATCATCTGCACCACCATCACAACCTTTAGTTATGTCCCATATTCTCCCAATCTGCACTCATGGTGGTTTACAAAAGTTAAAACAGATACAGCTAAAATGTACACCATGCAAAAGTTTAAAATCTGCAATACAATTCAAAGCAGTTAAAATGTAAACCACTCTAGGAGATCTTTTGGGTGAGGAGTACACTAAAAACATTTTAAATAAATAAAGACATCTGTAAATGGGGGGCTTGGGTTTTATTATTTTAAAATAGAATGATAGAAAATCCTAGTGGAGGGCCAGAGTTCAAGGAGGAATGAGCTGAAAAACTATGCACTCACATTAACCAAGGAGCTACTGGAGGTAAATATTTTTCCAAAATAAACATTAGAAGAGTACTTGAGCACAGCATTTACTAGTAGGGTCTTCAGCATAGGAGGCCCATAATGTAAGGTCCAGTTGCTCTCCTCCTTCTTCCTTGTACCTGGAACATTCCTGGCTATAAGTTTATGGCTTAAGAGTAGACCCATTCAATTAATTGTTGAATCAGCACATAAACTCCCATTGATTCAATGGGTATAATCTAGTTAAGACTAACAACCAGGATTAACAATTAGGATCATCCATGGGGTCAACCTGAGAACTAGGGATTTAATATTACTGATTAAGTACCAAGGAAAGCCAGCATGTTGTAGTGGTTTGGACATTGGACTAAATCTAGTACACTGAGAGATCAGGGTATGAATCCTTCCTCAGCCATGGAAATCCATCAATCCCAAGATTCCATAGGACAAAACTATGGCAAGTGGAATCATAACACTATAATTCTGTCATGTGAATGGACCCCAGATTGCATGGCAAGCAACACATGCTGGAATTCACTCTTCTACACAAGCATTAAAGGTATGAGAGCCTTCTCCAGTTTTTGCTCTGTGAGCTCTAGGTATAGTGCTTACAGTGGGAAAATCCCTGCCAGAGTAGTTAATGGTGGATCTTGGGTTTGTTGGTAGGCAAGATAAAGGATTTTTGGTTTGCAGAGGAAGAAAGTGAGGCATCAGTTTAAGCCAGCTGGGGACTTTTGGCATTCCTCCCTTGGAGCAAAGAGTGGACATCTTGGCTCATGGGATGACTGGCTCCATAAGACAGTATCAGCAGGGAGGTAGCCAGGATTTCGGGAAGGGGGGGGTCCAGACTAAGTGCCACCATTTTGAGAGGCTAAGAGCCCCTCCCCCGAGACACAAAAGGAGGGTCGAGCGTTTACCTCATGATGGCACCACTTTAACTTCCGTTATGGCTCCGTGCTATGGAATCTTGGGATCTGTAGTTTTGAGGAGCTCTTTAGCCATCTCTGTCAGTAATTAGCTTACTTGCTAATTAGCTTACTTGCTGTTCACCGCTATGATCTTTGGAATAGCGGTATATAAATAAAACAAATTATTATTATTATTATGCTACAACAAACTACAAATCCCAGCATTCCACGACATGGAGCCAAGGGCAGTTAAAGTTGCATCAAACTGGATTATTTTTTCAGTGCAGATGCAAACTGAGTCCTTCCTCTGAAGGTGTTTACATCAGATAAATTCAGCTCGATAAAGCAAAGTGCAGCTGCTCAAGCAATGAGCGGCAGCCACCCTGTTCATGCTCAGAGACACTCTGTTCATGCTTTAAGACACTGCATTCCAACTTCTGAGCTGAGATAAGAACCCAGGCTGCATCCACACAACATTTCATTCCCACTTCCAAGAGGGATTTTTAATTCCAAGACACACACGCACACAATTTTTAATTCCAAGACTCTATCTATCTATCTATCTATCTATCTATCTATCTATCTATCTATCTATCTCTATCATAATTTTAAATTCCAAGACATTATACCTTCCTTTCTTTTCATGAAAAACAAAGGCCTTTAAGAGAATCCTATTTTGGGAGAAAGGCAGGATATAAAATCAATCAATAAAAAATTATCGTGCAATAGTCCATCAGTGCATGGCTTGCATTATAAGACTTTATAACTTTAAAACTTTATACATTTAAAAACAATTAAAATCACAGTAGGATCAGAGTGCTATAGAATCATGGAATCATAGAGTTGGAAGAGACTGCAAGGGCCATCCAGTCCAACCCCATTCTGCCATGCAGGAAATCCAAATCAAAGCATCCCCAACAAATTATATAATGGGGGTGTCCACCTACATTGTAGTAAGACATACTTTATATTAATGCTATGGAAAATCACCGCCTTGAGTCCGTATATTGGGAGAAAGGCGGGATATAAGAAAATAATAATAACAACAACAACAATATTTGGGTATTGTAGTTTTGTGAGACATTTAGAATTCTTTGTCAGAGAGCTCTGGTGCCACAACATACTACAAATCCCAGGATTTTCCATAGCATTAAAGTGGTGTTGAACTGGATTATTTCTGCAGTGTGCAGCCTTATTAGACTGCAGTTCCCAGCAGTCTGTGGTGCTTCTGGATGATGGGACCTGCAGTCTAGCATTGCCTGGAGCAGGGCCATAGGACTCAACAGCCCCGATTCATCATCTGGCAGAATTTGGGGGAAACGCCTTTAAAAAGGCCAAAATACAGAAAATCAAAAACTCCTTGCAAAGTAAAGCCCAGAGATCTGCCAATGGATTTTGCTTACAAGGCAGGAGGGCAGAGAGGCCCAGACCTTTGCAGCCAACCTTTCATTGGTGACCCACTTAGATTGATTCCTTATGTTAATTAATTAATCATAGAATCCTAGAGTTGGAAGAGACCCCAAGGGCACCCAGTCCAACCCCATTCTGCCATGCAGGAACTCTCAATCAAAGCATCCCCATTGACATGCTGAAAAGGGGCCAGCTAACAGTATTTTATTTTATTTGTCTTTTAAAAAAGAGAAAAAACAAGGCTGGAAGGAAGCCTCTTGCTTATTTGCATCACAGACCCTCCTCTTTTTTGTTGTTGCAAAAATCCAGAAATGACTGTTTTTGAAAACCTGAGTTCATTATCAGAAGAAATGTACAGAGCAGAGTCCCATTCTCATTTATCTGGACTTCTGAAATCTGAATTATTCCAAAATCCAAAGCTGACCATGAGAGCATCTGGTCTGACCCCAACTCAAGGAAACTTGGGAATCCTGAAGGTTTAGAGAAATTACTGGATTATTGAATTATACAAGGAATAATGGTCTCAGGATTTTGCTGAAGCTCAGTGTACTGAAGCACAACATTATTTTAAAAATATTGTGTATTAAATTACCTTCAGCCTATGTCTATGAGATGCATATGAAACATACATAGATTTAATGGCCGGACTTGGGTCCCATCTTCCATCATATCCCATTATACTGAACATATATAAATATACCAAACTCTGAAAAACTCCAAAATCCAAAATACATCTAGTTCTCAGCATTTTGGGTAAGGGAGACTCAAGCTGTAGTTGATAAGATATTATTATTATTATTATTATTATTATTATTATTATTATTATTATTATTTTACTATATTATATATGGATATAACTGCTGAAAGGAAAGTCAGAAGTCACCTTTTCTTTCTTTTATATTTCCTTTTAGAAGCTTCCTTCCTTCCTTCCTTTTTCTTTCTTTCTTCCTTTCTCCCCTTCCTCTTCCTTCCTTTCTTTTCCTTCTTTTCTTCTGTTCTCCTTTCCTATCATTCTTCCTTCCTTCCTGTCTTCCTTCACTTCTACTTCCTTTTCTCCTTCCCCAGGAAGAGACTTTTATTCTGGCAAAAGCACAGGGGAGGAGGAAGAGTGGAAGAAGGACTCCGATGGAGAGGAAACGAAAGGGAAAGAAATCACAGGGACCCCCCCTCCCTCCCCCCCCCCCCCCCCGAGCCTGCAACTTTTGTCTTTCCCATTTTCCCTCTCCATCTGAGCCCTCTGTGGTTTTGATGGAGGGGAGGAGGGGGGAAGGAAGGAGCTTGAACGTCCCCAGGGCTGAAGGGGGGGGGTCCAAACCCCCCAAACCCCCCTTGGCTACGTTCCTGGTATAAGCTATTTCATTGTGGAAGATTTTAAAAAGGCGCAACTGCTTGCACAACCAAAGATGGTGTGAGTGTAGTGCCTCTGTTGGATGCTGGTCCTAGCTCTTGTTTTTATGTCAGATGTACAACAGTCTGTGGGAGATGGTACAATACATCAGAGAGAGCAGGGCTTCCTTTTGCTCCTCAAGGCACAGGCAAATCCATGGAACATTAATGAGAAAAGAACTACAGTGGTACAGAGACTAAAGGTCAAACCAAGCATTAAAGAGAATGTGTTGTTGTTATGAGCCTTCAAGATGTTTTTGATTTATGATGACCCTAAGGGTTCTCTTGGCATAACTGTTCAGAGGGGTTTTCCCTTTGCCTTCCTTTGAGACTGAAAATATGACTTGCCTAAAGTCATCCTGCGGGTCACCATGGCTGATTTGAACCCTGGTCTCCAGAGTTGTAGTCCAACACTCAAACCATTGCAACATGCTAGCTCTCCAAAGAGAACATGTATTCTTTATGAATGGCCTATTTCTTTCCCACAATGGAGATTTCCTTATAGACAAATGTCTCAGCAGTCAAACTTGCAAATTAAACCTGTCTTTACCTTCCAATCAACAGTCACAAAGAAGGCATACTAAATATGAGATACAGTGGGCCCTTGGTAACCACTGGGGTTTGGTTCTTGGACCTTCCATGGATACCAAAAGCCATGTCTGCTCAAGTCCCATTATATACAATGGGGCAGTAAAACCATGCCCCTTGTATAAAATGGCAAAACTCAGATTTGCTTTTTGGATTTTTAAAAAATATTTTCATTCAAGCCATGGTGAAACCATGGATGCAGAATCCATGGATATGGAGGCCCAGCTATATGCTGGTTAGGAAAATAATGGGCTGTGACAAATGTCTTTCTTCATTTGTCTTTCATACTTCTTTTGTCAACGTCTCCTGGCAAAAAATCTCTCACATAATAACAAAAATTTTAATAACTCATTAAGCCAATGTGTAAAAACACTGTTTCTAGAGCTGGAAATGTGTTTTTTCATGAAAATATGAGTGTTTTCATCTGGACTTTTGAAGAAGAGAGAATAACAAGTATGGCATGGTGGTCTGAGTGTTGTGTACCTTCAAGTCATTTCCAGTTTATATCAACCCTAAGGCAACCCTATCATGGGGTTTTCTTGGCTAGAGTTGTTCAGAGGAGGTTTGCCTTTGCCTTTGCCTGAAGCTGAGAAAATGTAACTTGCCAAAGGTGACTCAGTGGCTGAGCTGGGAATCAGACCCTGGTCTGCAGAGTTGTAGTTCAACACTCAAGACACTATGGTATTAGTATTAATTAATTAATTAATTAATTGTAATGAATACCATTGGCATTGTTGTTTCAGATTGCTTTTGACAAAGATATAACAACATTCACCAAATTCTTCACATTTGGGATGGCCAAAATTGAGGCAAATGGAATGGCAGGGGTGGAGATGGCAGTGGTGGTGACAGGGATCTGAAACTGACTGTCATCCATCTGGATATGACTTTGAGGATATAAGCCATCAATGTCTACTTTTGAGTTTGTGGTTTGTGGTTCTGAGTTAGGGTTGCCACTTCTTTTGTTTCTTGCAAAGCTCTTCATCTTTGGCATCTACACAGCAGTATATTATAGTTTCCTCCATGCTGGGAATAGCTATACCAAGTGATTATGGCTGGTGCAAGGGAGACTAAAATCTGTTTAAATTTTGTTTCAGTAAGAATAAAATTGTGAATTTCTTCAAAAGTCCAGATGAAATCAATTTGTAATTTAAAAAAAAAATCAAATGTGGAAGAAAGTGAAATAGACAGATTTTTAAATCCCTCCTTGGGGCAGGAATAATATCCAAAATTTTGATATTGTGGCAATCAGGGATATGTAAGGTATTGTTAGCCACTAACTCTAATGTTAATGGGACAATTAATTCTCACTGAGTTTTGGGCTGAATTTTACAGGAGATATCCAAATTGCTGAACTCATTTTGAGGCACAATTCAACATCTTGGACAATTCCTTTATGGTCTGGAGTGAAAGCTGGAATGGGTTCATCATCCCATAGAAATGAGAGCTGCCAGCTAGCAGTGCATAGAGCACATATGGCATTGCAGGGCAAGAAGGAAGAGTTGAGGTGGTGGTGATGGAGAAGAAGGAAGAGGTGGAGAAGAGGAGGTGGAGAAGGAGGAGGAAAAGTTGAAGAGGAAGAGGAAGAGGAGCAGGAGAGGATGAAGAGTTGAAATGGAGGAGAAGAGGAGGAGGAGAAGAATGAAGAAGTTTGTGGAAAAACAGGAGAAGAAAGAAGAAGAGGAAGAAGAAGAATGAGAATGTAATTGGAAAGGAGAAGAAAGAAGATAAGGAGAAGAGTGAAAAAGAAAATGGAAAGAAGAGAAGGAGGAAGAATCAAAGCAAGTACTTCAGCAAGTACAGAACAAGCAGAAATACAAGCAGTCCTGATGAGAAGTAAGCCTGAGGCAGCTCCATAGGCTGCCCTGTGATATGAAGGAGTCAACTGACTGGGGAGTCAGAGTAATGCCACGACAGCCTAAGGATTAAGATGGTATTAAACAGAGCAAGGAAAAACAGGGAGATGGAGAGATGGAGGTGGAAGAGACAGGCAGAGCTGTCAACTCTTCATAAAGACAATTCTGGCACTTGGGTAGAATTGCAAGTTGCCTTGATCCATCCAGAGAGGCGGGATATAAATATAATTTTATTTTTTATTATTTTATTATTATATGGGGTCAGAAATGTCTGGAAGGTTCTAGGAGGTTTAGACCCAAGGGAAACCAGACAGCTTCTAACTTATCTAATGTGGTGGAGGCACTATCTAGTCACTGATGTAGTTGGTGTGTGCCTTCATGTCATTTCCGACTTATAGCGGAATCTTATAGCAAGATTTGTTCAGAAGAAGCTTGCCACTGTCATCCTCTGAGGCTGAGAGCATGTGACTTGCCCAAGGTGGGTTTCATGGCCGAGCTGGGAACTGAACCCTAATCTCCAGAGCCGTTGTCCTACACTCAAACCACTATGCCACACTGGCTCTCTGTTCATTGATAGTTACTGCCAAAGCAAAGAAAAGCAGGGAGCTGAAAGTGTTTGTGCTACCTCTATTTTAGAAGTGCAACCAAATCTGTTGTGAAAGTAAACATCCTATTTAAACTTTCTCCATTTTTTTGGATAGCAAACTATCAGTTAAAGAAGAACTTTCAGCAACATACCACACAGGAGAATTTCAGAGTGATTATTGGTGTGGGAAAAGTGGATCCAATATACCTTGTTGATTCAGCTGAGAAAGTATATAACCAAGTTTTAAAAGTAGCCACTAGAGGACAGTATATGTCAAGCTATTAACACAAGCCTCTCTCTTTCTCCATCACCTTCTTTCTGAAAGTAGAAGGTCACCAAGATGTTTCCTTGCAGATATGTTTCTTGGGTACATTTCTTACAAATTATTTTCAAATCCAGGCTTTTCTATTAACACTGTACTCACTCAGCACTGGCAGCCCATGGCCCTGTCTCTTTAGATTAGATGGACCTATGGCAACCATAAGGTAAACATCATGGTGTTTTCATGGCAAGATTTGTTCAGAGGAGGTTTGCCATTGCCTCCCCCCCCCCCCCCCCAGGCTGAGAGCATGTGACTGTCTTAAGGTCCTATGCTGACTATTTGCCATAATAAATGTAATGTAATGTAATGCAGTACCTAAGGTGAGTTTCATTGCTGATCTGGGAATCAAACCCTGGTCTCTAGAGTCATAATCCAACATTCAAACCAGTATGCCACACTGGCTATGTGGAAATTGGACCTTTGAAAAATAGTCTTATTTAAGGGGAACACATTAGATGTACGTGCAGCTAAGAGCATATTTAAACTACACCATTATAGCAATCAGATGCCATTTAACCACCAAGGCTCTGTCTTATAGAATTTATAAGGGATGTGTAGTTTGGTGAGGTATTTAGAATTCTCTAGGACAGAGATCTAGGACTGCATTCTCCCCTGAACTACTGCAGCATTAGAGCTCTCTGGCAGAGATGTCCAAGTAGCTCACATAATCATCATCATCATCATCATCATCATCATATCCCGCTTTCCCCACAAAATCTGGACACAAAGCGGCTTACAAATTCAAACACATTAAAATAGCATTAAACTAGTGCAATATTAAAACATCACTCATTGAAAGAATAACATGCAATCAAAAGTTAAAAGCACTTAAAACAGTACATATTAAAACAGTTAATACACTAAAACACATTGAAACAATAAGAATAAAATTATATATAAGGCCGGGAGGCAGAAAAATGTTTTAACATGCCACTTATAGCAAACTCCAGGACACCGGAGGAATGATAGCAGTTAAAGTGGTATCAGACTATCATAACTGTATATTGCAGACACAGTCCAGGATTGGAGAAAATCTAAACAAAGTGTGTGAGCAGGGAAAAGAATGTTATATTTCTGAGAGGGAAAATGGGGTTCACAGAATGGAGTTCCCATATTTATTGTGAGATTGGAAAAAGCAATATGGCGAAGGGAGTATTTGCAGAAAGTGACAGAACAGAAAGAAATCTTCAATCTTCTCTCCTCCTCCTCAATTAGATATATGTCATTGGCTTGACCACCAGCAACAGGATTTCTGCTAAATCTAAGTTGGCACTAAACTACCTTCCCAAACTTTAAAAAGTGATTTTGTTATGATCCCCATCATGAACAGTGAGCAGAGAGGACCCTGATAGAGAAGGAGTTGGAACAGTCAAATTTGTATGGGCAATGGTAGGAGACCCAGCATAATGTAGTAGTTCGAGCATTGGCCTATGATACCGGAGACCAGGGTTTGATCCCTCAGCTGTAGAAACTCACTGGGTGACGTTGGGCAAGTCACACACTCTCAGCCCCAGAAAACCTTGTGATAGGTTCACCTTAGGGATGCCATAAGCTGGAAATGACTTGAAGGCATACAAGAACAGCAGCAGCAAAAACAACAACTGTTTCTAGAACATGAGCACAAGACTGAATCTAACAGCCAGGAGCTCCCTGAGGGTGAGATTCCAAGACAGAGACTCCCAGAGACCCAAATTCAGATTTCAGCATGTTTAATACTAGTGATGGAGAAAATTTTAATTTAATTTATTTTTATTGCAGCTTCTCCATTTGCAAAATTCATGTTCCAAGTGCCAGAACCTGAAGGTTTTTAAAAAGGAAAAAACAAAACAAAACAAAACAAAAAAATGACAACCCCAAACTAATACTGTAGATTTGTCCTCCCAGGCTCAGAGCATTAAAAACTTACCTCTTAAAATTCTGAATTTAAATTCCCATGTGTTCAGCCAGGTTAGTTATAAATTGCGGTATGTTGTTGTTAACTGCTCTTGAGTCGAGCACAACTCATGGTGTCTCTGTGAATGAGCCATCTTCAAGACCCCCTGTTCTCCACTGCTCTGCTTAGGCCTTTTAGATTCAGGACCATGGCCTCCCTGATTGAGTCTAGCCATCTAGCATGCAGTCTTCCTCTCTTTCTATTTCTCTCCACCTTTCCTAGCATTATTGTCTTTTCTAATGAATGATGCCTTCTCATGATACGGTCAAAGTACAACAGCCTCAATTTCATCATCCTGGCTTCCAGGGAGATTTCAGGCTTGATCTGTTCTAGGACTCACTTGTTTGTCTGTCCATGGTATCTTCAGCACTCTTCTCCAGCACCACAACTCAAATGAGCTGATTTTGTTCTTATCCTCTGTCTTCACTGTCCAGCTCTCACAACCATACATGGCAATGCAGAATATAATGAACTGAACAATTCTAACTTTTGTGATCAGTGGTATATCTTTACTCTTTAAGATCTTGTCTAGTTCTTTCATAGGAGCCCTTCCCGTTCCTAGTCTTCTTATTTCTGGACTGCAATCTCAGTTCTGATCAAAGTTTGATCCAAGGTACAAGAAATTTCACA
Organism: Sceloporus occidentalis; assembly: GCA_023333645.1. NCBI lineage: Eukaryota > Metazoa > Chordata > Lepidosauria > Squamata > Phrynosomatidae > Sceloporus > Sceloporus occidentalis. Next base: position 211,404,898 of record JALMGF010000001.1, read on the forward strand.
TCCATTTGTAAAACAAAAAAGATGCATGTTGGATTGCAAAGATGGATCTTTTTAGTTTTCAAATGACTGTGAAATTTCCTGGACTTTGAGAATCTCCCAGTGACCACATGACCAGAAGGAGGAGTTTCCAGCCTACAAATAATACCCCTCCATACCATCTGAACTGAGAACAAAAAACAGCAACATGCAGGCCCATGACTAACATCTTCAATCCTCCCCCATATGGTTTTTGACAACTTGCTTGATGAAGAAGTCAGTAGAGCTTCAAAAGCTTGCAACATGTAATTGTGCATTTTGGTTGTCCCAATAAAGATATGATCTCATATTGTAGTTTTTATCTCACTTTTTAGAATCTGCTTCTTCATTCCATCTGTCATTCAGTTTTTCATCTCTTTTATATAGCTCTTCTGTGTATCACAACCAATGTCTTTTTATTTCTTCTTGACCTTGTAGTATGTCCCTACCTCTTTTTTCTGACATGCTTGTCATCTGGAAGAGCTACATAGCAAGCACCTGCAGAACAGTCTTCCTGCTGCTACAAATTGCTGTGAAGCCAAGTAAATATTTCTTTCCCGTGTTTGTTTTGTTTGTTTGAAGAATTTGTGAAAAATGTACAAATCATGTATTCCAGATAGAAATAACTTGGGATTCTTGAGGGAGATGAGGAAGAAAACAAAAGTGTGACAACATTTCCCATCCCTCCTTAATACCTCAAACACCTCAGTAGCAGGCAAAATCATTAAAGTAAGGACTAGCAGAGAGGTGATGGGGGACTGATGGATTCAAGGCCAGAGGGTTAAACTTTTAAGTCTCTGAACACCTCAGGAAGGAAGCAGATACTAGGGAGGATGACCAGATCCCTTAAAAACACAAAGATTCCACTGGCTTGGTTGGAACAAGCTGTCTGGTTTCCAAGATATGATGTTGCATGTTGCCTTATGATCCAAGAGTCCTGATCTTGGGCTGATCTTGGGCTGATCTTGGGTACACTCCCCTAGCAGATTCCTGCTGTGCATATAAGCTGGTGTAAACACTGTTGCATAAGTATTTGGACTTTCTTAGATATAGTGCAAGGGTATTAAGGATTGTGTAAGTCTTGCTACACCAGTATAAATCCTTACACTAGCAGTTACATTGTCTATGAGGTTCTGTTGATGTGGTCATTGGATCACCGGGAGAGAGAGTGTGCAACGAAAGAGTACTTAGAGCTTGTCTACATGGGCCAAATGAAATGCCCCCCCTTTTCACAGCAATCTATCTACACAACGCAGAGCCAAAGATTCAATTTGAGTGCATACTCTCTTCACAATGTGAGGCCAGTTCCACACCAAACCCTCATTATTCCTCCCTTAAGACGGTGGAAAAAAAGCCTTACCTTTTGCTTTGGATTTTGCAGAAAAACGTGGAGAAAAAGCATAATGACACTGGACAGGTACCTGCACACAAGTCCTTCTGTGTTACTGCTGCTGGCACAGGTTGTTCCCTCTGAGGTCAAAATGTGGAGCCAAGCCATGTGACTAATTTTGGTTGCCTTGTTTCTGACCCCAGAGGGAATGATTATTGCCAATGATGGCAGTGCCAGGCAACATAGTTTGTGTGTAGACAGCCACTTGTCATCATTACAAAGTTCAGATGTAACAAGGGGAATCCAGGACAGCTCTGAGGCCAGAATACTCTGGGACCATCCCAGAGTATTCTGGCTGGGGTAGACAAGCCCATTGTTAAACAAACTGGCTGTGCAACAGTGCAATTCAATAATAAAAGTATAAAGCTGTTGCTTTTGTGGTAGAGGTGGAGGTGATGTGCCTTCATATTGACTCCAGCTTATGGTGACAATATCAGAGGGTTTTCTTGACAAGATTTGTTCAGAGAAGATTTCCATAGCCTTCCTCTGAGGCAGAGAGACTATGACTTGCCCAAAGTCACTCAGCTGGTTTCCATGCTTGAGTGGGGATTTGAACAATCCTTGTCTCCTAGTCCAGCACTGAAAGCACTATCTCATGCTGGCTTTCAGACTAGCTGTGCTGGCCTCATGTTATGCTCTGAAAACAGTGAGCAGGATCTTGGCCATTACCTGCTTGTGGATGGTTGTCACTACCAGTTGAAGAATCTGGCATATGGTATCCACTTTGGTCTGAGAAAATGCCACAAGCCTGGATGGGCATCTGGTGCTCTCTGGCACAGAGTTTTGTTCAGCTTGGTGCCTGTGGACAAAATTACATTTGACCTTAAATGGTTGCAATATTCATGTCTTTTAAAATACAGATAACAGCTGTAGGGGTGATGGCAAGAATTGCTCAAAATTACTAGTGTCACACTAAGTTGGATGAAGAGTTGAATCCTTTCATCTTCTGCTATGGTCCTGAAAACTCCTCTCCTGAAACTGCTATTTGCAATGGAAGAAACTCCAACAGCAGCACCAAAAAAATCTTTATTCCCCATGGATTGAATGTCATGTCTAGTTTGGCCCTGGTATACTTAGCCACTGTACCAGGGACTGGATTTAATGCAGTTCAGTACAGTTGACATTTTTCCATAGGTTGATCCATGTGCTGTAGACACATGCATGTGTGCAAACCCAGATACTTACACCATAAAATCTTTCTCCCTATCTCAGGTGGCATTATTGTAAATGGCTACAAAGTGACTGAGGAGGTAGCTGTGTATATGGATGGCTGTAGGCTCCCTAAGCTAGCCTGTGGTCCTTATGTGCAGTGGAAAATAGCCATTCCAGCACCAATGTTGAACCAGTAGGCATTTATATAGAGAATAAGAGGAAGCACCATCTTTGCCCCATGCAGCAAATTATCTGGGGCCAACCTGGATTCCTAACACTGCTAAGTGCATAGGGAGGGTTAAAACCATTAGGACATACAAATACATCCTGAAGATGGATAGTTCCTAGGTGAGATAGCATTCATTTTTGGCTTTATGCTATGCATCTGGTGGCATGTTATGCAATATCTGTTTATACCTTGCAACCTGGGAAGGTTTTTTTAAAATTTTAGTTGTATTTCATGTACTATGCATGTCTGTATGTACTCTATGCCAGTCAATATATTTTAAATTTAATATTTATGCACCATTTATTGTAAGTATGTTATTATTGCATTCCACTTTGGACTTTTCTGGTTTAAGTACTTTATAAATATCTAGTTGTCGTCGTCATCATCTTCATCACAGTTGTCATCTTTCATTCTGTGCTCCCTTCCTCTCTCTCTCTCATACATGCCAAACAGACACCAGTTCTTTGTTATTGTGTTATTGAGGACACGGGTGAGGTTGCAATATAATGTTATTTGATTTTATCAATATATATTTGGGGCCATAGTTGGCTGTTTATTTGTGACATGATTGCCTCCATCTCAAGAGAGGTAGTTGCCCAACTCATAAAACAGAGCAGTTTCTGTAGATATTTCTCTAATTTCGTTCTAACTCGCTTGCTTGGCCAGCGCTGTTATAACTGTGGATCTATTACAAGCTTCTCTATGCAGAAACCCATTTGAGATGCAGTGCCATGCATTTTGTATCGATTTCAGTTCCTACGCAAGCAAGTGCCTTATTCTAATCTCCTCATTTCGAGCAGCATTAGCTGCTAGATTTGCTACTTCATAAACCCAATCTCATTTTGAAGTTTCGGAGGCCCAATTTAAGAGCTTCCCAAGTTTGTGATGATAGAAAGGAGTAGTGGCACATTCAGATCCCTTACATCATCATAAAACCTGACTTTATGTCACCTAATGGAATATTTTCTGTTCAGCTTGGCTTTACTGCTTCATCACAGGCATGAAACCACAATCAATCAGCCACCTAAAATCTCATCAGTGATATTCAGCTATTGATTTCCTCTTCCAAAGATCATAGGGAGTATTCTGTGCAGGTTTTTAAAGAAGGCACAGTGTGATACTAATCCTAAAAAAACAACCTCACAATCCTATGCATGTCTCCTCAAAATTAAACTGCTGCATTCAACTCCTAACTAAGTGTGTATAAGACTGCAGCCTAAACTTTGTGCATTTTTTTTGGCCTACCTCTTCAAGAAGAAAGTGGGAAAAGGCAAAACAGGAAATCTTGATGCCTCTCACCCATCCACACATCTACCAGGCAGTTTCCATTTATATATTTAATACATTTCAGAGCCACCTTTAAACACTATGGTCTTCCAAAGGAGGTTACAATATAAAACAGTCAAATTCTTGCTAAATTATAAAATCTCCTTAAATTATTTTTTTTTTAAAAAATAAGCCAGCAAATACTTTAAAGCAGTGGTTCCCAACCTTCCTAAAGCTGCGACCCTTTAACACAGTTCCTCATGTTGTGGTGACCCAAACCGTTGCTGCTTCATAACTGTAATTAAATAGGTGTTTTCCAATGGTCTTAGGTGACCCCCTTGAAAGAGTCGTTCGACCCCCAAAGGGGTCCCGACCCACAGGTTGGGAACCACTGCTTTAAAGCCTTTTCAGAGAACAGCAAGGGAGAAAGGTATGTTTGAAAAGCCTAATTAAAAGCATTCAGAAAAGGAGTTGATAAGGCAAGAGGACGCCACCATGAAGACTTTCTAGTGCAACCATGGAAATCATGCAGTGCTCCAGCTGAAGCCAGTTTAGCTAATGGTGAGGGATGCTGGGAATTGCAGTTTGGAAGCATTTGGAGGCCCACACTTTGTTCACACTTGTTCAAGTGCCTGCTAAACTTGTGCCAGCATTAGTGAGGGGTCAGTAAATTGGGACTCTAAAGATTGCCAGTATGTTCCTAGGCAGTCCAATAATCTGATTTTAGAAGCTCTAAACATCATAGCCACAGAATGATGCTTTATGTCCTTTTAGTGATATATATGGGTTCAATAGTACTTTTGTGTTTTTTTATTAGTATATTTTGGGTTAATGTTCAGTGTGCATGTGCCTTCAAGACACCTGTTGACCTATAGCGTCCCAATGAAGTTCAGAGGGTTTTGTTAGACAAAGAATACTCAAGAGGTAGTTTTGCCAGTTCCTTCCTCTGAAATGTAGCTTACAGCACCTGGCATTCGTTGACAGTCTCCCATCCAAGTGATAACCCTACTTGGCTTCCAAGATCAGATGGGATTTGGTGCCTTCAGGGGATTTAGGTCAGTAGTTAAATTTAATTTTGTGTAAAATATAAGGGTAAAATGCCAAGAACAGAAAGTGAAAGCAAAATTATGCATATAAGTAAGCCAGAGCTAGGAGTGAAAGTGGGGGCTGAAAGGAAGGTGAATGTGGAGCTGAAGCTGTGAAAAGAGACCTGGAAGCAGGGTGATCAACATTAATAGCCACAAAGAGGACATGGCACCATTAATGAACAATGTAGGGCATTAACCCAAACACTAATCTAAATGTCAATTTATTTCATATGGTTTATTTACAACTATCTTACATATATTGCATTTTATTATGTGTTCATAGTCAAATATTTTTCTGATGATCTCATCTTCATTAAAATGCCTTGTTGGCTTACAATATACTTATTTGAACTCTCAGCAAAACAAATGCTTGAAATTGTGCTTTACTAGCAGCAAACCCTTATCTACATTGAAATTATTGCTTTCATTTGTAGTTTTTCTGTTTGCTCTTTCAGTGCTCCTGCTCAACCCAAATTGCCCACTTTTGCTACTCCTTCCTCTTGGTACCACCAATCTGCTTCAACTACCCAGATTCTCCATCCCTTTTCACACGTCCATCAGAAAATACACACAAATAGAACCACCACATGGTCAGTGATAGTCTTCTTACTCCTTCCCCACTCACCATATGTTGGGATCGTGCTGCTCAACAGTTTTTATGTAGCCATTAGGGTGTATTGTTGCAGGCTAAACATTTTGGTCATGTTTATTGCTTCATGAAAACTAACAAGCCCTTTGCAGCAGCAGTGGCAGTAATAAATCTGTTGAGTTACCTCTTGCTTGCCTGCTGAGGTACCAGATGACACAAAGACAGATTCTATGGCTCAGAACAGAGAACATTTTGGAATTCCTCCCAGACCCCCAGATACAAGGTTGAAATGTAAGACATGTCTGGGAGAAGGAGGATCTGGTCACTCTGGTTGGAAATACTTTTGAAGTATGAAGAAGTGTAGTATAAAGAAGGCAAAGCAGAGAGACAACCAGATCAACAAGAAGTAACGCAAGACAGGACTCAGTAGCAGAGAAAGAGATGTCTGATCCAGACTAGCCAAAAACCAATACACTTATCTCTTCACATTTGCTGGGATTAGGGGCACAGGACCCCTGTGAATGTGGAAAAACCGCAGATATCAAAAAATATATTTTTTTACCTGAGAGAACACCTCTCTAGGAACCTCTAGGTCCTCCAGTGGAACTCTGTGGATGACGTCCGACAGACACTGACCACATAACTGCACTGGAGGAGCTACAAATGCCCAGTGGAGTGTTCTCTCTAGGAATCTCTAGGTCCTTCAGTGTGACTTTTGGTTAAAGTTGACCATAGAGTTGCATTGGAGGACCAAGATATTCCTAGAGAGAATATATTAAGAAAATCCGTGAATAATCAAATCTGCAAAAGTCAAAGCCGCAAATGTGGAGGGACGAGTGTCTACATCTTGATTCCACTACTGTAGGAACACATGACATATGACCATTTTCACAACGAAAGTGTTTTTTTAGGCTTTAATGCAATTTAAAGAAGCTCACTTTTTACTCTGCACTTTCCAGAAACTAGCCACATAAAATGGAAATGGGAGGGGGAATTTTTTGACAGGCTTTTTGAGACACTGATTGGCCACTGGGTTGAGAAAAGTGGGAATAAATTTCATATGCAAGACTTTTGCATACGTACAGACTGTATTTTGCCTGAATTGAGGAGGTGGAGTGAATCATAATCTTTTCATGCTCTGCTTGTGAATGGCTAGAGAGGCATTTGGCTGGCTTGGTATTTTGGTAATCTGACGATAATTGCCTTTGAGGAAATAACATGGCATGACCTTCAATTGCTAATAGATTAAAGGGAAATGTGCTTATAATTATTCAGCTACAGGTCAATCTGAGGACTTTTCAAATTTGCAGAAAATTACCTTTCCACTAATGTAACCAACCTTACATTTCTTGCCCATTGCCTTTCCCCCCAACCTTTTTCTATCCTCCCCAACCCCTCCTGAGGTTTGAAAGCCCTTGAGAAATGACTGATGCTTCTGCTCTTGCAGTAACATTCCTTTATGTTGCTCTACCTCAGTGGTCCCGAAACTGTGCCCTTTAAGAGAACTTGGGCTTCAGCTCCCAGAACACGTCAGCCATGTTGGCTCTGGGAGCTGAAGTTCAAAATCCCTTAAAGAGCATAGTTTGGGGACCACTGCTCTACCTCTAAATCCTACCTAAATATTGTACCCATGGATTAATTAATAAATGTGCATATATTGGGAAACAAAATTCCGTTGCTTATTCATGATCATGCACAAAGTGTGTGTGTGTGTGTGTGGGGGGGGGGGGTTGGATTGGATGGCGTAACCATCCAAAGAGTGTAAGAGGTACAGTTAGACTGACAGACAAACAAGAATCATCTGATTTATTTTTAAATCTGATCCATTGCAGTGTCCTTCATCCTATAGCTGTGCATTTCATTATTATTATTATTATTATTATTATTATTATTATTATTATCCCTATGTATATTACCTTGCATTTCTCCCTATTAAAATTCATGTTGTTAATTCTGACCAAGCTGTCTGTTAAAGTCTTTTTGAATTCTGATCTGATCCTCTGGGATGTTAGCTACTCTTCCTAATTTGTTGTCATCTGCAAATTCATTAAGCATGTCCCCTATTCCACCACCCAAGTCATTGATCAAGATGTTGAATAGCACTGGGCCCAAGACAGAACCCTATAGCAACCCATTGGTCACTTCTCTCCAGGATGAAGAGGAGCCACTGCTGAGCACCCTTTGGGTTTCAAACAGCAGTTTTAAGACTAACTGATTTATCTTTTAGCATGAACTTTTGTGGAGATCAATCCACTTCTTCAGATGCAATACAAAGTGATATTAAAGCCTCAGGTTACTAAGCATGTTTATACTGTTGTGAGTGTGGGATAGGATCCCAAAAGGTGCAAATGTTGACTTTCGCTCTAAATCATCCAATGTTTTACTAGATGCTGTTAAGTAATTAGAGCATTGGTATAGTACTGTGGTTCATAGTATCAATTCTGGCCCATCTGTGAATGTTGTAGAAGCATGCCTAGGACCTTCAGTTTGAAGAGAATATCATTCACCACTCACCTATGAACAATATTATTACAAATCCTACATTATTATAAACAGTACATAATGTTTTAGTATTGCTCTCCGATGACTCTTCCCAGTGGCTTGGGTGATAGGAAATTCTGATTAGGATAAAGATTAAACAACCCTGCACTCCACTGCTCCAAAGAGATAAGCAGCAATATCTCTGTTAATCATGGACTCTCTTCGTTCCCCCTTACCATAAGATGTGCCTTGGCTCTTAATCCTATTTGAAGCTCCCCAAAAGATGGGCAAGTATTAGGATGATCAAATAAAAAGGGGTGGTGGTGGTGGTCTGTATTACACCAAGAAAAAGAAAAAAAGAGGTGGGCGGAGGGGGGGGGGGGGAGGCAAACTATTCCATGACCCAAAGAAAATTGTTTGTTGTAGCTAAAGAAATCTGACATGAACACATTTTGAGCTACAAAATGAGCCATTTGTTCAGCTTGAAAAAATGAAACAAGACTTCAGACATATAGTCCAAGTTGGATGTGACATGCAGTCACACATTAGATGTCATTTTGACAAAATGTTACTAGAGTTGGTGTGAATTTGAGTAAAAGCACTGTAAGAGAGAGAGAGAGAGACTGTGTGTGTGTGTGTTTACGAAAGGGGCTTTTACCCCTTTCTATGGATCCTTTTCTACTGAAAATCTTGACACCCCCCCCCCCCCCACTTGCTGGCCACTTCTTTCACAGAGTAGGGGTGGATTATTATTATTATTTTGGCCAAATTTGCATTTCCCTCTAGAAATATCAATTTTTGCACCTCCCAAGACTAGTGATGCAGTGGTCTGCCTCAGGAAGGATGTGCAGACTGAAAAGGTATGCATTTGAAGAGTGTACACAGATATGCTTCAGTCAAAGGGATAATGTGTAGAAGTGCATAGATTTTTTGAGAAAGGTGTATAAAAAATCCTTGGGATGTGTGTGTGTGAAAAGAGGCCTCCCAGCTCTAAATTCAGTGTAGATGCCCTTGTACTTGCCGGGTTTAAACTTAACAGTCCTCATAAGAAGCTTTTCCTCTCTCAAAATCCAGCTGACCTTGGAGCCCTGAGATGATGATACAGGATACATATTGGAGAGGCATTCCTGTTGAATGGATCATTTAATGGATCTAATTACGATGAAGTCATTCAATCATATTTAGGACTGAAATTCAAAGCATCACTGATACGATCTAGAAAATATTTCTGTTTCTGGTGGATAATGGGAAGACAGCACAGCATCGAATATTGACTGTCCCATGTCTGAAAGACTCATCATCAAACAAAAATTAAATATCTATGCTTTTGGCAGTGAATTAAAGACACTCAAAAGTCTTCACAAGCCACCAGTCAATTACTGACTTAATTCATAAAAATGAGGCAATTGGTGATCATTAGTTTAGGATAATGTGACATGATGACATCTCTGATTGTTGTACCATAGAGAGAACATTCCAATAACCTCATGTGATCCTGGCAAACATATGCGTGACAATCACTAATTGAAGAAACTGGTGTTCTATCAAGATCCTTGCCAAGTTTTTGCTTGTTATCATTCCCAACCAGAGACAGCCCACACATTCAGCTGAGACGCACCGTTGTGAGTCTGTGTGATAACAAGTGAAGTGACATACATGAATATGTGATGCACACCCTGAGTTCATAATTCTTGTACTTACTTAGCAGCAATTCACGTGTTCAAAGCAGGGCTTACTGTTACACTGACTACTGTTTGCTTAACTGGAGCACTTTTCTCTCAAGGGATTCATTAAGGACAGATCGTTTAGCAAGGTGGTAAGCCCTTCTCATTATGACCCTGCTGGACAGCCCTAGTAGAAAGACAAGGAGACTAAGTTGTCGTAACAAGTGTAGAATCAGAAATGAATGTAGGAGCAAGTGTGGGATGGAGAATGACTAAAAAGCAATGAGATTTCCAAATGGATTAAATGCAACAGAAATATGATTTAACCTGGGGGCATATCACACTTTAGAGCAATGGTGGGCAACCGTTGGAGAGAAGGGGGCCTCATTTGCTCAACAGGAGACCTAGTACAGGGGTCAGCAACCTCCGGCCCGCGGGCCGGATCTGGCCCCCGGAGGCCTTCCTTGCAGCCCCCGGGGGCGGTTGTTGTTGTTGCCGCTGCCGCCAGGCAAAAAAATGACGGCGCCCAGAGCAGCAAAAAGCTGCGCTGGGCACTGCCATTTTTTTTGCCCAAAATGGCGCCGAAGCCTCGCATGACCTTCTTTGAGGTCGCGCGAGACTTCGGCGCCATTTTGGGCAAAAAAATGGCGGCGCCCAGAGGCGAAGTCTCGCACAACTTCAAAGAAGGTTGCGCGAGACTTCGGCCTCCAGGAGGCCCGATGCGGCCATCGGAGCCCTGTTCGAGGGCTCCGGTGATGGCATTGGGCCTCCTGGAGGCTCGATGCCGTCGCTGGCGCCCTTGAACAGGGCTCCGACGGCCACATCGGGCCTCTGGAAGGCCCGCTGAAGCCATCGGAGCCCTATTCGAGGGCCCCGGCGATGGCATTGGGCCTCCTGGAGGCCCGATACCGTCGCTGGCACCCTCGAATAGGGCTCCGACGGCCTCATCGGGCCTCTGGAAGGCCCGCTGAAGCCATCGGAGCCCTATTCGAGGGCCCTGGCGGCCGCATTGGGCCTCCTGGAGGCCCGATGCCGTCACTGGCGCCCTCCAACAGGGCTCCGGCGGCGGCAGCGGGCCTCCAGGAGGCCCGGTGCTGTCGCTGGGGTCCTCCAAGAAGCTTTTTTGCCAGCTTCTGACAGGGCCTGGGGCCAAGATGGGGAGGCCTGGCCCCCGGAGGGTGGAAGCTCCACCCCCGGCACACGGCCCCCCCAGTTGCCTGAGCCACAGCAACCCGGCCCCCGGCCCAAAAAGGTTGCCTACCCCTGACCTAGTAGGTCTACATTTCCATCAAGCTTCCACTGCACAACATAGCACAGCAAAAATGAATCTTCTGCTCCTAATGCCTTCTGAGGTGGGTGGGTGTGGGGTGAGAAACATTTTGTTACACTTTCGGGCTCTTGGGTCATTTTGACCCCTTTTTGTTGCAACAAGAAGTATCTTGGTGAGGGGGTCAGTTCCTGTTCACGTTCTATTTTTTTTTTTTTAAGAGACCTCTCTTGGCCCTAAAATGGCTCATAGGGCTCCAAAATATGACTACAATGTCCCCACATTGCTTTAGGAAGGCAAAATGAATGTGAAGTGAAAAGAATAATAGGATGTTATCAGACAAGGGAAATTGGAAGTATAATCCAATGGCAAATGCAATCATGGGGTTTCACGTTATTGTATGAGAGGTGATCACACACAATTCTGGGCAATGGCAAGCTATTTTTGGGCAATAGGAAGTCAGTTCAAACACAATTAGAATTCACGTAAATTCGCTGAACTAGTGGATTTTTAAAATGGCATTAATTTTCATTCATAATTAAGATAAATTCCTCCCATGTGATAAACTCCATACAGAAAGAAATAGAGAGGGAAGAAGGGGTCAAAGCAGGGAGAACTGAGGTAGGACCACCCCCCATATTGGTACATCATGGGGGAAAAAGGAAAACATTTTATTCAAGTACAGTGGACCCTTGTTATACGCTGGGGTTTGGTTCTAAGATCCCCCTTGTATAACGAAATCCATGTATGCTCAAGTCCCATTAAATATAATGACATAGCAAAATGGTGTCTCTTATAAAAAAATGGAAAATCAAGGTTTGATATTTGAAATTCATACTTTTTGGAAAATTTTCAAACCGTGTATGCTTGAATCCGTGTATAAAAAATCTGTGTATAAGAAGGGCCAACTGTAATATGGATTGTTAAATTAGAATGAAATGAAGTGAGGCAACATAATGTGGCATGAAATGAAAATATGTTACAGAATAGTGCCATTTAAAAAAAAGTTTTAAAGGCATTCCTGGTGTCTGGGTATATAGCAAGAAGATTGCTATACAACCCCAGCTCCTGATTTTTGTGTAGCATTAGATGCCCAAAAATGTTTCCCACTTCATCTATTCTACGCCGTAGTCAAAAAGGGTTGCTTGCTTTCCAAACATCACCTAATAGCTGTAGAAAGATAACTCACCTGTGCCAGCCTCAAAAGATCATGTTTCTCCACATACACAAACACAGCATTAATCCCCTCACATTTAGAAAATTCCAGGCTTCAAATTATTTCAGATTAGACTTGTTCCAAATTGCTGAGGCCTCATCTATTCAATCAGGGAATTAAGGCATCCTTAAGTAGCATTATCAGAACTGTGTAGTTTATATACGAAAGCCATCCCTTCAGAGTTTGCCAAATGAGCACTCTGATCTAAATTCCTGGAGTGCCTTCCATGTCCTTTAAACGATGTAGGTTTATATTCAAATAAAGCCAATAGAAAATGGATCGCCCCCCCCCCCACATTGTTACTAGAAAACAACATAGCATTTTCCCCAAGTAAAGTAATCTGAGTTGTAGGGGAGAGCATAGTTCCATTTATATTGTAATTAAATTAATAATTATTTTAAATATGCTTATAAAAGAGGATTGTAATACACTTTGCCAATGATTAGATAAGCTATGCTAATATCAAAAAGGGTATTTCAACAAAGACTGCTAGTGGACAAGTTGTTTTAATTTTAGAGGGCAGCAATGCAAAGAGGAAGGCCCAAGGAAAGAAAGGTAGAAGAAGAGGTTGACCAGAGGGAGAAAAATAGGCAAGGAAATAGGAACATAGAATAGAAAGGATGGACTCCCTGAATGCAAAGGGGCCCTAAAGAAGAAAAAGAGAAACTAGCAAAAATAACTGGGAGAGGAAAGAAGAAGGACAATAAGGCCAGAAACCACAGATGCAGGGAAGAATGTCATTTTTATTGATCTGAAACTGCCGGTCACATCCTTAACTCAGAGTTCCTTGTCCCTAAAGCACAAGGTGACCCACGAACTGCATGTTTTTGTGGGTCCAGGTAACAAAAATATTGGGAAATTTCCAGTCATAATGTTCATCCCATTCTGAATTCAAGCCAATTGTTTTATATGCTTGATGGCAAAAATGTGCGCATAACGACACTGAAATTTAATCTGTGTTTTTGGAGAGGAGCAGGATTTATTTTGCCAATATCCAACACTTGATTTGTAACTTGGATTGGGATTGGGGTGATGTCAGGTGGAGGAGGTGAAAGAGTGAGTAAAGGATAGTTACAGGAAATGAACCACTATATTGGATCAATGGTGATAATTCCTGCCATGGCAGATCACACTTTTGTTTGAGATTGACAGCAGCAGAAGGTACATGCCATTAAAAAAAATTGTTTTGGCACTAGACATGCCCAAAGTTTCAAATCTCCTTGTAGTCACAATTTACAGTTGTGGTGCCATGAGGGGTCAGTTGCCTTAAACTGATTTTAGACAGCCCTGCAGATATGTGAAACTGTGGGAAACAACAACAACAACAACATTGCAGCAACCATGCGTTCCACTTCTATGTGGGCAGAAATAATTCAATACACTTAACACATGATCACAATAGATATGCCCCCTTACGTTGATTTAGCTCTGCGATGGGGACTTCTGTGGCCTGTTGTGGCAATTCCAGGTGGCATTAAAAGGGATGTGTGTGGCACACATGGAGTCAAATTGGAGCAAAAAGAACCCATGCTTCCAGTCTCCCCAGATCCAGAGTTGGGCATTCACAAAACAACCCCTTGCAGATTTGTCTGCTGATAGCAGAATTTGCCTTGTATGTGCTGTCAAAATAACCACAGAACACCAACATGGGAGAAAGGCCACAACTTTATTAAACCATTGGTAGGGTTGGCACAAAGCATAAGGTCAGGATCTGTGCAATCAAACAACCCGTTGTTGTTTGATTATCCAAAGCCGGGTCCCTACCCGGTGCTTGGGATGACCTAGGGGCTAAGGAACACCGCTTGAGTGCAAACCATGCCTTGGGTTCCCCCATTCACAAAGCCCCTAGTCACTGGGAGGCGCACCTGCGTTCTGGCCCCCGCAATGGCCAAACGCCCTCGCTCATCGCCCCCGGGTACTTTGTGACTCCCAAACCAGAACTCCATTGCCCTGGTACCACCAACATTCAGATCCTGGCCTATGCTGCCGAACAGTTGTGACAAGAAACCACCTGAAACCAGCGGTGGGCGGGTGGGAGAAGCTCAAGGCTACCTCCCTTCCAAGCTTCGCTCCGTGCCTGTTCGGAGCGAAGCGCCGACTGAGGGGAGAGGCCTCCGAGCAGCAATATATACTGCTTGGCCCCTCCCCTCTGCGTCAGATTGCGGGGCCCCGCCCCCAAGGCCGAGCCCCCCAATGGGCAGCCTTGGAGGACCGGAAGCCCTGCACCAGCAAGTCCGGCTCCTAGAGCGTCCCGGGCCGGAAGTGCCGCCCCTTCCGGCCCCGCAGCCAATCAGGAGCCGGACAAGCCCCAGGGAACTCTGGGGCTTGTAGTTTTGCCGCTCCACAGCGGCAAAGCAGTCTGCCCCTGCAGTGGGGCGACTGCTTTTTGTTTTTGGTTGTCATTGCCTGTGTCTTTACCTTTCTGTACCAAGTGCTGCCACACTGTTGTTGTTCTCCTTCTCCTCCTTCTTTGACAGGTCGGTGGATGGGGTTTCTCAGGCAGGCAGCTGTCCTGCTGGTGAGCTGGAAGCCAGCAGCACCTGCCTTTCTCTTTTATGGTATTGTTGTTAGCTGCTATCAGGTTGACTCTGTCTTATGGCAACCCTATGAATGAGAGACCACCATTAGCCTATGTTCAAATGCCCTGCTCAGGTCATGCAGACTCAAGGTGGTGGTTTTGTTGACTGGTCTATCCATCTGTAATTCAATCTTCCTCCTTTCCTAATGCCTTCCACCTTACCAAGCATTATTGACTTTTATACTGAGTCATGCATTCTCATGATGTGGCCAAAGCATGACAGTTTGAGTTTAGTCATCTTGGCTTCTAGGAAGAGGTCAGGCTTAATTTGCTCTAGGCTTGATATGCCCTATTGGTTTGTCCTTTTAGCACTCCACAGTATCCACAGAACTCGTCTCCAGCACCATTTCAAATGAGTTGATTTTCTTCCTATCAGTTTTACTGTACAGCTTTCACAACCATACATAGAAACTGGTAATACAATGGCATGGGCCATCCTAATTTTAGTATCCAGCAATCTAGCCTTACACTTCAGAATCTTGTCTATTTCCATAGCTGCCCTTCCAAGTCCTAGTCTTCTTTGGAAGTCTTGACTGCTGTCTCCATTCAGGTTAATTACTGAGCCAAGGTATCGTGAACTATTATTTCATTGTCTCCATCAGCTGCTTTAAAGTTATGGCACCATATTCCTTATGATCCTGCCTGCAAGATGACCAAAAATTAATCTGAACAATGGCAGGAAACCAGGTGAGAGGTATACACATGGGATGGTGAGGGGAGGTTGTACACAACTATAATTGCCACAAGACCAGAAAAACATGTCCATTGTGTGATGTAAGAAAACACACAGAGGGCTGTGGAAGTTGAACCACAACAGAACAATATGCTTTTAAATTGCAGAGAGATCTTGTAGCAACTTTGAGACTAGATCTCTCTACATACTATTCTACAGACTAACATGGCTATTTCTTTGAATGCTTTTAAATTGTCAGAGCTGGTATAGAATAAAAAATAGTTGCTTCTGCTGGGAAAGCAGCCTATATATTTAGGAAAGAGGCCTGCATTGTGCGAGTTGTAAATAAGAAGATGCAAAGATCCAAGCATAAACAACCCCTTAAAATGCAACAATTCACCCTTCTGAATCTATGCCAAGTCTAGTCTTAATGTGTTTCTTTCTCTTCTGATTTACTGGAACAGCTATAAAGAACCTGAAGTATTTCTACAAATTGTTGGAATATCTTTGTCTTTTGCTTTTCCAGAAATAGCTAAGAATACACACAGGAGAGAGAAGCAAAAGCGGGTGGCTCTAATATGAGAGGCCAGGAGGATCCACTTAGGGCTTTAAGTCTAATTTTAAAGGAGCTATCCAAACTGCTGAACATATTTGGGTGGAATTCAATGACATAGCCACGTTAGTCTGGAAAATCAGTATGCAAAGGGACCTTGTAGCACCTTTGAGACTAACTGAAAGAAAGAAGTTGGTAGCATGAACTTTTGTAGTTTTGTGTCTACTTCCTCAGATGCAACATGCATTGGAGAGGCAGCATGGCATAGTGGTTTGAGTGTTGGACTATGACTCTGGATACCAGGCTTTGACTCCCACTTGGCCATGAAACTCACTGGGTGACACTTTCTCAGCTTCAGGGGAAGGCGATGGGAAACCTCTTCTGAAGAAATCTTGTCAAGAAATCCCATGTTTGCCTTAGAGTTGCCATAAGTTGAAAATGATTTGAAGGCACAAAACACACACACACACACACACACACACACACACACACACAAAATTCTCTGTACACCTGATAGGTCTTTAAAGTTCAGACTAAAAGCCTGAATAGACTTACCGGTAATACCTCACTGACTTTGTAATCATTAGTCACCATCAGGCAGAAGTAGGGAAAAACAAAAGAGAAACAATAAGGAGAGAGGGGAAAGGTAGATGAAGATGGAGAGGGAATCTAAGAGTTTCATTTCCTTCCCTTGATCATTTCATCCACTGCAAATGTTTGTGTGCCCCAACTTGGGGTGGATCAAGCCAGATTGTCACAGCAAGCATGAGAGTGAGCAGAAGGTATAGAAACAAAGAACATAAAGCTTTGGGGCTATTGTAAAAACCACCCCCCACCAATAAAGCAGAAGGAATCTGGATACTTCATGCAAACACTAGAGACTGTATCTCACAACACAAATATTTACAATACTGTCATATTTACAAGACGGAACAAGTAGAAAACTGAAGCATTAAAGTAGAAAAAGTATTTGGAGAGATTAGGCCCTTCTTTAATCATATGGGCTATAGTTATCAGGTTATGGTATAGCAAGAGTGAAGGTTTAATCTGGTTTGATGTGTAGGACAAAAATGTGAATAAGGATGTCTGTATTTTATAAATGAACAAGTAGCTGATTATTTTGTGACAACATTACTAGTGCTTCAGTAGCAGTTTACTAGTCCTGATAGGGCTAGATATACATCTGCTAGACCTAGAGTCATAAGCGTGGAATTTCAAGATCAGCTGATGACTATTAACTATTGGAACCAGCATGGTGTGTAGTGTTTTGAGCATTGGACTATGGAGACAAGGGTTCAAATCTCCACACGGCCATGGAAACCCATAGGGAGACTCTAGGCAAGTCACACTCTCTCAGCCTAAGAGGAAGGCAAAAGCAAACCCCTTCTGAACAAATCTTCCCAAGAAAACCCTGTGATAGACAACAACAAATTAACTCCCGTATGCTAAGATCTAATGCATTTTTACTAAACTGCTTAAAATGTGTCTGCTGGAGGATCCATTCTCATTTGATTGAGTAAAAATATATATTAAAATATACTACATCTATAAATGGATTAGAAAATATGATTTTTCAGCATGATTCACTAAATCCCTGCTCTGCAGATTAACACATACATATATGAAATGCGGAAGGATACGATGGAGAAACTTTCTCAGTGCTCTTGTCTTGAAACTTCTATTTGGTTTAGGATCTTATTTTAATTTGATATGAAATCAGTCAGACTGAGCTTATTATGATGGCTCTGGCCTAGAACTGTAAAACTCAATTGGTGAGAATGGATTATAGCCAGTCTGCCAAAAGATAGTTTTGTGGCTCCTCCAAGCCTTCCTGGGTAGATGTAGCTCTTTTGATAGCACTTTGTTATCCTTCCATCCTATGAAATCCTGAGATTTGTAGCTTGTTGTGGCATCAGAGCTTTCTGACAGAGAAGGCTAGATAGCTCACAAAACTGCAAATCCCAGAACTCCATAGCATTGAGCCATGATAGTTAAAGTGGTATCAAACTGCAATTATTTGCAGTGAAGATGTAGCCCTTGAAGGAAACAAACAAAGCATGAAGTATGGCAAGACACCAGAGCTTGAAAGAAATCAAGGGAACGGAAATAAAAGAAATTCAAGGAGATTAAGCAGCTCAGCAATTGGCTGATGTGGCCACATAATGTAGTAGGGGTTAAAAGCACACAGAAGAGCTTGGAGAAGTTTCTCTTGTTACAACACCACTTGTTGTTTTTAGCTGCCTTTGAGTTGCTGTCGACTCCTGGCGACCCTGTAAATGAGATATCTCCAAGCCTTAGAATCATAGAATCATAGAATCGTAGAGTTGGAAGAGACCACTAGGGCCATCCAGTCCAACCCCCTGCCATGCAGGAAATCCAAATCAAAGCATCCCTGACAGATGGCCATCCAGCCTCTGTTTAAAGACCTCCAAGGAAGGAGACTCCATCACCCTCCGAGGAAGTGCATTCCACTGTCGAACAGCCCTTACTGTCAGGAAGTTCCTCCTAATGTTCAGGTGGAATCTCTTTTCCTGTAGCTTGCATCCATTGTTCCGGGTCCTGTTCTCTGGAGCAGCAGAGAACAAGCTTGCTCCCTCTTCAATATGACATCCTTTCAAATATTTAAACAGGGCTATCATATCACCTCTTAACCTTCTTTTCTCCAGGCTAAACATCCCCAGCTCCCTAAGTCGTTCCTCATAGGGCATGGTTTCCAGACCCTTCACCATTTTTGTCGCCCTCCTTTGGACACGCTCCAGTTTCTCAATGTCCTTTCTGAATTGTGGCGCCCAGAACTGGACACAATATTACAGGTGGGGCCTGACCAAAGCAGAATACAGTGGCACTATTACTTCTCTTGATCTAGACACTATACTTCTATTGATGCAGCCTAAAATAGCATTGGCCTTTTTAGCTGCCGCATCACACTGTTGACTCATGTTCAACTTGTGGTCTTCTTGGACTCCTAGATCCCTTTCACACGTAGTTTCATTCAGCCAGGTGTCCCCCATCCTATATCTGTGCATTTTATTTTTCCGCCCTAAGTGCAATACCTTACATTTCTCTGTGTTGAATTTCATTTTGTTAGCTTTGGCCCAGCTTTCTAGTCTATTCAGGTCATTTTGAATCTTGATCCTGTCCTCTGGGGTATTAGCTATTCCCCCTAATTTGGTGTCATCTGCAAATTTGATAAGTATGCTCCCAATTCTGTCATCCAAGTCATTGATAAAGATGTTGAATAGCACTGGGCCCAGGACA
The DNA here is from genome assembly GCA_023333645.1 of Sceloporus occidentalis. Taxonomy (NCBI): domain Eukaryota; kingdom Metazoa; phylum Chordata; class Lepidosauria; order Squamata; family Phrynosomatidae; genus Sceloporus; species Sceloporus occidentalis. The sequence goes on from JALMGF010000001.1 coordinate 211,424,317, forward strand.
GAGCTCTGTGGGACCCCACTGGTCACTCCTCTCCAGGATGAAAAGGAGCCATTGTTGAGCACCCTTTGGCTTCGGCCGGTCAACCAATTACAGATCCATTTAACAGTTACATTGTCTAGCCCACATTTTACAAGCTTGTTTGCAAGAATGTCATGGGAAACCTTGTCAAAGGCCTTCTTATCCTCTAACTCTCTGCTCAAGTCCTGTAGGTTCAGGCCCATGGTCTTGCTCATTGAGTCTATCCATCTAGCATGCTACTCTCCTCTCTTTCTACTGCCCTCTACCTTCCCCAACATTATTGTGTTTTCTAATGAGTACTGCCTTCTCATTATGGGGCTGAAGTACAGCAGTCCCAAGTCATCTTGGCTTCCAGGGAGAGTTCAGGCTTGATTTGTTCTAGGACCCAATTGTTTTTTTGGCCATCCGTGGTATCCTCAGCACTCTTCTCCAGCACCACATCTCAAATGAGTTAATTTTCTACCTATCTGCTTTCTTCAATGTTCAGCTCTCACATCCATACATAGTGATGAGGAACACAATGGCTTGGAAGAATCTAACTTTAGTGTTCAGCTGTATAATTTTCCATTTTAGGATTTTGTCTAGTTCTTTCATAGCTTCCCTTCCCATTCCTAATCTTCTTTTGATGTTTTGACTGCAGTCTCCTTTGATCAATGTCACCATCATCCTAAGTGTTAAAAGGACAACTTTGTAAAAAATTGAAAGGGGAATGGAGAACAGGATTCTTCAGCCAACAGCAAAGATACCAGTGCTAGATTAAAGATATTACTGATTTCCCACCTCTTCTTTGCTTTGAATCTTTTCCAACTCCATTAATATAGTGATTGTGGTTTAAGTAGAGCTTGGAAGAGTTTTCTTTCCCTGATTATTGTTCTCATTTATAGTATTAAACTCACAATGTGACAGATTTTTTTTGGTGTCTGTGTTCATGCATGCCCACACATGTGCATGTGTGAGGGTAAGACCAAGATCGGGAAAGGGTTGTTTCTGGTGCCAAAAAGAGAGAGTTTGCATGTGTTTATGTATGGAAGAAGTTAGGAAAGTGTGAAAAATACAATTTGAAGGAATTTTCTTTGTGTGATTACAACTGTGTTAACCCACAATTTAGCAGATTGTGTGTGTTAATCCAAGATCTAGCCTTTCTCCACCCCTCCTCTTTTCTGATATCAAATTGGTATCAATAGAGATATCTGAAGCATATAGCCACGAGGGCGTCTTCAGTGCAGGTCATTAGCCATGCTGTATAAGGAAATTTGGGGCCACGTTTGGGGATCTGGGAGGCATGGGGGAATGCTAGAGCAGGTATCCAAGGATCAAGATCAGGATCTGCATAATCCCTTCACTGATAGGAGTGATCGTGTATGATAGACCTTGTGTTTACATGTGAACAAAAATTTAAGTATTTTAGGAGCGATACTCATTTGTCCAAAGACATTTGCACTGATTGTCCAGCCATTCACAACTTCCCTTCTCATTCTTCTTTCCTTCAAACAGTACTTTGATCCTGAATTCTGCCCTGAATACTGAATAGGTTTTGCCTGCTTAGGCACTACCAATTTAGTCTTGTTTGAGGTCACACAGACTGTCTGTATCTTGCTTGATGTCTCAGCATTGCAGGCCATGCCACAATCTTCAGGCAGTTTGCTGAGCCAATTCCATTTTACAGTGTCCAACCAGAGCTCCACATCTGGAATCGATACAGTATTGCCCTCTGCAACCCCTTTAGTTTCTATTTGCTACCATCTTTCATTTCATTAGTTCTGGAATATGTGTGTGTGAGTGTCTTTGCATGAATAGTGATTTTCTTTAATACATAAATAAAACTATTTGGAACTTGTACACTGGAGTTCTGTTTCTTAGAACCAGTATACACAGGCTTGGTCTGGGCTTTGAGTTGCCCGATCCCTCTCATCTGTTTTAATTGAGCTAATAAAATTCCCCTATTAAATATTAATTGTGGATGCCCTTCTGAAACCCTGGCATTTGGGTAACGTGTGTTTCTGGCCGTGTATCTAATGTGTTTTGACACTGCTTCCACTGATATAAAATTCTAGTGCTGTTAAGATGTAAAATGGCAGTAAACATGTTGTGGTATGCTGACAATTTCAATTGTGATTGTCTGTAACGAAGGGAGTCATACTTTAGTTTACTTACTGTATTTCTTGGAGGAATGTCACAGTGTAGCTATACAGTATGAAAGTAGCCATCTTGTGAAAAAGAGAAGCTAAATTTCTTTGAACAGGGACTGAAAGAACATTAGTCAACACAAGATGCTTCAGTCAGCTATAGAACAATTTGTGAAGGATCCTTAGTAAAGCCTTCTCAAAAAGAGAGTCCTCACAATATTTACTCAGAAGTAAATCCCATCGAGATCTGTGGAGCTTAGTCCTTAATAAGTATATTTAGAACTGCAGTCAGAGTGCTAAACTCCTATCTTCCTACAATTGCTTTTTGGTGACGAATGTGGCCCAAGAACCCTTAAACCCTCCTTTCCAGAAGAAAGTAAAATCGATTAACTTCTCCCTACCCAGGTTCCCTAAGAATTATTTTTCCAGCTAGATTTGGAAACTTTCCTTTTTAGTTTAGTTTAGATGTCTATCTTGATTTGTAACCAGATAAATATTTTCTCATCTGTCAGACTTAATTTTTGAATGACATGCTGATGCTTAATGTTTCATGTTCAATGCCATCACCAGGCCTGTCCCTATGACATCACTGTGCCATCCCTAAGTTGGCCTTGAAGGTTTTGGCTCTGAAATCTCAGGGCTGAGGATGCTCATGACTTGGCAACCCTAACTTTAATGATCACAAACACATTTCAAAGACCTGTGAAAATTCACTAAGAACTAACCTGACAAAAGTTGCCAGACCATGCCTCATTCTCTAGCCTGATTATGTGTTATTTCATATCGCAGCCACAGGTTCTTCCAACACAAAGCTGAAGCTAGCTGAAGATATGAGACACCTTTGGTGAATGAAGAATTGAGCTAAATTCCATCATCATGGACAGAATGTATGTAAACCATGGCACACACATATATTGAATGCCTGATCAGCAAAATAAAGGAAAAAAGGGTGAAAAAGCCACCTATATTCACAATTGAATTTAGTATGCACAAATCAAATAAATTTGTGCCTGGCCAGCACATGTAGACAGCTCCAAGTCTATAAATTAAAGACCTCCTCTCTCAAATACTCATGAATACAGATCTGATATTATTCCTGTTCAGAGGGGGTGCATGTATATCGGAAGATGGGTTTGCTTCCTACATTAGTAGAGTGGGATGGTGTGCAGGAGGAAGGAGAAAGGGAGAACATTAATAAATCCAAACGCTGCAGTTATTGTGAGTGATGGTTGTTTGCGTACAACCACAGATTTTATAGAAAATATTGTGCATTATGAATATTTATAAAGTGCTTTGAAAGTCTCAGATGACAGCAACTACATCTGAATCTTATTATTTTGACCTTAACAAGAAGAAACTCCTGGCTAAGCTATTTAACCATTGCTTGGCTTCAGTTGTATATTTCTGGATTAAAAAAAACCAAGCAGACTTTAATGGTAATTCAGATCCTACTAAAGTCTAAAGCTTGGAAAAAATGATATTTTGGGACCAGTGGCCATGCCAGCTGGAGGGTTCTGGAAGTTCCAGGAATAAATTGTCAAGCTTTACTCAATTGACCAGTATAGGCCTGTTACAGACTGCCAAAATAAAGCTGCTTGGGGTCTCTTTGGAGGTATGCTATTTAAATGATGCATGGGTCCTAAGAGTCCGGAGGTCGCGCCAAAGCCACACTCCATTCCTAAGCACTGGAGTGCAGCTTTGGTGCAGCTTCCGGATTCTTAGGATGCATGCATAATTTAAACAGCATACCTCCAAAGAGACCCGAAGCAGCTTTATTTTGGCAGTCTGTAACAGGCCATAATATCTATTTATAATATCTATTGACTAAATATTGGTAGTGTTAGGATTTATCAGCCATTGAACTAGGACCCTGGGATCTTGCAAGTAAGCTGAAGTTCTCAGTGGTGAATCATTCAAGGCTGCACAGTAGTAGAAAAGTAAAGGCATGTCAGTCTTTGTGACCAACCACATTGGTTCATCTTCCCATTCCCGGGTCATAAATACATGCAGGCCAGGTCTAGGTCCTCATCCAAGCAACTGCCAGTTGGCTTTCTATTCAAGTGTCTGCCCCAGGTATTACTACTGATTTATATTCACTGCTTCAATCAACAAGAGAAAAGAAAGGAGCAGTTAGTAATCACTTCAGCATAAGACAATCCTCTGATAATTCTTTTGAAACTATCAGATTCAGATGAGATAAAGCACTTTGCCTCATACTATATTGCATGGCATGGCATGAAGCAAGAAATTACTACAGAAAAGAACATTGGCACTTTTCAGTTGTAATATCTGTTTTATGTATTGAATGATAGTAAGGAAATGTAGACTATTCATATTTTTCCTCTTCTTCAGCAGAAATTGATGTCTGTACCTGTTGAAACATCTTGTGAAAATTTCCCCCCAATTATGACAATTTTTCGCTCTGGGCATTTTAGTGGAAAATTCACAAATGTTTTTCATACAAAACATAGCTCCCCTCCTCCCCACAAAACCACTTTATTTTATTCAAAATATGTTTTTTTTTGCAAAAAATAATTTTAATCCCCAAATACTGCATTTTGTACAAAAAACCCCTCTTCATGAAATTCTTTGCAAAAAGTCGTAATAGGTGAAAAATAATTGAAAAATACACAAAGAACTCTAATATGTCCAGCAGGAAGAAAAGATTTAAGAGTTTTCACCCTTGCAAGGAAAGCACAGCACTACATCCTTAGCTGAGGACACAGCTACTCCCAGGTTTTGGGAGCCCTATATAAGATACCCTCTTATGGCTTCCAGTTTGGTACCACACAGCTGGTGGTGATGGCACTTCTTCTCTGTAACTCCATTCAGACAAAGGAACAGAGCAAGGACTGGTAGACATGAGCTGTTGTAAAGCTCCCTTGGGTTTGCAAGTTGCCTGCCGAGTAGGCTGCTTGAACATAGCCTCTGGTGTAGGGCATCTATCTGGTAGATGCCTTTTGTCCTGGTTCTGAGACTCTTATACCTGCTTCCTCTGGACTTCTTCACTGCTTCTGTTGCTCCTGATGGTTTTATGTCTCCTTGGCCATTTTCCTTGACCATCTGCACTTGAGGCTCTGAGGTGCGTCTACTCAACCAGCCCCCAGCTTTTGTGAAGCTAAATGAGCTGGAGCCAGTATGATGCTCCATGACAATCTATTGCAGAAGTACATCAAGGGTTTTTATTTTAAGAAATAACATTGGCAGGAGCAGGAGATGGATTTTCATTGGGACTTCATCATCTTGCTGTTATGTGTCTTCAAACCATTTTTAAGTTATGGCAACCCGCAGATAAACCTATCACAGGATTTACTTTGCAAGATTTGTTTTGCCTTCCTCTGGGTCTGAGAGGGTGTGACTTGCCAAAGATCACCCATTGGTTTTGATGGCTCACTGGGGATTTGAACCCTGATCTCTGGAGTGATAGTCCATAGCTTAAACCACTACATCACATTGGCATTCCTGTATCATCTAGGGTGGTTTAAAGATTCCTTCCTTAGCTTCAATCCTGATTAAATCATGCACTCATCTGATAACCCATGTAATGGGAGCTTCTAGAATTTAAGATGGAAGTCGTTTCCAGCCCTAAGACCTGAGATCCATTCAAACAAAGATGATGTGAATTGAATTGAAGGCCTTATTATATAGAAAGCTTTCATTCATATGTTGGACCTATCATCTGCCCCATGAATGTCAATGACGTGATGAATGCTTCTTCATTATTCCTCCATATTGTGACCATCAGAAGCCAAATGAACAAAAATGGACCTGTTGGAGTAAAAGAGTAAGAGGGAAGGAGAGGGAAGTGTTCCTACCTGAGGAAAACTTGACAGTTAACAATAACCATTACGGCATAATCTGAATTCTTGCAGAGGATTTCATAAACCCTTCCCAGTGTGAGAATGATGGACTGACAGCATGCTTTCTCTTGAAAATTGTGGATGGCTGAAGAGCGTTATCACTGAGTGGTTTTTAGCAGTGGGAAAATCTCTATAAAGAAAGAAGAGAGACAAAGAAAGATAATAAAAAATTGTGGGTGGTCTTGAAGCACATCCTCTGGCTTGTTTCAGGAGAAAAATCTTTTACTACCTTGACCTGCTGTAGACTCATTGGTGCCTCAAGTTAACATTCTTTACATATGAGAGATATTCATATCCTGAGGGGACAAAGCCTTTGGAGTTGCTACATGGGAGAGAGCAATCTTTTTAGGCACTCTTAGCACTTGGTTGATGGAAGAGATGACACCTTGAAGCATGATAGCAGGGTAGGGTACCCATAATTGTCCACTATTATCAGGGACAAAATGTAGGACAAGTTCAAGACCAAACTGTAGGACAACTTCAGGACAAAACACAGCCCAAAATGTAGGACATTTAAGGTCTTTAATTTTTCTTAAATTTTGGGCCGAGTTTTGTCCTGCAGTTGTCCTACAGTTTGGTCTTGAACTTGTCCTACATTTTGTCCCTGGTAATAGTGGACAATTATGGCAACCCTATAGCAGGGCACCTAGTTGAAGTGTTGCAATGCCTTCAGTTAAGAGGATGGGTGATGAAAGTGAGTTTTCAAGTAAAGGGGTAAAGGAGAAGAGCAATATATACACTATAGGCCACCTAGGACAATTTGCATTTTGTTTTGTGCCCAATATTTACGTATACAGCACGCCTGCGCCATACGCAGGCGCGCCATATGTGGCTTGAGCATATGCGCTCAAGCCGCGGGGCGTGCGTGGGGCGGAAGGGGCGGTGTGTCCCATTCAATTGAATGGGCGTGTGCCGCCACGCCGCCGTGCTGCCATGCACAAGCCCCATTGGAAACAATGGGGCTTGAGCATAGGCGGAATTCGCCTGACACGGCGGGATACGGAACGGATCACCGAGTAAGGTGAGGGCCCACTGTATAAGGATACCGCTTTCCTAATTTAGAGGTCAGTTGTAAAGGAAAAAAGTTCATCAAGTTGTTGCTGCCAACTCTGAATGCTTGTGCATACCTTTAAGTAATTGAACATTACAATTCTTTGTCAAGATAACAGAAAAACTAGATTCTGTGACCTGTGTTTAAACTTTTGAAAGTTTTCTTGTATATATACTTAGGCCCTATCCAGACGGGCCTTTGCGGTGCCCCCATCATGTGCTAGGGGTTGGCCGAGGGCACACGGCCCATATTGGCCTCATCCCTAGCACGTGATGGGGGCGTCAAAATGGTGGCGCTCTGTACACACGGGCGCTGCCATTTTGACATGATGGATGCTTAGCATCCGCACGTCCCGGCATCATAAGGATGCCACGAGTGCGCCATTGGCGCACTGTGACATCCTTATGGCACCGCAAGAAGGACCTGCTTTTTGTGGGTCCTTTTTGCTGCGCGAGGGAGCCGCGTGGTTTGTCCCCTGCAGCTCCCTCGCGCAGCAAAACAAGGCACGGGCAGTCCGCCCTTTTTAGGTGGTCTGTATCCCGCCTTAGTTACACCTTAGGATTTTATACCACATTTTATCTCTAAAGGAAATAAAAAATGTTATCAGTAAGTCAAAACAGCAAGTAAAGTATAACATCAAGCTAAATGAGTAGACACTAAGTAGCTACAGGGGTGAATGAAAGTTAAAATTTGTGTTCTGCAGTAACAACCACCATGGAGGTAGAATTCAGAGACCAAGGCGCAGTACAAACCGCTCAAAAAGGGCAGCCTACTGGTGGCCTAATTTCCTCAGGAGGGAAGCCGCAGCCGCCAAATTGCGCGACTTCCCTCCGGAGGAAAAAGAACCCGGGAAATCCTGGTTCTTTTTCTGCCACCATTGTTAGGTCATGAGTGCGCCAATGGCGCACTTGTGATGTAACTGGCATGGCATGATGTGCAGATGCAATGCAACTGTTATATCACAACAGTGGCACCTATGTACACGGGACACCGCAACTGTAGTGCCGCCAGTCCATGCTAGGGTTAGGGACCATGTGGTTGCCGCACGGTTACTAACCCTAGTTGCGCTGTTATGCCACAAAGGGCCCATCTTTCGTGGGCCGTAGCCATGTTAGTCTGGATATATCAGTATGTAAAGGGATCTTGTAACACTGTTGAGACTGTGTAGAAGAAGTTGTAGCATTCATTTTCATAGACTCTGCTTCCTCAGATGGATGCAGTGAACCACCCTGGAGTAAGTGCCATCCAATCCAGTGTTCTCAAGCTATCTGTTGTAGGGGAACTACTATTCCCCACCACTGCCACTATATGCCAAAGAGTGCTACCATATTTGTATCCCTTGGCTACATTTCTTTCTTTTCTGGAAACTTGCCAGGACTGGCAGTTGATGGTTTACAGACTATCTCTAATCCAGAGACCACCACCTCGAGTAGTTGTAGTCTAGTTCATTTTTTTTTATTCCACAGTGATTCATAAAAAAATAAGAAACTATCATATAGCACTATAAACATTAATATAAACATCTCCATTATCATAAATCTTACACTATCTTAGTTATACTTTAAAATAATTCTTATCTACTATATGTTTCTATTCCACTTTTGTTTAATGTCTATGTCAGTCGATATATCTTCCCTTATTCATCTTATCCTCTCTACTTATACTCACTACTTTCCATTCATTATTTCTCCTTCCCTTCCGTTTAACTTTTCTTACTCTCCTGCACTGCATCTCCCTTTATCTTTCATACTGTTTCTTTCAAAGCTGTCATGTCTTTGAATAAGTTCATGAACAAGGATTTTTACAAATTTTAAATAATAGCTAGGTCTTTTAAATTGGCTGTTGTTGTTTTTGTTTGATATTTTATATATTTTAGCAGAGCAGTAAAGGACAGGGGGTCTTGAACATGTGTCACCCACAGACTTGACATGAGTTGTGGTTGAATGAGGGCATTTAACAACAACAAAAGCCTTGATTCTGGGGGAAATGATTTCAGTGTCATTTAAAAACTAAACTGTGTTTAGATGGGAGTGTGCAAAGTAGTTGAGTAAAAATACTTGGCAGTTGGGGGAAATGTGTTTGGTCCACAGTTCAGTAGGGGACCACCTAATTTGTACTTCCTGAATTATTGTGAAGGATAAGTGAATACAACTATTTTTTGTCTTTTACGTTTTTTTTAAATTTTGTAGTCTAGTGCGCTAGAGAAATAACAAGTATAAAAATGCAAACATAATGGGAAATAGTTTACAAAACTGTGTAAAAATGTAGACATGGGGGAAATTATTTGCAAATATATATATAAACATTGGCATGGTTGTGCAAAGAAACTGAACAGTGGGCCTTTGATATACACTGGGGTTTGGTTCCAAGACCCCCTGTGGATGCCAAAATCCTTGGATACTCAAGTCTCATTGAAACAGAGACATAGCAAAATGGTATCCCTTTCAAGCCGTGAACGACTGAACCTGTGGATAGAGAATCCATGGATATGGAGGGCTGACTGTATACTCATTTTCATGCATACAAAAAGTATACAAAATGCATTTGAACCGCTATGCTGTATTTTAAAAGCAATCTCACAATATGGAGAAATAAGATGGAAGACACTTGTGCACGAGGAGAGGAAATGTAACTATTATAGGCGTGTTACAGACCGCCCAGAAGGGGCAGTCTTGCGCCGCTGCTGGTTGCTGCGTCCAGGAACCGCAGCATCCAAACTGCATGTTTCCCGGATGCAGCAAAGAAGAAGTTCTGAAATGGCGCTTCTTCTTCCGCCCCGGATGAGACGCTGCGAGGCGCTACTTGTGCACTCGAGGCGTCACATCCAGTGTGCGACGTGCGGATGCTATGCATCCAGCACGTAAAGATGGCGGCGCCCATGTGTATAGGGCGCCGCCATCTTTACGCCCTCATCACTTGCTAGGGGTGAGGCCCGTGTGGACGCTAGGTCCTCGGCCAACCCCTAGCACGTGACGGGGGCGCCGGAAGAGCCTGTCTGTAACGGGCCATAGAAAACAAAAAAGAGAAATATGTCTGGCCCTCATACACCAGAATTTAATTTCTGTCTTGAGCCATACACTGTTCCTCACCACCTTCCATGTATTTGAAACTGCATGTTACAATTATTCTGGCAGCACTTGACTCATCTGCTTTGAGAACATGGAACAATTGTATAGCTCCAAGGCTTAAGCTAACAAGAAGGTTGTGAATCCGCATTTCAGAATGGTCAAAGAGCTGAAATTATTAGCATGTAAGGTTTCAACTAATTTGTAATTTTTCTAGGACAGGTAGTGAAAAACCCATTGATTTCCTTTCAGAGAAACAGCCCTGAGCAGATTCAAAAATAGATTTTGGGCTGTATTTCCATACAGTGGAGATAAATTAAATAACGCAGATATCTATGTAATTAGTGCAAATTGCTAAACTAATTCTTGCTCAATGTAAATTTAACGGCCATCCTTTAAGAGAACATGTTCCATTGTTATTTATCCAGGGCATGGCATATAACATATCAATAAGAAAAATACATGATTATCATAAGGTTAAAACCCATCCATTCCATCTTTGTCATTACATCAGAGAAATTTGCCACAAAGAAGTACAACTGGAGTGGGGCCGAGGGGGAGGAATTCAAAGATTCAGGAGGAATCTTGGGTCCAATTACAGCTCATGTAACATTGTATTGATTGAAAATGATACATCTTGTTTTCTGTCTACCTCCTAATTACAGGCTGCATTAGTTAAATTAGAGAAAGTGTCAGAGTGAGCTAGACTGGCCATTAGGGAGAAGACAAATCCCCATTCACATCTCATTTGTACAAGTATCATCTAAGCCAGAGATTCTTTGGCCCTGGGTTTTTATGGGGAGGGGGGAATCTGGCTGTTGGAGATGAGTACTGATCTGTCTGATTCATCCTGAGACAAGGCATTCATTAGAATTCAAAACAAGAAAGTCGCCTGAACACATGTGGGAGAAGCTTGCCTTTCATTTATGCTTACTTCTTTGTGGCGAATGGGGGAAACAACAGATACATGCATGGGTTTTTCCAAGCCCCCAAACCTCAAGGATGTTTTGTAGGGTCCCAGAATCTCTCCTTCCAAGTTTACCAAAGTCACAGAAGAAGGGAAATGTATGTGTATTGGGTGCCTTCAACCCTAAGGTGATCCTATCATGGTTTTTTCTTAGTATGTTTCTTCAGAGGAGGTTTGTCATTACTTTCCCCTGAGGCTGAGAGAGTGTGATGTGCCCAAGGTCACCAAGGAGGTTTCATGGTCGAGCAGGGAGTCCAATGTTCAAACCATTACCCCATGCTGGCTCCTACAGGGGTACATACCAGCACTTTTAGGTCCAAATGGTGAGCTGGCATTGTTTAGGTATACCAGAGATGTTGCTATATTAGGTACAGGAGGCTGACTGGAAAGGTCCCCAAATTTTGAGAATCTTTTTCTTACGTGGAACATATCACTTGAAGTTGATTCCATATATTCATAGCATCAAAATGGGGATGACAACATAATGGCCAGATTCATCTAGCCAGGCTGCATCAGCAAGTGGTCACAATGACCATTCTCTTTCCTTTAGCCACTTACCATCAACGTGAGGTCACAATGGCCAGTCTCTATCCTTCAGCCATAGCAGCAAGACTTCACTATGTCTAGCCTGTCTCCTTCATCCAAGCAGCACCAGGAGGTCACAGTGGTCAGTTTTTTCATTTGGCTGAGCAGCATCCATTGGGCCAACCTATTTTGTTCAGCCAGGCAGCATCTGCATGAAGTCACATTGGTCAGTCTCTGCCTTTCACTCAGTCTCACTTTGGTTGTCATAATGGGCACCCTCTCTCCTTCAGTCATCAGCTGGAGGTCACAATGACCACTCTCCACTTTGGACAGCAGCATCAGTAAGCAGTGACAATAGACAGTCTCTCTCCTTCAGCCAGGCTCCATCAGCGTAAAAGCACAATCTCTCTTTTTTCTCATTTGGCCAGGGAAGAATAGTCTTAAAAGGCTTGTCTGTTTCTTTGAGGCAGACATCATCACCAAGAGGTCGTACTGATCAGGGTCTGTCTCCTTCAGCCAGGCAGTTAATATGTCACAGGTCACAATGGTTGGTTTCTCTCCTGATGGCAGTTTCAGCTCCTGGGTAGAAGCCTTCTTTCTCTTCTTCTGAGGCAGACATATGCAGGAGCCTGTGGGCACAGTCTCTCTCTTACTGAAGTGTGCCACAGCAGCAGCAACATCTACTACTGCAACATAGGGTGTCATGGGCTACCACTGTCTCTTGGACAGAAGTGTATGATCAGTGAAGTAACTGTGAAAGGTAGCATCCCTGTACTGAGTAGCTGCTAGTTTACATGAGTCACTAAGATTTTTGGCATAGCATGTATTCATGCCATTACATATTGGTTAGTCTTAGGTCCAAAACATGCTGCAGAAACAATCCAGTTTGAGATCGCTTTAATTGCCCTGACTCAGTGCTAGGGAATTCAGGAAACTAAAGGCCTGTTACAGACTGCCAAAATAAAGCTGCTTGGGGTCTCTTTGGAGGTATGCTATTTAAATGATGCATGGGTCCTAAGAGTCCGGAGGTCGCGCCAAAGCCACACTCCATTCCTAAGCACTGGAGTGCAGCTTTGGTGCAGCTTCCGGATTCTTAGGATGCATGCATCATTTAAACAGCATACCTCCAAAGAGACCCGAAGCAGCTTTATTTTGGCAGTCTGTAACAGGCCGTAGTTTTGTGAGCCATTTAGCCTTATCTGTCACAGCTCTGGTGCCACAAGAAACTACAAACCCCAGGATTCCCTACACTGAGCCAGAGTAGTTAAAGCAGTCTCAAACTTGATTATTTCTGAAGTGAGTTTTGGATCATAGGTACATGCATTCTCTTCCATCATTCATTAGTCTGATTTTGTTAGTCCTCCATTTTGTATTTAGATAGTTCTCTCTCTCTCTCTCTCTCTCTCTCTCTCTCTCTCTCTCTCTCTCTCTCTTATGTTTGAAGACCTCTGTTTCCAGAGACTCTCACATGAGATATGATATAATCTTTTATACCAGTCTAATCTGCTGATTCCCTACTTGGCCATGAAGCCACTGGGTGACTTTGGGCAGGTCACATGCTCTCAGCCTCAGAGAAAGGTAATGGCAAACCTCCTCTGAACAGATCCCCCCCCCCAAAAAAAAACATGATAGGTTTACCTTAGGGTCACCATAAGTCAGAAATGAAGGCACACAACAATAAAATCTGCACTGCAGAAATAGTGCATTTTGACATTGATGGCTTTTAAACCATCCATGGCTTTTAAATGTCCAAAAGCAAACCTTGATTTTGTCATTTTATATCAGGGACACCATTTTACTGCATCATTGCATTTAATGGGACGAGCATCCACAGATTTTGGTATTCATAAGGTCCTGGAACCAAATCCTGTCAGATACCAAGGGCCACTGTATAATCTTCCTTAGTTTATTAGTTTATTCCATTCATCTCCTGGAGCTAAATGTATTGCACATTATTTGCCTCTCCCTGAGGCTGAGAGTGTGACTTGCCTAAGTGAAATTCTGTGGTAGACTGGGGATTTGTACTCTGCTCTCCAGAGTCCTGGTCCAACACACAAACCACTACACCAAGCTAGCTCTCTTTACTTTCCCATAGGGATATGAGATTTATTCTCAGCTGCATTCCTCACTTGATCCATCCTTTCCTATGATGTTTTCTCTGGCATCTGTATGTATGTAGATCTGCACACCTTGGCCCTGTACATGTTGACCACCCATTTTGCTCCATCAGACAATGGTAACTTTTCTTAGTGTTCTCAATTTGCAAAACCCATGCTGCTTTTTCTAATTGTGTTGAGCCAGCTGGGAAGAGTCTGTTCTCTTGCCAACCTGATGCTGTGCTTGTTCTGTTTTTGCCGCATATGCTATCAAAGAAGATCTGACGGGTGCAATACCATCTCAGTAAGAAGGCGGTGTATGTAAAGTCACAAGGTTGCTTTGATATGAAGCACTGTGAAGACACTTCTTCTTGCTTTTACTCCCTGCCTCGACTTCAAAGGCCCCAGCTTTGAATAACATTGCAGAATAGAGTTGTCAATGCTTTTCCACCTACGCTCTCAGTTCAGAATGCATAATAAATGACTATTGCTTCTCTCTGGAGCCTGATGCTCCCTTTACTTTTTCCATGCTACAGGTCTAGAAAGCTTGGAAGGAAGGTATTTTAGTATAACAACAGCTGACTGGCAGCTTGCTTTTTTGATCAAAGGGTAATCCTTCTCCAAGCATCTAACATAACAGGCATGTGGGTGTAATGACATGGCTTCATCCTGTACCACCATCACTTGGGACAAGCTGTTGAGCTGACAGAGATCACAATATTATGTGCAGACTGGCCCATGTGCGAGTTGCTCAAAATGCTTCACAGAATTCTCAGGAATCCTTACAACTTCCCTCTAAGCTTGGCCAGTATTAGTAGATTCCCATTGCAGAATGGAGTCAGAGGACATTATCACATGAGCCTCATTCTTGCTACAATTGTGCTCATTACAGAAAATGTAAACACATGGTGGGCCCTTAGTATCTGTTGAAGTTTGGTTCCAGAACCATGTAAAAAAATGTTTTAATGCGATTCTGGAGTTCTGCTAATGCAATTTAATTTTAAAAGAAAAGAAATAGGGTAAAAATTGAAATCAGGCTGCTTGGGAATAGTGAGTGGGAGAGGAGGAAATGCTGAGACCACGTGACTGCCAAAACATCAGTTGTTGCAGTAGCAACATATTGCACATGAGCATTGTCACAGTGACAATGTGGCACTGCCAAAATCTCTTAAAACCTTTTACTCTTTTTACTTTGTGTGCCACCGCTGCCACCAATTTTTCACGATGAGTTTCACCCATCCAACTACTTTTTTGGATGGCAGCCCAATGGGTCTTTTTGATCCCATTGCTGCCACCAATTTGTCTCAATGAGACTTGAACATGGGACTCTCTTAAGTGTCTCCTACACTATAACTCTCTTTAGATGTTATTCCAAAAATGGCTTCACCATGAATGCTTTGACAACGGAAGAAAAGCAGGATGCCTCAATGATGTTTGAGAGGCATGACAGATGATCACGCTTCTGAAACAGTTCAGGAACGTTTTACCTATGGTAAGGGTCCACGTCATAATCCCCTATGTCTCCCACAGGACACTACAACAATGTAATTAAGGATACTCGGCGTCGCTTTCTTGGGTACCTAAAACCCTTTCTAACTGCCCTCACAGCAGCCTAATGCTTCAATGGCTCTTCATCCCTCATGGTCCTCTAAACATCAACAAACTTTCAAAACTGCTCCTGCCTCATATATACTCATTCCTGGGATCAACCTCCATCTTTTTCTGGCTTCGTTGTCATTGGCTAGTGCCTGGATTTTAATCTGCCTGTCTCCACAAGCATTATTGGGACCGCTGTGCAACTGGGAGCTAATTGATGGGTTTTCCCCATTAATAAAAAGGGATGGCCTAACAATGTTTGAGAAACACAGAAGCTATGGATTAGAGGCAATGTTATCTGATAAGTGTCACCCAAGATGCTATTTTACAACTATAATTGCAGTTTAAAGGCCACATGTAGTAATCTCCTGAGAGAACACAGCTTAAGCTGAGATTCCCTGGGAGTAAGCGCTACTATTTCTGTGTCAACTTATGCTTGTTTGTACCTCCTTGTTTAAGGAAATTATTGCTCCAAGGAGCTTATACTGTTTTCTAAACACTGACAGTGAGGAAGAAGCAAAGGAAGAACAAGAATAATGAACAACTGGAGGAGTACTGAGGAAGCAATGGTTATAATTCTGTATTTATGTGGTATTTTAATAGTGTTTAAAAGACTCAACGTCTGCTGTGCCATGTCTGCATCTTTAACTAAAGGAAGCCAATGTTATTATTCCTATATTGCTACCAGAGCAGGACAGGGTTGTGAGAATAGCTGTTTGCCTAGTCTGTCTCATGAAAGGAGCAGGGATCATTTGGACCCAAAGGTGTTGCATGTCAGCTCCCAAAAGCCCAAGCTAGGATAGATAATGGTAAGGTATTATGAGAGCTATCATCTGAAACATTTGGAGAGCTAAGCTTCTCCTCCCCAATGAAATAGTTCATGTTACAGCAGAGTTATGAACCAGGTTCTCCTCACCTCATCATCTGTTCCACTAAGCTCTCAGTTCCATGGCCATCTCTTAGTGTATGCCTTCAAGTGAAGCCATGAATTTCATAGGCTTTTCTTAGGCAAGAAATACTAATTTTACCATTTTTTCCCTCTGAAATATAGCCTACAGCATGCCTGCTCCTTCATTCAAAGATCATGAGAGATCTCATGTAGATGGCGCTCTATGATCTGATCACGGATTGCAATATGCTTTAAAGAAGGCTCCTGGCACTGATACCATATGGGTTCTTTAGGGCAGTTACAAAGTCAGTAAGCAACTTTCCCAGAAAAAAAAATTAAGCGGCATGTAGAAGCAACCTTGAGTGATAAATGATATGACAGTGACAGATTACCTTGCATTTGTGTGACAGCCGGCACGTACTTAAGACTGATAACAACCCTTCAGATAAAGAAGGGGTGTGGGATGGCTGGAACTCCAGTGAAAGGTACTTTAATCCTTGAGGCAAAGTCTGTTTTCTAGGCAATTTGTATCTTTGTACTGCTTGTGCTTGTTTAACTTGGAAACTCTTTTTTAAAACCCAGACATGGCTCAGAAACATGGCTACAGAGCTGGCTCAAAATATGCTACCTGAGGCAAAGTACACAATAGATCCTATTCTATGTAGAAATACCCACTGGATTGGCAGCTGAATTTATTTATTTATCATTTGCCCTGCCTTTCTTCTTAAAAAAAAAAAAAAAAAAGGAAATCAGAGAGACTAACCAACATCCATAAAAACAACTATTAGACTAACAAGCAGCACTAAAGGCAAACTGACCAATAAAACCATTATACTTTTTGCAACAGTTAATAAACATCAAAACAGTTTAAGAAACCAGACTGAAAAGGTGCACTGTACCAAAAGCAGTGGGGAAATTTACTTCAATTCTGTGTGGATTGTCTTCCACATTTGGTATTTTAGGATGAATCTATACTGTAGAAATAATGCAGTTTAGCTCACTTCTATGGAATTCTGGGATTTGTAGATTTGTGAGATATAGCAATGCTTCATTATTGCTGCAGTGCAGATTCAGCCTTAGATAGCAAGGTTCCAGGCCTTTTAGGGTTTAAACAAATACCTTGAATTGGGCCAGAAAGTGTCTGGCAACCAGTCTTTCAATACCTTTGTGATGTGGTTGCATCACTGTGGAGGAGTTAGATTAGCTATTGCGTTTTGTACCAACTAAAGCACACTGACTCTCTTCAGTGGGATGGCATCTCTCTTCAGTGGGACAGAAGGTAGTGAGTTTTTATTCCCTTATCTTTTAATGTACAGAACAGAGTGCCCAATTTGTTCCTATATGAGATAGGTGTGTGGATGCCCATACCATGATAACTGATGTGGTCCTTATGAGTTCTATGTTTGGATTTCTGAAAAGTCTCTGTGACCACTTCTGTTTTCTGGCAGTTTAGGAGTGCTCTTGGGTATCAGTCCTGGACCAACTTCAGTTTGTGAATGTATCTGCTTTCATATAGCCATGTTAGCCTGCAGAATCAGCATGTGGAGAGATCTTGTAGCCCATTTGAGACTAACTCAAAAAAAGGAATTGGAAGCATGAGCTTTCATAGACTTAAGTCTACTTCCTCAGATGCATTTGGTGAAGGGGAAAGCCAGAGACAGACCTATATATGCAATTGTGAGAATGTTAATTCAAATTCAAATTCAAAATAATTTGTGTATGGAAATGAAGTGAAGACACACCAAATGGCATATATAGGTCTGTCCTTGGCTTTTCATTCCATCAAACCCACCTGAGGAAGCAGACTTATGTCTATGAAAGCTCTTGCTGCCAACTTCTTTCTTTCAGTTAGTCTCAAAGGTGCGACAAGATCTTTCTATGTATCTGCTTTAAGTTACTGGAAATTACATCATCTCTTCCATCTCTACATCTATGGTTCCTGCCCCTGTCTCCGATATTGTCCACAAGTTACATTTTGTGGTCGTTCCCACTTACCAATAAAGCGGGTCATGATCCCTGAAGCAACCTCTCCTAGGTTGATGAGACCAAGTGTCAGACTCTCCAAGGGATATATGCTGATCATCAGGAACATGCAGCTGCTATCATAGTGCTGAAAGGAGCTGAGAGCTACAGACACAGAAGGGTTCTTCCAAGCGGCTGGAGGTGGAGTGGGTCTTATGAACCATGATGTGGTTCATCACTTCCATGGCAGAGACCTTTACTGTTGCTAAGGCATGGAAAGCTGACTTAAAATGAGGATTCTGCAATGTGCTGTGGAATCTCCATTTTAATTCAGCCTTGGCTACTTCTTGAACTGCTGGTTCTGCACCTAACTGCTCTAAGAGCCACTTTGTTGCCATGCTGACAAATGCAGCAGCAAACAAGCCATCCTTTATTTAATCTTTTTTTAAAAAAAACAAGATGCATGGAGGGCATGCGCCTTAGTTTTTTGTGGGTTTTTTGGGCTATGTGGCCATGTTCTAGAAGATTTTCTTCCTGATGTTTTGCCAGCATCTGTGGCTGGCATCTTCAGAGAATGCTTGCCTGGAAAAAGTGGGTGTATATATACTGTGTGAGCCTGGGACTGGTAGCCAAATTTTGTTCTGAGGAAGAACAGCAAAATAAGGACTCAGCAAAAGCAAATGGGAAACCACAGAGTCAGGGGCTTTCCCAGCAGATAATGATCACTAATTAGCAGACACTAATCCTCTTTTGCATTAGCCTCCCAGCCTGAGGCCTGCCATCAGCAACAGAACAATACACATGCAAATCATGCCTGCATTCCCAGGCTCACACAGTATATATACACCCACTTTTTCCAGGCAAGCATTCTCTGAAGATGCCAGCCACAGAAGCTGGCGAAATGTCAGGAAGAAACTCTTCTAGAACATGGCCACATAGCCCGAAAAACCCACAACTAGGGATGGCAGCCATGAAAGCCTTTGACTTTGGAATGTGCCTTGTTTTTAAGCAAAGTTCTGCTTCCTGGACAAATGGTTTTAATGAAAAATCTTGGTTATTTTTGTAATCACGGCACTAAGTGCTGGCAGGCAGAGGATGATGGGGGCTATCAAAATGCGAAAAGGGGACGAGGGCTTCAGGTTTCATGTTACTCACCCCTTTTATGGACTTATATTATCCAGCAGTGCCATTTCCCATAGAAAAAAATCCTTCTATAATATTTACTCAGAGAGAGGATATCAATTCAGCAATGTTCCCGTTAGACACTAATGAAAACTTTCTGGCTCATTCGTTGCTTTGTTTTGATCATAGCTAAGATCATCATAGCTAACGATTAATAACCTGTTGTTTTCTGTTGTTGTATGCCTTCAATCATTTCTGACTTATGGCAACCCAGTGGTGAACCTACCATGGGGTTTTCTTGACAAGACGTTTGTCAATATCTTCCTTTGGAGTTGAGACAGTGTGATTTGCTCAAGGTCACCCAGCGAGTTTCCATGACCAAGTCAGGATTTAAACCCAAGTCTCCCATACTGATAGTCCAGCATTCAAACCACTGGATTTCAACTGCCTGTAATTGCCCCTTATAGTCCATTTCTGATCAGATGTGGGGAAGCTGTTATGAATTTTTCCTCATTATTTTTATATGTAGGGACTTTTTTAAAACTTGCTAAATTGGATGGAAAAGAAAAAAATAATGTGGGGAAATATGTAATTATAGCCTTCGCCCTCATATAGGAATAGAAGCTGACTGTAAGGTGTTTTATTCACTAACCACTTCTGCCTTTAGCCATATATCATAGGAAGTATGCCCTTCAAGTCTACTGATTTGATAGAGGCAGTCTTTTTTTTTTAAAATTAATATTTTTGAGATTTTACAAAAACAAAACAGATTTATCTACTTTCTATACATATACATACTTTTATATCTTAGTCATTTTTTTTTTACAAACCCCCCTAAATATCCCCTCAGTGCACCCCTTTCTCCCCCGGAGCCATTCTCGTCTTTATACTCCATCCAAAATTTTAATTCCTCCTGTGGAGGTAATTTCCCATCTTCTTTTCTTAGTACATTTTCAATAAATTTTTTCCATATTTCATCAAAATCATTTCTTTTCCATAATCCTTTTTTTACTTTCAATTTATATGTTATTTGTCATTAATTGCTAACTTCCAAACTTCTTTATACCAATCCTCCAATTTCACATTTAATTTTGTTTTCCAATTTCTTGCTATAATTAATCGCGCAGCAGTAAACAAATTTGTTACAAGGTTTTTTTCTTCTTTCCATTCTACTTCATTGTATATTGATAACAATACTATATTTGGTTTTCTAGCTATCTTTATATTCATAACATTTTCTATCTCTAATATTACTATTTCCCAAAATTTTTGTACATATTTACATTGCCACCACATTATATGTAGATATGATCCTACTTCCTGACAACCTCTCCAACAATATTTTGAATTCTCTTTGTTTATGTTATGTAGTCTCACTGGTGTCAAATACCATTTCCAATCAATTTATAATAATTTTCCTTAATTCGCACCGATAAATTTTTCAAATGTCTTTGTTCCCAAATCTTATTCCATTCATTATCACAAATTTTACATCCTAATTCATCTTCCCATATTTCTTTTAAAATAGTTTGATTTCATTTTTCCCTTTTGTTGTCCATTAATATTATATAAATTTTACTATATACCTTTCATATTTTCATTTTCCTCCATTTCTTTTCCTTTCTGAACTATTTGTTCAAACTGTGTTTTTTTCCTTTTTCTATATTTTTTCTTCCAATTTTTAAACCATTGTTTTATTTGCATAAAATGTAACCAAGACATATTTATCCCCCTAAGTTTTTCTTTTCCTATTTTTAATTCCATCCAATTTTCCATTTTATCTATTTTCCTTTCCTTTAATTCTTTATCTAATAAATCTTTTAATTTTTTTGGGAAGAATTTTTCCATTATTATTAGTGTTATCATTGAGTTTTCATTCATTAATGCATTTTTATATTTATTCCAAATTTCTAATATATTTTCCATAAATGTGTTTTCAATTTCTTTAATTTCTTTTCTACTAATTTTTAAAGAAAATTTTCTCTATTTTCATATCTATCTCTTTTTTCCACATTTCTAACCAATCCAAATGTGGTACATCCAACATACTTTCTACTATGTATCTTAAGTGGTTGGCTTCATAATATCCTTTTATATTAGGGAGGCCTAACCCTCCTTTTTTCTGAGACTCGTGCCAAAATTGTTTATTTAATCTACTTCTTTTTCCTTCATTACAATATACATTAAGTAACTGTTGCCATTTACTTAATTCTACCTCTGATATTTTTAGTGGTATCATTCTGAATAAAAAATTTAGTTTTGGTCAAATTTTCATTTTGACTAACGCTATTCTTCCAAACCATGATAATTGAATTTTCTTATATTCTACTAATTTTTTTCCAACTTCTTTCCGTAATACTAAAAAAAAAAAAATCCCTTCCATTTCTTTTAAATCTTTCATTATATTAATTCCTAAATATTTTATATTACTTTTTATTCTTATCCCTAACTCTTTTTGTTTCATAAACTCCAATTCTTCTTTTTTGTATAATTAAATAACATCATTTCTGATTTATTCCAATTAATTTGAAGTCCTGTTTTCTCTCCAAATAGCTTCAAATGTTCCTTCATTATTCCTATTTTATCCTTTAAGTCTTTAATAGTTAATAATGTGTCATCAGCAAATAAACTGATTTTATGTTTTCCCAATCCTATTCCTTCTAAACAACTATCTTTCCTTATAACATTTGCTAACGTTTCTATAACCATTGCAAATAATATTGGTGAAAGCGGGCATCCTTGTCTTGTACCTCTCGTTACTTTTATTTCCTTTGTAATTCCATCATTAACTATTACTTTTATTGAATTATTACAATATCATTGATCTATTAATCCCCTTATTTTTTTTCTCCCATTCCAAACTTTTTCATAATTATTTTTAGTTGGCCATTCCACACAGTCAAAAGCTTTAAATATATCTAATGCTAAAATTCCTGCTTTTAATTCCCCCCCCCACCAATTACATGTATTTTACTCAAAACTCTTCCTACTAAATTAGACATTTGTCTTCCCTTCACAAAACCACATTGATCTTTTCCTATATTTTTGTGCATACATTTATTCATTCTATTTGCTATTATTGCCGTTAATATCTTTGCTACTTGATTTAATAATGATGTCGGTCTGTATGACCCTAGGTCAGTTGGATCTTTATCTGTTTTGGGTATTAATATTACTAATGATTGATACCATGATGTGGGAATTTTCTCTCCTTGTAGTATTCCATTATATAATTCTAGCAATTTTGGGATTAATATCTTTTCAAACACTTTATAATATTCAGGTCCCAAACCATCCATTCCTGGACTTTTCCCATTTTTAAACTTTCTAATTACCTCTATTATCTCTGCCTTTTCAATGGGTTTTTCCAGTAATTCTTTATCTTCCTCCTTTATTGTTTGTCCTCAATTTTCTTCTACATAATTTTCTATTTTATCTAATGGGTTTTTTCCTGCTTGATATAAATCTTTATAAAATTCTTCAAAAATCTTTATTTTTTCCTTAATCTACACATCGTCCCAGATCTATCCTTCACTATGTTGATCATACTTTCCATTTTCTTTTTCTGTGTGGACCTGGTCAGCATTTTTGAATTTTTATTACTATATTCAAAATATTCCCTTCTTAAATAAATCAAGTTTTCTTGTACTTCATCTATTTCTATCTTTTGCAATTCCTCCCTTTTTGCCCTCTCCACATAAATCTATTTATTTCTATTAACTATATATTTATTCTCTAATTGTTCTATATCTGTTTCTGGTTTCTTTTTTCTTTCTTCCTGTCTTTTTTGAAGGTTATGTGATTCTTTTATACATATTCCTCTTGTTACTGCCTTCATCGTATCCCATAACAAACCTTTTGTCACATCTTAATTATTTATATCCCATATTTCTTGCCATTCCTTTTCAATTTTATCTACTGTATCTTTATAATTCAGTATCTTGATAATTAACCTCCACCTCTTTATTTGTTCATAATCTTTCTTAATAATAATTTCTGCACTCAGCAAGGCATGGTTACTTACTTTTATACTTGATATTTCAGTATCTAAAACTTTAGTTATCATATTTTTTGAAACAAAAATATAATCTATTCTAGTATATGTTTTATGTACAGCAGAATAATATGTATATTTCTTTTCATCCCCTTTTACTAATCTCCAGACATCTTTAAATTCCCTTTTGTTCATTATTTTATTTAAGTTTGTTATATTTCTATGTTTATCCTTTACTGAGGGGTTAGATTTGTCTTTAATCTTATCCATTTGTATGTTAAACTCTCCCCCTACGATCACATATTGTTTTTGTATTTTTTCCACTTTCTTTAACACTCTCTCATAAAACTCTTCTTGTTTTTCATTTGGTGCATATACATTCACAAATACATAATTATCCTCACCTAGTTCTCCCTGTATTATTATATATCTTCCTTCATCATCTTTTATTACCTTATTTATTACAAAATTACATTTTTTTGCAATTATCATTGCTACCCCCTTTGATTTAGAACTTCCAAATGCTTTCTCGTAATTCTTTGCCCAGTTCAGTTTCAGTTCGTTTCCCCCCTCTTTCCATTGAATAAAGATAACATCTGCTGCATCCCTTCATAATAAAGCTTCAATCCTTCTTCGTTTAATCACTGATCCAAGACCTTTGGTGTTTAAAGTTGAAATTTTCAGTTTATCTACTATAGTACCATTTATTTCTTTCTCCAATGGCTCCATTTTGTGCAACCCATATCCCTTCCCTCCTCCCCTTGTTTCCCCTCCCCTCCCTCCCCATGTCCCATTCACCTCTCCACTTCTTCTTGCTAAAGTACATTGCTCTAGCCCCGGTCGCCGAAGCTACCCCTGTGGAGAGGGGTGACGAAGACATCCCAAGGCCCAAAGAAACTGCCCACCCCCTGAGTGCTCATAAAAACAATAAACTTGACTTTTAACTTGATTGCAGTAAATTCTCCTTTCCTCTATAGAAATCCGCTTCCTCCACATGCTCCCAGTAATTCTTCTCCTCCGAGCTTTCCAACCTGAACAACAACTCCACTTCCTTCAGATTTTTCCGACTCTCCAGTTGTTCTTTCTTCTTTGTATATCCCAAGATCTTTCAACAATAGGGGCAGTCTTGATAATCTTCTGTCCTTCAACTTTTTCAGCTACTTTTAAAATGTCCCAGTCTCTCTCTCCTTCCATTCCCCCTCTTTGTCCTCAGCTCAAATAGAGTTTAAAGTGCAAAATGAGTTTGCACTCAGTTCACTGAACAGGAGAAAGGGGAGGGGGCAGGATCTTACCTTTTCCAGTTGGTTAAGCAAAAGCAATCTGCTGCAACCTCTCTTAGCTTCCTGATTAATGTATTTTGCCATCTTGACCACTGTTTGGTGTTGGTTGTCCACATGTGTCCTGGTTTTCATCTGGTGGGTATGGATGAAGACTTACACTGAATATCTGGAGCCCAAATGGAATCAGCTCAGAACTAGACCTTAGAAAAGCCACTGAATGATGTGTTTTGGGAGTGTGTGTGTTAGTTATGGTTTCTGCAGAGAAAAAAGGAGAGTTTAGCATATCAGTAGAGAACTTCCAACTCAAAGGCCAAACACAACCCACCAGTCCTCTCAATCCAACCTGCTGGACTCTTCTCAGGCCAGGCCTCCTCTTCTCAAGTCATTGTGCCTGCTCTCCATTCCACTCCCAGAGGCTATAGTCCCTTGTGAAAGTTTTTAAAAATGCCTCTGCCAGCTGAGATGCAGGACTGACAAACTCTCTAGCACTCAGAAGTGCTAGTTGATTTCCTGAAAACGTTGGGTCTTCAGTAGTTCCACCAGTTGCCTTAGTGGAAGCTCTCTGCAACTGCAACGTAAGTTGTGACCATCTCCTAGCCTAAGATTGCTGTTAGTGCTCATGGCCACAGAGAGGCCAGCCAGAGAGGAATGGTAGGTGGACCAGGGTTTGTTGTCAGTGCCCTGATGGGTGGAACACATTCCTGCTGGAATTCTCCTTCTCTCTGGTTGCCCACTGTTTCTTGTTTCTTGACTTTTTCAACTTCTGTTTCCTCTCTGCACTTTCCTCATTCTTTCTTCATGGAGTACCTTCCCTGATAGACCTCAAAATTTGACTGATGAATTATGTCTGCTTGTTTAAGGTGATTTTGTTTTGTGGAGTGTTTTTTTGTATTCCCCACCCAACAGACTCCATCACTCAAGGAAGAGCTTGGAGGAAAGGTCTACTGGGTTGGACCTGCCAGAACCGTCCTGATGTTGTTGGATTGTAACCCCAGTGTTCCTCACCACTGGCCATGTGGGATAGAGCTGCTGGGACCCGCAGTTGAACCATCTCTGTGGGCTGGAGGATCCCCACTTGGATTCCCAGTTTTAACTCTTCCCTTTCCCAGTTCTTCTTGCCCCTGAAGGCCCCAGTTCATCAAAGGGATTTGTAGTGTACGTAGGTATGTGCCAGTGAATGCATGTCTGGAAAGGCAGATGTGCATGAATGGTATCTGTGGCTTTGCCACAGTTAGCATATGGTCACAGAAACTTGCCGTTGAGCAAATGTAGTCCTGAGCTAAAAAAGTTTTCCCCACAACAGCCTGGATCTATTTTTCCTAAGTTTACCACCCTAACTGAGGGACCAAAGTGTTAATTGTTCTCTTAAATCAAATCCCTTCATTTGACTAAAGATAAATTGCTGTGCTTATTTAAAGATGATTAATATCCATAGAGACACTCATGGGAAGAGCTGTCACCTTGTATCCACAATTTTAGGAAATCAGAAGCACTGGAATGGCATTGCTCAATACGTTTCATTGTGCAACAGTGCCACTATCACGTTATGACCTTTTTCATGAGCTTCTAGGTTTTACTGGTCAGTGGAAAAGGTTTCATAGGTTGTGTTGGTCTCTACACCTTTGAGTGTTGCAATCATGGTAAAAGGCAGTTCTTCCTTTGTATTACATTGTGGCATAAGGATGCACAATCTGTGGTCCCTAAAGCCTTAAATGTGGCCTTTCATGAGTGCCACAGACCTCACTGGCAAATGATGGTTGCATGTGAAGAAGGTGTTGTTGTTGTTGTCTGGATTTGATTTCCAAGCCTGATGATCCCCATGCCTGATCTACATGTGATTGTTCTGTGCCTTCATTTCTGATTTATCGCAACCCTAAGATGAACCTACCACAGGGTTTTCTTGGCAAGATTTCTTCAAAAGGGGGTTGCCTATACCTTACTTTGAGGATGAGAGAGTGTGACTTGCCAAGGTGGGTTTCCATGACTGAGTGGGGATTTGAATTCTGGTCTCCAGAGTCATAGTCCAATGCTCAAACTATTACACCACATTGCCTGTCATAATCTACTTGGGGCTGCCCATTATATAGGAAGGTAGATTTGCAACGAGTGAGGGTTTAGAATCAGTCCTCAAAGTCCTGATCTGCAACCAGTCCTGACTTGCAAGAGAAATGACTTCATAAAATAAAACAATTCTCAAAATATTAAACACTAGCAAAACTATAAATCTGTTGGTTAATTTTTTTTAAAAAAAATCTACATGTCCCTATGCAGAACATTTATCACCTCTCCAGATATATACTTCAGCCTGTTGATGTTTTTCTTACTGATGTACATTTCATGTCTCCACTTCCCATGGATACACGAGTCTTTCTAGAGATGCACCATCCCTCCTCTTCATCCTGAATTTAAAATTTGCCCTGCCTAAAGATGAATGGCTTGTCGTTTGTTGTCTTGCGAATGAGAGGCGATTGAAAATTAAAAGTCTGAATAATTTCCCAACCACGTAGTCTTATTCCTATGCTTTTAATTTAAGGCTTTCACTTTGAGTTTCCATCTTATGTGTAGTACCTGTCGTTTCTTTGAGGAGCTGCATCTCTCCTAAATTGGATTGAGAGGCTCATTGTTTAGGAGAAATGCCAATCTGGTATGCACGGAAAATTAATGCTTCCGCACACATCAGATTTTCTGCTCAGTTGCTTGTGAATCTATCCTGGCCTCAGATGCATTCATGATGAAAAAAGGACGAAGGTCAAATACAATCAGATGGCTCTGTCAAAACGTACCACTTCAGACCGGCATGTTTTACATTTGTGCATGAAGCACAAGAGCAAAAGGTTGTGTGTTTTTCTCTGTAAAGGACTGATCTTAGAAGAAGTAAACACCTGAGGAAATTAAATAAATAGCAGACGCGGAGCATGCAGCTGGCTCTAATAAAAGGCTTGAATACACTGCTACCACTTAGCATTTATATAGCAAACTCTTGGCATGTATTGGGCAGGTATCTCTTGATGCTGGTGGAGCATAACATTTTGCCAGTGAGCTTGTCTGGGAGGGTCAGTTTGGGATGGTGGATGTCTGGGAGGGCAATGACTGCCAGGAGAGTGACAGGGTAGAGGATCTTTCATGGTAACTCCCCCCCCCCCCCCATATAGCCAATAGTTTGGGCAGGTGGACATCTGGCTGCCATTGCTCAGCTGGAAATAAACCATTGTGCAAGAAGGTACTAGATTTCTCCTTGTGCAACACATAAACTGTTTGCATAACCCCAGATCATGTAAATATAAGTCACCAAGAAAATTATGTCCAACTGCTCTCTGTTTCAATGACCTGTAATAATGTATTTATGTCATATGCCACATGATTTTCACTATATAGCAGATGGGATTATGTCACTGAAACTGAGACACTTCTCCTTGCCATGTTGCTATGTTCACCATTTGGAATTCCTATATATAGATGGTTCAAACAAAAAATTCAGGAGGACCAGTTCAGTGGTTCCCAAACTTTGGCCTTCCAGATGTTTTTGACTTCAGCTCAAATAATTCGTGACTATTGATCAAGTTGGCTAGGGCTTCTGCAAGTTGAAGCCCCAAACCCTGGAGGAGCAAAGTTGGGGAATCAAGGAGCTAGACATTGTAAAGCAAGTTAACTCATACCCAGTCAACTTGTCTAGAATTAGCATTGTTCTGTTACTTCTTAGTGAACATTAGTGCCATCACTAAGGTTGGCATTACCTGGTGCAGTAACTCATGGTATCATTCCATTCTCACCTTCATCTATACCACACCATACAGAATCCTTAGGAATGTTTGTGCACCGATGCTACTCAAACTTCAGAATTCGCATATATAATTGAATCTCATGGCAATAGTTGTTACATAAATAACTAGCAAAATTAAAATTGTACCTTTAAATTACAATATCATACACACAGCCTAAATGTATTAACATATACAGTATTTCAGGTGGTTAAAGTGAAAATTTGGGTGATCACATGTCAGATGTGATGTTATAAAAGAAAAATTTAAAACAATACACACACACACACACACACACACACATACATATACACATGTAAAAAGATGTTTTAATTATTATTATTTTTTAAACCTGGGGCCTCTCATTTCTCTTCCCACTGAATCTTGTCCTGTTCACACCATATCTTCAGAACTTTAAAGAGACACAAGCAAATGCCTAGTGTCACTAAGCTGCCATTATTCACTTCCATAAACATATGCAAGACTGGATTGGGGAAGTTAATATAAAAAAACCAACCCTGCCTATAAAAAGCCCCCTCCCCATTTTGAAATTTAATATTGCATATAGTCAGCCCCCCATATCCATGGATTCAACCAGCCATGGCTTTAATATATTCCAAAAATATGCAAATGCCAAAAATCAAACCTTGATTTTGCTATACACCAAACAAACAAAACAGCTTCATTTATATACCGCTTCATACTGAACTAACAGTGTCTAAGCAGTTTACAAAGTGTAGGCTAATTGCCCCCAACAATGGGTACTCATTTTAGTGACCTCCTTGGAAGGATGCAAGCCTGAGTCAAGCTTGAGCCCTTTTGCTGGTATTGAACTTGTGGTTTTGAGTGAGTGGCTGCAATACAGGCATTTAACCAAGGTCCCACTGTATTGTCCCATTTGAAGCAACAAACTACAAATTCCAGAATATAAATTGATGGTAATATATAAATAATAATAATAATAATAATAATAATAATAATAATAATAATATAGTTATTATTTATATATTACCATCAATTTAAATTCTGGAATTTGTAGTTTGTTGCTTCAACTGGCCAAGCTGGTGGAGACAATTTTGAAACCTTTCAGTCCAGGATTTTCCTGGTTTTCCAGGACAACTCTCCACTTAGGATGTTACCTGGTGTGCCCCACACCTTCTGCTCCCCCTAGTGATGCCCCTGATGAACATGTATAGGATTTCATAGTTGGTCCATTTGTGCCTAGCTCAAAAATATTTCAACCTCATGGTTCCACAGTATTTGGCAGACCGTCTCTCCTGGTATGAACCGGCCCAGACTCTGAGATCCTCTGGAGAGGCCATTCTCTCTGTCCCAACACCATCACAAACACGGTTGGTGAGGACACAAGAGAGGGTCTTCTTGGTGGCTGCCCCTAGACTCTGGAACTCCCTGATCTCCCAAGGAATGGATCAGAACGGCTCCCTCCTTGATGGCCTTCCGCCAGCAAGTGAAGACCTACCCAGGTGTTTAAGGAATTGCTATATGGACAGGCTGGGATGTTGGATCATTTTTAAAATTCTTTTTTAATGTACTTTTTAAATGTTTATAATTGTACTGTTTTTAATGCTATGAAGCCACTCTGAGTCCCAGTCCTGGGAAAAGAGCAGGATACAAATAAATATAATAATAATATAATAATAACTTGCTCTGCCTAAATATAATGGGACCCTGAAACAAAGGCTATTTTCCTTTATAGAGCCAAAACCAAACCAAAAACCTTAGGTCTCCTGAATTTATCTTTAGCTCTAATTGGAATGCATAGTTTTAAAAATATGATATTCATTTAATGGTTAGTTGGTTAGTCATCTGTTGTTGTTTTTTCCCCATTATTTGCTCATTGACAAAACCTCAGTGTGATGCTTCTTGAGATAGTGAAGGGAGTGTGAGATTTTAGGTTTCCTAAGTGAACATTGGTGGGTCCAGCTTGTCAAACTGCATTGTTCCATCTTGTGCTTAACTCTGTCACTAGCTTCAAAAATGTTTCTGGGACTCACATGCCCATCACCTTGAAAGCTGCCCTTTGTGATTAATCTGGTCTCCTATCAAATCAATCAATGAAAGCTTTAGTTGATTAACTTACTGATCAGAGGATTTGGACTAGTGAAAACACATGTTTTTCTCAGCCTGCTGGCTGCTGATGATGGATAGCTTTAGCATGCAGCCACCACCATTTAAAGTGGGACCAAATAGGGACACACAAAGGAATTCTGTCATTTTCTCTGCAGCCTTTGCTCCAACAACTCCTAAGGGCAAACTGCCAAATTGCTTTAAAAACTAAACCCATTTAAATAACTAAAAAAGACTCTAATGTACCATTTCGAGGAGGGTATGAAATGGGAATCCATAAAGCTTTTTCTATTTGCCTGATAAAAGCAGATGAAATGACGCCTGTGCCAGAATTGTCCCTGCCTCAGATAGCAGTACACTCCTTTGCAGAATGGTTCAGAGGAGATTACCATGTTCACACAGGCAGTTATGGGTGCAAGGGGTGGGGTGGGGGGCTGAAAGAAAGCCTTTTTGTTCCTGATCAAGCCATGGCTCTGCTCATTTTGAATTCTTTCAGCTGCTAGAATAATATCCTCACTGCTATATGTTGTAGCACGTCTGCAAAAAACACATCCCCTTCAGCCCCTTCGGTGGATAACCCACTTTCCACCTTGCAGTCTGATGTAGTTGTAGGAGGGATTTGTTGACATGTTTTCTTTTACAGAGAGCATGAGGAAAGACAATGCTTTACAAATTAAATGGTTGCCTAAGGCAGGAATAGACAAGTGAGAAGCTCTGATGGGAAATGCTATTGCACTCTGTGCACAATGGCTTCTCTTCTGCTCTGTTCTGTACACAGTAAGGATGCAAAGGTGGCTGGCAGCTTTGAACAGCGGAAACGGGAGTTTAGCAGTGTAGCTGTAGCATTATGTTAATGTCAGCAGGTGTCCATGGTTGAGCTTAGGAGACTGATGGCCTTTTAAAAAAACAAGTGGGTCTCAATTTACACTGAGGTTGCACTGTTATATTCGACATATAAATTGAGGTTGACATAAATGTGAGGAAATGGGGCTATTCACACTACAGAATTATAGTGCTATTATTTCACTTTAGACAACTAGCTTGGTGTAGTGGTTTGAGTGTTGGACTATGACTCTGGAGAGCTGGGTTCAGATCTCCGCTCGCCCATGAAAGCTTACTGGGTGACTTTGGCCAAGCTACACATTCTCAGACTCAGAGGATCGCAATGGCAAGCCCCCTCTGAAGAAAAGTGCTGATTAAATCCTGTGATAGGGCCAGCTTGGGGTCTCCAGAAGTTGGAAACAACTTGAAGGCACACAACATACACACACACACATTTCTCTTTAATTGCCATGGTTCCATCCTATGCAGTACTGGGACTGATGGTCTAGTGAGTCACACTAGCTGAGAATTTGAAGTGTAACTCCCTAAACAACAAATTTTAGGATTTAGGAAGAGATTCACTTTCATTTCTTATTACAACTAAAAGAATCCATTTATTAATCAATTAACATCAATGCAAGACTTTCAAACAGGGATGGGGAACCTTTTGCTTTTCAGATCTTTCAGCCAACAACTCCCATTAGGTTCCTGCCTCACCTGCATGGTCAACAGTACTGAACTATGGGAGCTGAAAACAGCTGAAAACATTCCTTATGGAGAAAAATTCCCCAGGGCAGGGATGGACAATGGCATGCGGCCCAAGAGCTGATTTACCCTTCTTGCATACCTCCCTTGCAGGCCATACCCCTCCATTGTTGTTGTTGTCGTTGTTGTGTGCCTTCAAGTCATTTCCAACTTATGGTGAGCCTAAGTTGTCATGGGGTGTTCTTTGCAAGTGTCTTCAGGGGAGGTTTACCACTGCCATCTTCTGAGGCTGAGAGAGTGTGACTTGCCAAAAGTCACCCAAATGGTTTCCATGGCCAAGTCAGGATCCATAGCAAGCTCAAATACTTGTGTTTTCCTCTGCAGTCCCTCTCAAAATGTCAGCAAGAATGACACAGCATCACTTGCTGTCACCTTTTTAAGGAAATGCAAAGGAAAACATGTGTCTGAGAATAGTGTGGGCTCCAGGGTGCTTGTGTGAAGGCAAGAGAGGTTTTCACACATGGCGGAATGTTTCTGCATGCTTTGTAGGCAAAAATTGCCTAAAAAGTGGTCTGAAAGTGTTTTGAAAAAATGAGGAGGAAGTCTTAGGAGTCAGAACTGTGTTATCCAAGGGCTACATGCCCATTCCTGCTCTAGATCCAGAAGCTAGTCTGGGAAGTCTGAGTGCATTGCTTCTTCCATCACCACTTTAGAGGCCATTCTCTTCACCATTACTGCTACCATTCCTTTGACATTGACCCAGTGGCAAAAATGACCAAAGGCCATTTCACACTATGGTCACAATACCCTGATTCCATTTTAACTGCCATGGCTGCACCCTGTGGAATCCTGGGATTTGTAGTTTGGACTAGAAATTTGCATGAGGGGAGCTCTCTGGAGGAGAATTCTAAATGCCATAGGACTCCATAGGATGGAACCATGATAAAGTGGAATAGCTATAAGGATAGAACCATGATAGTTAAAGTGGAATAGCTATAATTCTATTGGGTCAATGGGCCTCCAATTGGAGCCTAGGGAGATGTGTTCCCAGGGATTAGCCACAAAATTAGCAGCTTTATTCAACCCACCATCAGGTTTAAGAGTTTTAAACCATAAAATGTCAGAGCATATCTTTTCCAGGCTACATAAATATGCTGATGCTTTCCAGAGGGCCAGCAGAGACAGCAACCCCTGGTCTTGAACTAGCTGCCGTCAGGCCACAGTTTCTCTTCAGAGGAGAACAGAGAGAGAGATCAACAAGTTTGTTCCTCTGCTGTGCCTTCTCCAGCAGGCATCCTGGGCAGAAAAAGCACTTCAAGAGAGAAAGAGAGGTAGAATATCTCCTGCTGTGTCTTCCACATGGGATGTAGAGGATATAACAAGAGGAGAGGCAGTGGAGAGATGTGTTCTCTCCAGCAGTCTTGCAAAATGAATCAGACAGACTCCAGTTGTTCGCCCTCCACCAGGCAAGCAGGGAAAACTCCTTCCAGCCCCATCTATACAGGTGGCCTGCATATTAGGTGAGGAATCTGTCTGGATCAAGGTCACAAATCCCATGTATTATAACGGCCCCAGTGAATTTTCATGGCTGAGCAGAAAATCGAACTCTGCTCTCCAGAACTGTAGTTCATTATGCCACACTGGTTCTTTTTGCTCATACCAGTTTTAATTTTGTGAGCCACCTTGTGTCCCAGTACTGGAAGAAAGGCAGGATCAATCAATTGACTCAGAGAGTAGAGGACACAATTTGGTGTTGACCGGGAATTTGGTTTCAAAACATTTGAACACTTGGAACTGCTGATGTTCAGACCTACTGATTTCATGGGACAGAACTTTGGAGAAAGTGGTTGATTGTGTTGCTCTTAATGGAAGCGCCTTGGTGCATTTAGCAGGAACATTGGCCAGCAGTTCTGGGGGCACAGCACATCTGGAGCATCCAACTGAGGATGTATTTCACTTCAAGTAAAGGTATTATTTCCAAACTACAATGACCAGCCAATGTGAAATGAATTATTAAGTGGAAGAGATTTGCTTTGTATTCTACTGTAACCCTTCAGTTTTGTAGCAAGCAAATTGGAAAGGATATCTTAGGTGAATGAATGGCTGGAGAGAAGTATGCAGAGGGGTCGAAGTAATGGGTATTAGTCAGTGCAGTGACATTTAAATGTTAGCTCACAGCATTGGTTGGTGAAGTCTATGGAAATCGGCACTTTCATGCATTGTATTCAGTCAGGAGTGTTGTTGACTCCAGCCTTGTGGTCGGCGTAATGCCTTGTCAATATAGTTTCAAATTAAGATAGGTAGATATGTAGCAACCTACACTTTGTAGACCTATTTATAATATAGATTCCACAGGACTATGAAAATAACTGGAAACTGGTGGTGGATTTGATGTTCTGCTGGTAGAATAACCGAGTCAAAGTGCATCAAAAGGTAATCTACACATAATAAGAAACAGTGAGCTGCTGGTGATAATGACAGCTCTGTCTGACATTCTCCTCTTTCTTCTGTAACATGTGGAGTTTATCCCATGCTGATCCCCCCATTTCATTGTGCAATTTCCAGTCCACATCCTACTTAATTCATTGTTGCTGGCAGGGTCAAGGAAACCTACGGTGAGATGGCATCAAGAGACTGGGTCAATTCGCAGGAATCCAGAAGAGTTTGCTGGGGAAAGATTTCAGAAGACCTACAGCTGTAGGCCATGTCTGCATGTAGCTATTAGGGCTTTGTCATGAGGATGGAAAAGTCTGGAATTTTAAAGTACAACCAGAGAGGGCCTTTGAAATATTGTGGGCCCTTAGTATCTGATGGGGATTGGATCCAGAACTCTCCATAGTTACCCAAATCAGTGGATTTTCAATTCCCATTAAATACAGCGGCATAGTAAAATTGTGTCCCCTATATATTTCTCTGAATTAAAAGCTTTCTCGTTCAGGAGCTGCAGGAAGTTCCCTGACACCACTTAACCAATGCCTGAAAAAAAGCAGATGCACCCATTATACATAGGTTTCCATGACAGTAGGAAGACAT
Organism: Sceloporus occidentalis; assembly: GCA_023333645.1. Lineage (NCBI taxonomy): Eukaryota > Metazoa > Chordata > Lepidosauria > Squamata > Phrynosomatidae > Sceloporus > Sceloporus occidentalis. The sequence continues at coordinate 211,459,274 of JALMGF010000001.1, forward strand.
AGACAAGAGCTGGGACAAATGTGAATTTTCAGATATGGTTGAACACTAACTCTTATGTGAAAGGCTTCATATTCTCCACCCTTGCCCTGGGTCATTTTTACACTACACAGTTATGGCACTATGATTTCACTTTTGCTGTCATGGCTCCATCATATTCCAGAGATTTGGAGTTAGGTGAGGCATAGAGATCTCTAACTGAGAATTCTGAAAGTCCACTCCTAAACTGCAAGTTGCAGGATTCCATAGGAAGAAAGCATGGCAGTTACTGTGAAATCACAGAATCATAGAGTTGGAAGAGAACACAAGGGTCCTTTAGTCCAATGTAGTCAGGAATACACAATCAAAGCACTCCTGATAGCCTCTGTTTAAAAACCTCCAAAGAAGGAAACTTTACTACATTCTGAGAAAATGTATTCTGATGCTGAACAGCTCCTACTGTCTGGAAGTTCATCCTAATGTTTAGATGGAATCTGTTTTCCTGTAGTTTGAATCCATTGCTCTGCATCCTATTCTCTGGAGCAGCAGAAAACAAGCTTGCTCCATCCTCAATATGACATCCCTTCAGATATTTAAACATGGCTATCATGTCATCTCTTATCCTTCTGGTCCCCAAGCTAATTATATTCAGATCCCTAACCCACTCCTCATAGGGCATGAAACCCAGACCTGTCACCATTTTGGTCACCTTCCTCTGGACATGCTCCAGTTTGTCAGTGTCCAGAAATGTGAAGTCTGTCTGAAACAGAATAGAGTCACAGAGGGGGTGTTCTCACTGGCTTATACTCCGTGTTACAAATCGAATCCAAGGTACATCGTTCCTATTAGAAACCGAATTAAGTCTAGAACAGTTCTAGAGCAACCCGCAATAGTTCCCACTAAAATGTGATTCGTCAATCGGATTTTAATTAAATCCGTGTTAAAGGCATATAACCCGTGTTAAAAAAATAGAAGGGTCGAACCTACATTTTTTCCTTGATTCGGGATAAGATTCGGAGTATGTAAATAGGAACGTTTCGGCCTTTGAATCGGGTCATCTGGATGGGAGGAGCGGAGCGTGATGGGCTGGCCTGGGGGTGTAACCCTCTTTGGTCTCTTTCTGCATCGCCAGCGCCATTTTCTTCCATTCGCATAATAGCCTTTCCTCCAGTGGATTGCAACCTCCCCTCTCCTCCTCTTTCATAGACCGACATGTGAGGAGAGCCATTGAACACCATTTTTAACTATTCTTTCTTTTTCACCTCTGCCTGAGCACCAGATGGGCTTTGAAGGACAGCCCAGAGATCAATGGGGCAGCCAAAGTGAATTTGGGGAATTCATGGCTCCCAAGACTGCCCATTCTATTCTATTTCAGTCTGTTTAGCCAGTGTTTAAATCTCTCTATTCTGTCCATCCATCTGTATGTATCCTGTCTGTCTCTCTGTCTGTGCAACCATGTATGTATCTATCTACCCATATACATCCATCCATCCATCCATCCATCCATCCATCCATCCATCTGCCCATTCAATATACTTGTCAAGTACATCTGTCTGCCTGTCCAACCATGTATCTGTATATCTATCTATCTATCCATACATCCATCTGTCTGTCTGTCTGTCTGTCTGTCTGTCTGTCTGTCTATCTAACTATCCCATCTACCTATCCAGACTATCTTTCCATCTATCTATCTATCTATCTATCTATCTATCTATCTATCTATCTATCTAATTATCCGGTCTATCTCTCTGTCTAGCCAATGTACCTATCTAATTAGTCTGTCTGCATGTCTCTCTCTCTCTCTTTCTCATAGCATAGTAATCACCAGCGTGTTGAAAGGGGTTTGAGCGCTGGATTATGACTCTTCTCCTTCCCTCCTTGCCAACTCAGACCCAAGGCAGTGATGCCTTCGGTTTGGGAAGGCAAGGAGGGAAAGAGAAACGGCCCGAGCCAACTTCTCCTTCCCTCCTTGCCATCTCAGACCCAAGGCAGCGATGCCTTCGGTTTGGGAAGGTGGGGAGGGAAGGAGAAACGGTCCGAGCCAACTTCTCCTTCCCTCCTTGCCATCTCAGACCCAAGGCAGCACTGCCTCCCCCAGCCTGGGGTCTTTCTTCCAAGGCAAGTGCTTTGGGGAGGCAGTTCTCTCTCCCTCAACCATCCTTCCCCACGAATAATTGCAGGACTCTAGGCACCTTAAGCACCTCCTCATTGGCTCTTTTATAACAAACCGTGAAATTTAAAAGTGACGTTATAATGACGTTGCTTTGATTGACAGCCCCAAAATGGTGAGTGGGAACGAAATAAGGCTAAAACTGGTTTATATATACACTGTTTTATTTGAATACAAATGAAAGAGGATCACTTAAAGCGAATCAGTTGGTAAATGAGAACGAAGAAAAAAAAGCGATTCGGAACATGGGATAAGACCAGGGTTATTTTGAATCGATCTAACTGATACCGGTGTATTTTAAAACGTTGTAAATCGCAAGTGGGAACACCCCCACAGTCAGCCTTTCTTATCGATGGGGGTTCTGTTCTGATCCCCCCTCCCCTTGGTTGCCCCATTCTGCAGGGCCTCAAGTCCATTTGCTTTCAGTAGCAGTGCACTGCTCATGCAGCTGCATTGGCACAGCCACATGCTTCTCATTGCGGAGAATGGGGTGGGGCCATCCATGGATGCACCAGTCTGCAGATAGAAATCCTTCATATACAAAGGGTTGACTGTACTATTACTCCCCTCAGTCTGAATACTATGTTTCTGTTGATGATGCCTAGGATCATATTTGCTTTTTTAGCTGCTGCTTTACACTCTTCTCGTGTTCAGCTTGTGGTCTACCGAGACTCCTAGATCCCTTTTGCATGTACTGTTGTCAAGTCAGGTGTCACTGATCCTATATCTCAGCCTTGCCTTTCATTTTTCCTTGGCTTCCTTACATTTCTCCCTTTTGAAATTCATTTTGGTAGTTTGTTGAGGTCATTTTGAATGCTGATCTTGTCTTCTGGGGTATTCACTAACCCTCCTAATTTGGTGTCATCTGCAAATTTAATAAGCATGCCCTTTATTCCATCATCTAAGTCATTGATAAAGATGTTGAATAGCACTGGGTCCAGGACAGAACCCTGTGGCGCCTCACTAGTCACTTTTCTCCCCCAGGATGAGGAGGAGTGATTGGTGAGCACCTTTTGCTATATACTACAATTGTGTAATATGAAAGGGCCCTAATAATAATGATAATAATAATAATAATAATAATAATAATAATAATAATATTTATATCCCACCTTTCTCCTTTCTAGTGTCAATCTCTCAGCTGTAGAACTATTTAAACCAGCAGTTGTCTCCAGACTATCACTTGAAGCAACATCCCTTGCTAATGCCTAGTGCCTTGTAACCATCTTCTTCCATCATTTCAACAGGGAGCTGACCAGGGTCCTGAATTCCTGCAACCAGCCTTTCTCATTGTAATGTTTCAGCAGCAGCCCTCACTATTTATCTATTTATCCTTTCAGTTCCTATCACTTATAGGGATTACACCCAAGTATCTTCCTCCAACAGTTGCAGCACTGTTGTACTACAGTTCCCATAATTTCAAACTGGTGACCATGCTGATTTGCTGGGGTGAGATATAGTACAAAACCTTCAGGGACACCAGGTTGGAGAAGACTGCTCTAGGATGGCCAAATACTGTAATATGCCATGGGAAAACAGAACAATAATGAAAGAGGACAAAATAATGGGACCAGGATTCCATAGGATGGAACCATGAGAGTTAAAGTCAAATCATAGTGCTATATCTGTGTAGTGTGAAAGGACCAATACTCTATTGAATAGTAAATAAATTATACACTGTGGGACAGCCTCCCCAACCTGATGTCTTCAATATGTGTTGAACTACACTTCCCAGGATCTCCAGTAACATGGGCAATCACAGTGTAGCTGGGAATGGTCAGAGTTGTAGTCCAACAGATCTTGAGGGCCTCAGTCAGGGAAGATTGCTGTAGGAGACCTGCAAAAAAGACTTCACCAGCACAGGGTTCATGTTAATTCTTTGTATTTCTTCCAGAGATCTTGTACTCAGCTCCAAAGGTTCCGAGTGGCTCATGCAGGATTGCTATTGAATGTAATGCTGAATTGCTTTTCTTAAATTATACTTTGTGATATATGTCATTGATTGGTTTACTGCTGAATTGCTTATGACAGCATCTAATATATCAGTTTTATAAATCATTCGGTAGTCTTTGATACTTATGTAGTTGGATAGGTTTTGGAAGAAAGGACATAGATCATTTTCTAAAAATGCAGCTGTGAGGATTCCTGATGTTTTGTCAGCATCTGTGGCTGGCATCTTTAGAGAATTAAGATTCTCTGAAGATGCCAGCCACAGATACTGATGTAATGCCAGGAATAAACTCTTCTAGAACATGGCCACATAGCCCAAAACCCCACAAAAAATGATGGATGCTGGCCATGAACGCCTTCAACTTCACAAATCTAACAGTAAATTATTCAATTAGGGAGGCCTGGACAGGCACACATACAAGTGGTTATAGGCCAATTAATGGTTTGCTAGTGTGTAATGTAGAGTTGTGTGTAATCAGGGACTCTGTTGTTGTTGTTGTTGTGTGCCTTCAAATCACTTCTGACATAAGGTGATCCTATTGCATTTTTTGTTTGTTTGTTGTGGGCAATATTTGTTTAAAGAGGGATTGCCATTGCCTTCCTGTGAGGCTGAGAAAGTGTGACTTTACCAAGATCACTCAATGAGTATCCATGGCTGAGTGAGAATTTGAACCTTGGAATCTCAAATTCCTAGTCTAGTGCTCAGTACAAGAGGCTACTGTCAGAACAGAATTTGGAGAAACAGAATGGTTTCCAGTTAGCAAGGGGGTCAGGCAAAGCTGCATTCTATCTTCCTATTTCTTCAACATGTCTGCAGAAAACATCATAAGGAAAGCAGGTTTGGGCAGGCTTTGGGGAAAGACATGTGGGGCTGTAGGAGGGAAGTGAGCAAAAGAAGCACCTTTTCGTTCTCCCACTGACAAATGTCTTTTGTTGGTAGAGGGGCACAAATTGGACACACCATTTCTTTTTTTCATTTCAGTAGCTTCATCAATTTAGCTTAATAACTAAAGTGCCCTGGATTTTTTTATGTGAAATTTTATGCAAAACATTCCTCCAAAATTAATGGATTTTTTAAAATGGCAGACATGGCAAAGATATATAGTCTCCCCCCCCCCAAATACACTTTGCTTACTTTGGCTCTCGCAAACCAGCAAGTTATATATCTTATCAAAACAGAGCCAGATACTATTTATGTAGCATCTTAAAATACTCTTCTTGAAGAGCAACCCTTAGGGGGGCTGTCTGCCCTTTAGGCAAGCGCCTTTCAATATTGCAGGTGTTAATTTCAAACTCAGGAGGCAGGCAAGGTTTAAGCAGCTGGCAGCCTACAAACACATGGCAGGCCAGCTCTGCTTGACTTAGTTGAGCACAAATTGTGCAAGCCCATGATAAGAACACAGGAACCATGTGCTTAGTTGTGGTGAATTTTAAGTAGTGGGAGATAGATATTCACTCTTCGCACAGGAGCCCTCTCTTCATAATTCTGCTCCATTGCAGGTAAAGTATGGAAAGTTCTCAACAGAGATCTGGTCAACATAATGAGGCAAAGTGGTATGACCCATCTTTCAAGCTTGGAAATGTCATTTTTTTGGACTACAACACCATGAATCCTCCTGTTGATAGGACCAATGACCCCTCTCTAGTGCTTGGCAAGGCTAGTTCTTGAACTACACTTCCAAGACTCCCTCATCCTGGGAGTTTTAGTCATAAAATTCTAAAGAAGAGGACTCCAAGGCACTGGGACTTAACCCCTTGAGGTTTCTATCACCAACAAAGGTAAAACCTTTAATTATGAGCACTGCATTTGGTGGTTTTTACCTATACAGCCCCTTAATTTTTTTCTAGATGTAACAGTACAGAAGCTTCTTGAGAAATTCAACGTTCTCTGCCTAAGAAAGGGCAGGTCAACCTCACACAGGACAGAAACAGCCTTGATCTCAAGGGAAATTACTTTTTCTGTTGCTAATGGAGTTGAAATTTTATTGCCTGTATTTTACAATTGTCTCCCAGTGCCCACAAGGTCAAAGAGGGGAGTGATCTCTGCCTACACTGATATCATAGAATCATATCTCTCCAGAACATCTTAACTGACAATAAGAAAAAAAACAACATCTTGACAAAATGTAGCCCTGTGACTCTAACAACATCGTTTTTTCTTTTCATGTATAATTTTTACACCTTTGCTGATGAAAAAGCCACTGAAGCTTCAAAAGCTTCCATTGTGTATTTTCCAAAGACGTAACTGTGTTAGAGAGCCAGTGTGGCATAGTAGTTGAGTGTTAGACCACGACTCTGGAAACCAGGGTTCAAATACCTGCTGAGCCGTGGAAACCCATGGGGTGACAACTGGGCATCTCACTCTCGCAGAGCATCAGAGAATGTCTCTGGAAAAATTTGCCAAGAAAATCCCGTGATAGGTTTATTTTAGAGTCACCATAAGTTGGAAATAACTTGAAGGTGCACAACAACAATAGCCATTTTAGTTGGGGAAATCAGTATGCAAAGGGATCTTGCAGCACCTTTGAGATTAACGGAAACATTTTGCGCATTTTTGATTTGCCCAATAAAAGTATCGCTGTTTTTGTGAATTTTGGATGTCATTGTATTTTGCTATAGGGCCAACATAGCTACCCCTGGATATGTTTAGTCACATAAGTAGCATGCTGAATAAGATAATAAGAGGAAGCAATGGGAATGTGTTGTTCTGCAGTGAGAGCCAGTGTTGTGTAGTGGTTTGAGCACTGTATTAAGATTCTGGAGATTAGGTTTTGATTTCCTGCTGGGCCATGGAAACCCACTAGATAACCTTGGACAATTTACATACATTCAGCTCCAGAAAATCCCATGATAGATTTGCCTAAGGGTCACCATAAATTGGAAACGAGTTTAAGTCACACAACAACCACAACAAGAAATACAGCAGCAGCAGCAGCAGCAGCTCAAACTGGGATACTACAACTCCCAACACCCTACTCAGCATTGCTATTGGGCACAATAGATAACTCATCAGAAGGGTGTCATCTTAGAAGAAGCTGCTCCATTTTATCCCTAACATTCAGATTGAGGTCAGAAGAGTATCTAGCCAGTCCATTTCTCCTTGCTGATATAAAGCGTGCCAACCCATTGCTTACTCTTTCACCATGACAGCTGAAGGGAGAAGCATTGTTTTAAAAGTAACGAAAAAGCATTGCCCCACTCCCCAAAAAGCACAAACACCACTGTTGGAATTGACACTTGACATCCTGAAATCTGCTAAGGGATTTGTGGTTTCTTGACACCCTCCTGTCACTCATTTTAATAGGTGCTGGAAGCCTCACTCCCTCTGGAAGCTTTGACTCTCCCAAGTTGTTGAAGATTATTTTTGTGGTGCTGTAGCATGAGTTCTCATCGATCGCTCAGGAGGTCATTAGGTGAATTTAAGTGGCAAGGCAACCAGCTTACATTTCAGCTGTATGGTGCTGCAAATGCCTCTTTTCTTATGGTAGCTTAGTATCAATTTGGCTTTAAGGTCTGACATCCCCGCTGTGCAACCATGAGGGCAAAAAGGACACTAATTATCATAAGCATTAAAATAAAATCCTTTTACTGCCAAAGGCTGGCTTTAGCATGAACATGAACTCCTGAGGGGGCCAGTAAAAAGGTGTTTTCAATTCCAGAGCAGGTGCCAGTTTCTAACTTTAGCAGCTGGGTTGGGGACTGTTTCTGACACAGTTAAGCCACTCCAGCTTCTTTGCAGTAACAGTCAGGGTCCTTTCAGATTTCCACAGAAAATAATCTCGTAACAATTTTGTACAGAACGCTGTCTCTTTCTCTTAACAAAAGTAATAATTGACAAACAGGAACCACTTCTTTGTTTCAATCCTATGCAACACTTTTACACTAGATCTAGATTTCATCTTTTCATGCCTGAGCTAAAAAAGCTAAGTCATTCTTTCTCAGTCATTCTAGTGTCCCTGCTTGGGGTGCTTTCACCTTACACAATGATAACCAGTTTGATTCCACTTTAACTGCTATGGTAACATCCTGTGGAACCTGGGATTTCAGTCTATGGGGGGCAATTAGGTTTCTCCACCAGAGAGCTCCTCTGGTGCCTCTCTAAACTACAAATCCCAGTATTCCAGAGGGTGAAGCCATGGCAGTCAAAGTGGAATCAGAGTGCTGCAACTGTGTGGTGTAAAATGGCCTTTGGAAGAATCGTTGCAGCAATGTAGGAGGAACGGTAGCAACAATGGTGAAGAGAAGGGCTTTTAAGGTGGTGGTGGCGGCAGAAGTGTTGTATCCAGGCTTCCCAGAGTAGCCCTTTTTCTGGCTCTAGAGTGACTCCAGTGAAAGGGTTATTTGATTCCCATAGGGGTTGCGACCCACAGGTTGAAAACTGCTGCCCTAAAAGGTCTTGAGAAATTGACACTGGGGTCTCCACCAGCATAGTAAGGTATAGGGACAGCTCACAGTCTGTTGTGTGTGTCTCACCATAAAGTGGAGGAGAAGAACATAGCGGTAGTGTTCTGAGGTGGATTGCACAGCAGGTTCTGGAGTTCGCAAGGCCCTGGAGTTTCTTTTGGCAGTTGGGATGGAGGTGAGTAACATTTGATAACAGGTGTGTTATCTGTTCATTGGATCTCTGAATATGTATTATTTGGCTCCATCTTTCCCTGTGATGATATTTACACAAGAGCTCCAGTTGCATTGCATGCATGGGAGATTTCCCTACTGTTCCATCATTTAAATGCCCTGCACTGAAGATGTCACATGAGCAAACCACACTTGCCATGTCAATATCTGGAAAACAATTGGATTCCCATCCCTGGTGTGGTGTATTACTAGCAGGAGCCTTGGCAAAAATGGACCTCATTTTTCACCCAAGCTCTTCTTATTGGCAAGGCATTTTATTTTTGGCTCTTTGCTAAATGAAGTGCTTTGTTAAACTTCCAAGGCACACCCCCCCCCAAAAAAAAACACCCTTTGACAGTCTGAGGGCTGAGGTTTAATGTCATAATTTAGCATTTCCCATCAGGATTTCCAGCCACTTCTCTGAAGAGCAGCAGTTGGTATTAATATGACATGGTGGCCGTCTCACATTCTGGACTTTTTCCCCCTGAAAGATTATCATCTCAGATTATTGTCCCATGCAGTCTTTTCCCAGGAGTTTTCACTTATCATTCAGCTAAGAACATATCTCCCCAAAAGATATGAAAAGTGACATTGTTATTTCTTTGCAGTGTGCACCTAAGTGGCTGAGGGGCCTCCCACACACCAAAAAAGAACTGTGCAGGTTTCTGAAAAATACAACTTTCCCTTCCTTCTGTTGTCCATGAGCCAATTTTTGTCAAATGCTGAGGGGGAAGAAGACATCTTTTTTATCTGCTGTCAGGAGAAAACAATGTTAGTTAAAGTGACTCCTCCTTGTCGTCCTTATGGTTTCAGGCCACGACAGCCTCTTGGCCGCCCGCTGAGAGTCCTGTCTGTATTACTCACAGTGACAACCCCTGCGTGAAATGACGAACAACACCTTCGTTGCGGCGCTTCAAGTGATGGCCATGTCATTAGATTTATTTTAGCAATGATGATATACAGAGCCTGCTGGGCTCTTTTTGCCATTATTGGGTAACACATTTCAAGATAGGTTCTCTCTGTGGCCACTTCTGATGGAGTTGCCGGTACTCCAGCCCAACTGATAATACATCAAGCTGCTCAGTGTCCATGAAAATGCTTAATTGCTCTGTTCGGATCATTTCCATAACAGGTAGTCTTTTAGGGTGTTGAAGGATTGGTTGTTATTAGTCATACACATCATTGTTTTTCAGATTGAGCATTTGTCCGCTAAAAGTGGCAAGCCTGTGTCAAACTCTCATCGTCCTTTCTTCTGTAAAGTTAAGGATATCCTGTTACAATGCTATCAGGCTGTGCCTTCTCCCTTCATCAACTGCTATCTCAGCCAGATCAAAAAAGAAAGAAAGAAGAAGCATTAAATGAGGGTATACCAACACAGCAGAGGCAGTTCCACCATCAGGCAGTCAAAAGTCCCCCTGGCCAGTCAACCTGGAACTCGTGGCTATTGAACTCTGTAAGAGGAGAATGCTATCCTGCTTGTCTCTCACCCCTAAGCTGTTCCCAAAACCTGGCATCAGGTTCACAGATCTGAAGGGCCTACTTCCATTCTAGCTTCCCCCTTATCATCATTGGGATATGTAGTGCTTCTACATTCTGTAGCTCCTGCATCACCCTTTCCACCCTGCAGTACTGCTGCCTCACAGTCACTCATGCCTGATCCTACACAGAAGCATTTCTCTGGATGTTGTGGTGCTTTAGAATGGGAGAAGGCTGGTAGAATGCTCAGCTACAAAGTGCAGCGCTCGTCCACCATTTCAGATCACTCAAAATACAACACTTCACCCAACATCAGGCTGAAATGCTTAAATGTTGTAGGACTGTAGAAGGAAGAACCTGATGTAACAATGTTTATGGCAGCTTCCCATCAATTTATCTAGAACATATATCAAGCTAACCGTGTTGCATTACCAGGATCTCCTCCATCTCTGGATCTTTGAGAGATTATATGCTTTTATTAAGAGATTTGCAATTTTACTTTTTAATTATTAAAGAATTTGGGAGGTGGGTATCATTTTTTTTGTTAGTTTAAATTGTTCAGTAAATTGTTCATCTCTTGATTATTTGCCTCAGTTCTTCCGAACCCTTTTCATGCAAAATGTCAGTTTTGGCTTCAGTTATTTGCTCTACATCTGCTACTGTAGAGACACAAAGACTCAACTTTACATGATGTACACTACAAAGATGACATAGAAGACAATTTGTTATGTCAGCTCTCCTATGGTCACTTTCATTTTTCAGAGAGGAAATGGAAGAGTCAACATTATAAAAAAGAGCTATCATGATAAAAGGAACAGTTGTTTGTCCTCAACAGTTTTGGTTAAGAGTGTGACAATTCTGGGCAAGACCGCTGCAGTGTGAAGAAAGAATTATTGGATATACTGCTGACAGGTGGCAGCTAAATAGGGAGGCAAGAAAATGCCATCTATTAAAATGTGTTTCGAGAAAATCTTGGACCTACTCATCTTGCACATACTGTCACACTAAACGAAAGCCCCACTGGGCAGACTCATTTGGATGACTTCCTTACCACTTGGCTGCCTTTCAAAATATTTGCAGGACGTGATGATGCACCATTAGGCTGCACCATCGATTCAATAAAACCCATGACATGACAGGCTATCTCTATCACTCTTTTGCTATGAATGAGAGCCAACATGCTGTAGTACTTAGGCTTCTGAACTAGAATGAGGCAAATCCAAGTTCTAGTCCCTGTCAAGCCTAGCCAAGCTTGCAAGGTAATTTTTACCATGAAAAAGTGATGAGGAGGAGAACCAGGTATGCCAACTGAACCTCACTGGAAGTCACTGGTACTGAAATTATTATGGCACGTTTCTCTAAACAATGGCCCAAATCACAATACATGCACTCCAGTTACAAGCACAATGGACAGTGTACATATCTCTTCAGTATGAGGAGTGACAGCCTGTACAGACCTGCCATTAAGGCCGACCTAGTGGTCTACCGTCCTCCCTCCCTGCCACCCATTACCACTACATTATTCACAATATAATAATGGCACCACAGCTGACTTTTTTTCTAAAACTTATCTCCCTCTTGAGCAGCTTTAGATGGTCTCTTGTTTTTGCTTCCTTTAGGTCTTTCGCTAGGTTTTTTAGGAGATAACTCTTCCATTGGTTATTAACACACTCCAAATTTTAAAATCAGCCTGAGGCAGCATGCACTGGTGGCTGGCCTGCCTTGCGGCACTATTCAGTGAAAATAAGGGAAGTTCATACTAAAAGCAGGGATGCTCTGTAACAAGGAAAAGAACATAATACAGAAGAAGCATGAAGAATAAAAAGACAATGGCAACAATACACAGAACAGCTGCATGAAATAGATGAGAAAATGAATGAAACATGGAACGAAAAGCCATATGAAGATGAGCCCCAAATTCTAAAAAGTAAAGTGGAAGATGCAATAAGAGAAATAGGAATAAATGAATCACTAGGAATGGATGAAATCCCCATTGAATTGCTACAGTGCTTACTGAAAGAAGCAACTCTAGTGTTAATTAAAATATGGTAACAAATATGGAACACAAAGAGGTGGCCAACATACTGGAAATGCTCAATATATGTCCCAATACACAAGAAAGGAGATACAAAAGAATGCAGCAACTATAGGATTATAGCATTAATTTCACATGCAAGCAAAATTATGCTCAAAATTGTGTAATACAGAATTCAACCATGCACGAAGAGAGAAATTCCAGAGGTGCAAGTGGAATTCAGGAAAGGAAGAAGCACCAGAGACCACACTGCAAACATAAGGTGGCTAATGGAGTGCATCAAAGAATTTTTAAAAAATCAGCATTTGTTTTATTTACAGCAAACCATTTAATCATGAAAAACTTTGAAATACACTTAAAGACATGGAAGTGCCACCACATTTGATAGTCCTGATGAGAAATCTGTACCAAGGACAATAAGCCACTGTCAGAACTGAACCTGGAGAAACAGAGTGGTCCCCAATTGGTAAAGGGGTCAGGCAAGGCTGCATTATATCACTGTACCTGTTCAATTTATATGACAAAAACATCATAAAAAAAGCTGAGATAGAATCAGAAGGAGAAGTGAAGAGAGGAGGAAGGAATATCAACAACTGAAGGTACGTGGATGATACCATAATAATAGCAGAAAAAATCACACACTTGGAACAATTGCTAAGGAAGGTTAAAGAGGAAAGTGCAAAGGAAAGATTAATGCTGAACATTAAGAAAACAAAAATTATGACCATAGAAGAGGTACATAAATTCAAGCAAGACCATAAGGAAATTGAAATAATTAAAGAATTCCTGTATCTAGGATCAAATATAGTTGAGAAATAAGAAGAAGATTAGGAATGGGAATGGTAGCTATGAAAGAACTTGAAGGCTCCTGAAGATGTATAACTGAGCACAAAAGCTAGAATTGTCCAGGGACATGGGCTTGCAGGAACTGAGTAGAAAAGTAGAGAGGTTCTTGGAGATATCTCCTCTACAAGGTCACCATGAATTGAGGTTGACTCAAGGGCAGATAACAAAATTATGCTGGTCTCTTACCATCTTTTCCTGACCCTTTGCAGCAGAGGGAAGATTTGGGGTTTTCTCTTTTTTCTACATTTTACAGCTGAGGAGCCCAAATTATCATGGTGGCAACATCAAGAGCGTACTACTCTTTCTCAAATGCATTTCTTCACTTTTCTTAATCTTACTTTCTTAATAAAAAAAACCAAACCCCTGAGTTGTTTAATTCAAAGTACTTGTTCTTCAGTGGTTGATGTACATTTTAAGTGGTTGATATTTATATTTAAGTTGTGTGTCATGATTGAAAATCTTTTAAGGGATTGTTTAAAAGCAAACAAAAAATATTAGACCCTTTGCCTGGGAAATTAATGAAGTTCTCACTTACCTAGAAATGCTATGCAGATCAGCTCTCATTGGAACAACTCCAGAGACTAATGTTATCATTATTTTTTTATAGAATCATAGAATCATAGAATCATAGAGTTGGAAGAGACCGCACAGGCCATCCAGTCCAACCCCCTGCCATGCAGGAAATCCAAATCAAAGCATCCCCAGCAGATGGCCATCTAGCCTCTGCTTAAAGACCTCCAAGGAAGGAGACTCCACTACACTCCGAGGAAGGAGTGTGTTCCACTGTCGAACAGCCTTTACTGTCAGGAAGTTCCTCCTACTGTTGAGCTGGAATCTCTTTTCCTGGAGCTTGCATCCATTGTTCCGGGTCCTGTTCTCTGGAGCAGCAGAAAACAAGCTTGCTCCCTCCTCAATATGACATCCTTTCACATATTTAAACAGGGCTATCATATCACCTCTTAACCTTCTCTTCTCCAGGCTAAACATCCCCAGCTCCCTGAGTCGTTCTTCATAGGGCAAGGTTTCTAGACCTTTCACCATTTTAGTCACCCTCCTCTGGACACGCTCCAGTTTCTCAATGTCCTTTTTGAATTGTGGTGCCCAGAACTGGACACAATATTCCAGGTGGGGCCTGACCAGAGCAGAATACAGTGGCACTATTACTTCTCTTGATTTAGACACTATACTTTTATTGATGCAGCCTAAAATTGCATTGGCCTTTTTTAGCTGCCGCATCACACTGTTGACTCATGTTCAACTTGTGGTCTACTTGGACTCCTAGATCCCTTTCACATGTACTTTCATTCAGCAATGTGTCTCCCATCCTATATCTGTACATTTCATTTTTCTGCCCTAAGTGCAGTACCTTACATTTCTCTGTGTTGAATTTCATTTTGTTAGCTTTGGCCCAGCTTTCTAGTCTATTCAGATCATTTTGAATGTTAATCCTGTCCTCTGGAGTATTAGCTATTCCTTCTAATTTGGTGTCATCTGCAAATTTGATAAGTATGCTCCCAATTCTGTCATCCAGGTCATTGATAAAGATGTTGAATTACACTAGGCCCAGGACAGAGCCCTGTGGGACCCCACTGGTCACTTCTCTCCAGGATGAAAAAGAGCCATTGTTGAGCACCCTTTGGCTTCGGCCGGTCAACCAATTACAAATCCATGTAACAGTTACTTTGTCTAGCCCACATTTTACAAGCTTGTTTGCAAGAATGTCATGGGAAACCTTGTCAAAGGCCTTGCTGAAATCAAGATATACTATATCCACAGCATTCCCTTCATCTACCAAGCTGGTAATTTTATCAAAGAAAGAGATCAGATTTGTCTGCATGACTTGTTTCTCTGAAACCCATGTTGACTTTTTGTGATTATGGCATTGCCTTCTAGATGTTCACAGACTCTCTGTTTAATGATCTGCTCCAGAATCTTTCCTAGAACTGATGTCAGACTAACTGGACGATAATTGTTGGGATCCTCTTTTTTCCCCTTTTTGAAGATGGGGACAATGTTTGCCCTCCTCCAGTCTGCTGGGATTTCTCCTGTTTTCCAGGAGTTTTCAAATATGATTGCCAATGGCTCCGATATTACATTTGCCAGTTCTTTTCTGCCTTTTGTTAGCATTTTGCCATCTTCTCCACGCAGTGGCCCTACCGTTTCCTTCTTCTTCCTTTTCCTGCAGACATATGATTTCACACGACATCGCACATATAATTGTTGTTGTACTTCAAAGCAATTTATAGTAAGCCAGAAAATTGTTGTCTCTGGCTTTGGAGCCTAAATTTCCTGAAGGCATCCAGCCACTCCATGCATGCAAATCTGGAGAAGCAGCCAAGGAAGAAATTGCTAGCATAAGCATTGGAGATTGCACTGTATTAATAGCTTCCATTTTAGAGGGTGCATTTAATCATAGAGGGTCCCCTGCAGCACTTTACTCCCTCCCTTTGTTTAGATTTACACTGGGCTAATATTCCCTGCCCCTGACCACCAAAGGACTCCAGCTATACAAACTATTTAAACTATTTGGCAGCTAAAATTGAGTTGTGCTATCAAAGTCTACCAAGGTTAGCAAGGAAATTGGAATTCAGTGGAATACGATTATTACTGACACTAGTAAATGCCACCAGTTTTGTAGAGTTTTTCTCTGAGACCTTTGAGACATATTGCTAAAATAGTCTTCCTTAACCTGATACTTTCCCATACGTCTTGGACTACAGCTCTCATTCCAACAACCTCTGTCCATGCTGGCTGGTGCTGCTGGGAGTTGAAGTCCAAGACATCAGAAGCATGAGAGTAGTTTAAAACGTGCTGGTCAGAGGCTGAGAGAGGATGAGCTGGAATTTCTTCTCACAATAAGCTTTGAAGGTCAATTGAAGGTTTTCTTTTTAAAAGTGTACCTTTGTTCCAGTCTTTCTAGGACAAGTGGCTTCTATATTAATCCAAAAGGAACTTGATTGTTTTGGTGGTGTACTATTCTTCAACATAAAACTCAGGATGTGAGGAGCAGACAAGAATAGCTCTTTTCTTACCTGTGAAAATATGGTATGTCAGGGGTTTTGTTGTTGTGTGTCTTCAAGCCATATTATTGCTGCTGTTGTTAACTGCCTTCAAGTTAACCACAACTCATGGTGACCCTGTGGATGAGACATCTCCAAGATCCCACATCCTCTCCTGCTCTGCTTAGGTCCTGCAGGTTCAGACCCATGACTTCCCTGACTGAGTCTCGCCATCTGGCATGCAGTCTTCCTCTTTTGCTGCCACCTTCTACCTTTCTTAGCAGTATTGTCTTTTCTAATTAGTCATGCCTTCCCATGATATGGGCAAAGTACAACAGCCTTATCGTTTCTTCATTTTGGCTTCCAAGGAAATTTCAGGCTTGATCTGTTCTAGGATCCATTTATTTGTCTTTTTGGCCATCCCTGGTATTCTTAGCACTCTTCTCCAGCACCACATCTCAAATGTTGATTTTCTTCGTATCTGCTTTCTTCACTGCCCAGCTGTCATATCCACACATGGTGTTGTGCAGTTCTAACTAGTCAAGATTCTTGAGAGTAAATGCACACAACTGTATGTGTTTACTCTCAAGAATCTTGTCTAGTTCTTTCATTATTGCCCTAGTTGTCTGATTTCTTGGCTGTAGTATCCATTCTGATCAATGTTTAATTCAAGGTGTGGGAACTATTTTGATTTCTTCATTATCTAGCTTGAATTTACGTAGATCTTTCATGGTTGTTATTTTTGTTTTCATGTTCAACAGTAAGCCTGCCTTTGCACTTTCTTCTTTGACCTTCCTTAGTAATTGTTCCAAGTCTATAATGTTTTCTGCTAATAGTATGGTGTGGTGTGCATATTTTATGAGGTTATCACACGAAGGAGATTGGGAGTTTATCCTGTGAATATCCTGGGAAAATCGCCTAATTATGTGGAATGATTTCACACTACGTCGCACAAAACCCGCCATTAAAGTGGTCACAAAGAAGCATTAAAGCACATCTTTTTACTTTTGGGATTTCAGCAACAAAGCATTTCCAGTATAATTTTATTTGTGCAATTGCATGCGATAATCATTTACGCAATTACTCATCATTTCCACTTCATTTGCCAGATGTCTTAAATGCACTTTAACCTCTCCTTAATGCCAAAATCAGCCCCAGTGTGATAAACTCTTTTAAAATTGTTGATGTTCCTTCCCCCTAGCTTCACTCCTTCTTCTAAGTTTAGACCTGTTCTTCATACGATATTTTTATGTACAAGCTGAACAAGCAGAGTTATAGAATGCAGCCTGGCCTGACCCTTTTGCCAGTTGGGAACCATTCTGCTTCTCCATATGCTGTTCTAACAATAGCATCTTGTCCTAAGTACAGATTCTTCATCAGGACTTTCAAATGTAGTGGTACTCCCATGTCTTTAAGAGTGTTGCATAGCTTTTCATGATCAAGTCAAAGGCTTAGCTGTGGTATACAGACCACATGCTGATTTTCATCTGGAATTCCTGTCCCAAGGGACTCTTCCTTTCTCGAACCCTACTTGCATCTCTGAGATTTCTCTCTTCATGTGTGATTGGAATCTGTGCTTCAGAATTTTGAGCATAGTTTTGCTTGTGTGGAAAATTAATGATATGGTCATATACTGCTGTCTTTTGTGTCTCCTTTTTTTTCTGGATGGGATGTATATTAATTATTCCCAATCGGTTGGCCACTATTTTGTTTTCCATATTTCTTGGCATATTTTAGTTAACTGTAGAGTTGATTCTGTCTGTGTAGTCGACTTATACCCCCCCCCGCCTTTTTTTTTTTTTTGCAAGACTTATTTTCTTCTTTACTTGGCAAGATTTGTTCAGTTTACCTTTGGCTTCCTCTAAGGCCAAGAGAGTGTGACTTGCCCAAGTTCACCCAGTGGGTTTCCATAGCTGAGGCTGATAGGAGTTGGAGTCCAACAGCACCTGACAGGCCACAGGGTCTCCATCCGTGTAACAAGAAACGTGAACATCCTCATGGTATTCATCATGTGTGAAAGACAGAGAGAGGGATATGTTAAATTCAAAAGACTGGGTTAGCCACCTCTAGTCCTTCATAGTGATATCAGTGTAACCAGAAAAATCCAATTAATAAAAAGGCTAAACCAAGGGGAAGGTGCAGCTCAACCACTGCTCCCCATCCCCTCAGGTCTTTATATTTCCTATAAAGTGCATTAGTGTAGGTAAATCAATGGAATTGTATTAAGATAAACTGAAGGCTTGAGGCGTAAGCTAGCAGGTACCCCTCATATTTGATCTATTTCAGAGGTGTTCCTTATTGGATTTGTTTGACTGAAAGCTGATGTGTTTATGGAGAGTGTACACAAACGTTGATCTCTGTCATTTCTCATGGATTGATCACGGCGGAGGTCAACCGCTTAGAAAATGCAAGAGGCTCAGGGAAATCGATATTGTCTGTAGCATTTTGTGAAATATGCTTCCCATGGGATGGGCCTAAATGCAAAAAGTCACACTAATTGCACTGTATGCTATTTAAAAAAAAATACTGTCCTGTTACAAGCATCAGAAAGGCTTAAGCCAGTATGGTGCTCTTATACAATATTTAGCCAAATAAAAGACTTGGCCAAAGGCCAATAAAATGCTTGAGAAAAGCTCATTATCATATGATGCACAAGGTTCTGTCCTTTTTACTGGAACTGGCACCAGAACTTTCTGGAATCCTCTGCATTAAGGTTTATTAATGAAATCCTGGAACATGAAAATTAAATTGGGAGCAAAAGTTATGGTTACAAAGGGATTTATTAGAAGCCAGACATGTGATCCAGGAACACTAGAGGTCTAATTCGAATCTCAAATTTTAAAATGACATTTGATTAATCACATCATTTTATAAATAAACTGTCTTTACTAGCAATCATGGGCTGGGGTATATTACCGAAAGCAGAGAAATTAAAGGTACTAGAAGTAATGAACAATTATTATTGTTTGCCAGAAATAAGCACAGTAACTGTGGTTAAAAAATGAAGGACAAAGCATATTTCAGGGCAACTTCAATGGCTGGTTGTAGGATTGGAAAGAGTATATGTCTCATTTAAATCTCAATCTTGGGGGGAAAGCAGGATAGAAATAAAATTATTAATAACTAGCAATCATTAGAATAAATCAATAGTAGTAATCAATAATAATCATAGTAGTATTCAAGAGAACCAGTGTGGCATGGTGGTTTAAGTGTTGGACTAGGACTCTGGAGACCAGAGTTCTAATCCCTGCTGAGCCATGGAAACAGTGGGCTCACACTCTCTCAGCCTCAGAGGATGGCAATGGCATACCCTCTCTGAAGAAACTTGCCAAGAAAACCCTGCCGGGTCATCATAAGTGAGAAGCGACTTGAAGGCACACAGTAACAACAATGATCATCATCATTATCACAACCACCACCACTACTATCCTAGATCAGCTACCTAGTTATGAATGAGTAACAAAGTAAAGTCTTGGGGCCTAACACCCCCAGACCACCTTAACAACCAGCAGCCACATTGAGCAAAGGAGGTCTGTTTAGTTGTCAGTTGGTGTGTAAGAAGGATGATGCTTCCAGCCTCCTCCCACCAGTGAGCCAAGCTATTATTCTTATTCCTATTATACTTTTTATTATTATTATTATTGACTTATATCCCACCTTCTCTCAAATTAGCGACTCAAGACAGCTATGACAATCAGAAACAGTACCTCTGTCACAATTGCTTGCCTCACTCATTGGCAAAAGGGAGTTGGAAACATCTTCTTCTTTGTGCCCTGGTTGGAAGCTGAACTACTGATCTCCTTAGATCAACAAGGCTGCTGACTGTTAAGATAGGATTTTTTTTGTTGTGGAGGGAGGGGGAATTTGCGATTATGACTACATAGTGTTACCATATACATAACAGTTATGGATCTGTAACCCTAGGTTATGAAACTGTAACTGCAGTATAGAATGCTAGCCCATCATCATCATCATCATCATCATCATCATCATCATCATCATCATCATCATCTGTTTCCTGTCCCAACACTTAAGAAATGTGGTTAGGAACAAGAACACACAGGCAAAAGGTTCACACAGTTTCACCCAGTATTCACACATCCTGAAGTGTTCTGTGAACTTCTTCTGTGCAAAAATGCATGCTGTGTGTGTGTGTTTGTTTGTTTGTTGGGTCTGGCAACTTTCGTATGCTTGCTTTCATCTTCTAAGAATGCCAGATGAGCTCCCCTGCATGGGAAGCTCAAATCTACTTTTATCTAGAATGTAGAATTTCTACTTCTTTCTAGCTTCATCAAAGAGCTGCACTTGGGTGCATGAATTATGCACAAGGCTGTGAGTAAACTATTTTTATGTTCTTTTAAAGGAAGACTGTGGCCTGTTACAGACTGCCAAAATAAAGCTGCTTCGGGTCTCTTTGGAGGTATGCTGTTTAAATGATGCATGCATCCTAAGAATCCGGAAGCTGCACCAAAGCTGCACTCCAGTCCTTAGGAATGGAGTGTGGCTTTGGCACAACCTCCGGACTCTTAGGACCCTTGCATCATTTAAATAGCATACCTGCAAAGAGACCCGAAGCAGCTTTATTTTGGCAGTCTGTAACAGGCCTGTGTTAGATTCTTTTACTGAGCTAATTCACACGTGGCTGGGCTTGCTGTTTCTGCTCATATAAACTCTCCTAAGGAGATCTCAATTGTGGCCTTTTTTCTTTTTACTAAAATCTAACAGGTTATGGGCCCATCAGGCTTCTGCTACGCAACCCTGCACTTTTTTACTAAAACCTAACAGTTTTGCAATCTAAAAGCATTCCACATGCAAAAACCCCCTACTGTTTCCAGTAATACATGGGAGACTGTGCAAACGTGTTGGCTTTTTTGCAATGCCCCACAATTTTTGCAGAAAAAGTGTGTTTCAATAAGCAGTGTAAAATTGGAGTTTTGCGCAAAAAAAAAAAAAATCACCCTAGAAATTTATATTTTTTTTCTTGAAAAACCACAATTTTTGCATCAAAAACATATGTGTTTCCCTGTGTGTGTGAAAAACATGGGACTTGTGCTATTGATCTGTCTATCTATCTATCTATCTATCTATCTATCTTACGATGTGCAAATATTGATCAAAAGGATGTTTCTTTTGTCTTACACCATGGAAAAAACTATGCAAATTATTCATTCTTGGATGTGGGAACTAACTAGTCAAACATTTACATCCCTAGTTGACTATATCAAATCATGAGCATTCCAAGTCCCGAGATTTGTGGGCCAAAACTTTGGCTGAGATGACTTCCTATGCTGCTCCCTACTCCTGCAAAGAGGCACTGGCAAGGTATGAGGGTTATTTTCAGTATGAGAGCCAGCATGGTGTAGTGGTTTGAGTGTTGGACTAAGACTCTGCACACTAGGGTTCAAATGCTCACTCAACCATGGAAATCCATTGGGTGACCCTGTGCTGTTATTGTTAACTGCCTTTGAGTTAACTCTAACTCATGGTGACCCCCTGAGTGAGACAGTCCCACGACTCTCTGTCCTCAGTCGCTCTGTATAGTTCCTTCAGGCTCCTAGTCACAACCTCCTTGATTATGTCTATCCATTCATTACACAATGTACTTCTTTTTCTCCTACCTTGCCAAGAGTTATTATGTGACTATATCATATCTTATGATGTGGCCAAAGTACAACAGCCTTAGTTTGGTCATCCTGGTTTCTAGGGAGCTCAGGCTGTTCCAATACCCATTTATTTGTCTTCCTGGCCATCCACGGTATTCTTAGCACTCGTCTCCAGCACTGCATCACAAATGAGTTGGTTTTCTTTCTGTCAGCTTTCTTCACTGTCCAGCTCTCACATTCATACACAATAATGAGAAATATGATAGTCTGGATGGTCCTTACATCGTATTTTTATCATCTTGTTTAGTTCTTTCATAGCTGTTCTTCCCAGTCCTAGTCAATTTTTTTTATTTCTTGACTGTAATCCCCCTTCTGATTGATGACTGAGCCAAGGTATGGAAAATCTGTAAGCATTTCAATGTCTTCGTTGTCTGCTTTAAAGTTTTGTAAATCATCTGTGGTCATTATTTTTGTTTTCTTAATGTTTAACAGTAAACTTTCCTTTGCATGTTCTTCTTTGACTTTTTTTAGTAATAGTTCTAAATCTGCATATCTTAGACTGTTCATGTTTCTTCCTTTAATTTTAGTCCTCCATTTTCTGTGTCTAAGACTGCTCTGCCACGTTGAATAAACAGTGTGATAAGATACAGTCCCAATTGGAAACCATTTTGTTTCTCAGTATTGTATACTAATAGTAGCCTTTTTCCTTGCATACAGATTACACATCAAGGCAATGAAGTCTTATTTTCTCAGCCTTGGACAAAAGCAAAGGCTAACTCCCTCTGAACAAATCTTTCCAAGGGGGTGTTTCCACTTGTCAGATAAAACGGATTATATTGGCGTGATTCTGATTCGGATTATGTTCCGGGAATAATTCAAATTTTTTCCATCGTTTCCATTACAAAAAGGGGCAAATTACCCCGATTCATTTAGACCCTGTTTTCGTTCCCATTTATTTTAAACCGCTTTATTTTAAAGCAGATTAACTTGCTCCCTGTTCCCATTTGTGTCTGCAAGCTGTCAATCAAGCGCCTAGGCTTCAGACGTCACAAGTCTTGGGGAGGGGGAGGTTTGGGGCAGCCAATGGAAATCGGCTGCATCTGAGGCTCTTCTGTGTCTCCCCAGACTAGAAGGAGCCTCTATTCGTCCTCTTCTGTTTCTCCCCATATTAACTGCCATAACTCAGTGCTAGGGAATCCTGGGAATGGTAGTTTATTATGGCACCAGCACTCTCTGGCAGAGGAGGATAAATGTCTCACAAACACAACAGTTCCCATAATTCCTTAGTACTGAGCCAGGGCGGGTTAAGGGGTCTCAAACTGTATTATTTCTACAGTGGGTTTGGAACTATAGATGAGGTTTTTTTCGTAAATTAAAAAAGTTGTTACTTTATAATTTACTTTAGAAATATATACACACACACAAATATACATTCATATGTGTATATATACACGTGCATACACACACACAAATATGTATGTGTGTATATACCTATATGTTTGTGTGTGTGTGTGTGTGTGTGTGTATATGCATGTGTGTATGTGTGAGTATTCATATATAAACATATGTGTGTGTATAAACACACACACACACATATATCTTTTATCTATCTCTGTCTATCTATCTATCTATCTATCTATCTATCTATCTATCTAGCTAGCTAGCTAGCTAGTGTGTGTGCGTGTGTGTTTGCCAAAGCAGGTCAAGGAGGAGAAGGCAGTGGGGTTCAGTGGGTAGAGACTATGCATCCAAAGCTCAGGCTTAGCAAATAGGATCCAGGAGGAGAAGGCAGTGGGGTTCAGTGGGTAGAGACTATGCATCCAAAGCTCAGGCTTAGCAAATAGGATCCAGGAGGAGAAGGCAGTGGGGTTCAGTGGGTAGAAACTATGCATCCAAAGCTCAGGCTTGGCAAATCAGATCAAAGAGGAGAAGCCAGCGGGCTTCAGTGGGGAGAGACTCTTTGGGGAAGAGAGAAGAGAAAGCTTGATCCCCCCCTCAGATCCCTGGGCGTCCAATCTCTCCTGTGTCTTCCCATAGTTCCTCTGGAAGGAGCTTCCATTCCCCCAAATCCCTTTGCCTGCCCCATTGCTCCCTGGGCTGACTGGGAGGTGATCATGCAGGCATGTACTGCAAAGCCCATCTGCTGCTCAGGCGCTCCGGCAGAGGTGAAAAAAAGAAAAAAGAATAGTTTAAAATGGTGTTCAATGGCTCTCCTCACACATCGGTCTATGAATGTGGAGCAGAGGGGAGGTTGCAATCCACCGAGGGAAAGTCTATGTGAATTGAAGAAAATGGCGCTGGTGATGTAGAAAGAGGGTGACACCCCCAGGCCAGGCCCTTGAGTGCTGCTCCTCCCATCTCCAGGTTCCCAAATCAGACACCCTTGTCGTTCCCATTCGGATACCGCGAATCGGACCCCGGGAGCAAAAACAATTCGCTTTAAAACCTACTGTTTTTTTAAACTGATTTATAGGCTGATAATTTGATTTATAAAATTTAAATCGATTCTGATTCAAAATGCAGTGGGAACGATTCCGGAGCAATGCAGATCTAATTTGGGCTTGAGTGGAAACGATACCCCCTAAATTCGCATCATGATCCGCTTTATAGGCGAATGGGAAAACCCCCAAGGAAACCCTGTGATAGGGTTGCCTTAGGGTTGCCATAAATCAGAAACAGCATGAAGTCACACAACCACAGCATTTTTAGTGTTTTTTTTTTAAGCGACTAACATTTTCTAAAATGTAGCATCCGACCAATGAGCAATGTAATGAGCTATGGCTTATACAGTGACCAATAAATGACTATACTGAGTCACTTTTAAAAAGCAATGTGTAGTGAATAATGAGTTACTTCTACAAAGAAACATTCCAAACTCTGCCCTAACTCCTCTAGAAAAAATGTTCTAGGGAAAAAGGGCCTTCAAGGAGAAGAAAGCCTCTGTGCTTTTATGTTTAAATGGCTTCTAATTTTCCTTCAGTGGAAACATAAGTTACATTGGACTCATAGAAACTCTGGATCCATGCCATGAAGCACAGGAAGCGTTAGTCATGGATCTATAGCATCATGTCTAGTTTGGCTTCAATTCATATGTTATGCTTCAAAACTATCTGGCTTGGCACTTGTTTAATCATAACCCTACAAAATTTGTTTGACCAGTGGGAATGGTGAAACCAAACAAATGAGTGGTTCATATTTCATCCCTTGGAAAGCATTATGTACCTTCCACATAGAATGATCAGTGAGCATATGGGCACTTGGCACATGGGCAGCTGGCATCCAGTTAGAGACATATACATGTTTAAGTCATGCTACACATGCAGGGCCAAAAAGTCACCATTGTGCAACAGATGTATTCTGCTGGTAACAGCAGAAGAGTAGTGCAGAGAATGTTCCTCTATTATCTTTGCAAACTGCGATTTCACATTATGCAGCTGCACTGTGCATTGCAGTTGCACATCCTATATTGTGGGCTGCAATTGTGTGTTAGGTTTTGTGCATTGGGCAGTGTCATCTAATCAACAATGTGTTGCACACTGTTGCTATTCTGCATGAGGGTTGCATAATGTGCTTGTGACCAGATGCAGATATTTATGGTATGCTGAGGAGATGTTGGATTGCAGCTGTAGTGCTTCATTTTATCAAAAGTGAATGTTTGCAAATGATTATTAGGCTTCTGTAATTTATTCTGTTTTGTTTTCAAGTTTTTTTAAAAAAAACTAATGATGGTGCATCCTCATTGTAGGTCATGATACAAAAATATCTGTAAACTCCAGGAGCCTGCTCAATTTGACCAGAGCAAGATTGGTGTTGGGAGTCTCTCCCTATAATGCAGCACACATACAGCAGTGACATGTGGCATGAAGGTAAACCTTCCCCTTGCTCTCTTCAGCAATTCAGGTGCTGGTTGCTAGCCATGTTCACATACTGGACATCTGGATTCTTGCATCCCCACCCCCATTTTCTGGCTGCACAACTAGATTCTCTTCACTCTCCTCTTTCTTAAACCATTTTGTTTTGTTTTTTTAAATGCCACTAACTTGTCATTCTGCATTTTAAAAAAGAAACATATGCAACTACAGATGGGCCAAACATTTGTGGCAAGACCTGTACAGCAGTCTATGAATAATGCAGCAGCACCAAGAGAAGATGGCTTATACTGCCAGCCCAAAATGCCTGTATTTTGATACCATTTTGCTTCTTCCATAAATGTCATTGTCAGCCTTCTCAATGGTAAATCTGTCAAAAGACTTGTAATTGAATTCACAACTAGCCTTCCCACCTCTGCTACACAAATAGCCCCTTGCAGTGAGAGCACATTCAGTCACCCCCCTCTTCTTTTACAGCAAGTTTTTATTTTATTTAAGAGGAGGAGAAATGTTTTTGCTTGGAACTGGGATAGTGGAAATACTAATGGAGACAAAATGGGGTGTTGATAGAAACTGATAGTTAAATTCAAATGTTTTGTAACAGAATATTCCATCATTATTCCTCCTCCAGCCGTATTCAAGGTGGCATTTCCTTTCCTTGTCCTCACTTTATCTCCACAACAACCTTATGAAACAGGTCAATCTGAAAGTGACTGACTGGTTCAAAGTCATCCAGTGAACTTTATGGCTCAATAGGGACAAAAACCTGGAACTTCCCTGTTCTACTCCATCTTTCTAAACAGAAGCTGATACCCAATCATGAATCTTTCCTGGTTGCAGGTCTTACTCTTAGTTTTATTATGCACTCATTTTCATATTGTAATTTATATCCAAATTGGAGTCATTCCTTGATGTAGTAATGCAGGTATTAATAGATAACTCATAGCACTGGTGATAAGGCCCATATCACAAAAAGTTAAAAATCAGAATTTTAACAGGCCACAATAATCTTTGCCAGTACATATCACATGTAATTGTGTCCATCCTGCTGGTGCATCGTATTCTGTTCACTACTGTAGTGCACTTTTTCATTGATGGTCAAAACCCATCAATAGGCTCTCAGTCTCTCTGCTATTCCATTACTGCCTTTGTGTAATAGGTCCCTTCTTCTCAGGCAGCCATGTGGTGTAAGTGGTTGTGATTCTGCTCCTCTCTCCCATTCCCCCTTTCTCTTGCAGCGATTGCGGACACCAACAGCTTCCTGAAGCCATTTGCTGTGTTAATGTGCACACATCAGCCCCATACCTTGAGAGGTGGAAGGAAAAGCACCCATGGCTGCCAACCAGCTTTTGAAGCTGGCTGCTGTGTGCACATTCACACAGCAGATGGCTTCAGGAGATGGCTGGCAGCTGTGATCACTTGAGCGTTCGGCAGTGAGAAAAACAGATCAAGTACTATTGTGGGGGAAAGCATGATAAGAAATGGTGCCGAACAGATATGCTCCTATCCTTAAACTAGTCCTGAGTATACTGTGTAAGGTGGTGGGTCGGTGCACAAGTGTAAGGTCTGCCGATATGCCTCATCACGTGCAGGGGTCCACAATGTGTGTGCACAATGAGGGCACTACTACCCCCTAAAATAAGAATTCTGCCCTCCCCCCTGGAGTTTTCCTTCGGTTCCTAAATTTCTAGCACTGGAAAAAAAATGAGACCACTTAGAACTTTTTTATTTGTTGAGTTCATGTTCAATTGGTAACACTGCCTGCTACTTTTCCATACATTTCCAGAATACATTGCCATAATTTTTATTAGGGGGCAAATTTCTTATGCCCCCCCCCCCCATAAGATACACTCCTGGTCACATGTACGATGTACACATCAGAACATAAGATGTACTTTTTCCACCTTCCACCTAACTAGTTTCTGAGGGTTGCTGTTACATGCTACATGTGTTCCTTCCATAAAGGACAGGAAACAAATGATGGGAAGGCAATGTGATGCAAGGCTCAAATCTCTCTCACTTTGGATGAAAATAGAGAACTGTACTGAACCAGTTGCTACTAGACATCATAGAAAACTGTCTAGCATCTTTCCCCCACTATTGTTTTATTCATTTTAAGTCAAATGGGATGAGTAGGGAAGCAAAATTCTTTTGAGAAGGAACAAAATTGTAATAGCTACTAGATTTTTCCAGAAAGACCTGGCAAGAAATGGTCTTGAACTCTAGGAAATTTAAAATGGCTGCCACCATAGAAGGTAGAAGCATGCTTGTTAAACTATAAAAACATTGTGTGCTATTCTATACAAATATTTTTTCAATTGAGCTATCAAGCAAAACGTTAGGGTTCTTTTTGAAACATTTGAGTTGTCCTCTTTTTATAAACATGTCTTATAAAATCCCAATACCAAAACAAAATCAGAGGTGCCATAATTAAAAACAAATATAAACATTTGAAAGGCGTTCCATGCATCAGTTTTTTTAAAAAAAGGAAATGACAAATTAATTAAGAAATTAATAATGTAATTCTTTGTATGTATAATTAGAAGTGTGACCCACTCATTTCAGTGGAATTTCTTCCCAAGTAAATGTGCTGAAGAATAAGAGGAATGATTCAGAGAAATGAAGCTGCAGAATGTCATTTCTCTATTTCTCAAACTACTGAGCCAATTTTACAAAATTGTGGTTGAATCATTGTGGGTGCATCTACACTGTAGAAATAATGCAGTTTGGCACCACTTTAACTGCCCTGGCTCCATCCTACAGAAGACTGGGATTTGTGGTTTTGTGATGCACCAGCACTATTTGGCAGGAATTTCATAAAATCATAGAATTATAGGGTTGGAAGAGATCCCAAGGGCCATCCAATCCAACTCCCTGCCATGCAGGAATACACAATCAAAGCACTCCTAGTAGATGGCCATCTGGCCTCTTGTTTAAAAACCTCAGAAGAAGGAGACTATACCACCCTCTGAGGCTGTCAAACAGTTCTAACCACAAGGAAATTCTTCCTAATGTTTAGGTGGAATCTCTTTTCCTGTAGTTTGAATCCATTGCACTGTGTCCTAGCCTCTGGAGCAGCAGAAAACAAGCTTGCTCCATCCTAAATATGAGATCTCCTCAAAACTTGTAAAACTACAACTTTTGGGATGCCATAGGATGGAGCTGCAGCTCTTAAAGTGGTTTCAAACTGCATTACATTGTAGACTCACCCTGTTTATCTCCAACCCTCATTCTAACACTTTGAGAAATGCAGATAACACTGGTCATGAAAAGTCTCAGAATGCCTTTTCCCTCAGCCTTTGTTGACTATTCCTTATATGTGGCCCTATTTCTTTCCTTGATATTGGGCATATCCAGAAATTGTCTGGAAGTATCAAGACTTTCCAGTTCCTTTTGTGTTTATTTTATCTGCATATTCATGTTTTTGCATCCAAACTCTTTCTTGAAATATCCTGAGTCCCCCTCCCCACCTCATGTTCTTCCTCTTCTCTCTCTCTCTGATCTTGTGTCACATCTTGACTCAGACAATGTTTCAGAAACTGGCACTTAACAATTTCCACTGAACCCTTTTTAATTATCATTCAAGAATTATAGTCCAAGTGTTCACAAGTGCTTTAGCAGAATTACACTAGATAAGTATTGGGGTCATTTCCTTTTACTTCTCTTTCTCTCACTTGTTCACAGTTGAATCTGAATCCTGGAAACAGCCATGGAGAGATATATTTCATTTCAAGAAATACTGGGTTCATTTATTTTTTTTAAATTAGATTTTATTATTTAGAAAAAAAAATATCAAACAGGGAAAGGGGATAGACCACCAAAAACATATATACAAATTTACATAACATACATACATACCAAAAAAGAAACATAAAATGACTTCCTATCTCTTATTCTGAATATTCTTTCTTTAGCTATATTTACTTCAAACTTTCCATGCTTATAAAACCCTTTTAGTTTATATTGCAATGTCATACTGGGTTCATTTAAAGTGGCTTGGGGAGTGGGAATGAAAAGTCCCTAGTAATGCCAGGAGCAACCTGAGAATACATCAAGATGGAGAAAACATCATGTAGAACTTCAAAATAAAATCAGTTTATATAGATGCAAATTTAGGACTTTCAGATACTTTTTTTCTTACTTGGAGAGGCTCTGGGCATGTCTATATGGGTCAATTACACCATTTTCCTCCTGCCTTCACAGTGACCCCTTTACACAAGGCAAGGCCAATGCCCCAATTCATGAAGAAAGGCCAGTTCTGACTGAATCTGCCCTATCCCTGGTAAAGTAGGTTTTAAAAACCTTTTGCCTTTTGCTTCAGATTTTGCATGAAAATCTGGATTAGTCCATAATGATGTGAGGCAGCTGTTTATCTATATGTCATGCTGTATCACTCAGTGCCACTCTCTCTTGTGCCACCACAACAAGGTGCCCAGCCATACGATCAACCTTGTTTCTGACATCGGAGGGAATGACTCATGCCAGTGCCAACAGTGCCAGGTGGCACATCATGGAACATGTCTGTAGACAGTTGTTCAGCATCGCTGCAGAGTGCGGAGGTAATGGGGGAATCCAGGACAGCTCTGGGGACAGAATATTCTGGAAGCAGCTGGCAGTATTCTGGCCAGTGTAGATGAGCCCTCTGTTAGTAATGATGAAGCCACATGGTCAAAGAACTGACCTCAATCAGGAGCTTTCTGTTGACTCAGTGGCAGAATTCTGGTTTCCCCTATTGATTTTCTTTCTTTCCATCCATTACCTACGTCCTCCTCCTTTCTTTTCTCCTGTGATTGCTGTTTCTGCAACTCAAGGCTTTGGCAAGGTGGACTGCCACTGGAACACTTGAACAAAAATTAGAAATATAATTGTAGCTCCATCACCATCCTTGAACAGGCCACACTGTTGGCCTCCGTTGCTGACGTTTGCTTTCCCCACTTTTAGGTATACTTCATCAAGCAGGCTGTTCAACTTCATGAGCCCAGCATGCCAGATCTGCCCCATGGTTTTCCAGTCAGCCAGAGCAAAGTCGGTATGAATCATCCTGTTTGAAAATGACCCAGTTCAGACAAAACTGGAGACGCTTTCTATTCTCCCCCCACCCAATTCTTCCGAGAACTGGTAAAGTTGTGGTTTATATCATGTGTCAGCAAAGGTAAACTTATTCCAAGGGACTCTTTTAATGGGGAGGAAGTGATGGCCAGCTTGCTGTCAGAAGAGAACATGAATCATGGAACTGACACTTGCAGGGCAGCCTCGTAAGGTGAGGTAATTACTGAAATGCTCTCCCTGCTGATGGGATGTGAAGACAGTGAGAAATCAGAGAACTTTAATCTTTAATAACATTCTCCCCCTCCTCTTCCTCCAGTCTCAAAAAAAGCCTCCTCATCACTTTGGATTTTATTCACAGGGAGAGAGCTTGAGGCGGGGGGTGAGGGTGGGGACTGTCAGCATTACAACTACAGATCATCCGGTGGGAAAAGCAGTTTCAGTGGAGAGAAACATAACTACCTCAAGAGAATCAGTCTCTGATGAGAGTCAGTGAAAAATAATGTCATGTTTGCATGGCTCTTAAGAAGAGAGAAAGTGGGTTGTAGTATTCTTTATTTAAAATGTCTTATTACGATATGGTTCCAGGGCATGGTCTGAAGCCTCACGATGCAAAGGATGTAGCCTTTTGAACTCCATTTGATCGGTGGCTTTTTGGCAGCACTGACCAGAAAGCTAATGCACAATGTGAGAATGGAGTAAAGAGCTTTGCTTTGCCATTTATTCATTTAATTGATATGTCGCTTTTGTCCTGGAGTGGGACCCAAGGAGGCCCACAGAAGGAAATAAATTAAAATTTACCCATGCAACTTTAAAAGCAATTAAAATTGTCACAATTAAAACATCATCTTAAAACATACAAAAGTTAAAAAATAAGTAAGACACATACCCCAATTAAAAAAAAAAACCTCCCTGGTGCAGTCAACATATTAAAAGCCTGCTTGAAAGCCTTCCCCTGAAGACCTTAGAGTTCTTGCAGGTTCATATGGGGAGATATAGGCTCGTTACGGGCTTAAAAGTATGGACTGGGTCCATACTAGGGTTAGAAAGGGGTGTCACTTCTTGACGCCCCTAACCCTAGTACGGAGCCAGTCTGTACAAAATGGTGGCGCCCGTTCCACAAGGGGGCTGCCATTACGACGTCACCGCCGCGCCGCCTCCAAATGGGGTGGCGCGGTTGTGACATAGTGGGGCCGCGCGAGGGCATCTAGGGCTCCCTTTCTGCGGCCCTGGAAGGAGCTCTGTTTCAGAGCTCCTTCCAGCTTTGTGTTGCTGGGCGCAGCCTTTACATGGCTGCGCCAGCGACGCAAAAGAGAAAGGGGCCAAGCGGCCCCTTTCTCCTCCTCCCCGCCGCTGCCGGGTGTCCTCATGGCTTGAAGCCCCGAGGACACCCCTTTCCAGGCCGAGGGGAAGTGGCCTTTTGCAGCTTCCCCGCAGCCTGGAAAGCGGCGGATTGGGGCCTTGGAGGCTGCCGTTGTGGCAGCGGAGGCCCCGATCCAGCGTGGAAAGGGTCGTTTACAGGCCGCCCCAAGCAGGCGGTCTGTAACGTGCCTCTGCCTTTCAGATAGCTTAGACCTAAGCAGTATTAACTGGGCTTTGATGTACGGCAGCCCTATGAATGAGAGATCTGCAAGATCCCCTGTCAACAATAAGCTCTGTTTACATCTTGGAGACTCAGGGCCATGACCTCCTTGATTGAGTCCATCCATCTGGAATGCAGTCATTCTCTTTTTTCTGCTGCCTTCTACCTTTCCTAGCATCATTATCTTTTTGAGTAAGTCCTGTCTTCTCATGATGTCGTCAAGGGTATGACAGCCTCAGTTCATTCATTTTGGCTTCTAGTGAGAGTTCAGCCTTTATTTCCTCTAAGACCCATTTATTTGTCCTCTTAGCAGTCCATGATATCTGTAGAATTCTCCTCCAGCATTGCTTTTCAAATGAGTTCTTTTCCTGTCAATTTTCTTTAGTGTCCAGCTTTGATAACCATACATGGAAATAGGACATATGATGGCCTGGATGATTCTGACAGGGATTCTTGCAACGTAGTCTAGTCCAAAAGGTAACTTTCCCAAGTTCTGAATCAGGGCAGACACACATCTGATCATATAGTCTGGAATACAATTCTCTGCTTTACTTTTTAAATTGCCATCTTTGCTGTTCTACTGTCAAAGGTACATCCCTTGTTGCCAAAAGCACTGCTTATTAATATGCAAATGCTATCATTCCGCAAAGAAATGGCCCCTTTTTCCTGCTGGCTTTGCTGTTGTGATTTGTGTAAAGTGCATAGCCCAAAGCAACACTTTTCAAACATTTGCTGTGTAATGCTTTTGGTTTCTTCCAAGAGGATGGTTTGACAATTTTTATGTAGTATAATGGCCAATGCAAAAATTTTCTTGACCTGGTTTCTTTTTTTTTAAAATAACCTATTCCTCCCAAGGGTACATAATTAAAATGAGAAAATGCTGGAACTCAGAATTTGCCTCTGCAATTTGGCTAAAGTACAAGAAAATGCAGAACTAAGCACTGAAAGGTAGAGGGGAAATCCTATAGCAAATGGTTCTACATTTAGAGAAGGGGAGCATATAAGAAAAAGGGGAAAAAAATCAATGTATGTGAGGCCTGATCCCATGCAAGTCCAAGTGACATAGCAAATGGTCTGCAGGATCATTGCCATTGGGAAAGGCACACATAATGAATGTGGGGCAGCCCAATATACTGTTATGGAAAAGGATTCCTGGGTGATATCACTGTCATTGTCTTTCACGGGGAGCATGGCTTTTAAAAGATGTTCTAATATAACACTTTATTTATTAAATGGTAAATGGTATCAAACAAAATTTACAATATCACCTTCCCCTAATATCCCTCTCCCAGCAATTAATTCTATGTCAAGTAAAAAAGTGAAGGTATGTTGTAAAATTAGTTCTTATCCAGATCTCCTGTTATATATAAATTATAAAAGTATAATAATGGAGGGCATAATAAAATAGAATAGTCCAAATTATCAAAATTAGTGCTCCTCCTTCAAATGGCACACATTTTTGCCATTCTACCCTGTATTTTATCTAGAACACTAGTTTCCGTGGTTTCTTTATTAACATATTGGACAAATGGATACCAAGGAAAATAAATATTTGTTAACAACATTTGATATATGTGTTTTATCTTCAATAAACTTAATAAATAAAATAAAATAAAATGTGTCAGATTTAATTTTCTCTTTATTTAATAAGATATTATGGGGCAACATTAGAACTTTAAACAAGGCTAACTACACATATTGCTACATCTGCAGCTGCCATAGAAATCAAATAAGTAACTTTCTGCCTTGCTAACTATAAACTGACTTCTCCTTTCAATCAGAAAAGTTCTAGTTAACTAATCTACCAATTAAACCAATTCAGGTTTTGTATCCTATTCCTGCCTAACCATTTTGGCTGATTTGCCCCCAATCTCCATTCTTTTATTCCATTATAAAACTTCAAAACTGAAGCTATGAAGAGTTCTTGATAACAATGTTCCAGTTAATGATATGGTTTCAAAAATGGTTTTAAAAAGTGCTAACAAATTCAGAAGAGCAGAAAGAACAGCAGAACCTCTCCTTCACAGTTTTAAAATCTGTATCTCCTAAGAGTCACCGGCTCTCTTCCATGCAGCAAAAACCATGAGGATGCATAAGAGGGTACAGAGAATTTAATTATATTCATATTAATTCTCCCTGACAAATATTTGAGAGACAGCACCTTTTCCTCAAATGGATTAGCATTGAGGAAAACAGGAGTGCAAAAAGGAGCTGAAGTTATTGACTAAAATAGGGAGTTGCTATTATATTACTCCATTTCTCTAATGTACATGCATTCACTATCTGCACATCCATTACCAAATGCTGAATTAACATACAAAATTTTCAATATGTCTTTTCCTCTCTCTCTCTCTCTCTCTCTCTCTCTTTCTCTTTCTCTTTCTCTTGCTACTGAAGCCCAATCATACATACCAGTAGTAACGGAAGAGCTGCTCCTCCATCACTGGGTTCGGTAATGCTCTGGTGAGCATTTGCACTGAGGAAGAAGACAGGCAGGGATGACTGCCTGGTTCCTTTCTTATGTGACCAACTTGAGCCATTGAAACCATTGAATAAATGGAACTCCAAAGTTCAGAACCAGAGAATGATCCCTTTAAATCCCATCCCAGCTTCTTGTATGGATGCCTATGCAGGCCTGCACTAGGTTACAAGGTTCTCCTACTTCATAGCTGTCCTTGGCACTAAGGAACTTGCTTCTGCTTCTAACCTTGCCACCTCTTATTAAGCTTAGCTGGATAACCAGCTAAGGCTATCACTTAACAGCAACTTGATGCCCAAAGCTGCTGCAAGATGTCTTTCTGCTCGAGAGTAATCCATTTCACTGACAGAACAGGACGTTCCTGTACCTTATTTCTTTTGGGATATTCATTTTGCCATTCCACCCATACCAGCCTAATTCATACACTGTGGAGAGGACCATGTTGTGTATCTGCCCACCATATGGTTGTTAAGGATTAAGAACCTGTTATTAAAAACTCAAAAAGATTGCTGGAAGCCTTTATCTCATCCGTCAAACATAGCTGAAGGGACAAGGATTCAAAGTCGGGATTTTAGAAGCACTCAAATGCTCCTGCTTTCATCCATGTTTTAATTTTGAAAATATCATTTCCCCCCTGTCCTATTAATTAGGGAATTTGTGGATTTTCTATACAATTAACTGGATGTACAAATAAATGCAGGATTGTAAAATACCTTTATAATCTTGATTTATTTCAGTGCTAGAAATTCTGCATTTTCAAATAACTTTTTGTTCAAGAGCTCTATATAGGACATAGTTGTGGGAATTTTTTAATTTTTTAAAAAATTCTTTATTTATAAATTTTAAAACACACACACACACACACACATAAAACAACAATAGGCTACCAACCTACGCTTAAACAAAACAATACAATGCAATACGAATACAGACATAACAAAAAACCTAATCGTGACAACATTCACTTGCTTCCTAGTATTGCCAAACCTTCCATTCAGTTCTTACTTGTCATAAAGCTAGCTCTTAGTTTTTGGTAATTTCAACATAAACTATATTTTCCTTTTAATAAAGATTATATAGTTGTGGGAATTTTAAAGAGCTTTCCCATCCTCCATCTGTAGACCTGGATGTTCTGTTATGCAGCAATGTGTCTCCAAAGCATAGGATCCAATTAGTGGAGAGCCCTTGCCTTAAGGCGGTAAGAGGTTACATCTCCCGAGCCACACTTCCCATTCAAACACAACTGCAAAAGGAACTGTGACAAAAAAGTTCACTTAAAGATTGACCACCAGTCCAGGTGTAGTATGAACACAATTCCATCTTGCACACTAGTAGGACTGGCAGTTGGTGTCAGTGACCAGTACAACAAATTGTGTGGCTGTTTGAGTTACTCTTGAATACAGAATGGGGCTAAATCTCCCCAATAATGTCCTTTTTGTCTAGGTAATAGACTGACTTCACCTGATTAATAGCTGTTCCTCAGCTCCAGCTTCAGTTCAAAGAATTTTAGCAGCCTTTGTCACCAGCAAAATATACACTCTTGTGAGGTATTAAATATTCTCTGCTTCTGAGTGGTTTTGCTCCTTTATGCCTCTGGCTCATCTTTCTCACACTGTAAAGTCCATTGCCACTTAGCATGTGCTGGCTGAAAAAGAAAATAAATCACAAGTCTATAAATTAGCATGGTTCACACAAGGTTTCTTTCTTCTACTTCTCTGGCCTGCCATAAATACAGCTTCGTCTTGGTTACATTCACCTTCCTGTGCCTATTATAAATTACATAGTTGCTGTTTTTTCATAGATCACAGTAATCTCTCGGCATGTAATTATGTACTCCCATCTTTGGGGCTCTTGGGAAAATGAGATCTAAGTTTTCCAATGCATTTTCTATCAACAGAATTTCAAATGAATGAAGTCGTAGCCCCTCTATAAAATACACAGGAAATAGACATCTCTGGATATATGTGACTGGATTCTAATTTTTCTTTCTTCAAGGAACAGAAGTTTTTGTCAGCAGCAAGATGCGACCACGAGATCTTTCCTTCCATTTGGGGTCTTTGCTGCAGCCTTGGAAGCTGGTAAGAGTAACTGGCAACATAGCTGCATCTCCTGCCTGCTAGAACTGGGGCAGCAGCACTGTGGAAAGGTGAAGCATTGCTGGCTCCTCATCCTTGCATGTGGTCTGGAGTGTCTGCGGAATGGCAGAGCAAAGAAATACTTGGAAGTAGCTCTCTCACATCAGAATAAACACTCATACGTATGGATGTGTTTGCAAGGCACAAAGGGAGAAGCAGGAACATTAAGGTGCAGTTTCAGCTATCAACAGCATTTGGACCTTTTGAGGAACAATGGAGGAACTTACTGCTACCTAATGGCCACAGATGTCCTTGGGGCGGATGGGCTGATTAAGCACTTTTATCTGCCACAACCCAAGATTAAGAATGGCTGTACTACTGGACAAAAGTAACCATAGGGTCATCCAAGGAGCCCATATCATTCTATGTTCAAGATAAATCCAATACTCTTTTGTTATCTGGGCGATTTCCTTTGTTTTTGTTAACTTGTATGTACAAAGTCTCACCTGTCCCACCACCTGATAAAAAAGGTTCAAAGACAATTGTTAATCCCTTCTAAAATGGACCCATTGGCTCACTGGGATTTACATAAATACCAGTGAAGGGCTTGGTGAGGCTTCATGATGTGAATGTTGGACTACAGCTCTGAAGACCAGAAGTCAATTTTCCGCTTGGCCATGAAATTACTAGGTGACTTTGGGCAAGTCACACCCTCTCATCCTCAGGAGAAAGCAGTGGCAAACCTCCTCTGAACAAATCTTGCCAAGAAAAATAGGCCAAGAAATTAGGGTTACCTTAGGGTCACTGTAAAGCAGAAATAACTTGAAGGCACACAACAACAATAACAACAACAGGGAGCTGGGGTGATGTCATCACTGCAGTGGGTCTATTCCTATGGGACTAATGACTTGATCTAGGGCAAAATACAAAGATCATGTGTGAAGGCATTTTGTAGGCTTACATGCTGGTGATGGGAATAATACAGCTGTCCAGTTGTTCAGATGTTGCTGAAATGCAGCTCCTAGGATTTCTTATCATTGGCTATACTGGCTAGGTCTGCTGAGAGACATGGTGGGCCAGATGATTCTCATCTTGTTATACACTGTGATAGCCTAAAGTGCGGAAACCAGCTCATCTACACAGATTTAGTTCCAAAGTGTCCATGCATTATTCATCACAAATGTTTATAGAGCAATTATGAGTGGTTCACCCTTTCCACTGGACTGCCAGACTGTTCCTAGTATCTATAAAAGAATAAGAAGAGATAGAGTCATGCAGTCACGTTTTTGCCAAATCAGGAGTGGGGCAAGCCCCAGGGAAAAAGTAAGATGGTCTTTGGGAGACAGAAGTGCCAGGAAGCTGTCAAGTGACTCAAAATGGGCCCTACAAAATTCAGAGACAATTCTGAATTTTTTGAGCAATATCAAGAAAAGAGAAAGAGAACTGTGCTAGATATATATATAACTTGTTTCAGAAGAAGGAGAACACAACCTTCTTCACTTCTTGGTAGTTGACACTTACTTGGAAATTTACAGAGGGCAGAGGCTACACTCATTTCATATGGCAGGGGACTGGCCCGAGCCCGGTCCTGCTGCCAATTGCCGCTGGCGCAGGGCCAAAGGCCGCTCGCACAAGGGGCCCTCAGCTGGTGGACAGGCAGGGCCAAGCAGCCTCTCTTCAGCGAGGCTCCTTCGCCCTGCCTGCCCCCCTCTGAGCAGGGCAGGAAGGGGGCGGGGGTCCTCCTCCTCCTTCTCTCCCTTCCCGCGGCTGCCTGGCAGCCGCGAGGAAGGAAGGAAGGGAGGGCGGGGGTCGCCCTCCTCCTTCCCATCCTTCCCTACCTGTGGCTGCCTGGCAGCCGCGAGGAGGGAAGGAAGGGGGCGGGGGTTGTCCTCCTCCTTCTTTCCCTTCCCGCGGCTGCCAGACAGCCGTGAGGAGGGAAGGAAGGGGGCGAGGGAAGAGGAGGAGGAAGAGGAGGAGGAGGGAGGAAGGAAGGGAGAGGGAGGAGGGAGGAGGGAGGAGGGAGGAAGGAAGGAGCAGGAGGGAGAGAGGAAGGAGGAGGGAGGAGGAAGAAGAAGAAGACTCTTTCAGAAGGTGAGACAGTGTGACTTTCCAAAGTGCATTTCTGTGTATTTTCGGTGCTTTTAATGCTAAAAGGTCTGCTTTAACAATGATAGTGGTGATGGTGATGGTGATATTGATATCAGCCAGCTTCTGAGGCCCAAATGTCCTCCATTTTGATCATGTCTAAGAGACATGCATTTATATTTACATTTTTAAAAATCATCAAATTTTTTCGCATGTCCTCCGTTTTTAAAAATGTGTCCTACATTTGAAAATGTTGTCCTATATTATTTACTTATTTATTTATTTTTTGGCTTCGGCCCCCCAGTTGTCTGAGGGACAGCAACCTGGCCTATGGCTCAAAAAGGTTGCCTACCCCTGTCCTATGGCTTCCAACCACACACTGAATGAGGTCTCTTCCTGCACAAGAAAAAGACTTCTGTACACACAGTTCTCCTCCATCTCATGGAGACCAAGGCTGATGGAAGGTCAAGTAATTATTAGGAAGATCTTACCCCTGCACAGTACAGAATGCAGCTGTAAATTGAAATTGTAATGGAGAGCAATGAGGCAATGCCTCTCTTGGGTCTTTTTTCAGCCTAAACACAAAGACTGTGCAAGAAAACTCAGGATGGGAAACCAGAAAGGAAAGCTAGTTAGAAGCTGGATGCACTTGGTCAGAGACCTCCAGATTTGCAGAATACCCTTGGATCTGTGCTTGGCCACTGGGGAGGTAAAAACATAAAGACAGCACCCTGACAGTCACACTGCTTGCTTTCCATTGTGAGGAACATGATCGCTGAGTCCTCTGAGCCGCACACTGCAAAGCTCCATACCCTGAATGTTGGAGTCATGGATGCAATGCAAAGGTCTCCCAGGATGGTCTCATTGCGGATGAGCACCGCCAGTGAAACAGTTATTGATGAAATGCAACAGGGGGTGTTTCACATGGTGTGGAACTCCATCTGTTATCCACTGGAAGCAGAGAAGTAGTGTAAGGGGGAAAAAAGACTCTTGGCCTGAGAATGGAATTCGGCCTTAAGGGAGGAGGAATATATAAGAAGAGATTATGGGAAATGGACAGCTTGTCAGGTGAACTCCAGAAGAATCCTGGAGTTGTGTAGTAACACAAAATGTGTGTGTGTGTGTGTGTGTGTGTGTGTGTGTGTGAGAGAGAGAGAGAGAGCATTTCCAATTGTGAAAGTTGGAGAGAGGGGGCTAGTTGCTGTTATTTGTGCTTACCAAAAATGTCTATTCTATTAATTGTTACTTAAATGAGGGCTACCATGTTAATTTCATTAGAGTAGAGGACACATCGGTCATTAATTTCAAGTACATAGCCTGCATAAATATTGCCATCAGGACCCTTTTGCTCATACAGGCTTTCCCACAACAAAAGATATAGTTGACACATAAGGTTGCCGCCCGACCCCCCAGACAGGCAGTGTTGCCGCCAGAGCCACGTGCCATGGAAGTCTGGCGCACCCCATCATTCATTGCTGGGGTGCGCTGGCCTCTGATTGGCCGGCTGAGGGGTGAAAAGGGAGGGACTTCCGCCTCCTGAGCGAAACTCTGGGAGGCAGATAGTTCCTCTCTATGGTCGCCCCGGTCCTCCAGGGCAGCCGATTGGGTGGGGCAACTCCCCTCTTGGCCTCCACCTTTGGAAAAGGCCTATAAAAAGGCCATGCGGCATCCTTCTCGGTGCCATTTCTGCTTGGCTCTGCTGCTGAGCAGAGCTGAGCTTTCGGGGAGGCGAGCATAAGGGGCTTGCCCCCACCTCCCCGCTTTACTCCAGGGGTCCTCTGCAGCCCTGCGTTACAAGGTGGGGGCCTATTGTCCCCTCCTCCACCTTTTTTGCGGCCTTGGGGGAGAGAGAGGCGATGCGGTCGCCATTTTGGGCTGGGCTCCTCACTTTGGGGGCCCAGCTAGAGAGTACTTTGCTGGCTTCTCTCCCCATTTTCTGCTTATGGACAATTTAAATTTGTTTTTGGTGAGTGTGCAGTTGCTTGTTTTTGGGCTTATTTGGGGTTTGCAGCCCCTACCTTGCTGGTCCCCCTTTTTAGGGTCTATTTGGTTGGGGCCTTTTTGCTTTGTTATCTGTTGACATTTTTAGACTGGTAACACTCTCTCAGCCATCTGTCTAATTTTGTTATCCAATTTTACTGGTAATTGGCTTACTGTGTTTTTCATCATGCCCAACAAAGCGGGGCGTCATAAGGCACCCCTTGCCTTGTCAACTCAAATTTCATCTGGGCAAGCTGGAAATATTCAGACTATGCCGGCCTTGGATACCATTCCCACTTCCTCCTTGGGAGGTACGCCGGGCTCAGGTTCCAGAGCTGTTTTTACATCTGAATCTTCAAATGTTGGTCCAGCTCCAACTGCTCCTTGTTTGTCCCAATCGGCGATGTTGGAGTTGTCGCGTTCAATTGCTGAGCTGATTGCTAATGTCACTGCACCCTGCTGATCAAGCGTTCCAGAATCTACTTTAATTCCGTCAGTTGCCAGTTATCAGGGAGCTACATCTTCTAGCCAAGTACCTTTAGCTGCTAGAAGATGTAGGACTCCTGGGACAGTTAGGCCTTTGAGAGTCTTGTCTTCCTCTAGCTCCAGTTTGACGTTGGCGGCATCTTCCAGTTCGGACGGCAAGGCGATCGACAACAGGAATGGTGACAACAGACGTAGACGACGCAGAGCCAAGAAAAGACATCGTCAGGCTCATTCCTTGCAAGCTGCTCAAGATACCTTCACTGCTGTCAACTCACCTTTACCTTCTGGTAGAGATTGCTTTTGGGTTGAGCATGCCATGGCCCCAGGCCTGCCGCGTTGGGCCATCAAGCGTCGTAACTGGCAACCCGGTCTGCAGGGGGTTTGGGTCGACCAGAAAGCACAAGGGTTTCCAGTTCGCGTACCTGGAGAGCGCCCTCCTGGCTCTCATCTACCTTGCAAAACCAGGAAGCTGATCCTCAGGGGCTGTTTTGTTGATGTCTTTGGTTTGGTTCCTCCGACAGGTCAAGCAGCTTTGGCAGTCAACTCTACCAGAAGGAAAAAGAAGGCCCCCCCTTCCCCTCCGGTTGACCGCAATTTTGACAATTGGCTAGAAGGTTTCACCATTTTCAGGGCTG
Organism: Sceloporus occidentalis; assembly: GCA_023333645.1. Lineage (NCBI taxonomy): Eukaryota > Metazoa > Chordata > Lepidosauria > Squamata > Phrynosomatidae > Sceloporus > Sceloporus occidentalis. The sequence goes on from JALMGF010000001.1 coordinate 211,501,180, forward strand.
TTGTTGCCATGGCCTTCCCTGAACAGGCTTGGCAACTTGACAGTCATTTGCTGCAAGTCCTTAAGGCCAGAGAGTTCGCTGGTGATTCAGCAGCTATTGCTTATGATGTGGCTTTTCGCCAGCATGCCTCCCAGAATTCCAGAGAGTGATGGGATCACCTTCACTCCGAAATTTCGCTATTGAAAGTTGGAACTCAGGCCATGCCACCTGCCTCTTCCACTTGTTCTGCCCGCCCCTCCCCCCATTAGTCTGGGCCTTGTTTGCCGAGATTTTAATGTTGGCAAGCGTTCTCGCCCACAATGCAAATTTAATCATCTTTGTGCTTCTTGCAGGTCCTCATGCTAGGCTGTCCAGCCCTCTAGTCCTTCCCACATCTCAGGCCTCGCGGATCCCTTGCTCTGCCTCTCTTCTCAGTGGGTGAGCTGGCCCTGCTCCTAAATAGCCATGTTTGAGCTGTGGTTTGTTCACCTGGTTCGTGTTGGTACTCCCCTTTTTCCCTTCCTTACATGTGCATGTTTGATCTCTGGATCGTTATACTGTTTTGCTTTTTGCAAATTGTTCAGTCCATTCACTTGCATGTTTGGGCTAAGTACCAACATTGCTGTTATTTGCTGATCCGCTGCCTAGCCGGATGACTGCACTTAATGGTTGCTACTCTGGCGGCGTTGAGGTGGAACCTGGCTTTTCATTGTTGGACATTATGCGTTTTTTCAGATGTGCTTCCTCCAGGCTGAACGTGTGATATGTTGCAGCTTCAGCCGTATTGGACTTTTTAGTTTTTGGCATGGGTCAGGATGGCTTGGCAGCTCCTCTGAACCCTGTTGGTGTTGCTTGCGGGGTAGGGTTGGCGGTGGCGTTCCTTCGGAATGGCCTTTGTGACAGCAGCAGAGGTTATGGATCTGGTAGGCATGGTCTATAAGATTGCAAAGCACCATATCGGGAGTCCCTATGGGACACGGGAGCAATGAAGGCATACGTTGTGGTCATTGTGAAGGCCATAACATGACACCGCTTCCCAGTGACTAGGGGCTTTAGTTAAATGCAATCTGTGGGTTGCATGGATATGAGAGGGCGGTAATCTAGCCCCTAGCTCATCCTGATGCCTTGCTTTATATGACATGCCATTTATCCTACAATGGCGGGTTGTAAGATGATCCAGAACTCATGCTTTTGGCCAACCCTACCTTTTTGCTGATGCTTGCGTTAATAAAGTTGTGGCCTTTCCTCCACATGCGGCTTTGCGTTTTATTGTGGCGGCGCCCTCACAGGCAATGACAAAATGCTATGGTTATATCAGTAAAATACTCCTGCAGAAGCCATCATGGCTGAGCTTCTCTGTAACAACCTGCAGCGGTATGCTTTTCATTTGACCCATGCTGACGTTCAGGCATCTTAGCCTATGACAAGGAAGATGCATGAAAGCATCTCAAGGAGCTAAATTCTGCTTTGTTACAGAAAACCACTCTGGGAATTGTTGTAGTTGTTGCATGCCTACAGGTTGTTTCTGACCCTAAGGCAAATCACAGTGTTTTCTTGTTAAACTCTGTTTAATCACTGGTAGACCAGTAGATATTGTTGTTATGTGCTTTTGTTGTTTCCAACTTAAGATGATGGGATTTTCTTGGGAAGGGTCTTCAAAGGGAGATTGCTATTTGCCTTCTTTTGAGGCTGAGAGAGTGTGATTTGCTCAAGGTCACTCAGTGGGTTTCCATGGCTGAGTAGATATTCAAACCCTGGTCTTCCAGAATCATAGCTCAGAGGCCAAACTGTTATGTCACACTGGTTCTCTCTTCTGGGGCTAGATTTCTAGAAAATGGTCTAAGTCAAGCAAATCCTTCAAAATATGTTAAACTCAGAAAACCAAAAGAAAACCAAAGGAATGAGTAAAGAAAGTTTGGAATGATATATGTCATTGTTACCCAAAATATTGGGCTGGGATTTTGTTCTTCTTAATTAAACATTTTGCTTCTATCATATTCTTATCCAGCTTCTGGTCTTCTGGCATTGATTGTGTACTCAGAGATAAAGATCTCATTGCAGTGGTAATTTATTTGGTTTCAAACCTGGAGGTAAATAATTAGAGTTTGCATAAAGGAAAAAGATGAAATGGATTTGTATTTGGTCCTTCATTGATCTTGAAAGCATCTCTTTAAGTTGAAAGGGGATTGTCAATGTAGACTGATTAGTCATGCTTTGAAGCAAAGATAATTTGTGTTCTACCTTGTCATTATGATTTCATTCTTCCCCCCCCCGGTTTAATTAGCATACCTTGCAATGAAAGTTATTCTCTCTGAAATAGTGGACTCAAAATTTCTGGCAGTGACATAAAGTCTTGGTATCAGAACAAAAGCACAATAAAAAAACACCACCTGTTTAACCAGTGCTCCATTCTTCGACTGGTGAAAATGAAACAGCATTTTAAAGAAAGTTCAGTGGGGTGAAGGGAATGTTTAAAATCTTTTGGTCTGTGAGCTGTGCTTCCTTTTGACAAGTGTTGAAATTCTCTCTCTCTCTCTGTCTCTCTCTGTGCATTCTTTCTGTATGAAACTATGGAGTTTATCAGAAGCGGGTTTTTGGCGATTTTCCCTGCCTATTGCGCAATGTTAGCGTCACCAACGTTGCGCAATAACGTGAAAGCGCAATGTTCTTCCAGACGCCATTCATTTCTATGGGATCCCGTTGCGCAACGCTCCCGTAGTTTTAGCGTCATTCCTCCCCTTTTTGGGCACTATGGGGAAAAAGGGAAGTCAGGCCTTTGTCTCCTGTTATCCTTGCGAATGTGTTGCGAAATGGTTTGGTGTGGTAGGCAGCAGCGCAATGCAACACAAAAGTTACTGATTGCAAAGTTCCCATGATGCAGGGCTGCTTTTTCACCCCATTCCCTTCTGGTGGCCTTCCTTTTGCCACCAGGGGAGGTGGGGAAGGGGGTTGCTCTGCCCTGCAGGAACACCTAGGAGGCTAGAAATTTAAGGGGCCCCTTAGGGCCATCCATTCTAGCCCCATTCCTCTGCCCTGCACGAACACCTAGGAGGCTAGAAATTTAAGAGCCCTTAAGGGTCATCCATTCCAGCCCCATTCCTCTGCCCTGCATGAACACCTAGGAGGCTAGAAATTTAAGGGGCCCCTAAGGGTCATCCATTCCAACCCCATTCCTCTGCCCTGCAAGAACACCTAGGAGGCTAGAAATTTAAGGGACCCCTAAGGGCCATCCATTCCAACCCCATTCCTCTGCCCTGCAAGAACACCTAGGAGGCTAGAAATTTAAGGGACCCCTAAGGGTCATCCATTCCAGCCCCATTCCTCTGCACTCCTTTTGTGTGTGTGTGTGTGTGTGTGTGTGTATAAATGTGTGTTCTGCGTGAATATGTTCAGAGATATATATGTGTTTGTGTGTGTGTTTTGCCTTGATGTGTGAAATAGGACACGAGAAATCAAGGGGACCCTAAAGGGGCATCCAGTCCACCCCCTTCTTCTGTCCCGGAGGAATAAATGTGAATATAAAGACGCGTGTGTGTTATCAGCTGTTGTGGATACTGTGAATATGCCGAGATATTTATTGGTATGTGTCTCTGGCATATATGTGTATATCAGTCTTGTCTGCCTGTATTTATAAAGAGGTGTGTGTGTGTGGATATGGATGTGTGTGTATATATATATATATGTGTGTGTGTGTGTTCTATATGTATATGTTTATGTATATGTATATGTATATGTATATGTGAGGAGAGTGGGGTCTGTACACATCTAATCTAATCTATGCAAGGGACCACAAAGGGTCATCCAGTCCAGCCCCTTCTTCTTCTCTGAAGGAATAAATAGGACCCTAGAAATGGAAGGGATCCCAAAGGGCCATCCAGTCCAGCCCCTTCTAACCCTAACCCTTCCCCCTTCCTTTTTGTTAAAGAGCCAGGCACAAAATGCCCCAAAGTGTGCTCATTTTGTCAAACACACCTCTTATGATCTGCCCTTGGCCCCATTTTCAACCCCAAAATGCAAGTTAATGCATCCTGTATCCCCCACTCCTTGCCACCCCAGAATGCCTCTTGCACATGTAGTAATAATAATAATAATAATAATAATAATAAATTCGTGCCAGAAAAGGATGCGATTGTCATGCATTCTTTTATGACTTTAAAAGCACTTCAGAGCTATCCCTGCATTCCTTGCAAAAGCATGTATCGTTTTGCCAATTGCCTACTTGACAACAGCAACAAATGTAACATTTGAATGTTAGGCTACGGGGTGGACAGTAGACCAACAGGATCCCCAGACTGTCCTTGGCCTTTAGGGTCAGGTAAATACACTCGATGTACTTGAAGAAATATTGACAAGAAAACCCCATGATAGGGTTGCCTTTGGGTCATGATAAGTAAGAACAACTTGAAGGCACATAGCAACAACCTCTGCTGGGCTACCAGCGACTGGCACAAAGTTACCCAACAAAGCAGTCAGGGTGCAAATATATACATTGTCATCCAAAAATCATAACAACAATAATCCAAACCCCAAAGTTCTGAATATGAGCCTGACTCTTGCTTCACTGTCCAATCATCATAAATGAACTGGAGACTCTTGGAACAAGACTTTTTCTATCAAATTTTCAATGGAGTGGAATTCTCTGGAATGAGGGACAATGTATTTCAAACAAGAAAAGCCTGGCAAGATATCCTGTTTATATTGTAATGTTGCATATGAGAGCACTCACGCAGCCAACATTCTCTTCACCAAATTATATGGCAATTTAGCACCTGAACTGTAGTAAATGGATTAGCTCACTTTACTTGATTGTGATAAACATATTTAACCTTTGTGGATCAATACTGCTAGAAGAAGCTCCATGGTTAGTTATGTTATTGGCCAGGCTCAGACAAGGAAATGGGGAAATTAAAGATGAGTAATTATCAAGTACAGAAAGAGCAGACCACTTTAATGATTTCATTTTGGCAGCCTAGCTAGCTAGCAACTCGGTGTAGCCGCCTGGGTCATTTTCCCTTTCACGAGAGTTAGTCACTGAGTCACTGATACAAACAGGAAAAAGAAAGCAATCAATCTTAGTAGTAATAACCATGTTACACTGAAAAAGTGCTTGCCGTTTGTATGCAAATTGCCATAGCCTTTATACATATTTATGACCTAATGAATTAGCATTTCGAGATATACTAGTGGAGTCCAAAGGCTTTAATAAATACTCATGTTTTTACTTGACACCTGATTAAAACCAGCACTGGTGCCAATCAGGCCTCCAAAGGGTGGGCATTCCATAGTTAGGATGCCACAGTGGAGTAGGCACTATTTTTAAAAATGTGAATGGCTGCAGAGTCCAAGTAGAAATTAAAGATAAAGGACCATAAGAAAAAAGATCAGAGACCTTGTTGTTCATCAGCAAGCACCCAGACTGCAGACTGAGTGCTAGGTGTAAAGGTCCCATATTCAAACCTTCCCTATTAGGGTAAACTGTTCTGTAATTCTGTTCAAATCATAACAATTGGCTGGCATCTAGTGTTTACAATGTCATAAGCTAGAGTTATGTACTCATAGGAGTTTATCACACGGAAAGCGAATTGGTAAAATCCCATGCAGAAATGGGATTTTAAAATCTGGGTGTTGTTTGTCAGATGTGTTGGCGTGAAAGAGAAATAACACAGAAGAAATCCAAACAGACAGGCTCTTTTGTACTTTTAGAATTTAGCGAAAGTAAAAAGGAGCTGGCTTTGATGACTTTACATTTGGGTTATTTTTGCGTTATTTCTCTTTCATACAAATGTTGTCTGAAAAACAGCCCGCAATGGCATTTTTTTTTTTCAATTTTCTGTTTGGGTTAACCCCGAATGTCATCTGAAAAACAACATGTAAACAACCTGAAGTTGTTTACAGTTTAAATTTAGTTTCTGCACGGGATTCATCCCATGTGATAAACTCCATAAAGTTACCTATTCACAGTTATGTTTGTGGCACTATTTCCATAACTGCAAATTGTTCCCCAACCTTCCTTACCACCTTGTAGCTAGCTGCATCACTGAAGGAGGTCTGAGGAACTGGCAAAGGTGCTGAAGAATGTGTCCACCTCCCTCCCATCAGTGAGATGTGATGTGAAGAGCAGCAACAGGGAACCCCTTGGGGTCCTGTTGCAATTGCTTGCTACACTGTGGCTTGCTGGTGGAAGAGGGCTGGACCAGCCATCCCTTAGTGCCCCACTCACTAGACCTCAGAATTCCTTGGCTGGTGTGGCTGGCTGGCTTTAAAGGTGGGCTTGGAGGGTCAGATCAGGAGATGGGTTGTGGCTTCATCATCTTAGCTGTGTTTTCCAAGCAGGATTTCAACCAACCATGTCTAACTTACATCATACATATAAGTTAGGATATGCAATGTTATCCAAATCAGTGTCTTCCCTCCTCTCTCAGAAAAGGGGAATTCCCTTCAGCTTTTAATGTATATCCAGACAAATGTTTTGGATGAAAATAGTAATGCCTATAACCCACCTCTTTCCCCCCAGGGGCAAATGATGCACTGGTTGCGTCTTGCCCACCCACTTGAAAGGTAGCAGCAAACATGGGGCCAGTGAAAACAAGAATTACTCCGTGATCATACAGCAACAATTTTTTTTAAAAAGTCATTTTAGTTTGATGCTGGGTGCCCTCTTTTGCTCTTTCCAATTTAGTTACCGTATGTACTCAACTATAAGTTGACCTCATGCATAAGGTCTGAGGGCAGATTTTGGGGCCAAAATTATGGAATTGGATATGTCCCATGGATAAGTTGAGGGTAAATCGTAAGGGCATATAACAAAGGATCTAAAGGATGAAGCAAAGGAAAACAATGCCAAAGAATTTACAAAATTTCATCAGGCATAACTGTTTGGGCTTACACTACAGGATGGATGGATGGATGAGAGACTGGAGGGGAAGATCAGTGCTTCCAGGGCAGATTACACTCTTGCTTTTCACTAGGAGATGGTTCTTTTTTAAATAAAAGTTAAAGCACAGTACTTAGATTGGCCCATGAATAAGTCAACTCAGGAGGTGGGGTTTTTGATCAACTTTTTGACTAAAATTTTTAGATTTATACACAAAGCATATACAGTACATACGCACTAGGTAGACAATGGTGAAATCTCCCATCTAGATAACCCGTAACTCCACAAAAAGCCACCTGCATGCTATCAAGATTCGCCCAAACTGAAAATCTTGAATCTTGAGCCTGAGAACAGTATCAGTCAAAGATTTGGCCTAAGTGCTGTCCAGAATTACAGAACACGGAAAAGAACCACATTGTAGTTTGACAAACTAGGACAGAAATGTTATCTGAACATTAAACGGAGAGAAAGGATCATGCACCCTATGTTTGATCTCTAGGGAAGTTTCCAGATCATGCTTGCTTTCTGGGTTGATCAAGAAGGGGATTCCATTGCTGCTGTTCCTTTTCTTTTTTACAGATCTGGCTTTGCATATGGCCTTGTTTTTATTAATCTCACATCAGGAGCCTTGTCTTGCTTGCAGAACTTTTGTTCTCCTTGGCCTCCTTCATTTGGCAGAAGCCAGGTCTGACAGTTACAGAGAAGAAAGGAAATGTAGAATCATAGAGCGATATTTCTTTGAAGTAGCCTATGCAACATGAAACAAAGCTAAAGCTCTCTTTCTCCCCTGGCATATCTGTTTTTAGGAAAATACAGAATACAGCTCTTTCTAATAAACACTGTATACATACCACACACAAACAGATTCCTTTATGTTGAAATGTAATGAAAATTTAAATTTATGTACAACGTTACATAAAATTATGTAAAGTCTTATGTAAACCCCTCCCCTGGGGTTTCTTTTACGCATTAACTTTGCACCCAAAGTATCTATTGCAGCAGACACAGAGCAGGCAAGTCCCTTATCTGACAACCCTTTCCTGTCCAGTGTCCATGGAACAAGGATAAACCACAGCAGGACAATGGAGCACATATGGGTTCTTGGAGGGTTTTGTGTTTATCGGATTAAGTAATCCTTCTGTTATCAGGGCAGTGTCTTACATCTGCTTACTCCAAGCACAGCAGTCAAGGCCTCCCCAGCTTCCTCCCAGTGGCACCCAGCCTTAGACTCAATATTGCGAGTGCTACAGGTCATGAATTGAAAAGCCCTATTCATGCGACTTGGCTCCTGGCCTTCTGGCTAGCCATTCATGAAGCTGTGATCACTCCATTCATCTGTCAATCTTGTATGAGGATTTAATTAAATCCCAGTGTGGCTTTCACTCCCAGGTGCTGCTGAAACACACACACACACACACACACACAGACACACACACACTTATTTATACTTGAGCAGAATGGCCTAAGTATTCCTTTGTTGGATGTTATTACCATTTTCATTAAACATGGCTAGCTTTGTTTTTCAATTTTAATATTCAATTGAAGGACATGACCTTAAAGCCTTTAAATGAGACTATTATTTGAAGCGACTGACTATAATCTCAACAGGCGCAGCAATTCATAATTCCAAAATGATTATAACTGAGGTATCTTTTGCATTAGGCCACAGAAGGTGCTTTTCCATAATGTGATCCCATACATCTGGGTGCCACATGTGAATGCTGGGACCATGCGGCTGGGACAGATCTGCCAAGCAGGAGCAACATATCTGTGATGGGATTTTACATAGATGCTGACTTTGTGGGAAAGAGTCATGTGATCTAGCAGGCCTCATGGCTTCCATCATTTATCCACAAAGCCACACTGACGTCACATCTCTGAAAAGTACTTCCTACATCATTGTGAAGGGTACCTGAGAAGACTCTCCCTTAGGTACCATACTAAAAATTCTGATTCCATTTTTCGGTGGTACATTATAATAGCAAACATGTTGAACTCAATTTCATGTTGTGTTTTGTGCTTAAGAAAGAAGTATACTTTAAAAAATTTTTTTTGAAAATGTGAACCTTTTTCAACTGTACACATTTTGGGGTACATGTACCTACTAAATAAACCACATGTGGGCACATTTTTCGGTGTGCATTTTTAAAATATGCACATATTGGTGAGTGTCTTGTTGTCCCATAGACTATGCAGCAAGCTTGGAAATGTATAGACTTCTGATGGTATTCAGGTCCATGTTCAATACTGGGACGTGCATATGAAGATGTACTTTTGCAACAGCAAAAACAACAGCAACAATCTTGACAGTGCAAATTCCTCACACATCTCTATCTTCTTCTATCAAGAATTGTTGTCAGACACTTGAATCTATGTACTGATGAACAAACCTCTCCAGGACTTAGTTTGGAATTATCACAGGTCTCCTCCAGAGGGTGGTTGGTTCAGCTTGTGATATTTGTTGTTGTGCTTCTTGGGGTCAGTCTTCTATATTAACTACTTGTTGAGTACAGTGAGCCCTTATTATCTGCTGGGGTTTGGTTCCAGGAACCCCTGGGTGCCAAATCCATGAATGCTCAAAACCTATTAAACACAGTGGCATAATAAAATGGCATCCTTTATATAAAATGGCAAAATCAAAGTTTGGTATTTGGAATTTACACTTTTTTGGTGTATTTCAAGTCCCTGGACTTGTAATGATTCCTGAGCCATTGGCTGTGGTGGGCCCCAGTCAGGTTTCCAGGAAGGGAGGAAGAGAGGAAGGAATCCGAGCAAAAATTTAACAGCAATGGCAATTGCTTTCAGTAGTGTATCAGAATACCTGGCTGCACCATCAACCTCTGCAAAATGGCAGGCCAAAATATCTCTTGCTTTTAGAATGATTTTGTCCTTTTGACAGCAAATGGCAGCACAGAATTTTGGCAATGCCTTTCAACTAGTAGCAATGGTAAATGGGGATGGTAGGCAGTGTAAAAACACTTCACATATCCATCCTGATGAATTTCATCCCCTGTCTTCAGCAGAGCCTCAGTCTTGCCCCCAGCTACCTTTCAAAAGGTTTAGCCTGGTATGGCTTGCATTTTTCAAGATCTGTGGTGACTTATACTTGGATGGAGCAGGGAGAGGCAGTGAGGCAGAAGAAGATTTCAATCAGAACTGTCCCCCCTTCCCTGTCTGAGAGGATACATTTTTCATTCTACACCACACTTCTTTGCTTCCTAGGGCATTCTGCAATATATAGCAGGATTAGGCACTAACTGGTTTTGACTGCATTATTATTATTTTTAAAGACCAACTTGTGTGAAAATCCAAGCTTCCACGTGTGTCTCATTAATTTCAGATCACACCTTGTCAGTCATTGGCATTAGATGCTGCAAGGTTTTAACACCTGTCGTGTGTCTAATCGGCTCACCATTTCAGGTTTGGAACAAAGCCACATTTATGAAGCAGTAGCAGTAGCAAGAGCAGCAATGGCATAAAGTACTACTGCAAGAAATTAAGGGGCAGGACATGTCACCAGCAAACTGACTGATTCCCATGACAAAAGCTTGGTGGCTTTGTGTCTCAGGGTCAGGTGAAGCCATGGGTTGTGATACTAAATGCGTACACACACACACACACACTAAGCAGAGCTGGGAAATATTGGCTTTTTGGACTGCTGCTCCCATGCTGACTGGGGATGCAACGAGTCAAAATGTGACTTTCTCAAAGTCTGAATATAAGTCAGAGAAAGAAGCCTGTTCAAGTATAATTAATTCCAAGAATGAATGGAAAAAGAGAGGTGACATGCACATTGTCAAATCAAAGATGGATTAGCTCTCCAACTTTGCCTTGCATTAACATTGCCTTGTGTTAACTCAGATGTTACTTGATTTCTTCCAAGGTGAAAATAGAGAAATTTGAGTAACTTGTCCAAGCCAATTGGAGAGCTCAGAAATCTCAACCAGAGCCCCATCTCCAAAAGGCCTGCAAAACAAATTCTTCTACTGTTTTAGAGGTGGAATCAGCAGTGGGAGAACACAGTGACAGGAGGAAAAAGGAGGCTTCCTCCCATCTCTCCTTCCTCTTTTTCATGGTGATGCACTGGGTACCAATGTTCTGGGGCCCAGGGGACAACAGGAGAGGTTGTGCATTCAAGGAGCAATACAATTGTAACTGCAGGGAGAAAAATCCAGAAATTTCAGAACTTTTAAAAGTATGCAAAAGAATCTAGTAGCATCATTGAGAATAATTGAAGGAAAGTAGCTGGTAGCATGAGTTTTCATACACAAGACTAGTCCCTATGCAACTGAGGAAGTAAGCTCAAGTCTATGGAAGCTCACACTCCCAGCTACTTTCTTTCATCTAGTCTCAAAAGTGCTACTAGATCCTTTTGCATACAGATACGGCTACGTCTTAGAACTTTTAAAAGTTACTTCTTATTTCTAGCTGGCCTTTTATAAACCTCTGAGCCTGGTTTAGGAGAACCTAGTTGTTAGCTTCCTAGGTGATATGCCTTGTGGGCTGATAAGGAGAAGAACTTCTGGGCCAAATGACTCATCACAGCTGTAAAAATTTCTATTTGCATTTCCCCTGTGAAGGCAGGAAACTTTCCCTTCTATATGTGGTAGATAATAATATAGAGCAGGCATGGAGAGGCAGAGAGAAAGGTGTGATAAAGGAAACAGAAGATTTATAGACAGTGTTGCTGTTTGGGGTAGCTATCCCATTGTCTGCTGTGATGAGTTGTACTGTAATAGATGGGCTGAATCTATTGGAGAAAGAGTGGGAGAAAGCAAGGCCACCACCTCTCCAGACTGAGAGAGGCCTTGGCATCCCTGGCTAGCATATAATAAGGAAGCTGTTGGGGGCAGCAAATTCCTATTTCTCTCTTTTTAATTTTCTTCAGCTGCCCCACTTGGTTCTGTTTCTTCCACTGAAAGAAGGGGGTCACTCACATTTTGTCCAACTTAAAATTATCAAGAAGAAATGGTTGTAAGACTTGACATCTGGCCCATGGTTTTTGCTGGTCCAAACAATAACACTGTCAAGTATGGAGGCCTAAAAAGGCAGTGAATGTCAGAGTCAGCCAAAATTGGATTTTCCTGTTTTTGAAAAGCTGCAGGATAAGCCCAGCTGGCATCCAGACTGTATATGGTTTGCATTCACCCAGCCATGGCTAAATGCAATTACACCCATTTTTTAAATTAAATGTGACTTTATTCTGTCGGGGATAAAACACATTCAAACTAATGTACTAATTTCCAAAGTCTGTTGACTGACCTAAAAGTCCTGTAGCTCATTCCTCCACCCAGTAGTATAGTGAATAAATAACTGGCAGCAAGCTGTGTTGGTACCTTGTAGCTAATAGCCCTTGAAGCCTTGGGGAAAGCTCCAACAAAGGGTGGAGTTTCAACTTTCTGGACTAGTTCTGGATTTCCGATGGTAATTAAATCCAAAAGCATTCCCAAGACAATCATAGGGTTGCCTCCCCAGGCTGTTAAGTGGTCACATATTTCATTAATGGATGATATAAAATGTACTTTCAGGAGATTGATTTCTTTATGATGCCCAGATCTACACAAGGAACTCTGACATATGTGAATGATTCCTCCCTCCCCCTGTAATAGGTCAGAATGTACTGAATCCTTTAAAAGGAGGAGATTTTCTTTGTAGAACTGATTAAGGCTGCAATTCAGTACCTTTCCCCCCAGGAATTTCAATCAGGATTGCTTCTGAATAGATATGTAAAGGATTATATTCTAAGAAAGAGCAATAAAAGTTGAAAGGTGCACCATGCAAAACTGGTTTCACACTTGGGTGAAAATTTGTGTAAAATAGACTTCAGAAAAGAACTCTGGGGCAATCATGTAGATACTTGTGTGTGCATGTGCCTTCAGGTTGCCTATCAACCTATGGTGACCCCATGAATTTCATAGGCTTTCTTAGGCAAAGAATACTCAGATATGATTTTTCCAGTTTCTTCCCCTGATATATAGCCTACAGCACCTGGTATGCCTTGGCAGTCTTCCATCTAAATACTAACCAGGGCTGAGCTTGCTTAGCTTTCAAAATCAGATAGGATCTGGTGCCTTTAGTGTATTTATACTGAAAGTAAACAGGATTTACTTTTGAACAATACAGCGTTTTGTATGATACAAAGCATTGAATAGGACTGCAGTGCAGGCATCCACAGCTAAAGGACTACACTGCAAACATTTACAATCCAAAAGGAAAGAAAGTTTCTTTGTGGCTTGTAATAGGTTCAGTAGTTGGGGATCAGCCCTTGTATTATTATTATTACTATTGTTGTTTTAAAAATACAAGCAAAGAATCTGTGTCAGTCACTTTGAATAATGAAATTGATTAAGAATAACAAGAAATCTTAAAAGTATACGTAAATTTGGGAGTTTTTCTGTTTGCCTTCTGGTGTCCTCCGAGCATTTGACGGTATTAACATTTCCTTGGTTTACTCTGCAAGTAAAGAGATCAGAAATGTACTTACAAATTCTAAACGTTGAAGTTGGCAGCTTAAATATCTCTCAGACTGCAAGACCTTCCATGACATTAGAAAGGGGCAATGTATAATGAATGATCTCTCAAAAGACACGTACATCTGCTTCAAACAGAGTCAGAAAGAAATGATTCACTAAAACTGTTACAAACTTTAATCAGTTTCAAAGGGAGATGAATCAACTTAAAACATTTGTTGATTAACAAGAGAAAGCTATTTTTAATTGGTGCAGCTGAAAGGTAAAGACTCACTGAGTTATTTGTTGTGTCACTATTGTTACTGGAATGGCGAAAAAGAAAGATCCTTTCTTCTAAAGATGAGAAGTAGCTTTTAATTATTGGTTCAAACTATTTTTCATTTCATTTGGTTTTTCAAAATATGTACTGAGGAAATATTATGTGAATGTATATTTTTAAAGTCACATTATTAATATACTGAAATTATTTAAGCAGACCAAGGAATTAAACACGGTGGTATAAAAGTTAGACAAGAACTAGTAAAGATTCTGAAGTGTAAAGATATATCATCGAATACTAAAGTTAGGATTGTCCATGCCATCATATTTCTCAGTTTCTATGTATGGTTGTTTAGGCCAGACTGTGAAGAAAACTGATAAAGAGAAAATCAACTCATTTGAAATGTGGTGCGGGTGAAGGGTTTTGTGGATACCATGGACTGCTAAAAAGACAAACCAATAAGTCTCAGAGCAAATCAAAGCTGAACTGTCCCTAGAAGCTAAGTTGACAAGTCTTTCAGACTTTGGCCACATCATGAGAAGACATGATTCGCTAGAAAATACAATGATGCTTGGTAAGGCAGAAGGTAGTTGGAAAAGAGGAAGACCCCATTCCAGAAGAATAGACTTAATCAAGGAAGCCATGGTCCTGAGGAGATTATCACACCAAGGCCAATTCAGCAATAACTATGGTAATGAAAGCGAATGCAACAGAAGTGTTATACCACTCGATATTTTCGCAGTCACACGATGGTACAATATTGTCACATGACCCTATAATATTCATCCATGAATGAATTGTTAGTACATTGGAACTGTCTTGTGCATGCACCATTTCAGCGCAACGGCACATGCCTTGAAATCATGTTCCCATCCTGCACAGAATAAAAAACAACAAAATAAAAATTATTACTTCACCACATTGCTTTTAATCCAGTGTAAACAAAATTGTGCCCCATACCACAAAAGATGACTGAAATCCATTGCAAAACTGATTCTGGCAAGGAGAATGGATTGCCTCCACTGCAATACATTTTTGGTATTCCTAGTTACTTCTGCAATAACATGAATGGCGCACGATTAACTTTTGCACTCTTGCAGTTGTGCTTCATCCATGCTATTGAAAAGCCATTCATGGGATTTCCCCGTGAATGATTTGTTGTTGGAGAATTCCTGGTTCTTCCCGGGGTAAATCCTGGATGAGTGCGACGTTGTCTGAAAATCTTCCTTGCAATCACACAATTTAACCAGGATTATGCCTCCCCCCCCCCTTTTCATCTGTATGATTATCTCCTGAGTTTGCAAAGGCTGAGCAAGGCTGTTGAGGATAGGGTGACTTTGAGGTGATACGGTCACCATAAGCTGATGACAATTTGGCGGCAATTAACAACAATATAAAATGTAACTTTGGGGACCAGTTTTATGTTAAAATCGATTTAAACTGGAGTAAAACCTTGCCTTTGCCCAAATTAGGTATTTCTGAATTTTTTTTCTCCGAGGTTCTCAGATGTTGCATTGCATACATAGGTGAACTGAGAACCAGTTCTCAACACTATATGTTCATCAGTTATAGACAGTTGCATGGTCTGCATGTGAATTACCACACATCAACATATTGGCATATGTAAGATTTAAACCACAACAGTAAGATAAAAGAAGGGTTAGTGTGAATGAACAGTAGCCATTTTCATTCTGGAAATTTCCTAACATATTTTACTAAACTTCTCATTATCTGGGTGGAGATGAAGGGTGTTTTCACCCAACAAGTCTAGAGGATATCAGGTTGGGGAAGGCTAGTGTATATCCAGAACTTGGAAGAATTAGGTTTTGGATTACAACTCCCAGAACTGGCAACTACCATGGCCACTGCCTGGTAACGGGTGTCCTTGGAGTTGTAGCCCCAAAAGACCATGTTTCCCCATTCTGTGTACTTCCAACTTTCCTACCAACTGTTGTCAGTTTCCAGGCAAGAGAGAGAAAATCCAGTCCACCGCCATTATAAACCTTCCATTTATATTTCATTTGTATCACTTCGGGTTGTATCAGGAACAATGCCTCTCTGACATGAGAAGGCAGTATCCATGTCACTTTGATGGTCAGTGATAAACTGATGCCCCTCCAGGCTTGCTAACACAGGAATAAGATTTGCCAGTCCAGTAAACCAAACATGTCACATCCCCTGTCAAATAACACCTGATTGGTCAGGACAACATTTGCTTTCAATTACTTTGATGGCCTGGTGCTCATTTGCTAGTGCACTGCAGTGTCAAAGATCACATGTTTTACAGAAAGAAAGAAAGAAAGAGAGAGAAAAAAACAATGTTAACAGAGGACAATGATAATGTGGAATAAACATTCAGCCATTGCTATGTACATTCTCCCCTTCCTTTTGAAATACCTGTCACAGCAATAATGTTTAAAGTAATCAACACAGAGACTAATTTTACTGATTCCCTGATGTTGTTCTGGGAACACTGCTCCAGCATGCTTGTTCACTGTGGATCACAACAGAAGTGACGGTCACTTTGCTGAGCAGCTTCTCACTTTGGTATCTTTTTGTTTTATTCAATACTTTCTTCAACTCTTGATGTTTTTGCTGCTGCAGCACTACAGAATAGGCCAACTTCCTGGCCATTCCACGTGGGAATGTATGCTGAAATATAGCTGGAGGAGTTACTGGAGGGAGCGCCTCTCCCCACACAATCTGCCCCGCACTTTCAGAACAACAGGGAAATACTTACTTGGGTACCCTAAGGTGAGACTGGTAGCAACTCATCAAAGAGCATTTACATCAACAGCTCCGACGTTTTGGAATAAACTTCCGGAGGAGATTCGGTTTAGTTCCACCTTGGACGCCTTTAAGACTCATTTTTTCCGGTTAGCATACCCTCCTGACTCTTTGTAAAATGGAAGTTCATTTCAAGATGTTTAACTACGACTGATAGATTCTATGACTGTTTTTATTTGTTGATTATAAGAAATTTTATTGACTTGTATATGTAATTGTAATTATATTGTGGTACATTGTGGTACGCTGTAATATGTATTTTTCTGATTGATTCTGTAAACTGCTTTGATCTTGCTGGAAAAGCGGTATATAAATAAAGTTTTATTATTATTATATTATCTGATATGAGGTAATTATTCTGCTTCTGAGTTAGTTTGAACTTTAACTATAATATCTAAGGCGGGATACAGACCTCCCAAAAAGGGCGGTCTCCCGCCGCTCTTGTTTGCTCCACGAGGGAGCTGCAGCGGACAATCCGCGCGGCTCCATCGCGGAACAAAAAGAACCCGCAAAAAGCGGCATGGTTGTGATGCCACAAGGCACCAATGGCACACTTGCGGAGTCACAAAGGCGCCGGGATGTGCGGATGCTAGGCATCCATCACGTCAAAATGGCAGCGCCCATATGTACAGGGCGCCGCCATTTTAACGCCCTCGTCACATGTGAGGGGTGAGTCACGTCTGGAATCGCCGCCCCTCGCACATAATGACGGCGCCCCGTAGGGCCCATCTGTACAGCGCCTAAGTTACACAGCACACTTAAAATACATGATGCAAGCTTTCAAGCTCCACTGGCTTCTTCATTAGACAAAGGTGTTAAGAATCATACAGTAGGAAAAAATATATGAAATAACAATGGTAATCACAGGCTGGGATTTTATCAAGGTGTTGTTGGTGTTCTTCTTTGGAGAGGTATATTTTGCAAATTTTGGATGTTATTGTGCTTTATATGGCCAACAGAGCTACTCCTGAATCAGCACTTTTAGAGTTCACTTAAATCCTGGAACAAGTTCACAGCTTTATTGACATTGGAGCTGCCAATGGGCTGACCTCTTCAGGAAATAGTGCAGAGGGAGGAATAATGAGGCCTCCAAGATGTTACTGGACTGCACATCCTATCAGCCCAAGCCAACTTAGTCAACAGTTGGGAATACTGGGAGTTGTAGTCCAGGAACATCTGGCATGCCACATGATTCTTATTTCTTGTGCTGAAAGCTTCTGTGTTTTCTTAAAGCCTTTTAATACATTTAGGCCTAAATTCTAGACCTAATTAGATCCAAGAGTAGATCCACTGAATCAATTAATCTTACATAGGTTTTAATTTACCAAGTTCTCATTAGGTCAGTGGGATTTGTTTCAGTTTCAAAAAACTGTTATTGTCCTGTGCCTCCAAGTAATTTTTGACTTACGGTGACCATAAAGTGAATCTTTCATAGGGTTTTCTTGACATGGTTCTTCAGAGGTGGTTTGCCAATCCCATCTTCTGAGAGCGAGAGAGTGTGACCTGCCCAGGTCACCCAATAGGTTTTTATGCTCAAGCAGGGAATCGAACTCTGATCTCTACAGGTAATAGTCCAATACTTAAACTACTACACCATGCTGGCTTTCAAGTTTCAAATATATGCCTAGAAATTTTTTAAACCATCCATGTTCAGGTGCAGTCTTAAAACAATTATACATTCAAAATATGATGCTTGAAAAAACTCTCAAATCACACTACAAATAAAAAGACGTGTGACTGCAACAAACGTGTGTAGTATATTGTTGCATTTGTTGGAAACTGATTGGCTGCTGTTTGCCTCTGAGCGGGTAACTTTAGGGCTAGCTTGGCTTTGCTTTTGCATAAAGTGTGAAATGCCCATCTGAATGAGCATCCAGAATGTCAGGAAGTCCATAGACCACAGTGTAAGGTGGTGAAGGTCTCAAGATTCTACAAGGTAGTATGTTGTTCTGCGGGCATGGGAGCCAAAGAGGCAGTTCTTGGTTTTCCCTGGTTGTCCAATGGCCAAGAGATGGTATAGCAACTACCAAGTCAGCAAGGGTCATTTAACACAAGACACATGGCCCTATAAATATTCTGATGCTGATTCTGGACTGGGTTGGCTCTGGTCTGTGCAGCACATTGCTTGAGGCCTTGTCTGCTCTGCTCCCTCCTAGTTCATCCTCAGTGAAACAGGCTGTTTCTGGGTCTGGCTCCTGGTTTAATAGATATTTGCTTGCCTCCACCCTGCCAGTCCTGACCCATAAAAGCACTGGCCAGGTTCGGCCCCAAGAAAGCAAAGCAACAGCAGATGTTGGGAGGAGGTGAATACTTGCCATTTGTCCTGGAAAACCTGGAAAATCCAGAAAATCCAGGGACTGAAAAATCACAGCCAGATGGAACCAGTTGAAGTAGTAAATCCTGGATTTCTTGTTCACTGATGGGTAGATTGAAATGTGGCAGTGGTGATGAAGCAGGAAACCATGCAAGAAGATTGGCACTGGGGGGGGGGGGGGAAGCCTCATCTCACCCTGCAGGCTCTAGTTGATACTGCACAAGGGTTACATTGCCACCTTATTCTTCCATTCCCTTCCCTGTTCCCCGGGGAGGCCAAGATGGTGGGAAAGAAAGGAAGGCAAGCAGATATGGCCTTGTGTTGGGTGGTGATTGTGTTGGGTTGGGGGGGGGACCTTAAGCCTAAAGCAAGATAGCACGGTGGACCTTCACTTCCAAAAAGCCTTGAGAGAGTAATGGGAGTCCCTTTACTCTTTGGGGCTGCTTGGAAACTTCTCTCTGTTCACACCAGCTGCAGAGTTAGTGGGGAGGGTGGGGGTGGAGAATAATAATAATGATAATAATAATAATAATAATAATAATAATTTTGTTTTTATCCCGCTTCTACAGACAGATCAAAGCAGCTAACAATAAAAGCTCTTAGCTTGATATTGGTACTAAGGTTGAAACATAATGGCAGAAAAAAGTGCAATGATTAGTGTGTTGAATGCAAATTAATAATATATATCATTGTCGATGCATAATATGCAAATTAGATACCTGGATATGTGGGAATGGAATGTGGCAACCCTAGTATTGGCACTGGGTAGTAGGAGACAGTTGTGTGGGCCACATGCCCTGTGTGTGACACCCCCTTGATGTAGCTTGCTGCCCTCATGAGACTGTTGCACCATCTTCTTCACTGACATAAAGTTGAGTCCAATCTGTATGTGGATTGGGTGTATGTGTATATGTGCACAATCCTGTCTTGTTCCTTGGGGAGCAAAATACCGTGGGCGTGCACTACCGCTAGCTCAGACTCAAACACTTTGACACAAAGGCCTCTCTTTCCTCCCTCTGTGCTGAGTTTTACTTTTTTTCTTACTGTTCATAAATATGGAACTGAAACAAGGCTCCTTCCCCACATGAAAGGGAAATAATGACCTTTCTAGATGCAGAGGAAAGGGAAACCAAGACATTTGTGAAATATTTCAATTTCCATGCAAGTGCGTTCCATGGCTGCGTGCAGATTCAGCAGATTACACCAGTATCATGCAGGAAATATCCCCCTGGGGACAAATGAGTATAATATATAAGAAGCAAATCTAAATGTGTGTTCCTTTCCGAGGATGGGGAAGGAGAGAAGGAAGCTATTGGGTAAAGGTCAGAAAGCCATTTGCTTATGCACAGCAGCAGGAGCGAGAAGAGAGCTGCGTCACAAAGATTATTCTAGTTGGTCAGTAGCCCAGAGCCTCTTGGTGGAGTCCACATGGAAAGGCATTAATTCCAATGGGCTGCTGACGGTTCTGACCACAAGCTTGTATAAGATGACTCCTGAATGAAATGCTGGCCCTAGTGGCCTTCAAAAACTTCTCCCAGGCTGCTGTTTCCCACCAGTGTCATAAATAAAAAATTAGCATATTAATGCAGTGTAGATGAGATAAATGTTTCCTATGGGACATGAAACACATCCCCGAGGCACAGAAGATGATTTAAGAATGGTTTCCTGTAAGTGCTCTTGATTTACTTCATGGCCACCAGTAACTAAAGGGTGGAGGTGTCTGTTCAGGGTGGCATCAGAAATGGGAAGCTGTTAATTTTCCTTGTAAGAGAAGGTCACACAAACAAGCAACTCAAAAGTAGGGGGGGGGTGCTGTTTGCCGTGCAGGCAAGATGCAGGAGCAAAGCATTTGTCAGAGAGCTGACCGATCCAGCTCTGCAAATGGACTTCATTGCCCACATGGAAAATAAGTCATTATTGCTGTAATAAAATGTGTTGAGTTGCTCTCTCCCTGCAAATCTTTATGAAAAGCCTAATAAGTCACTAACACTAAATGTATAATATATACATACAGGCACATGAGGAGCGGATAAATCTAGAGTTTATTCTTCCACACCAAAAATGGCCTTGAGAATTCATTTATTTCGTGAATGCTGTCTGAACATAAGGCTGGCAGTCTGGAAAAAGTCCTGTTGAAAGCAAAGAAGGTAGCAATTCTGAATCCCCCACATTAGAAGAGCTTGCAAATACTGTAACGCATTGTTTTTACATGTTGTAATCCGCCTTGATTCCCAGTGAAAAGGCGGGCTATAAATAAATCATATTATTATTATTATTACTTAAAAAAAGTCACTGAAAGCATATGGATGGGTTTATCTGATCCCAGGTTAGCCTAAATTAGATTAAAAGAGCCACTGAGCAATCTAGGGGTGTGATGGCATGGAAACTGAGACTTTAATGGTTGTGTGGAAGAGAGAATTTCAGGAGGTGTTGCTTGTCATCAACCAGGTAACAAGCAGCATCTACTGAAATTTCCTCTTCTACACAGCCATTAAATGTATAGGAACCTCTCTGGTTATCAATGGAGTTTATCAGACAAGGGAAATTGGAAGTATAATCCAATGGCAATCTGAGCACAATCATAGGGTTTAACGTTATTGCATGATAGACTACCACACGCAATTTCGGGCAATGGCAAGCTATTTTTGGGCAATGGGAAGTCAGTTGGAACACAATTTGAATTCACGTAAATTAGCTGAACTAGTGAATTCATGTGAATGCATTTTGGCCCCATTTTCTTTTCATTTGAAATTAAGAGTACAGTGGGTCC
This sequence comes from Sceloporus occidentalis, assembly GCA_023333645.1. Taxonomy (NCBI): domain Eukaryota; kingdom Metazoa; phylum Chordata; class Lepidosauria; order Squamata; family Phrynosomatidae; genus Sceloporus; species Sceloporus occidentalis. The sequence goes on from JALMGF010000001.1 coordinate 211,522,633, forward strand.
TCGCCTTATGCGGGGATCCGTTCCGGATCCCTCCATGTAAGGCGAATTCCTTGAATGGGATGCGCTGCCCCTTCCACCCCGTGCGCGCCCCGCGGCTTGAGCGCATATGCTCAAGCTGCATAAAGCGTGCCTGCGTATGGCGCAGGCGCGCTGTAATTCCTCCCATTTGATAAACTCCAATGTATCACACCCCGTTGGCAGAGAACAAAACCATGTTCAAAGAGACATTTTCAGCTACAAACAGCACTATGGTTTTAGGGCTTTCCTTACAATCAAAACATATTTCCAATGGAAAAGAAAAGTTATTGCATTTTGGGATTTTTGCAAACAACCACCACAACAAGAATACAATAACATTGTTTGCACAAAAATTTTGTGCATATTGTGTCCTCCTAAAAAGTCCCTAAAAAGTATGAAAAACCATGTAAACATGTGCAGAAACTGTTGTAATGTCACCCAGTGAGGGAAAAAAAATCTTTGAAGTTATTGTTGCATGTGAGTATGAAAGAAGTGAAGACTTATATCTATAACATACTGTGCCTCCCTTACACACACATTCACATATGCACACACAGAGAAAGCTTGAATGTTCTACTGTTTTGGGCTAAAACATTCAAGAATTCTCAGTTTTAGCCTATCTCCCATTCTCACAACCTTTTCTAAACTCTATACACATGCATGCGCACGTGCACACACACACACATGAAATGCAGAGAAAGCACAGCTGGGAAATGCCAAAAAAAGAACAGATAAAAGAGACAGCAAATCCACCCTTCCTCCAGTACAGTCAAAAAGTCTCCTCACTCCCCAATTCTCATTGTTCCTTGCTGTCCTCCCCAGACCATTTAAATTTACAAGAGATTAACAAAATCTCACTTACAAAACAGAATTTAATCATTTAAAAACAGCATTGGCATCCAGATATGCCACATTCTTCATTCCCCTTTAAACAATAGGGAAAGGGCAGAGTGGGGCATTTGGCACTCTGCTTTTTAAAAGCACAAGGCATTTTTAAAACAATTTTTTTAAATTCAAGAAAGCAGGAAGCTCTGTAGATGTCAAGGGAGTGCTGTTGTTTGTTTCTTTCTTTCTTCACAGTGTCCTTTTGGGAATCTCACCTTTAGAGAACAGAGTCAAAGGCCCAGAACAGAAGGGCCTTTGCGGTGCCCTTATCATGTGCGAGGGTTGCCTGGTGGGTGGAGTGCCCACATGCCCAGCAACCCTCACACATCATTGATGTGCCACAGCTGCGGCGCATCCACCAGACAGGGTGCGTAATGATGATGTTGCAACTGTGCCACTTCTAAATGGGGCGGCGCAGCTGCGACATCATCGCGCCATCTCTGGCTCTTTGCGGCATCGCAGCAGTGCTGCAAAAAGGAGCCGCTTCCAGGTTTCCTTTTTTGCTCTGCAGCAGCACCATGCAATTTGGTTGCTGTGGCGCTCCTGTGGAGCAAAGAGAGACGCTGGGGAGGCACCTCTTTTTGGCACTCTGTACTGTGCCTAAGATGTATAAATATATATCCGGCTCAAGTTGCCAGACCTGGAGAATCAAGGAAGGAACACAGTTTGCTGTCCTGAATTTGAGGTACAGTCAGCCTTTCTTATACACAGATTTTTTATACACGGATTCAAGCATACACCATTTGAAAATGTTCTGAATAAGGGAGATTCAGACTGTACAGATAGAGTTACACCTTTTTGCAGTGGATTTAGATCACCACTATGGGTTTCTTTCTGCCCTAAATTAATGAGCTACCAACTGACCAAGAGAGGATAGTGCTAGGAAAGACCAAAGTGACGTTATCCTAATTCCAGCTACCAAACCATCCTACTAAGGGAGGATGAATGCTGTCTCCATTGGTTAGCTTTGAAAGGATTCTGTGTATGTTCAGTCACAAGTGGAATTTATTTATATGGAGGGAAGCAAGCAGGGTTGGGTTGAGATCTATTCGTCAATATTATTCATGGTATCTCTTCAATGATCTTAGCTAGTCTCATTAGCTATGCAGATTAAAGCATGCACAAATTAGAAAGCTGATTGTCATTCTTTTGGCAGCAGCAAAGTTACAATTTGTACTAAAATGGACAAATTAAAAATCTTCCCATTATCCAAGGATGGCATGACACGATACAAGAAATATTGATAGCTGATAGGATCTCACATCAGTTAAAGGCTACTGTTAATTCCCCACATGATGATGGTGATTTCATAGGGAAATGTTGCATGGTTCTAAAAGCAATAGACATGGCTGACTAGAATACAAAAGATTATTCAGATTCACTTCATTACCACTTAACTGATTACAAGATATATAATTCTGGTTGAATTCTTTTATGCATACATCCAAGCACATTTTTTCGAGGGTGTTAACCTTTTCCTGGTGACTATGATTTTCCCCCATAATATTAATGTATTGTGTGTTTAAGCTACCAGTTTGGTGTAGTGGTGTGAGCATTGGACTATGACTCTGGAGACCAGGGTTTGAATCCTGGCTTGGCCTTGTAAACCCACTGGGCGACCTTGGACAAGTTATACTGTCTCAGCCTCAGAAGATGGCAACTGCAACCTCTTTCAGAAGAAACTTCTCAAGAATACTCCATGATAGGGTTTCTTTAGGGTCACCATAAGTTGGAAATGATTTGATGGCACACAATTGCATGTGTATATGTGTTTAAATTGTATCTCATATAAAAGAGAGTGTTTTATTTCTTTCAGAAGGAATTACATTTTTTCCAAGGAGTATATTTTAAAAAATGACTGTTCATGGAATAAATAAAATAAAAGTTGATGGAGAAAGATCACACTTGCTGCTGTTTATGAAATTTAAACATATCCTGCTGTTTGGCAACAAGGCAGTTGTCCCCGTTCTCTGTTGTTTGAAAATATCCCCTTTCAAATTTATTCCCCTGGTGAGAATAACAGCAGTCACAAGACTGTGCTCACTTGGTGAAGTCCCTCACAGTCTTCACCTGTGTTGTTGTTCTATGCAGAAAACATATTTTTATGGGAAAAAATGTGCTCCCTGCACAGGAAACAAATGTATTTTGTGTAAGAAACATATTTGCTCTGCAGAAAAGCCATGTGTATCTTTGAGCAAGATGTTTCCCTGAAAGATTTCCCAAAATGCAAATAGTGCTTGCAAGACTTTAAAAAAAATCTTTGTTTTTCTGTGCAGTGGGAAGAATAGTGAGGGAATTATTTGTTGCCACTTGCAAGCATGAGGGACATGAAGATTTACATTGCTAGTCTTCAGTTAAGAACAGGGTACCACCTTTCCTTCATAGAGAACATGATGTGCAAAAGGACTGGTCCAGTACATTTGGCTTCCTGGGAATATAGACGAGTGTAAAGGTGAACCTTCTCTGAGCACAGAAGTAGCTGCCCAGAGATGTCAGTGCTGATGGGGGCTCTGTGTCCTTTAGCAAACAGAACTATCAGCGACAGATCAATAAATCTCAGGGTACAGCTTATACTCCAAGCATGTCTCTTGCACTGGATCAAATTACATTTTGACACATTCTTGAAAAACCAGACAAAGAACTGAACAAAGGAAACCATTTCCAAAGAGATTAACAATGGTGGTAGATGGTTTCCATGTCAGTAGGGTAGTGAATCCATACTGAGGTTTAGACTGAACTTTAAAAGAGCTCTTGAAGATACTGAGGCGGGTAACAAACCGCCACTTACGACGCGCTCTGTGCATGCTAGGGTTAGGAAGGGGGGGTGGTAGGGTTAGGAAGAGTCGTCCCTTCCTAACTGGCCCCGGCCCCAACACGTGCGGAGCGCGTCGTAAATGGTGGCGCCCATCCACATGGGCGCCGCCATTTTGACATCTTGGACGCATAGTGTCCAGATGTGTCACGGCGGAAGTGACACCGCGAGGGCGTGCTTCACCCCTTGCGGCACCACTTCCGTGTTTTGAAAAGGAGCGCCATTTCAGCGCTCCTTTTTCGCTGCGCCGGGAAGCCTCGCAGTCTAGCCGCTGGGGCTTCCCTCCGCAGCGAATGGCGGCGGCAGGAAAACGGCCGCTTGAGGGTGGTCTGTAACCCGCCTGAGTCTGTTTTGGGGATAGGGTTCAACATCCTAGATAATGCCTTTAAAATTCATTCTAAAATTCAGAGTATATAGACCACTTCACTGATAAGGAAGACACCAGACACCTCTGAATGGTAGTCTGTATGGTAGCCTCCACTGTATAGCAGTCAGATACCTGTGGTATACAACAGACTAATAAATTTATTGTTGCATAAATCCTGATGGACTATAGCCCTGCTCATCAGATACATCCAGTCAAATAGATCAGAGCTCATCATATAACAAATTAATCTTTAATCTGCCTCAGGACTCTATGCTAGAAAAAAAGAAAGAAATCTCAGTTATGTTTTGCTGGAATGAGGAGAAGCTGAAATAAGTAGTTACTTGCCATCAATTCCATTTCCTCAATAATGAACACATAACTAAGGACTTTATCAGACTGGCAAAAAAGGCGGGGGCATAGTGATATGCTGCTGTCAATAGCAATAATTGCAATAATGCTAAGATTTTCACATGACATTGAGCGATGTCATGGGTATAGCATGATTATCCCATGAATAAAGAAGCATTCTAGAGCTGCTTTTTATCCATAGAAAAATCCCATGAATAAAAAGTGGTGCTAGAATGCCTCTTTATTCATGGCATAACCATGTGATAGCTGCGACAGCCCACAATGTCGTGTGAAAATCTTAGCATTTTTGTGCAATATGGACGGGCACATATTGCTGTGTGCACTTCTTTTTTGCCCGTCTGATAAAGTCCTAAGTTGTACTGTGACTGTAACCCAAAGGAGAATTTCACAATTCCTTTAGTATAGCAGTAACCTTTTAGCTGTGTTTATTGTTATGGGAGCTTGGCCTCACTAATGGTGCAGGAGGAATTTGAAAACCGCTTTGTGTTGTACATTGTGCTGCTGTTCTGTTGTGGATGTTGGATTGACACCATTGGCAAATATGAGTAGGCCAATCTGCAGGAGCTCCTATCCACAATGCACAATAGCTTCCCAATAAGGTGGGCTCACTGTATCATAGGCCAGTGTGCTATTGCATTCAAATGCTTTTTGAAAAGGAAATAAGAACTAATTGTGAGAAATAGGAAAGCAAGGAAGTACTGTTAACTTCAGTGATCAGTTTTTCAGTGATCAGTTTGAATAATACCTGAACTGAATTTCTTTTAAATGATAAACTTTAGAACTGGAGATGGGGTGAGCAAGAAAAGAAAAGGGGGACATGATCAGTAACAATGAGGAAAGCAGTGGCCTCCACACCAACCTGTATCCTCGTGTGTCTAAAGGCTGTCCAAAGTAGTTCCACCATTTTCATTAAAACTGCTCTGTTTTTACAGTGTTGGGTCAGAATCCTATTGCTGATGTGCACAGGTGCAACAGTCTGTTATACCAGCTTTAAGCACTTTCCCAAATAGTGTGTAGTGATGGCAGCAAAAGCCAAAGCTGTCAGGAGAGAAAGCTTTCCTGTCAGCTCTCCAGCATGGCATCTCTCTCTTCTGCCTTGTCCTGATTTGTCACAGCAACTACGGTCCCTTTATATCTGCAAGACCCTGCCATCTACACTTTCTGTTCCTGATCTGAGTCTCCTCCTTTCATCTGCAATATGAGGATAAAAATATTGAATTTCTTTCCCATTCTTCAGTAACAATTAATAATCCATCATGCAACAGGGCTTTCTTTGAGCACATGAAATTTACCATATTCATACTAATACTGAAACATGTTCCAGATTAAAAATTTCAGTGGCTGATATTCTTGTTGCACTGTCGTAAGGAGTGGGGGGAACACCTTTATTTGCATCCTTGTCTGAAGCCCTTTAGCAAAGACTAGGGTCTTTTGTGTAACAGAGACAGCTCTTAGCTCCACAGGGAGGTTTACAAGCTGCAAAGCCTGAGTGATTAGGAGATCTTAGAGCATTGGCCATCTGTTAACAAAACCCACTGTTTCTCCCAGTCTGTTCAAGATCATGGTATTACGATGGGTGGGGTGGGGAGGAAAAGATAGAAACAGTAATCAAAGGGAACAATGATTATATTGAAGATGGGCTCTGCAAATTTGTAATTCTATTGACCTTTATCTTGGGGCCTGTGGGAATTCCTCCATTCTCCAGCCAATGTGCTGAGTTCAGTTTGCCTTGCCCATCCCAGCTAGCCTTTGACAGCTGACAAGAGAAGCCATTCGATTACACAGCTCATCTTCTCCTCCCAGTCAAACTCTTGTAGATTTCTGTGAGGGCAAGGCTTACACTGACAGCTCATGATGGGATGCTGGTGTTATCACGTATAATAAAGTGGCGATGAAACTTTCCATTCTGCCAAAGTCTTTGTCTTGTAAGCAAGCTTATTGGCTCAACCATCTCCAACTGCTGGGAGAGATAGGCTAATGCGAGGAAACCAGCAGATGAAAACAGGCTCTGATATTTGGTTTCTTGAACAGCTTCACCCACCACCCAGGCTAATGTGTAAAGCTGATTAACAAAGTAGATATTATACATTAGAAGTAGGCTGTATGTCCTTGGTTTTTACTCCATTCTTCTGTCTTATTGGATCAGTGAAATATGAAGCGTGCTTCTTGGATAAAACATCCAATGAATTTTGAGGATACAAATCACACAATTGGGAAAGGCTCTCATAGTGCACTGGGAGAGCCAAGTGTCTCTAACGCAGGCAGAAATCCACCTACTTTAACTTTGACCTGTATTAATAACACAACTGCTTTCAGACTAGGAATGGGAACTGTGTGGCTCTCTAGATGTTGTTGAACTATTGCTCCCATCATTCCTCATCATTGTCTGAGTGGCTAAGGCTGGTGGGAACCATGGTGCACTACAGACCGTCCTTAAAGGATGGTCTGGCGGCGGTGCCGTTTGTGCCGCCGGCAAGCCGCAGCAGATATACTGTGCGGCTTGGCAGTGGCAAGAAAAAGAAGCAGCAAAAAGCAGCTTCTTTTTGTGGTGCGCCAGTGATGCCGCAGTGCGCCATCACCTGGGTGCTGCTAGTCATCCGTTACGTCAAAATGGCGGCGCCCCTGTGAACAGGGCACCACCATTTTGTACATACTCCGTACATACTAGGGGTGTGGGTGTCTAAAAGAGATGCCCCCAGGCAACCCTAGTACGTACGGAGTACGTACTTGGGTGCCTGTCTGTAGCGCGCCCATATTTCAGAAAGGTCTGGAGGACCCAAAAAATCACACCCAACTTAGATCAAGGAGCATCCCTGTTTGATATCTGTGTTTATGACACAAGGACTTACTGAGAAGCAGTCTAACAAAATCAGTGGAACCATCCCAAATAAATGCTCTGCAGATTGCCATCCATATAAGCCTCATTGGTCTTAGGTCAATGCTGGGCATACCTTGCCCTTCAGATGTTATTGAGCTACAATTTGGGTTACAATGTACAACACAAGCCAGCATAGCTAATGGTGAAAAATAAGGTGCGTTGAAGTGCTTGTTGTCCACAAATCACTCTTAGTCTATCCCACAGGTGTTCTGGGTAGATACATACCATCATCTCCTCCATCATCACCAGTGAAAAGTGCCAGCCTATGGGCGGAGTCATGGCATAGTGTCCACACACTCGACACTGTGACCCTGCCACTAGGTGTGCAGTGCAGAAGGAGCGTCATCATGGCATGCCTCAGATCACTTGTAATAGTAAAAAGGGGTAAAAAATTGCAACAATGAATGTTCTGAATTTGCACAGTCAGAATGCATATAAGACCAGTTTGCATAATCAAATTAATGTCCATAATGTGCAAATTAGATGTCCAAATCTGATTTTTGTTAGTTGACTGGTTTGGCTCAAAAAGTGCCTCAGTTTTTGTTTTCTTTTACATTGTAATAATATATCCATCTTCGGAAATAAATATTCATTAAGTGTCCATCTAAACTGGATGAACCACAGACAACCTACATAGAAACTGGATGGAATAATCCCTTGAGTTGTACTGCAAATATCTCAACACATCTAAAATCAAAATGCTCTGTGCAAAATGGACCCTTGGTATCCACTGGAGTTTGGTTCCAAGGCCACTGTGGATACCAAAATACATGGATACTCAAGTCCTGTTAAACACAATGGCAAAGTAAAATTATCCATTAAATCATTTTCTGAAACTTTTACCAATGTTAGGATCCCTGACACCATTTCAATCATCCATGCAAATCAAATTTTGTAAATCGTGTTTTTATGTCTTTTCAGGTTTGATGTCTTTCTTAGACAATTGTCTGAAACTATGGCCCTAAGTTTGTTAGTTCAGAGCTGAATTTAGAGCCATGTCTAAATAGATCAAGAGTTTCTATTTTGGGATTTCCCAGAAATGTCAATTTTCATTGTTTTAGAAAAGCTAGAGAGAAAGAGTTACTTTTAAGATAGCTGGAAGTCATTAGGGAGAGGCTTGCTTCTCATGAAGTACGATATGCTCACCTTTATTTGGTTCCACTCTCCTCTCTGATCAAACAAGTTTTGCAGATTCCTGAAGGAATACAAAATTGGCTAAACCTGTTTATCAAGAGAAATGCCCCTTTCAAGCCATGGTTGTTGGGTACCTGACCAAACTTCCTTATAGTGAATGGGCTGGGTGGTATTTTCTTTTAATGAGAGAAAAGTGACAGATGGGTAACTGTTAGCACTGTCATATGATTCAAGGAAATGACTATACTTGCAAATGGATTCTCACTTGTGGTGAGAATATGCATGAAAGCTTGATATCAGTGTCAAGAGCCAGGAGAAATGCATAATGCACATTAAATCTTCTGAATTTTAACAACCAGTGCACACATAATAGGGTGGTTGCATCTCCTATTTTACAGATGGCAGAGTCCTCTGTTTGAAGGGTGCTTGGAGCAGAGCCCTCTGTTTAAAAGCTTCTGTTTAAAGAAATACCTAGATTATTGGCAGTGAACCCACAAAGGGGTGAGCAGGTGCCTTGAAATTGTCCATCAACAGTTAATACTTTGGGGAACTCACTTGGTTATGGTTCTCCTGCCTGACTCCATGGTAAGTTATATTTGTTCACTATTTCTAATTTTGTAGCATTAAACATAAGACAATACATGTAAATATTATTCAGATACATATCCTAGTCTTTTTTGATCATGCACTCCCCCTCTTTTTTGGCAATGCATATCTGTTTACTCTGCATAGACATGGACAGTATCTAAAATTCACATTAATGCACTTCCAGAATGGTCTTCTCACAATCCAGGTTATTGGGTTTTGCTGCTTGTTTTTGCCTCCATTTCCACTCAACAAGAACATTGTTTGGACATTTGAAAAAACAAAAACAAACCCAAAATGAAAGTAACAAGTGCTGCAACACCTGAGACATCTGGAAGAGCCCAATATTATGTTTAGCAAGGCTTGTCAGAAAGTTTGCATAGACAATTCCAGAGAATTAATTCTGTGACTCCTTATAGAAGTGTGCACCATCAGACATTCATATGGGGGAGGCCAACTGGTTTTGCTTATCCTCAAGAAATTTCCCTGCCTCTCGGATTTTGTATGTGATATCTGAGAGACATTAGCCTCCTGTTTGCTTTACAAGATTTTAGAGAAATGGTAGTAAAACATCTGGCAGTGGTTGCTTAGATGACAAGCTGCTTCCAAACAAAATGGCAGGCAGATAGGGCTGCTGGAGTTGTTGTGGTCACAGAAAAGGGGGAGAGGCATGCAAGATGGCCTAAGGAGTGTAAGGCTTAAAAGGAAAGACATGGAGCCAAAAAACCCCAGCAGGGGCTTGGAGAAGAGAAGATAGAAGGTAAGTGGCCCTGCAGGTGCAAGAGCCCTGGGCAATGGAAGCTGGTGGCATTAAAGTCAGTTGCAGGTGTGTATATGAATCTGCTCTTGGTTTCAGGCTATACTTTGAAGGAGCTATCCAAGGTGCTAAACCTATTTGGGGATAGCCTTCAGCATGACGGACAATTCCTTTAAAATATGGAGCAGAATCACTGCTCTGTTGACTGCAGAACTATTAGCTGCCACTTGACTTGAGGGAAGGGAAAAGGGCAAGAGGGAAGAGGAGAGGGAGAAGAAGCAAGTGCAGTGCATACTATCAGGAGCTGCAGAGAGAAATTCACGTTGTTGTTGTTAACTGCCCTCAAGTCGACCTCGACTCATGGCAACTCTGTGGATGAGACATTTCCAAGACTCATTGTCTTCTACTGCTCTGCTTAAGTTATGCAGACTCAGGCCTGTGACCTCTCTAACTAAGTCTAGCCATCTGGCCTGTGGTCTTCCTCTCTTTCTACTACCCTTGACATTTCTCAGCAATATTGTCTTTTCTAATGGCTTGTGCCTTCTCATGATGTGGCCAAAATACAACAGTCTCAGCTTAATCATCTTGCTTTCCAGGGAGATTTCAGGCTTGATCCAGGACACATGTGTTTGTCTTTTTGGCTATCCACGGTATCCTCAGCACTCTTCTCTACTACCACATCTTTAAAAAAATATTTTCTTTCTATCTGCTTTCTTCACTGTCCAGTACTCACATCCATACATACAGATGGGGAATACAATGGCTTGGGCAATTCTTACTTTAGTGTCCAGGCGTATATCTTTACATTTTAGGATCTTTTCTAGCTCTTTCACGGCTGCTTTTCCTATTCCTATTTTTCTCCTTATCTCTTGACTGCAGTCTCCAGGCATAGGCCTGTTCAGCACACCTCTCCCCCTTCACTCCTTCCATCTTCTGTCCAACTCTGATCCTGAGATCATACTTCACTTCTGCTTCCCGTCTTCCCGTCTTCTGATTTCCCAGGGGCCTCAACTGGGCCCTGCCAGCTTCCCATGTATTTGCCAATACTGATTTCTTTTGAAACTTGCTAATACACTAGTGCTACATTTCTAGGAGGAGTCAATTTTGGCTTCTCACTGTCATGGCTCATTTTTATTGTAGAGGAAGTATGAATATACCAAGTTAAGACAAATGATGATCATAGGGCTGATGTCCCCATGCAGAATACAGATAACATCAGCTGTATCAGAGATGGGGAATGTCCAGAAGTTACTGGACTGCAGCTCCCATCAAGCATAGCTCAGAGCTTGAAAAATTATTTTTAAAAGTCATTTGTTATGTAACATGTTAAAAAGCTCAACTCATGTAACTTACTGGCATCGAGTTCTACAGTAACTTCTTGTGTTACTTGTTTCTTTCTTGTTTTTAGTACATGTTTTGAGAAAATCTGTCTTACATTGCCCAAGAAAGCATTTTAACACCATGTTCCCAAAGAGAAAAGGTAATGACTAAACATTACTTCTGACCTAAACTCCTTAAAGGCACCAGATCGCATCTGATCTTGGAAGCTAAGCAGGATCAGGCCTGGTTAGTACTTGGATGGGAGACTGCCAATGAATAACAGGTGCTATGGGCTATATTTCAGAGGGAGGAACAGGCAAAGCCACTTCTGAGTATTCCTTGCCTAAGGTTGCATTTCCACTGAAGTATTACAATAATGCAATTTGACTGGTTTTACTGTCATGGGTCAAAGCTACAGAATTCTAGGATATGTAGTTTTGTGAGATATTGTCCTTCTCTGTCAGGGAGCCCTGGAGCCACAACAGACTTCAAATCCCAGGGTTCTGTAGGATGGACCCATGACAGTTAAAGCAGTGTCAAACTGCATTAATTCTACAGTGCAGATGCAGTCAATGAAAAACCTATAAAATTCATTGGGTCATCTTAAGTCAACAGCCACCTTGAAGACACATACACTGACAAACACACATGCACACAAACATTACTTGTCACATAGAAACAGTAAAGACATTATAAGCTTTTACTTGGGCAGGAGAAGGACCATCATTATGCTTTCTTCATGTCAAGATGTTACATGCTACAGATGATAAAACCTACACTGCATTAATTTTGAGTTCTGGCACAGACAATAGTGAGGAATAATGTGATGTTCAGTTACACAGCATGTGGAAGGACACAGATTTCCTAACTCTGAATTATCTTCTTCAGTGATATCTGCTTGTTGGGTGCTCTTATTTTTCTAGCTTGAATCATTTGTACCCGCAAATGCCTTTTATGTTGCTAGAACATGTTGTTGTTGTTGTTGTTGTTGTTGTTGTTGTTGTTGTTAACTGCCTTTGACTTGGCTTTGACTCATGGAGACCCTGTGGATGAGACATCTTCAAGAACCTCTGCCCTCCACTGTTCTGCTTAGTTCTTGCAAATTCAGACCCATGACTTTGCTGATTGAATCTATCCATGTGGAATGGATTCTTCCTCTTTTCCTACTTCCCTCTACCTTTCCTAGCATTCTTGTCTTTTCTTCTGAGTCCTGCCTTCTCATGATGTGGCCAAAGTACGACAACCTCAATTTGATCATCTTGGCTTCCAGGGAGATTTCAGGCATGATCACCTCAAGGACCCATTTGTTTGACCTTTTTGCTGTCCATGGTATCCTCAGCACAATTCTCCAGCATCACATCTCAAGTGAGTTGATTTTCTTCTTAGCTACTTTTTTCACTGTCCAGGTCCCACATCCGTACATGGTGATGGGGAATACAATGATCTGTAAAATTCTAACTTTGGTGTTCTGTTGTATGCCTTTACTTTTTAGGATCTTGTCTAGTTCTTTCATAGCTGCCCTTCTCATTCCTAATCTCCTTCTTATTTCTTGACTGCAGTCACCACTCTGACCAATGTTTGATCCTAGGTATGTGAATTCTTTAACTATTTTAATTTCACCATTGTTTAGGTTGAATGTATGTAGAGTTTAGGGTCACATACATAGGTTTTCCTCCATTTTATTTTCATTACAGCTGCATGGAATAAGTTAGTGTGAGAGTTACTTCTGTAATTTTACTCTGTGATCTTCATAACTGAGCTGAGATTTGAACTCGGGTCCCTGTGGCCCACTTCCAGACACTCTCCCACTATATACTATGCTGGGTCTTCTAATTCTGCTGTGGCTTTGCAGAAGTATCTTGGAAAGGATAAAATAGATTTGCTTCATCTGACTACAAGGAAAAGCCTACCCTCCAAAACAAGCTCGTGAAGTGTTTTGACCTTAATCACAACACTCTGAAACAGGATAATAAAGCTTCCTGGATGAGCTGCAGAGATAAATCCATCAACCTTCTTCAGCTACTTGGATAGCTCAGTGATGAGCCCCCAAGTGAAAGCGTATGAACAAATTAATCATTCTGTATTCAGGGATGCAAGGTCTAGATAAGGAGCAGTAAACAAGGCTCTGGAGGATGCTCTGAATCATTCAAATTCATCATGCCTGCTCCACTACAACTCAAGCCACTCTGCAAGGAAGGGCTAGTGCTAAATCCATCTGGTTAAAAATCACCCTTTTACTGGGAGCCACAAGACACTCCAGTGTTCCTCACTTCTGCAGATTTTTTCTCCACCACCCCTTCACTGCCCCCCTTGAGATTCACCTTTAGCCGCTTCTCATGCCCTACACAGGTAGTTATATATTTCAAATTTATTATACATAACAATATCTTTTGGACAGGAGAGCCACTGTAGCATAGTGGTTTGAGTGTTGGACTAGGGCTCCTGCCATGCTGAAGAAATGAAGCAGTTTGTCACCACTTTAACTTCCATGGCTCAAATGTATGGAATTCTGGGATTTGTAGTTTGGTGGGGACAGTCTTTGACATGGAAGACTAAATATCTCACAAAACTACTAAACCTTGAATTCTATATCATTGAGTCATGGTAGTTAATGTGATGCCAGACTGCTTTATTTGTGCAGTGTGGCAACAACCTAACACTCTGGAGATCAGGGTTCAAATCCCTGCTCAGCCACAGAAGCCCACTGGGTGGCCCTAGGCAAGTCACACACTTGGCCTCAGAAGAAAGCTAGGGCAACCCCCTCTTAGCAAATCTTGCCAAGCAAATCCTGTGATAGGCTCACCTTAGGGTTGCCATAAGTCAGAAACAATGTGAAGGCACACAATAAAATTCACTGGACAGTATGCAAAAAAACCCAAGAACTTTAGCAGGTCCTGACCAGCTTAAATTGCCATAAAATCACATTGAAAATGATAACTGAAAACAACATTCAAAAAGCATGAACAGCAAGAAGAGCTAGTAAGCATGAGTGCATGTCCATCCAAAGGGAGGGGGAATGTGTGCTCCTTCAGATCATGTTAGATGCCAGTTCGCATAAGCCAACAATGGTGAAAGCCAACAAAACCAATGGTCAAGGAAGGCAAGAGATGCAGACGAGCAACACTTGAGGCAACAATGGCTGGTGGTTTCTGTGTAAGTGGGGCACTGAAATTGAAAAAAAGTGATCCAACATGCTGAATTCCCAATAGTCTTAGCACCTTGGATAGCACCTTTGATGTTCAGACAAAAAAATCCATAGATGATTTGCTGCCTGCTGATGTTTAAACTAGTCTTCTGGAGGGCTACCATTGCCCTCCTCTGGCTGAAAGGAACACCAAGGGGAAGGCAGATTTGGGAATTGTCATTTGTTGTGGCACCAGAGCTCTCTGACAGAGAAGGCTAAATATCTCACAAAACTACAGTTCTGTTTTATTGAATCATTTCCTGTATTGCTACGTATTTTATATGTATTATCCTACTAGAGAGGCAGGCTAGCTCCAACAGGCCTCCTTGGAAGAAGATTAACTAACAATCCATTAAGAAACCAAGCCCTCCCTCCAGTCCATCTCCCCTGATCCAGGCCTTGGAGGTAGAGAAGAACTGCTGGCACTCATCCCCTTCCCCACCACCACTCCCTTCTCCTTTTGTGTCGTTTCTTTTTAGATTGTAAGCCTGAGGGCAGGGAACCGTCCAATTGTATGTACAGCGCTGTGTAAATTTACAGCGCTTTATAAATAAAGGTTAATAGTAGAATTCCATAGCACTGAGCCATGACAGTTACAGTGGTGTCAACATGGATTATATCTGCAGTGCAGATGCAGCAAGAGAGAGAGAACAAAATATCCTTGTGTGAAGCCCTCCTCTGTTACTCTCCTTACTGTAAAATGTAGATTTAAATGAGTCACAACACCACACTGTTTTGCGTTTTACCACTGCCATTTTAAACAGCAATAGCTGTGACAAGAATGAGAGCCAGTGTGGCATAGCAGTTTGAGTGATGGACTGTGACACTGGAGACAAGGGTTTGATTCCCAGCTTAGCTAGGAAACCTAATAGGTGATCTTGGGCAAATCACATGCTCTCAGCCTCAAGGGAAGGCAATGGCAAACCTCCGCTGAACAAATCCTGCCAAGAAAACCCTGTGATAGGTTCCACGTTAGGGTTCCTATAAATTGGAAATGACTTGAAGGCACACAACAACAACCAAGGCAAGGATGCAGGTGATGTGATACCATTTTGGCACAGGGAGCAGATTAAGGTGGATGAGGCTTTGTGCAGCTATTCTGTCTTTCCCGTCTTCGCAAATTTTCTGTTGTAAAACAAAATATGGAGAAAGTGGTGGGAAAATACAAGAGGGTTACAAATGAGAGGCAATGTCATCCTAGCTCCCACATAAAATTCCCACATTCATTTGGGGGCTCCTGCTCATTGGAATGCTCTCCCTGAAAAGATCCGGCTGTGTTCCACGCTGGAAGCCTTCAAGAAGGCTTTGAAAATGCATCTTTTTCAGATAGCATATCCCCCCCCCCCCCGATTCTCTTTAGAGATAAAATACCCTAATCAAGATCCAGATATCCAACCACAACCGATAGTTTTTAAATTGATTCGTATATGCTACGAGATTTTTATTGAATTGTGTAATATTGTTGATGTAACTGTTTGATATACTGTATTGCTTGATTATTGTACAACTTTGTATTGTACTGTATTGTATTGTGACATATGTCACATAATTGGTATAATGTGAACCACTTTGATCAGACAGAAAAGCGGTATACAAATAAAATTTTTATTATTATTTATTCAATGAAGGACAACAGAGGCATCTGGAAGCGCTGTATATCATCCTCAATCTTATTTCAAAAGAGGGAAGCAGAGAATAGAGATGGAAGGGGATTTCGTTAGGCCTGACAATGTCAACGAAATTTTCTTACACCTTCTGCAATCGGTTGTGAGAAAAAGCACACCTTGACTGAAGCATTCAAAGTATTTTTATTGTGTTTAGCCATAGGCCATTGCAAAAAAAGGTCAGACTTACAGTGGGGAGTCTGTGAGGGAAAACACAGATCAAAATACAAGGAGGAAAGATAAATACACATTCTCAGAAAACAACCAGGATCTAAAACACACCTCAAAACTTGTTATCAATAAAATTACTCATAAACTTGGACATGGGAATGGCATATCCACTGGCATAAACCAAAGCTGTAAAACACACATTAAATACACATTACTTCTTCTGTTTTAAAATGTGCACATTTAACACTTACTGAAATTGGTCAAGAAATTAGCTCTTTCAGATCTCAGAGTCTCCCTTACAGTATACTGCCATCACAGTTTTGTGAATTTTAAAATGTGAGTGGCTGGAATCTGCATCACTGAAAATAAAACACACAGAATTTCATTTACCCAATAGGTAAATGTTCTGTAAATTAGTTAAAATGTGGAAATAAATGCACATGCCAGTAAAAAGAAAAAGTGCTTTAAAATGTGTGTACATTTCAGTGGAAGAAGAAAACACAAAAGGCATTTAACTCCATATAAAACAAAGGTGGTTAGAAAATGCAGGTGAGACATGGAGAAAGTCTACCAGATCCAAACTGAGAGAATTTCACATCCAGATAGAGAAGAAGGGCTTTCCACCTGATATTCTGTGAATTCAGTGTATATGCACATCATACTTACACATAATGCTTTTCTGGGCATTGGCCAATTGCTGTGAACTATTTATGCATAAAAGAGGAAATGTGTGCTTAAACTACTCACAGAGACTGATAATTTACCATTGATCCTTTAAATTGCAGCCTTACTGTCAAAGCAGAGGAATCATTTCTAGGAAAACAAACAGTTCAAATTGGCTTTAAGGTTTCCTTTATGTTTCTTTCCTTCATTGAAATTCTCACAATGTGAGAGACAACAAAACTACTCATCGCCTGTTGCTATTATGCAACGATATTCAGTTTTAGCTAATGGTCCAGACTTCAGTTTCTCCTCTTGGTAACTATTGGCTTCCTCATTTACTTGAGAAATTAATGGTAGCCCTGCAAATTAGTTTGGTAAAAATACAATATTTCACACTCCTTGAAGATTGTCAGTGAGGGAAACTGAAATGAAGAAAATAAAAAAGGCTAGAGGTTTTAGATCTACAGTTTTCACCTTAACAAAATTTTTATACACACTCTTACATCTCCACTTCTCCATTTAAAGATACTACTGTTTCCCAATTTTGTCGTAAGTAGTCTAAGAATAAATTACACTCTTCTAAATATTTGTCACTTATCTCGTATTCCAACTTCTTGCCAGTTTATCCAGTTCTAAAAGGTCACAGAGTTTGAAATCCAGGTTTCTATAGTCGGGATATCCTCATTCTTCCAATATTGTGCATAAACTATCTTCGCAACAGATAACATGTAAAAAATAATTTTACCAAAAAAATTTCCCAGTTTTTCATCTAGCATATTTAACAAAAATATTTCGGGTTTAAAATAGACATTTCCCTTTATAATTTTCTGTATCATATTTGTCTTTACAATTTCCTCTTCCATAAAAATCTCCAATAAACATTTATATAATCTAGATAGTGGACACTCCTTATTTGATAATAGTTCAATCTCTAGTTTTGTTTCACCATTTCCTATCCCTGTTGTTTTCTTATCCATAACATAATATCTCAGGGGGATGGGGGCAATTTAGCCATATTCATAGCCCTCTCTGGACCATTAGTGGGACAAAAAAGGTCATTTTTATAACAGTAAGTGATCCATAGAGAGCCAGCATGGTGTAGGGGTTTCAGTGTTAGACTAAGACTCTGGAGATCAGGATTTGATTCCCCACTTGAGCATAAAAAATCACTGGGTGATCTTGGGCAAGTTACACTTTCTCAGCTTCAAAGGATGGCAATGGCAAATCTCCTCTGAAGAAACTTTTAAAGAAAACCCTATGATAGCATTGCCTTGGGGTTGCCATAAATCAGAAACAACATGATAGCACACAACAGCAACAACAAACTGCTTCTATCCTCCAAGGTGGAAGTTTACATAGAGAAGCCCGGATAGGATGACAAGAGGGAAAAGGTTCAAGCTAAGGTTCCTCAGGATTTTAAGGGATATCATTGGGTGCAAGTGATGGCTGCAGAGACATATTCCACCAGCTGCAGTTCAGTCCTGTGATCCTTACTGGAAGACCCTGAATGGAAAAATTCATTGAGAACTATGGCCCGTTACAGACCGCCCAAAAGGAGAGGTCTTGGGCCACTGCCGGTTGCAGTGCGGAGGAGCTGCAGCAGCCAAACCACGCAACTCCTCCGTGCTGCAAAAAAGGAGCACGAAAATCGTGCTCCTTCCGGCAACCTGGAAGAGACATCGCAAGTGCCAAAGTGGGCACTCGCGATGTCTCTTCTGGGTTGGGACGTGCGGACGCAGAGCATCCGCTATGTCAAGATGGCGGTGCCCATCTGTATAGGGCGCCGCCATTTTGACGTATCGATTACGCGTGAGGGGCAAGGCGCGTCCGGAAGCACCGCCCCTTGCACGTAATCACAGCACGATGACAGCGCCTCTTGCACCCGAGATACCCATAATCCATCAGCCAGTGTGGCCACTAATGGGAACTATAATCCAGTGCATCTGAAAGGTGTCAAGTTGCAGGAGGTTACGTTGTTGTTGCTGTTGTTGTTGTGTGCTTTCAAGTTGTTTTTGACTTCCCAAAGGGACAGCCAGTGTGGTGTAGTGGTTTGAGTGTTGCACTACAACTCTGGAGACCAGGGTTCAATTCCTAAATCAGCCATGAACCCCCTGGGTGGCCTTGAATAAGTCACACCCTCTCAGTCTCAGGGAAAGGTAATGACAAGCCTCCTTTGAATCAATCTTGTCAAGAAAACCCCATGATAAGTTGGAAATGACTTGAAGGCATACAACATCATCAACAACAAAGGCCATAGGAGTTTTCTTGACAAGTTTTATTAAGAGGAGTTTTGCTGCTACCTTCCTATGAGGCTGAGACAGCGTGACTTGCCCAAGGTCAGTGGGCTACCATGACTGAGTGGGGATTTGAACCCTGGTCTCCAAAATCCTGGCCCAATGCTCAAACTACTACTGCACACTGACTCTCACCGTTACTTTATTGATTTGTAAATCGAGTTAAACACAGCCATGTTCACTATTGTGCTCATTCTGCAGGAAGAGAACAAAAGCCTGAGGCTTTTGTTTTCTTTGTGAAGAAAACAGAAAACTCATCTGAATAACCCTTAATGGCAGCCTGCAATAACTAACCCTTTCCCTAATAGTTGAATAGACGTTCATTATCTTCTTTGAAGTCTTCTTGCCACACAGCTGTCAGAACATAAAAGAAGGCAAAGAGCCTGTCCTCTTTAATAAAACTGCTGTGTTTCAGTTATTAAATGGAATTTTAGCCAACAAACTAAGGAAAATATTCTGAAATCTCCTGCTGATAAATAATTGTTCCTGCTGTGACTACCGATTTGCTCAAGGGGGCAAAACAAAATTTAATTGGTTTAAGGTCAGCAGAATCACCAGTTTCCTGAGGGTTCAGAGTCAAAGGACATTGCTTGGAAAGGTAATCAGGAGCAACTGGAGGCCTAAGGGGAGGAAGATGTTGCTTCATTTGCTGTCCACCAAGTCATGGGTACAGTGTTCTTTGAGTCAATATTTGACAATTGAAGAAATGTTTGTTGTAAATATGGCACGTCCCCTTAAATCTACAAGCTTTCAATATGTGAGGTGGCCAGGTGTAGCGGGAGGGTGAGGGCATGGCCCCTCCAAATAAGAATTCTACCCTCCATTAAATGTTTTCTTAGTTCCCCAAAATTTTAGCATTGCAGTATCTTAAAACATCAAACTTCAAACTACACAAATTCAACCTAGGCAATGAGGAAACTGAAATAGTTTTTTTCTGTTGGTTTTTTGGGCTATGTTGCCATAATTAGGAATAAACTCTTCTAGAACATGACCACATATCCCAAGAAAACCCACAAAAAATTATGGATGCCGGCCATGAAAGTCTTCGACTTCACATTGAAACTGAAATAGTTAAAGAGATTCCCTATCTTGGATCAAACATCAATCACAATGGGGACTGCAGTCAGTAAATCAGAAGAAGACTAGGAATGGGAAAGGAAACTATGAAGGAACTAGACAAGATCATGAAGAGCAAAGATATACAATTGAATGCTAAAGTGAGAAGCATCGAAACCACTGTATTCCCCATCGCTATAGAATCATAGAATCATAGAGTTGGAAGAGACCACACGGGCCATCCAGTCCAACCCCTTTCTGCCATGCAGGAAATCCAATCAAAGCATCCCCAAAAGATGGCCATCTAGCCTCTGCTTAAAGACCTCCAAGGAAGGAGACTCCACTACACTCCGAGGGAGTGTGTTCCACTGTCGAACAGCCCTTACTGTCAGGAAGTTCTTCCTAATGTTGAGCTGGAATCTCTTTTCCTGGAGCATGCATCCATTGTTCTGGGTCCTGTTCTCTGGAGCAGCAGAAAACAAGCTTGCTCCCTCCTCAATATGACATCCTTTCAAATATTTAAACAGGGCTATCATATCACCTCTTAACCTTCTCTTCTCCAGGCTAAACATCCCCAGCTCCCTGAGTCGTTCCTCATAGGGCAAGGTTTCCAGACCTTTCACCATTTTAGTCGCCCTCCTCTGGACACGCTCCAGTTTCTCAATGTCCTTTTTGAATTGTGGTGCCCAGAACTGGACACAGTATTCCAGGTGGGGCCTGACCAGAGCAGAATACAGTGGCACTATTACGTCTCTTGATCTAGACACTATACTTTTATTGATGCAGCCTAAAATTGCATTGGCCTTGTTAGCTGCCGCATCGCACTGTTGACTTAGGTTCAACTTGTGGTCTACTTGGACTCCTAGGTCCCTTTCACATGTAGTTTCATTCAGCCAGGTGTCCCCCATCCTATATCTGTGCATTTCATTTTTCTGCCCTAAATGCAGTACCCTACATTTCTCTGTGTTGAATTTCATTTTGTTAGCTTTGTCCCAGCTTTCTAGTCTATTCAGATCATTTTGAATGTTGATCCTGTCCTCTGGAGTATTAGCTATTCCTCCTAATTTGGTGTCATCTACAAATTTGATAAGTATGCTCCCAATTCTGTCATCCAGGTCATTGATAAAGATGTTGAATAACACTGGGTCCAGGACAGAGCCCTGTGGGACCCCACTGGTCACTTCTCTCCAGGATGAAAAGGAGCCATTGTTGAGCACCCTTTGGCTTCGGCCGGTCAACCAATTACAGATCCATGTAACAGTTACTTTGTCTAGCCCACATTTTACAAGCTTGTTTGCAAGAATGTAATGGGAAACCTTGTCAAAGGCCTTACTGAAATCAAGATATACTATATCCACAGCATTCCCTTCATCTACCAAGCTGGTAATTTTATCAAAGAAAGAGATCAGATTTGTCTGGCATGACTTGTTTCTCTGAAACCCATGTTGACTTTTTGTGATTATGGCATTGCCTTCTAGATGTTCACAGACTCTCTGTTTAATGATCTGCTCCAGAATCTTTCCTGGGATTAATGTCAGACTAACTGGACGATAATTGTTGGGATCCTCTTTTTTCCCCTTTTTGAAGATGGGGACAATGTTTGCCCTCCTCCAGTCTGCTGGGATTTCTCCTGTTCTCCAGGAGTTTTCAAATATGATTGCCAATGGCTCCGATATTACATTTGCCAGTTCTTTTAGTACCCTTGGATGTAGTTCATCTGGTCCTGGAGACTTAAATTCATTTAGATTAACAAGGTATTCCTCTACTATCTCTTTACTTATTCTGTGCTGAAATTCCCCTATTCTGTCCTCTGCTCCATTATCCTCAGGTTGAGCTCCCTTTTCCTTTTCTGAGAAGACTGAGACAAAGAAGGTGTTGAGTAATTCTTCCTTTTCTCTGTCCCCTGTTAACATTTTGCTATCTTCTCCACGCAATGGCCCTACCGTTTCCTTCTTCTTCCTTTTGCTGCGGACATATCCAAAAAAGCCCTTTTTATTCTTTTTAACCTCTCTAGCAAGCCTGAGTTCATTCTGCGCTTTAGCTTTTCTGACTTTACCCCTACACATGCCTGCTATTTCTTTGAAGTCCTTTTTTGTGATTTTCCCCTTTTTCCATTTCTTGTACATGTTCCGTTTCAAACTTAGCTCACTTGAAAGTTCCTTAGTCATCCATCCTGGTTTCTTGAGACACCTCCCATTTTCTTTCTCACTGGAACTGTTTGAGATTGTGCCTTCAGTATCTCTCTTTTGAGAAACTCCCATCCGTCCTGAACTCCCTTCCCTTTTAGTATTTCTGACCATGGGATCACCCTCAATATTTCTCTAAGTTTACTGAAATCCGCTCTCCTAAAGTCTAGAATGCGTGTTTGACTATGCCTGGCTTCTCCTTTCCGTTGTATAACAAATTCCAGGAGAACATGGTCACTTCCACCTAATGATCCCACCACTTGCACCCCATTAACCAAGTCATCCTGGTTGGTTAGGATCAGATCCAAAATAGCTGACCCCCTTGTTGCCTCTTCCACCTTTTGGACCATGAAATTGTCTTCTAGGCAAGTGAGGAAATTGCTAGACCTTGAGGATTTGGCTGAGTTTGACTTCCAGCAAATATCAGGATAGTTGAAGTCGCCCATCACTACTACATCTCTCTTTTCTGACTGTGTAGTCATCTGTTCTAGAAAGAGATCATCCACTTCCTCCGTCTGACTTGGGGGCCTGTAGTAGACTCCCACCGTAACATCCTTGTTGTTGCCCTCCCCTTTAATTTTTATCCAGATGCTCTCCACCTGGCTTCCATGATTGATGTCCTGGATCTCTTCACTGGTGTAAATATCTCTGACATATAGTGCTATTCCTCCTCCTTTCCTGTTTGGCCTATTTCTCTTAAAAAGGTTATATCCCTCTATTTCCACATTCCAATCATGAGACTCATCCCACCAAGTTTCAGTGAGGCCTATTATATCATATTTGCTTTGTTGTACTAGGAGTTCAAGTTCATCTTGCTTATTTCCCATGCTCTGTGCATTAGTGTAGAGACATCCTGGACTGTGCCCTTCAACTGGCAGAAGAGACGAGATGACAACCTGTACATCCATTCCTTTCAGCTTCCTACCAAGTGCCTCGTAATCCCTTTTGATGTTCTGCAGGCTGTGTCTTGCAGTATCATTGGTTCCCACGTGGACCAAAAGGAAGGGGTATTGGTCAGTAGGCTTGACCAGTCTTGTCAGCCTCTCTGCCACATCACGGATCTTTGCCCCTGGAAGACAACACACCTCTCGAGACATCTTGTCAGGCCTACAAATCACTGCTTCTGTACCCCTCAGCAAGGAGTCCCCCACTACAACCACACGCCTCCTACGAGGTTTAGCAGCGGCTGTTCCCTTGGGTGGGACTCTCAGGCTTGCCTGCTCTGTCCCTGAAGTCTGTCCGTGCTGCTCTTCTTCATCCTCCTTGATAAGGGAAAGAGCTTCAAATTGATTTTCTAGCTGCAAGCTCCCCGAACAATCCCTTCTTGGCCTACTTCTCTGTGTGACATTCCTCCAGCTGTCTGCCTCCTGTATATGTGAAGTGACCTCCTTGGCTCCAGGATATTCCTCTGCGTGGTATTTGTCCAGGATTGTTAGTTCTGGATGCAAGAGCTGGACAGTGAAGAAAGTAGATAAGAGGAAAATCAATGCATCTCAGGTCTGGTGCTGGAGAACTGTTGAGGATACCATGGACAGCCAAGAGGACAAACAAATGGGTCCTTGAGTACATCCATCCTTCCATTTCTGTTTTTTAAGGAACAGCATCTCACAGAAGTCCAGCCTAGGACATATTCCTGAGACAGTCGTTGGCCCCATGCTGATTTTGTGCAGAACAGCCCACTTCTTTTGCCCAGAAGGTGCCGCTTACTGCAAACAGCACTTCCGCTAACAGTATCTCTCTGTGTGTAGGTGGTGGTGGTGGTGGTAGTTGGCAATTGGAAAGGAAAATATATTCACAATTATTCATTTCCAGGATGACAATTGGAAAATCCTGCTGAGAAGAATAAATGGGCAGGAATATTTTTTGTGCCGTTTTCTCCTGGTAGTCTAACTTCCTGAAGTGTTGCAGAGTAATTATTGGACATGGAAAAACCCATGTGGGATTTGTGCCCCCCCCCCCCAGGTGTTCTATGCAGAAATTGGGTTCTTTGGACAGAAAACTCTATTTTATGCACTGGAAACAAATTTTCTGCAGAGAAAATATATGTCTCCCCACCCCTCTAAAATCCTCATGCTTTTCTCTGTGCAATAATTCCCCCGCTACACTGTGCAACATTCAAATACAGAGAGAAATGTTTATTTTCTTCCAAAGAAGAAATAACTCTACAGAATTTATTGAACGTGAGGATGAGGATTTACATCCCTAGTGGGGGAGAACACAGGAAACTTCATCAGGCTTCTAATTAAGATCAGGAACATATTTTATATCCAGGCATCACAGCAGCTTTTTCTTTGAGATGAAAGTGGCCAGTTGCAACACTCTTGCTGAAAAGCATGAAGAATATAACATCTAATTTGGTCTTTAAAGAAGGCCTTTGCAAATGAAGCTCATGGCAACTGGCTTAAAGCTTATTGCTACCACCTCCTCTCTTAAGGAAGCATTTAGCACTTTTTCAACCCACTTCATTATACCTCTCCTAAGTGGCTTAAGCAGACAAAGAAGGAGGAGAGTCCCGAACATGGAGACCTTGACCTTCCCAGAGATGCTGCCTACCTTCTCAGGGTTCACAAACTGAAAAACAGAACCAACAGTATCTAAGGGTATTTCTACTGATTTTACAGTCACTTGAGTGTCAAGTTTGGTATGGATACATTACAAACAAATTTTCTACAAGTGCTTCAGAAAATTGTTCCCAGTTAGTGGGAATATTGCCTGAGAGATTATCTACTCTTTTCTGAGGGCCTAGATGTAAGATGTCTCTCAGGACACCAAGTGGTCTACTGGCAGACTCTTATGCAGAAGGAACTGTGAGAAATGAAGTTCTAAATGGGCTCTAGTCCACATTCAGTTTAGGTTGTACTCACTCCATTGTTACTCCCCTTTAGGAGTGGTCCTTCACATGTTGTTGAACTGGAACTCATTGGCCCTAGGCAGCATAATTTATGGTGAGAGATTATGGGAGTTACAGTCCAACAATATCTGGCCACAAGTTTTCATCCTGCTTAGGTTATTTTGTGGTTGCAAAGATGCTCTTTACTCAGATGTATAATTTGCTTAATTTATGTGTAACTTCATCATTGTATGCTCTGTGGGTCATTTCACATCACAATCTTTTGCAATCACATCACAGAAAAGGCCTTTTGCTTGTCAACATTTACTCTTTGCTTCTACATCTTTAAAACAATGGCTAAATCTATTGCACCAGGGTTTATTATAACATTAGGAGTTTGATGATAATGTGGCACCACATAAACATGGGTTGTTTTTGCTAGCACAGCAGTGGCAGTTTGTACAATCTTCTCTTAAATATTTTGATCAGCTTCAAATAGCCCCACAGTGTATAAGAGAGTGATGTTACTCAATAAATTGCAATCATTATGGTAAACTAGTCATGCTGAGATAAAACAGAAATTACTTCTAATTGTATTTTTTTCCATATGTACTATTCCCTGGTAACGTAATCAAAGGGGTTCTTCAAACACAAAATAGAAAATCATCATCATAGTGTAAATAACATATCCAAGGTTTTTGGCAGCATTACCATGACTGGCAAATATCAAAATCTGTTGGAATGAGTCTGAGGCATGACTATTGCATATCCAGTTCTAGACAATGCAAGTAATCCCCATCCTAATCTGCATCACTGTAGCCAAGGGTCCGTAGGGGAATTTTATTATGTTGTTATTAGTCCAAATATTGCAAGAGGGGGGCTGGCTACAAGAGCCCACCGAGATTGTCTCCCGATATGTATACGGAGTAGACCAGGGTATCCCAATAAATGGAGCTGAGACAGACTTCTAGAATTAATAACCAATTTATTTATAAGGGGAAAAACACATACGATTCACTAGCATACACACACACACACAAGGCTCAGGAAAAACATAGGTTAGCATGGAATAGGATTTTAGGCATCACTGGGGTGATACATACCAGAATGTAGACTCCCTCCAGGAATCCAAATGGAATATGATGAGGATGGCATGAGGCTCAGCCATGGAATGACTGGCCAGGAGCCAGGAGCCAGGAGCCAGGACAGGGTTCAAGGGGACAGAGCTTCCCCCTGAAATCCAGACTGGCCCAGTGAACAAGCAAATCTGGGAGTATTTATAGGCAAAATCTTGCTTCTGGCAAAGGTGCTTGATGGTGAGAACAAAGGTGTTTAATTACTTGCTTTTCACCTGGATGTCCCTGTCTGATTGTCTTAGTGGTCTTAAGCTGCTCGGACAACAGACCTGGGGAGGGGGCAAGAGCCTCAGGAAGGCAAACATTTGCTCTTCCTGGTCATATGATAATCCTCTTATGCGACTCTCTAGATATGATGATGTGGGTGCCCCTCAGGGGTGTATGTACATGTCCTCATGCCTTGCTGGCAATGGTGGACAGGCTGTTAGAGTTCATCTAGGGGTCATTAAGGGTTATCATTTATACCAAAATCATGGGTAACATTCCCCCCCCTCGGAAATTACGAGGACTCACAGGTGGGTGAGCATGAGTATTTTCCGAATTAATCTTTGCCATAGAAATTTTGGTGTGAGAATATTGGAGAGGGCATCCTATTAAGGGAAGTATCACACTTATGATGCTCAGGTAGGTTTTGGTTGTCTGGAACCCAATCATACACCATACATACCAAAGATTATATAAAGTCAAAAGTGGGGGTGAAAAAGGGGCACATGAAACATAAGCAACAGAAAACGCCTTCAATAGGCAGAAAGCAAAGCAATAAGCAATCAATATGCAGTATGAAAAAGCAACAACCAATAGAAATGAGTCCAATGACTGAAAAGAGCAAATGAATGTGACATGAGTCCAAACAGTTGGTGGTTTGTATATGGGAAGACAGAGTCCATGTTAGGTTTTGTCTAGCGGGAGCCAGATGGCTCAGTACGGATATGAGAATGCGGGCATGAGGTATAGCTGTCCTGTAAGAAACAGTTTCTTTGCAGCCAATGTCCATATGGCAAAAGGATGAGCCATAGATCCTGTATGCGGTCATTGGTCATGGTGAAGTGGGCTAATAATGTCCATGAGATGGCAGTTTAAGTCCAGTGGCGAGTAGTTCCACATGTGGAACACTTGAATGCAGGCAATGAGCTTTTGGAAAACAGTGATGAAAGCTAACAGCGATAGGTCTGTGGAGCTTGTCATCTGGACAGACAGCAATAAGAAAGGCATCTGAATGTAGGTAGGGCCATGGAGGACCATTTGGAACAGGAGCAGAGGTGTGAGGACACCGGTTGTGTCTTGAATGATCCTTTGGAGGATGTCCATGGCAGCAGGGGATGGAGGACATCACAGGAAGGATGCAGGGAAAAGAGTCTCAACCCTGGAGCAGGGAACATCACGAAGGCTGGGAAACAGCTTGGAGAGTCCTGTATCATGGCATCGATGGGATGACATCTGTGGGGTCTGGTCCGGCTTTTGGGAATGAATGTAGGAGGCTTACCTTCCCCATGAGAATATAGGAGAACAGAGCAAGGACAGGATAGAATTTTACATGCAGTGGGGGATGAAGGAAGACAGACTCTTCCCCCCCCTTGCTCCCGACAGAGCGGGTCAGCTTCAAAATAGGAGTGGAAAAGAGATATGGTTTTTACTTGCCTTGGAGGATGAAGAGGACAGTTTCTTCTCTCCCCCCCCTGGCCTCCCACAGAGACCAGGCTGGCTTTGCTATAGGAGTTTTGTAAGGAAAGGATAGGACCTCCAAATTATGTCTATGTGCCATGGGAATTACTGAAAAAGATAGGAATTTTTCCCTGGCTCCCCGCTGGAGCCAATCCTGATAGGTGAAGGATGCGGAAGAGGTCAACATTTAAAGCAGTGGCAGAGAAGTTCAGTGAGGCCACTGTCCGGCACTTAAATAGGCAGACAGATAGTAAATAGAGGCCAAGGATAGGACTGGCATACACATGCAGAGTATAGAAACACACAACATCAATAACAGAAAACCAAGGGATTTGTAAGGCAATGCACTGGTTGTGGTCAATTTCTGGCTTGACCAAGGCTGCTGTGAGGATGTGGAAATTTAGTTCAACTTTTAGCAAAAACTACATCCAAAATAGCCAAATTATTCATTTTTGGATCCCAATGCCTGGGTGTACTTGCACCATTTGAACAGAGTAGTCCAGCTATGGGTGCATTTTAGAAACATTCTTAAAAAATGAAAATAAACTGGAGCAGCTGTGGAGGAAGTTTTAACTTTGGCAAAAATATCTAACCATTGGGCTTGCTGACCGGCAAAAATGGAAAAGGCAAAAGAAAAAGCAAAAACAACAACTGTATCATTGGAAAGTACTTTGACTGGAAAATAACTCAAAATGAAAACAAAGTCAGACAGCCAGGTGATTTGACCACTAGGCCTGCTGGTAACCAAAACACTGTATGAGAAGCAGCATTAAAAGACCAATCAAAAGACTAAAACTCTGCTAGCCAAAAATGTGGAATCCAAAACAAATGTGTTGCCGTAAATGCATAGGGCTAACAGCAAAAATAGAACAAAACAATAACAAAAATGAAAAGGCACAGCTAATGTTTGGGCTGAGAGAGTGTGACTTTCACTCAGTCTCAAAGTTGCAGAACAAAATGAAAACAAAACAACACACATAAAAATACGCCACCTCCTTGTGGAAGAAATCACTCAGTTCTCCGAGCATAGGCAAAACAAAACTGGGTATATTTGCAACATGATCCTAGCCTCTGATCATGTGCAGAGAGCAAAGCAAAACCTTTAGGAGGTGCTGTGTGGCATTATTGGCACTCACTCACAGCAAAGAACAGAGCAACTATGAGAAGTCTATCCTTCCCAATTCCTAGGAGGAGAGAAGAGGATTTCTGAGCATGCTTAGAGTGCATAGTCTCTGACCATGTAATGAGAAAAGCAGAAACAACAGCTTGTGACTGACAGGGGTGTTTGTGAGACAAACTGGTATGAACACACTTCAAATTAAACAGTGGATCTGCTGTCCTACATAAATTGTGGAGGACAAAAAAGGTAGACTGCTTAGTCAGTGAGGCTCACCTATGAATTCCAAGGCTCTGAAAATAGACAGAGTGGAGGGAGTTCCTTCACACTCCCAAATCTCAAACAAACAATTAAACAAGCACAAATACCAATTCATGTATGGAAATACCAAGGTTGAGAGTCAGCAGTCAAGATATTTTTCCCAGATAGACTATGCTGACCTGAGGCTCTTTATAACTAAACAGAAAAACAAAGACATTTAGAATAGACCAAGAGGAAGTTGCCTTCAAACTCCTGAATCCCAGGCAGTCAAGCAAACAAGCAAACAAACAAACAAACAAACAACTTTACAATGCCTGACCCTGCTGTGCCAGCCAAGCCTATGCAAATTAAGGCAAGGGAGACAAATGGGGCTCCCTTTTCCTGATCGAGCAGCCTGACTGTGGAAAGTCTAGTTTTTCCAGAACCTAAGTACCAGATTTATTTCACAAAATGCTATGTTCTCTTATCACAACCAAAAGTAGCCCAAATTTGGGTCAAGAGAAAAAAACTAGAAAGTCCTGTCCCTTCTCCATAATTACAGAAGAGATCTATAGTCTAACCAAGTAACATCCAAATTAAAGTCTAAGAGCATGTTGTACTCACTAGAAGAGGGGGAGCTGAAGAAAGGCACACAAAATCAGCTAAGAACACCTGAGGAAAAGACCAAAACTTTGGTTTGGGGCTGAGACAGTGTAACTCTGGTGAGTCATACTTTCGGGAAGGAGGATGTAGGACAAGACTCATGGAAGATGACCACATCGGGCTTGCAAGAGCAAAAGAAAAACTTTTGGATGAGCAGAAGGTCTACAAAAACTTACTGAAGACAAGACAAAGGAGTAGATCTCTTGAGCAATGCAAGAATAACAAAAGAGAAGATGGGGTTGTTGGGCGGCAGGAGGCCTCTGAGCATGTGAGGAGAGCAGAAAAAACTGAAACAGGAAACTACAGCTTAAAACCTATGCAGCCCCGAGCACATGGCAGCAGAGACACACTCTGGGTCCAAACCATGTGTTCCTAAGAACGGGAGGGGCACAATATGATAGACTACATGCCTTTATCCAAAGACAAAATCCTAACAGCACAAACCTACACTAAAGAAAAGACAGATGGTGGGCTCTTGCCAAAAGTAGAATCAGAACACCAATCATAAAAATAATATTTCAAAACCTTAAAACACACAGAATGACAATCCTAACTAAACCAAACTATACCAAGAAGCTCAAAAAGAGATCTCTAAAGAACAAACACAATGGGGAACGGGCTTGAAACCATATTTGCAATGGATTTCAAAATCCAAACTAGTTCTATGG
Organism: Sceloporus occidentalis; assembly: GCA_023333645.1. Classification (NCBI taxonomy): domain Eukaryota; kingdom Metazoa; phylum Chordata; class Lepidosauria; order Squamata; family Phrynosomatidae; genus Sceloporus; species Sceloporus occidentalis. The sequence goes on from JALMGF010000001.1 coordinate 211,553,292, forward strand.
AACAGGGGGTCTCTGCAACCAACTTGAGCCTGCAGCTCTGAACTTTCTGTTCTGCATTGCATCTGAGCACATGCAGAGTGTAAGCAAACAGAAAACAATGAGGCATTTCTCAATCTCTAATTTGCAAAGCAGAAAAGAAGAGGGGGAGGGTAGTCTTTTCCCCCCCCAAGCCTTCACAAACATGGTGTTGCAAACTTTACAAAGATAAGCCATCTTTCCCTTGTTGACAAACCCTCCACTCACACCAGAGTGGTGTAAATCTCAAAAGGGGAAACAAAGGCAATTTGCCATTAACTGAATCTGAGTTCTAAGCTAACCAGGATGATGGGCTTTGCAACTTCCTCTGCCCATGATTTGGTTTTCTTGGCTTCTAGCAGCCAAATTTTCCATGAGGCTGTGGCATTAGGCAAACTATAGAAGAGAAGAAAACTGCCTGTTTTCTAAAATCTCAACATTGACCAAAGTTCTCTGCACATGCCTGGAGGGCCTGCAGAGTGCTATGCTCCTCAAAGGGCAGTCTCTAAGATTCCCTTTCGAAAGCTATTTTCTGGGGCCTTTCTTCCTTGCCATGTGATGGAGGATGGGGGAACTGAGGCTGAGACAGTGTGGCTCACCTCTCGGTCAAGGAACTGGGCTGAAACAGTGTCACCCATTCCTGTTGTTAGGGAGATGGGATTTGCCTTCTTGGAGGAACACATCTCCCAGTGCCATTCCAATTTGGACCGCGGGGATGGGATGAATGACCTCTAGGGTTTCCTTTTCCTGGCATGCCTGGCTGGAAAGGTTTCCAAGGCTTGGGGTATTTTTCCCAGGAGAAAGGGGGACATTTCCATTCTTGGATCCTAGCTGCCAAAGTGGAACTTTCCTCCTTGAGGAGGTTGACTTGGGCTATCAATTCTGTAATTTTTTCCTCCATTCTACTGGGGGAGTTCATGGAATTTTGGAAACTTGGAAAGGCTTTTCCTTTGTACTGCCTGCTTATGGATTTGTCTAAGAGATCCATCAATTCTGCATTGGGCCTATGATCTAACTCTTGTTTGCTAAACCCCAACTCTCTGAGCTGTCTCCAGATGTTGTTTCGCATTTCCCGAAGTGATTGTCTGAGGGGTTCTGTTCTTTTGGGCTGGTTCCTGGGGTTGTTTATCCCAAACCTCCTGGGTTCTTTCTGCACTGGCTGGAAGTGGGGACCTGTGTTGTGATAGGTGACTGTATGAACTGGTTCTCCATCTCTTCCTCCCCTTTTCCTTCCTGCCCTGGGGGGTCTGCCAGATCCTGCATTCAAGTCCCTTTCTGCCTTTGTGCTCCAGAACATCTCTGAGACTGCACAGATATTTTCCATGAATTGGGCCCACGTGGAAGTGTGTAATTTTAGTGCCGCCGGTCCCAGATAGGTTTTGGCAGATACATGTAAACCCTCATACACTTCAGCTATAAAGTTGCGGTTATCGAGGATGGGCTGACCCTCTGCATTGAGGCCAATTTCCCCTGAGAGAATTCCTAACATCATCTTCCTTGCTACATAGGTGTCAGGGGCTTCATCTGGGGCTTGTCTTTCGAGTTGGTATTTGGTGCGCAGAATTGTTCCTGGCCATAGGATGCCTGCAACCTTGGACATCCATTCACTTATCTCTATGTTGCTTAGATCAAAATTTATGGCGGCGGCTTGAAAAGCTCCCATGTATGCTGGGTCTAAACACATGCTGGCAACCTGGGTCAGGTCCTGTCCTTTGGCTTTGGGATAGCATATGTACACACTAGTCATCCATTGAACCCCAGTGTGGGCATCAAGCCTTCCTAGGTGGTCCGCTATAGTTTTTACTTCTGTTAGGGACCATGAGACAGTTTCAACTACTGTTTTAGTTACCGTCCTGTTTTCCTCTGTCTCTCTGGTTTCTACCATCCTTCTGGTTTTTACAGGGTTTATTGGTGCTGGTGTGTCTGAGGTGACTTTTTTGGGAGAACTTGGAGTTATTATGTCCTCCTGCTCACTTCCTTCCCACTGGGAATTATAGTGTGGCAGTGTTTTGGCTTTGGTGGGGAGTGGGGTCTCCTCATCCCAGTCTATGCTCCTTAAATACTGGGGGCTCACAGTGGCCACCACCGAGTGCCTGAGATCTAGGGCGGCCTCAAGCTCCTGGATGCGCTGCTTGCACTTTGTGTGGTCAGCTTTTGGGTCTCCCTTTGAGTAGCGGGCCAATACGTAATCGGCCGCCAATTTTGCCTGCTTGAGCTTTTCTTCCAAATCCTTATTGTACTGTTTCAGCAGCTCAATTTCAAGCAGGGCCGTATCTAACTGTCGAGCTGCTTCCTCCCTTGCCCTAATGTGTAGGGCATTCTCGGCCACCTTTTCCTGGGTTCGGGCGACCGCTTCATCCAGCAATTTTTGTCTGGTCTCCTCCCTTGCTGCTAGTTTTTTGTACTCCCTAGTGGCTTCATGGGCTAGGGTCCAGATCCCCCACGATGCCCATCTGTCCTTTTCTGCCTTGGACACTCTTTTGAACCCTTTCCTTTCGGTTTGTGAGTTGTAAACTTGCAGCAGGGTTGCAAAGGGGTCCTCGGTTAGAAAGCCCTCTGCCTTCCAGGGATTAGGTCCCTTTCCGAGGATCCATTTTTGCAACCGGTCCTGAGGCTGCTCTGCCCTAATCAGTCTATTGGCCACGGATTGTATGTCCATGTTGAATCCTAGGCTGGGGGAGGTTATGGAACCGGGCCCCTTTTCCCACCTAAACCTGGTGCAACTCTCTGTCCTACAGTGAGCCGCTGTCCTGGGATCCTCCCTGAGGACTCCACAGAACCCCTAAATGTAACTCTGGGTCAGGGACGCTGCCCAATTCACGCGAGGGCCCGGCGCTGCTGCAGCGAGCGACTTAGGGGTGATCCTCCGTTTAGACCCGGTCAGAAGTCAGTTTGGCCCTGCCTCACTTTCACTGGGGAGTTCGGACGCTGTAGCTCCACTCCGGCGTGGCCTGGCTAACAACCCAAACTTTGGCCCCCAGCTAGACTCCTGCCTGAGTTTTCCTTCCCTGGGACCTCCCTGAGGCTCCCACAAATGGCACTCCTTGGAGCTACCTTTCCCTCCCTTGACCCCGGGTTTTAGGCTTCCGGACCAGAACGTCTCCCTCCTTTGCCTACCTCACCCGTTCAAGGGGGATTTGTGACTGTGATTTTTGGGTTATGTTTTATGGGACCTTTATTCTCTGGCTTAGTTTTGGGATAACACAATGGAAAGGGATCTGTCTGTTCCCAACCCACAATACTGTAGCTTTAGTGGTGACAGGCTGGGGTTAAAACCAATGCAGCCAGATGGGGTGTCCCTTAAAAGGCACACTAAAAAGAAAGCTCTGGGTTTTAAAACCACTTAGCTGGATGGGCTGTGACCTTTAAGAGGTACACACCTGGGGGAAGCTAGGAGTTAAGACCCACTGGCTTCAAAACAACCATGCCAAGACCTTAAGGGTTCCTTGGCTCACCATTTTAAAACAGGCTCTTCCATGTGAGGGATGCCTCAAACTGGAGGTTTGCCTTGTGACTCCTTTTTGCACTGCAGCCCAAATGCCTGGATTTGGCTGCAGTGGTTCCTTGCTCCAACTCTTAACTGTAAAGTTTTCAGGATGCCTAATAACTTTTTCCAACCCACGGAGAGTGAAAACAAAAATAGGGCGTCGGGAGCCTACTCCGACAAACACGCCCAGGGGTGACTGGGGCCCACCACTGGATGGCATACCAGAGCCAATGAGCAGAACATCCAGCCAAAGCCAGAAATGGGATCAGCCAACCCAAGATAGCCCTTTTGCCCTTATGGCCAAGCGCACAAGAACACATACACACACCTCCCTATTTATTCCTGTCTGCAGCGGCCTTTTTGGAATCCCTGTTCTCCCTACGTTCCGAGATCTAGACAGCCCAAGTGATCAGTTTGGAAAGTCCAGATTTCGGGGGAGAGTTCTATGCCCGCATTCTCCACCAAATTGTAGCCAAGGGTCCGTAGGGGAATTTTATTATGTTGTTATTAGTCCAAATATTGCAAGAGGGGGGCTGGCTACAAGAGCCCACCGAGATCGTCTCCCGATATGTATACGGAGTAGACCAGGGTATCCCAATAAATGGAGCTGAGACAGACTTCTAGAATTAATAACCAATTTATTTATAAGGGGAAAAACACATACGATTCACTAGCATACACACACACACACAAGGCTCAGGAAAAACATAGGTTAGCATGGAATAGGATTTTAGGCATCACTGGGGTGATACATACCAGAATGTAGACTCCCTCCAGGAATCCAAATGGAATATGATGAGGATGGCATGAGGCTCAGCCATGGAATGACTGGCCAGGAGCCAGGAGCCAGGAGCCAGGACAGGGTTCAAGGGGACAGAGCTTCCCCCTGAAATCCAGACTGGCCCAGTGAACAAGCAAATCTGGGAGTATTTATAGGCAAAATCTTGCTTCTGGCAAAGGTGCTTGATGGTGAGAACAAAGGTGTTTAATTACTTGCTTTTCACCTGGATGTCCCTGTCTGATTGTCTTAGTGGTCTTAAGCTGCTCGGACAACAGACCTGGGGAGGGGGCAAGAGCCTCAGGAAGGCAAACATTTGCTCTTCCTGGTCATATGATAATCCTCTTATGCGACTCTCTAGATATGATGATGTGGGTGCCCCTCAGGGGTGTATGTACATGTCCTCATGCCTTGCTGGCAATGGTGGACAGGCTGTTAGAGTTCATCTAGGGGTCATTAAGGGTTATCATTTATACCAAAATCATGGGTAACATCACAACACAAGATTTAACACTCATTTCATCATCTCAATCCCCCCCTTCCTTTCCAGACACAGCTAAGCATATGGAAACCTGGGGCACATTCACACTAGCGTTTTTGTAGCAAGGAGATCCAAGGAGATTCGATGTTGTGATTCTGAATCAGAGTTCCCACTGCATTTGCTCCAATCGAATATCTCCGGTGCAATTTAACCCTGTTTATGCAGTCTGGCAGCTAAAAAGGCCAATGCAATTTTAGGCTGCATCAATAAAAGTATAGTGTCTAGATGAAGGGAAGTAATAGTGCCACTCTATTCTGCTTTGGTCAGGCCCCACCTGGAATTGTGTCCAGTTCTTGGCACCACAATTCAAAAAGGATATTGAGAAACTAGAGTGTGTCCAAAGGAGAGCAACTAAAATGGTGAAGGGTCTGGAAACCATGTCCTATGAGGAATGATTTAAGGAGCTGGGGATGTTTAGCCTGGAGAAGAGAAAGTTAAAAGGTGATATGATAGCCCTGTTTAAATATTTGAAGGGATGTCATATTGAGAAGGGAGCAAGCTTGTTTTCTGCTGCTCTGGAAAATAGGACCTGGAACAATGGATGCAAACTCCAGGATAAGAGATTCCACCTCAACATTAGGAGGAACTTCCTGACAGGCCATCTGTCGGGTATGCCTTGATTAAGAGTTCATGCATGGCAAGGGGGTTGGACTGGATGGCCTTTGTGGTTTCTTCCAACTCTATGATTCTATGATTCTGTCTTCACACTACTGTACATATTGATTTAAAATGGAGCCTCCATATCGAACACGTTTGATCATTCTCGGATTTTAAAAAAACTGTCAATCAAATGATGTGCATCTGCATCATTTGGCTTCCGCTGTCATAATTGGTGACATGACTCTGCATCCCGCAATAACAGCACTTTGCCTACAAGGAGGGGGAGGTCCACAGGGGGGAGGGCAAGACCCCAGTGAGGTGGAATGTTCCTCTGCACATAACCTCTCCACTGTCAGCCTCAGGGAATGGCAATGGCAAGCCCCTCTGAACAACCCTTGCCAAGAAACCCCCATGATAGGTTCACTTAGGGAGAATCACACTATCTCAGCCTCAGAGGATGGCAATGGCCAGCCCCTCTGAAGAACCCTTATCAAGAAACCCTCATGATAAGTTTGCCTTGGGGGGAGTCACACTGTCTCAACCTTGGAGGATGGTGATGGCAAACCTCTATGAGCAACCTGTGCTAAGAAACCCCCATGATCGGTTTACCTTGAGGGGAGTCACACAGTCTCAGAGGATGGCAATTGGAAGCTCCTCTGAAGAATCCTTGCTAAGAAACCCCTCTGAAACACCTGTGGAAGCCATGCAAATACAACAGTGTGCAGAAACTGTCAAGCTTAAAAAAAATCCACAAGCTGCACCATGTTCTCAAAGGAACCCCATCTTGGACTTTGGCGATATCTGGACATCAGGCATCCGTGCAGATAAGGGGACTAATTCACCATCAGGAGAGGAAAACAGATGCATGGTGGTTTAAAAGGATCACCTGATAGTGCAGGAAATTTGAATCCACTGGATTTAAAGAACCAGTATCTTCACCCACCAACCCCAAGTGCCGAGGGGAAAAACAATGGTGGTTTGCCACCAAATCAAGACCTGTAGGATGGGATGTGTTTGTTCCATCCCTCTGCCCACCTTCTGCTCATTAACCCTCACTCCTGGGTGCCCTGAATGGGATCAGAAGTGTATTACCATTGGCGGCTCCATAAAAAAAACAACAGGTGCTTTTGAAAAGATGCAAAAAAATGCCTTGGTTTCAAAAGCACAGGGTTAAGAGGGATTTGTGCTGCCCCCTCTGAAATTTGGGTTAGGAAAAACCGGCGCAAGTATGAATGACCCCCTTTCCATGGTGGTGGATTTGTGTGCCTCTATGAGGCAAGAAACTATGCTGATGGCAGCAGTGCTGTTCATATGGTCTCTTATGTCAGACATGCTTTTGCTGAACCAACAGATTGAGTGTGCCAAACAGCTTCTGGGCAGCCACAATAGTGAGGGTTGGAGGATCTTTCAGAGACAATGGTTGTGCCACCATAGCCAAAAGTTATTAGTTCAGTGCAGAAGGAGGCACAGTAAACCCCTTATGAATGTCTTTTACCACAAAAACCCTATGCTGAGATAATCTAAAATGAAACAAGGGATTTATTTTATTTTATTTATTTTTGGTGATAGTTGACAACCATTATGTTTACATACAAATATGTATGATGCAATAGTTTGAGTGTTGAGCATTGGAGATTATCACACGGGGGTTATCCTGTCCTTGTCACATTTCTGTCCTGTCCTTCCTACGTGATCGTAGAAAGGACTTTCAGACGACGTTGAGCAGATCCTGTCATTAGCCCATCCAAAAAGTGTGATTGACCTCAATTGCGCCAAAGACTTACAGATAATGTTGCACAGATCCTGTCATTAACCCATCATTAAAGTGGCATTGGCAGGCATTTTGCAATGATGGAAGTTTGCATTATCCCAAAGCCACTTTAATGATGGGTTAACGGCGGGATCGGTGCTTTGATTTGAAAGTCTTTCATACTATTGCAGTCATGAACAGGCAGATGACAGAATAAGGACGGGCAGAGATTCCGTCCCTATACCATCTGTGTGTGATAATCTCCTATGACTTGAGACCAGGGCCCATTCTTACTAGCCCATTTGCTCTAGATAGAACTGGGCATATCTGGTTGCCCCCATACCGAATCTCCCCAGGTAGAGGTTCTCACTACCCTTTACCTTGATCTATGCAATTTGCCTCTCTGAAGTTCACATTAGCAGTACCACTTTAAAATGGAGCCTCCTTTGTTGTCAATCAAATTCACTTCTGCTTTTGTCAAAGGTGACATATCCTACAGCCATTGGCCAACTTTTGCCCCATCCTTTTTAAAAGGATGCATTCCCCCATCCTTTTTAAAAGAAAAACTGGTGGCAGTGTGTGCATATTCTGTCAACTTGTCAAATTTAAAAACCTCCAGGTGTGTGTGTGTGTTGTGTGTATTTGGGTCATTACAGAAGATGGCAACCCTAAAACAACCCCATCCTGGGGTTTTCTTGGCAAGATTGGTTCCGAAGAGATTTGCCATTGCCTTTACCCTGAGGCTGAGAGTGTGTGACTGTCCCAAAGTCATGGTTTCCACAGCCTTCCCTCTGAATGCCAGCCTCTAGCTTCCCCTTTGCTTCCAGGCCAGCATATCCTCCTCTTTGGAACCTCTTCCTTTCCTTTCCCTTCAAGACCAATGCCACCTCCAAAGCCCTTGCCTCCCTCCCCATGCCATCCTCTTCCCTTCCCTTCCAGCCCAAAGCATGAGCATAATCTGTCACAATAATAATAATAATAATAATAATAATGATAATACCTCACCTCAGAATGCCATCTCTGCATCCTCTTTCTTTGCTTTCTCTCCGATTGCCACCCCAGAATGCCTTACATACACATACACATATGTAGCAAAAGCATTCACACATTGTATCAATTTGCCAAATTTAAAAGGAAACACAAGCATTTGCATATTCTGTCACACACACACACACACACACACACTATAATTTTTTTTTAAATGCCACTTGCAAAGTGATGTGCCGTGCCAGCAGCAAGCAAATGAAAGGGAAATGTAGCACAAGCAGACACATTCTATCAATATGTATCAACCTGCAGAACAAGCATTCACATAATCTGTCAAAAATAAAATTACCAAAAAAAGAGAGAGAAAGAGAGAAAGCTGCCTGCGAGAGGGGAGGCATGTTCCACCCTCTGCCCTCCCTCTTCCCTAAATCCCTCCCCTGAACTTGACCCTATCATGACCGGGGCCAAGTTCACATTTGCCGGCAACAGGGAAGAAATGGGTTTTCCAAAAAGAAACGAGAAATAACCCACTTTCGGAAAAAATGCTCTAAGGGGAATCTGCCCTGGATCGGATGGACCCTAACTGGCAGTTAACAACAACATGTATATATATAAAATTGATACAGTCAGCTCTCCATATCTACAGACTTTTTATCCACAGATTCAAGCATCCGCTGTTTGAAAATATTTTTAAAATATATAAATTCCAAAAACCTTGAGTATCTACTGATCATCCACTCCATTTTAGTCCCCATCGCCATGTATGGATGTGAGAGCTGAAGTATGCTGATAAAAAGAAAACCAACTCATTTGAGATGTGGTACTGGAAAAGAGTGCTTAGGATACTATGGACAGCCAAAAAGACAAACAAATGGGCCATTGAACAGATCTAGCCTGAAATACCCTAGAAGCCAAGATGATCAAATTGAAGCTGTCAGACATCATGAGAAGGCATGACTCATTAGAAAGGACAATGATTCTAGGAAAGGTTGAGAGTAGTAAGCAGATGGCTAGACTTAGTCAGGGGAGTTTAGCAGACAAGGGAAATTGGAAGGATAATCCAATGGCAATCCGAACACATTCATGGGGTTTAACGTTATTGCGTGATGGACTACCACACACAATTTCGGGCACTGGGAAGTCAGTCCGAACGCAATCATAGGGTTTCACGTTATTGCGTGATAGACTACCTCATGCAATTTCAGGCAATGGCAAGCTATTTTCAGGCAATGGGAAGTCAGTTCGAACACAATTTGAATTCACGTAAATTTGCTGAACTAGTGAATTCATGTGAATGCGTTCTGGCCCCACTTTCCTTTCATTCAAAATTAAGAGAAATTCCTCCTGTGTGATAAACTCCAGGGAGGTCACGGGTATGAATATACAAGACTTAAGCAGACCAGTGGAGGATAGGGGGGTTTGGAGATGTCTCATCCACAGGATTGCCATGATTTGAGGTCAACTCTAGGGCAGTTAACAACAACAACAACAACAAAGTTGACCTAGATCTGCTGCCCAATAGCACAAGTGCAGGGGAAAGGCCCAACATTTCCCCCTTCTACTTATCATTTTGTTTCTCCAGCAGTAAATCTTACAAGATATGAGATCAGTGGTACATTTCCACTTGTGCTTCCCAGCAGCTGATAGTCAGAGGTGTGACTGTCATGACTAGTAGCCAATTATAACTGACACATATTTGTCATATGTTATACAGCAATACCTTAAACAATGATGAGGAATAGCATTAGTTCTGCTGGCCAGATTTCCACCCCCACCTCACACAGGACCAGTTTGGAAAGCTGGGGGGGGGGGCAATAAATGCTTGGAGAACTGCAGTTCTCTCATTCCACTTTAACCAAAAAGGTCATCCCCGAAAGGCAAAAATAAGGATAGAAAAAGGGAAAGGATACAAAATATAGGACATGTCTTCTGTAAAACAGGAGACAGAATATATACATATAGACAAAACAACAAATAAGAAGACAAACAAAGCAAGTCAAACTAATATCAGGTGGGAATCACAAAATCAAGATTATGTGGAAAATCAAATAAAGTACGGTAACCCCGCCAGGTTTTGCTGATTTGCAATGCATCTGGGCAAGCCAAGCCAAGCCAGACTGCTGTTTAGTTCCAGCAGTAAATCAGGCTGCATCAAATCAACAATAGCAGGTGTGGTAGATGAAGACACAAACCTATGTATGTAGAAATAGAACAATGCAAAGGGATGGGAAGCTTCAATAGAGCAGCAGAAGAGGGATGTTGCAGCTGAATAGTATAAGGGGAATGCTTCCATTGACTGGTACAAAGGGAAGGGATATTAGCAGCACAGTAATGAGTCAATTTAATTCTACATTTCCCTTGTTATATTAATTATGGATTTCTATATTTGTGTTATGTGTACACTGTTAAAGTCATTTTGAGATTGATTTCTTTTGCAATGAAAAATGTCACATACATTTAATAGTCATCCCTACCATCAGCATCTAAAGACAGAAGAGGCCAACCCAAGCACTTGATCTTGACGTTATTAATTCGGGGGGAGAGCACACATTCCTGCATCTGCCCTGTTCATCTAAGGATGTTTGTGGTCCCCGTGTGGTCTTTCAAACTTCATTTTGCAATGAGCACTCTAGTAGACTTGGCAGCCTGCTTTATATTGGCCTGTAATTTAATTCCCATCTAAATTAGTACATTATAAGCTGCAAATGGGAGGCAATGTCAATATGTAACCATGTTCCTTTGGAAATTTTCCCGTAAAGTAAATTGACTCTAAGCTAATTTTGTAGTCAACACCAATTTCAGATTTCTGACTTGGGTGGGATCCCAGGAAGAAGACAGGGGTGGTGCAGGGTTTTGTTTTGTTTTTGCATTTCTGGCACAAAGTTTGGCTCCCTGGAAAGTTTACTTTGTTATTTATGTTCTCCCTTTGGCTTTTCTAGCTGTGCAGGAAAGCATCAAAACACTACCATTTAATCAACTTACCTACAATTTCCCCCACTTGTTGATGATAGGCTGAAACTATAAATCCCTGCACAATAAGGACAAGACTAATGTTGAACTAGAGAGCTGGGGCAGATGTCCTAAGATATTTAAGGCGAAAGTGGTGATGCCACATCAAGAAGACATGACAGTTAACTGGGAGGCAGTGTCTAATGTAACATGGGGATGGGGGGGGGGGTTTAAGGAGGGTCTATATTGAACCTGAACAGAAATGCCACTGAACAAGTATTTTCTGTTAAGTGGGAAAAATAAACACTTCTGTGAGGCAGAAGTCTTAAAGTCAGTCAGCTCTAGAACCCATGTAGTTCTGTTCTGCTTCACTGGGAAGTTTAGGGAGAGATTTGAATCTCATTGTGCTCCTGATGGTAAAGGTATGATGATGATGATGATGATGATGATGATGATGATGATGATTTCTTTTTCATTCCCCCCCCCCCCCCCCCAGCTTGGGTCTCAAAGTGGCTTACAACAAATTAAAAAATACAGCTAAAAATCCACAAAATGCAAAAGTTGAAAAGAGATTCAACAATTTTAAAAAACACAACCCAGATATAAACACACATCATTAAACACACACATAGAGCAGCAGGACAGTTAGCAAGATACAGCACATTGTTTAGGTGAGACATTCATCAAATGCCTGCTGAGATATAAAGAGTCTTTACTTGTAACCAAAAGGAAAGCAGGGAGGGTGTCAAGTTTAACTTCTCTGGGAAGGTAGCTGCAGACCCTGGGCCAGCCACTAAAAAGATCCTCTTCCATGTTCTCAAGAGACGTATCTGTGAGAGTGGTGGGATAGAGAGAATGGGCTTCCTAGAAGATCTGAAAACATGGATAGGTCCATAAGGGAGAATATAGTCCTTCAAATAACCTGAACCTGAGCTGTATAAGGCTTTATAGGTCAAAACCAGTACTTTCAATTGTGGGCAGAAAGAAATGAAAGTGAGCAATTATACTTTTGTGCTTTCAGAAGCTGCCTTAAACCGAATCAGATCATTAGGTATGCCCAGTCCAAGACCATGAGCTCTTGACAGGAATAATTTCATCAGAGTTTCAGTCAGGTTTCTTTCCTCGGAAGATCATTGGGATTCTCTCCAAATATATGCTAGGGCCTATGGTCCTTAGCTTCACGAATATCTGAAGAGACTGGATATGTTCAGGGTAGTATGGTGGTCTCAGGTATGATGACATTTCCTTTAGGTCTTCTATCCAAATAGTATCCAGATCTGACATTCTTTAACTGCTCAGGTCAGATGAAACTGGGCTGTTCAGGAAGATAGGTTCTGTCTCAGTGTAATCCTAGCATGGCTGTATTTAAAAGCATGTACAGTATTTAACAAGAAATCTTGGGCGTGAGCAGTGCATACTGCATCGTTGTTGCCATGAGAGGAAAACTACACTGAACTGTAGCTCATGCTTGAGGATATTTCTGGGGACGCATTCTGCTCTTTATCTCCAATTACCATCCAGAACTTGTTAGATCTGGAGAAGGCAATTAAATTTTTGACCAGAATCATCTACATTCTAAACAGTGAGCTGCTGGTCCAGGCCCTTCTATAGGAGATATTTAGCATGCTTGTACCGTTAGATTAGAGCTTTTAGCTCAAGAGCCAGAGAGAAAGAGAGGTGTGTGCTTAGGTATTTGATATTCTCTTTCAGGAACTACCCATCTTAGAGTTCCTTTATGCATAGGAAGGATAAATTCCATGATAATCAGAGGGATCTACCTACTTTGTGGACTCTTCTTCTGAGCAGATGATATGTGAAACAGTAATAGCAAGGCAATGGGTGGTAGGCGGAGGCATGGCAGAAATGCTCATTGTGGGCTCAGTTGGCATTTCAGAAAAGTAGAAAATGTAATTTCAGAATTAAAGTAGATTTCCCCCTTTTCATACTTCATGGGATAACAGTATGGGAGTGGGGATAATGATTTGTGTATGGGAAAGGGCACATGATACAAGTTTATCCCCTGAAACAGAGGTTTCTGGGATCCTCTAAAATAATGAAGAATACATATTTGAATAAATAATAAATCTTTGAGGTGACTTGCAGAGTCTTAATGTCTCTGGTCTCATACACTAACACAGCATGCACACTCCACGAATCTTCATCCCCCCAAAAATAGCCTGCTTTGGGGCCTAAATATAAAGATACATACACAAATATACATGTACATGGCCTTAGAGGGCTTAAACATTATAGCCTGATTTAAATTGTTTGATATGTTTTAGTTTTAAATGTATTCATGTTTTAAACTCTACATTGTTTTGAGCTGTTTAAACTGATTTATTTCAGACCTTATGACAGAGTGGGATATAAAGGTTTTTTAAAATGCATGCATGCATACATACACACATAGATACTTGTAATCCAGCATGCCAAGGAGAAACAAGCTTGTAAAGACAGGTTTTCTGACACCTTGCCAAAGATCAAGGAATGGAGCGGCAGAAATGCTACAAGAGACATAGTTTTCATGACAGCTGGGGATGAGGACTGATGTGATTTAGGAGTTCCTGAGCTGGCACTCTAGAAAAGGGGTGTTGTATGTGCTTGTATGTATATGTGTCTGTCTCTGTGTGAGAGAGGAAATGATATTCCTTAAAAAGCTTTCTCTTTCTTCCCCATTCCAATATTTTTCCTACTAAATCTATCAGTTTATGCCCTTCTTGTTCTGCAGGATGAGATAGCCCAGCATAAACACTGAAAAGCAGTCAGAAAGCCATCAATATCCCTCCCCACCTCAGGCAAGAAATGATTTTAGTCTGTTTCTGCCTCTTGACCTTCCTCGCCTTTTGCTACCAAAAAGCTGTGTGAATAGACTAATCAGAGAAAATGATGCAGAGTAAGCATACGTTGCCAGACGTTTTGTGCTTCATAATTCATGCTATATTTGCATTTCCTTAGAATTGCTGGTTTCTTTGCTTTTCTACCCACACCCCCCTGCTTTCTGCAAGCCAAAACTTGAAGCTGTCCTTGTTTTTTCAATCAATCTACAAAGATCAAGGGCCCAGCTGCACCACTATGACACATTTTCTCTGGGATTTGCTCTGTTCACGGGACAGTTAGAAAGAATGTTACTTTCTCGGCTGGCAAAATTCCTTCACAGAGCTTTCAATAGTTGCTGACATGACTGTCAGGTGCAATTGGTGTGCCTTGTGAAAGGAAGTATCTTTATCCTGGGATATAGCCTATAATAAAGTCCTGTAGTTTCACCTTCATTCAATCTACAGTTCAACCTATATTGCAGCTGCTAGTCAATAAATCAGAAGTGGGAAATGTGGAAACCACCAGATGATAGACTGCAAATCCCAACATCCCTTGCCAGTGCTTGTGCTGGGTTGGACTTTGGAGAGATGCAGCTGTACACCATTTGGAGAGCCATACATTTCCCATCTCTGATCTAAATCATTTGCCAGAAGGCTGAGTGCTGTGCTACTTTACATTATACCAAGCCTGAAATCTCATTGGAAACCAAGATAATTAAATTCAGGCTGTCGTATTTTGGCTTCATAATGAGAAGGCACAGATCACTAGAAAAGACAATAATGCTAGGAAAGGTAGATGTAGAAAAAGGAGAGGAAGCCTGCATACTAGATAGTTAGACTCAATCAGGGAGGTCATAGGTATGAATATACAGGACATGAGCAGAAGAGTGGAGAATAGGGGTCTTGGAGATGTCTCATCCACAGGATTGCCATGAGCTGGGATCGACTCAAGGGACGATAACAACAATAATAAAGATCCTGCTCTCTTTTCCTTTTTCAGGAGACCTAATTCAAGAGTAGTTTAGATCCTTAACTAATGTCTGTTAGTGCTGAGCAATTATACTTTTGGGCTAGCAGACCAAAGCCAAAACCAGATGAAATAAGAGTGACAATCTCCTTCAGACCTGGAGAATGAGATGGACTGGCCTTTCATTGTCTAAGGGGTGATATAGACCGGCATAAAGAGCCAGTGTAGGGGCAGAGTGGGGGCGCGGAAACCACCTGCCAGCCACTCTGATTCTTCTCCCACACCAGAGTGATGCTGCCCAACCAATCACATGGTGGGTAGCATCACACTGTGTCTTTAGTGCAGCGTTTCCATGCACTGTGCCAAAGAAGCGGAGAACAGCCGCCGCCATGGTGGCTAGGGTGCCATTTCCATGGTGCAAAAAGGAGCTGCTACTCATGGCTTCTTTTTGTGCCAGGGAAAGGCCGGATTAGGACACAGTGTGCAGTTGCCGGAGAGGAAAGGGGTGGCTGTAGGCTGCTCCAAAGGGCAGTCTGTTGAGCCCCTGAGTCTGACTCTTAGGTTTATTAACCATACAGTGGACCTTTGTTATACGCTGGGGTTCGGTTCCAAGATCCCCCGTGTATAACAAAATCCGTGTATGCTCAAGTCCCATTACAAAGTGTACAAAGTGTTGGTTATTACCTTTAAAGCCCTAAATGGCTTGGGCCCGGGTTACTTGAGGGAACGCCTCTCCCTGCATAATCCACCCCGCACTCTCAGAACAACAGGTAAATTATTACTCGAACACCCTAAGGTGAGACTGGCGACTACCTATCAAAGAGCTTATACAGCAGTAGCGCCTACTCTCTGGAATGCTCTTCCCGAAGAGATCAGCCTTTG
Organism: Sceloporus occidentalis; assembly: GCA_023333645.1. NCBI lineage: Eukaryota > Metazoa > Chordata > Lepidosauria > Squamata > Phrynosomatidae > Sceloporus > Sceloporus occidentalis. The sequence goes on from JALMGF010000001.1 coordinate 211,569,064, forward strand.
TGGAACAGTGGAAGCCTTTTAAAAGGTATTAAAAACTTACCTCTTCCTACAAGCTTATCCTCCCAACTCCCTGTAGTTAAAATATTCCCCAATTGACTATGTTGTATATATATCTTTCGATTTTAATATTGTTGAATTGCATGTTTTTTGATGATTATGCTGGATTGAAAATTGTATTATTGTTCTTAATTTGCTTAATTTGCAATTGTATTATGACATTGGTCATATTTTATCTGCTGTTCACCGCTTTGATCTCCAAGGAAGAGCGGAATATAAATAAACAATTTATTTATTATTTATTATTATTAAATATAATGATGTAGCAAAATGGTATCCCTTATAAAAATGGAAAATCAAGGTTTGATATTTGAAATTTATACTTTTTTGGGAGATTTTCAAAATGTGTATGCTTGAATCCGTGTATAAAAAATCCATGTATAAGAAGGGCCGACTGTACTACCTATTAGTAAGGTGGGTCTCCAGAGCCCATACATGTAGGATATTGAAACAGAGGGAAGGAGAGGGGCAGAAAAGGGCCAACATAATGATTAAAGGACTGAAGCAATATTTCCATAGGGAAAGATTACAATGTCTGAAGTAATTGAGGTGCTTTACAGACAGCCCAAAAGGGCGGTCTGCCGGCGCCGGCGTTTGCTGTGTGAAGGAGCCACAGCGGACAAACCGCGCAACTCCTCTGAGCAGCAAAAAGAAGCCGCAAAAGGCATTATGACGCCGCAAAGCGCCATTGGTGCACTTGCGGCATCATAAAGGCGCCAAGACGTGCGAATGCTAAGTGTCCGCTATGTCAAGATGGCAGCGCCCATATAGAATGGGCGCCGCTATATTGTACGTGCCGAGCACATATTTTTGGCGTGTGCAGAACGCGCCTTAGTTTAGGCAAAAAGGAAGCCAGAGACCATGATCAAGGCATGTATGGTTTTATATGGCATGAAGAAAATGGAGAAAGAAAACTGCCCCTCCCAATGCTAAAACATGGGTGGGGGATGGAGAAATTTGAACAGATAAACAAAGTACTTTTTTGTATAGTGTTTAGTAAAACTGTGGAATTTGCTGTGACAAAATATAGTGATACTCACCAAGTTGAATGTTTTTAAAAGGAGGAAAATTAATGGGGAATAAGGCTGGCAGTGGTTACTAATATGTTACATCAAGTATCAGAGCCAGTATGACAGGCAACTTGAAGGTGTGCACATATGTGCACACAAACACAAACATCTCTTAATCCCAGTTGCCAAAAGACAGAAAAGAAAGAATGCTATTCTTTTCCTGTCCTGCTGAACTCCTTCTTATTCTGGTTGGCAACCATGGAAACCAAATGGTGGGCTAGATGGGCCTTTGGACTCTTCTAGCATAACTGTCCGTAGGTTCTCATGAAAGGTCCAGAGCAGCTGCCAACAAGTAACGCCATGAATTTTGGAAAGGGCCATCTGATTCCAACAAGAATTGGCATGAACTTTGCTATCAGCAAATGCCTTAGCAAGAGGAATGAGTGAATTGTCAGTGCAGTACGGTTCAGTTTCTCATTTTTCTGACTTTATGGTTTTTTAAAGTCCACAAAAAATATTTCTTTAAAACCCGCACAAAACTTTGGCTGCATCTGTGTGAACATTTCAAATGTACACGTTTCAACATGCATATTATGGTTATTGCTTTCAGTCATTTGTAGCAATAATATTCAGCTGCTTTTGAATTGTTGGAAATAATGGGACTGGAACAAAAGTAAAATGCTTTCTGTACTGTTGGAGCAGATATTTGAATAGAATACCCCACAGTGGCATTCATCTGATGCTCAATGGGAGGCTGCTTTCAAGTTGTCATGGGCACCAAGGACTTGAAATGGAAGCCTGCTGTGTATCTAGCACTGGTTTCATGACCCACCAGAGCAACTGCTCTCAGGAGGAAAATGCAGGCAGATCTGCACAAGTGCCAATATTCTAGGCCAGCAGGATCAGGTGTGATACCAGAGGGCCAAACCAAATGCTATTGTCTTATGTAAACTCTTATATCTACTGATTTTCCTCTGAACAACTTGTTCATCCTCTGAAATAGTGGTGAAGAGGCTGTCCAAATGGCTGACAATCTAATACTGTCTGACAGCTCAAGGTTTCATCTGTATTTATACATGACTAAATATTTTCCTAGCCACATTCTACAACTCTGGAGACCAGGGTTCGACTCCCCATTCAGCCATGGAAACCCTTGGATGATCTTGGGCAGTTTACATTCTCTCAGCCTAAGGAGAAGGCAATGGCAAACCTCTTATGAACAAATCTTGTCCAGAAAACCTCCAGGATAGGTTCGTTTTAGGGTCACCATAAGTTGGAAATGATTTGAAGGCACACAACACACACACACACACACACACACACACACACACTCACATTCATTGGTAGTTTCTGTGATATCTTTGCAATCATCCTTAGGATCGGGGTGGAGGCATCCTTTGAGATAGATTCTTCAGATCCGACTTCAAAATAAACTTGGAATCTTGGCTTCTAGAACCATGAGGATTCAATCAAAGAGCAGAGGGGGCTTACTTTTTTTCTTTTTTTAGCATCCAAACAGCCTTCTCCCTCTCAGTAGGAGAAGAATTCACAAATGAATGCACTCATATAGCCATTTTGCAGCACCATTGTGGCTCAGTGATTAGAGTGGATGGACTGGAATGAGGAAGAGGGCCGTGAAACTTCCCAGGTGATCTGGAAACAACCACTTTCTCTCACTGGATTGTTGTGAATATAAATCACAGGGAATGAGAATCATGTACACTGCCACGAACTCACTGGAGGAGATGTGGGGTATAAAGGTATCAAATATAGTTCATTCTTTTCAAATTGTGGGACTTGGAAACTGATAAGAGGATCTTCAAGGAGGAGGAGGGGAGCAAATCTCTCCAGAAAGAAAGTTTGTTACTTACAACTCCTCAAGCTCATTTCTTTAAGCTTGGACCAGCATACAACCTTGCTGTGAGTGACACTGAAGAAATCTTGTGGTGGGGTGGGCAATTAGGGAATTGTTAATAATGTCTCTCCACCAAATAACCTCACAACCCCCTCTCCTTGGAGAATTGTATTCGATTTTAGCTATACCCAACAAACTGCTGCCAACCAAACCAGAGGGCATTGTGATATGTGGGCCAATGATCTGATTGAACTTAAGACATATTATATTTCCTTCTCTGTTGTTGTCAGTTCCCTCAAGTTGATTTTGACTCATGGTGACCCTGTGTGTATGTGATATCTCCAAGTATCCCCACCTTCCACTGCTCTGCTCATGTCCTGCAAGCCCATTCCTGTAAACCACTCCCTGCACACCACCAATTGAGTCCAAAGGTCTGCAGTCTTCCCCTCTGGCCTGGTCTGTCTGTCTTTCCTTCCTTCCCATCCTTGTTCTACCCTCTACCTTTCCTGCATTATTATTTTTTCTAGTAATCCATGCCTTCTTATTATATGGCCAAAGGATGATAGCCTCAACTCGATCATCTTGGCTTCCAACGAGCGATCTGGTCTGATCTGTTGAAGAACCCATTTGTTTGTCTTTTTGGCTGCCCACAATATCCTAAGCACTTTTCTCCAGCACCACATTTCAAATGAGTTAATTTTCTTTCTGTCTGCTTCCTTCACTGTCCGGCTCTCACATTCGTACATGGTGACTGGGAATACAATGGCCTGGACAATTCTAACTTTAGTGCTCAGTTGTATGTCTTTACTCTTCAAGATTTTTTTCTAGCTGACCTTCTTAATCCCAGTCATCTTCTTATTTCTTGACTCCAGTTGATCGTAGTATGGAAATTCTTTAACTGTTTCAATTTCTTCATTGTCTAGATTGAATTTATGTATTTCTTCTGGGTTATTATCCCTCCTCTACCACCCTGCAAAACCCTTCTGCCACAAGGAAAGAAAAAAGCCTGATTCCATTTAATCCACAGCTGATTCCGAACGACGCCTCCGCATTTTCCTTTTCCAAGGCTGGTGGAATAATCAAGTGTCCTAGCCTGCACAAGCTCCCTGCTTCCAATCACTTTTTCACACATTATGATTGATAATTGGTTAGCTCTTCCCAGAGCAGGTGTGTCTTAGCATATTAATTGCTTTCATTCACACTTTCTGAAAGGTGATAATTACCTCGAACAGAGAGAGGGGTCCCCGCGTTGCTCAGCACCTGCTGTTGGGCAGCAAGGAATAGAGTCCTCAGACATTCAAGAGACCCCTGCTCAGGGACATTTGGCAAAGACAGATGGAGAAGCAGCTTTGCCTGTTGAGGGAGGGAGGATTTGTCAATGGTCACTTGCAGAGGGAAGGAGTGGTAGCTGCAGCTAGTCTTCCTCGCCCCCCTTGAGCAGACGCCAGTTTGACATCAAGGAGCAGACGCATGAAACTGCGTGACAGCGTCATGCCCACAGGGTGTTAAAGATAGGAATTTTTTTTCTACACAGCTTTTGCCACAGTGTTTTTTTTATAAAAAAACAATGAAATAAAATAAATGCTCCAAGGGAACAAAGTGGAGATCTGTCTTGAAAACTTTTCACTCCTTTTTGTGTCGCCCACTAAATGTTTCTCACACCATATGTTTGGAGCAGCCCTGTATCTCCCCTGAGGTCTTAGAATGAGATAAGAATAGGGAACTGAGAATGACCCAACAGCTATGGGAACTTGAAGAAGCTTGTTGGTTTGTTAGCCAATCTACCAGAAGTCTTGCTGTGGCCACGAAAGAGGCCCAAAGTCCCCCCCCCCCCTTTAGAGATATTATCCAGGAACACAAACATAGACGAATCAGGTATATCAGCAGTGAGAAACACTACATCTATGAATTGTTGGATATGTTCTCTGGCTGTTGTCCAGTGCTCAAACCACTGCACCATGCAGGGTTATGGCTTGATAAAAGCCATGTCTGAAATCACTCTAAGATACTCCTTCATGCCCAAACATCATCATAAACCATTCTTTTAAAACAATATCAAATACAACAGTTATAAATTCATGTTCATGTTATCTTCCTCATGAAAGCCAGCATGGTGTAGTTATTTGAGCATTGCACTATGACTTTGCAGGCCAGGGTTCCAATCCCAGTTTAGCCATGAAACTCACTGGCCAAGGCACACTCTGTCAGCCTCAGAGGAAAGCAGAGGCAACTCTCCTCTAAACAAATCTTGCCAAGAAAACCCCATAATAGGTATGCCTTAGCGTCGCCATAAGTCAGAAACAACTTGAAGGCACAAAACAACATTTCAGGAAAGATTCCTTTAAAAAACAGTGTTGTCTTATATTTTTTTATCCCCTGCCTGCATAGGTCAGAATACTCCAGAAGCAGCCCAGAGTATTCTGGCTCCAGAACTGCCCCGACCTCCCCATTACTCTGTCCTCCATTCTCATAGTGTGGCAGCTGTCTGTATGGGCATTCCACTGGGCACATCCACCATGGGTCACTCACATCACATGGCTGGGCACCTCATTCTGATTTTAGAGCAAGCAAACCACAGTGGCAGGGATGAGCCAGGCAGTGGAGCAGGATTCTCATGGAGACAGTCGTGATGTTGCAGGAACAGAGGGCTCCAGATCTTCCCAGAGAATCCTAAAAACAAAACATTTTAAGGGTGTTATACTCCAACTCCAGAGTTGTCTGGACTGCTTGCACCAGAACCTGGATTTGGGACATGCATCACCCGAAGGGGCAGGGGGTGGGAATGGGCATTTTGGCTCTTGCAGACCAGGCCCTAGCAACAACAGCTTGGAGCTGGATAAGGGGATTTAAGGCAGACTTCATTAGAAAGATAATTAACAACAGGTCATGACAATACAGTGAATGAGGTCCCGAACAAATGTATGTGTACATGTACATGCAAATGTGCACATGCACATGTTTCAAAGTATCATTACTGCTGAATCTGAAAATCAAACTGCTATCTAAGATGCACAAGCCAAAGTTAGTACATTCGGTAAACATATGAGACTCACTCTCATTACATTCAAAATTTCACTAATGTTGAAGGCGGCTTGACAAGGATTGAAGAGTCCTTTTCTCCATTAATCATTTCGTATTTTCAAAATTATGGCTTCAGTTCTTTGGACTTTTATATTATAATTTTATTAAGCTTTGGGAATGGAGTTCTTGCCCAATGTGAAACTAAAATTTAAAATAACCCTCTTCTTGCTCTTCCCTGTTATTGTATGCACAACATGTTTTCTTGGTTTATTTCTAGGCCCTAATCCTTCCTTCTTTGCCCTTTGCCTCTTTTATAAACTTTGTTTTGATTGTGTTTATGTACGTCTATACAAGGCTTACTCATTCTCCAAAATAGTAAACTCTTATTATATCCCAAAAAGCCTTTTATTCTGGGATGAGTCATACTTTGGGATGCTTCCAGACAGACAGCACTTAGCACTTCGTGTCAAAAGACATTGTGCCGTGACTTCATCTTTTTCTTCTTTGCAGATTTTTTTTCATGGAAAGAAAGAAGATGGCAGAAGCAATGGGAAAACAGGGTTACAAGTGGAAGACAGTGATATCCCAACCATATTTCTCATAAAATCCCATGCTTTACACAATGCAGTTGCACAATATAAGCTTTGTTTGGACACATCCTGTTTTGTTCAGTTAATAAGATGGCTCTGTCCAATCCTTTACCTTATACTGACTGTCTTAACACCTTCTATTTCAGGGTTAGAATAAAAGAATCATAGAATTGGGAGAGATTCCTAGGGTCATCCCATCCAACCCTCTGCCATGCAAGAATACACAATCAAAGTACCGCCGACAAATGGTCATCCACCTCTGTGTAAAACCTCCAAAGAAGGAGACTCTACTACACTCCAAGGAAGTGTGTCCCACTGTTGAACAGCTCTTACTAACAGGAAGTTCTTCCTAATGTTGAAGTGGAATCTTTTTTCCTATAGTTTGCATCAGTTGATCGGTGTCCTATTCTCTGGAGCAGCAGAAAACAAGCTTGCTCCATCCTCAACATGACATCCCATCAAATATTTACACAAGGCTATCATATCACCTCTTAACCTTCTCTTAACCTTGGACAACATTGCTCCCCTTGGCTATTATTATTATTATTATTATTATTATTATTATTATTATTATATTTATTTATATAGCGCTGTAGATTTGCTGTTTCTGCAGCTCTTACAGTTCTCCCAAACTACTGGAAAGAAGTGGTCAGAAAGTTGTGCTCCCTCCTGTGTGTGTGTGTGTGTGTGTGTGTGTGTGTGTGTGTTTTAAAGGATGTGATTCTTTAGGAGTGTAGACTTGGGTTTAGTGGGTTCCAGAAATCACTCTTTTCCATGCCCATGCCTGGAATGACATATGTGTACAGTGGGCAACATTTGAGGAACATCATTCTAAGCTTGGAAAGTCGCTTCTCAGAACAATGAATATAATGTAATGCTGATGTTATCCAGCACTGGGCAGTGTTGGGATAGCAATGTGGGAGCAGTGGATGGCTTCAGGATGGCATTATATTCACTCATCTTAAAGATCCTCCCCTCCCCTCCTCCTCCATTTCCTCTTCCTTTTTCTCCTATTATTAATATTCTTCCTTTTCCTTCATACTGGGATTCAAGGCATCTTACAAAATATTAAAAACAGAACAAATTAAAAATATACTCATGCATCAGTTTTTTTTTAAAAAAATTAAACAATCCATAGCATTAAAACCATTTCAAATTCATTAAAATAATTTAAAAAAATCAACAAAACAGCATATCTTTAAAATCTAGTCCCAGTGAGTTCCTGAAAGCCTGATGGAATAGGAATGTTTTGCATTTGCCATTGGAAAAATAGGAAGAGGGGAGTCATCTTATCTTTCCTAAGGAGGGACTTCCAAAGTTTGGAAGCACTGAATTCATAAGTGAATACAAATCAACCGGTCAAAGAACCAATTGCTTAATATATTTAAAACATACTAACAAAAGCACTCATTCCAAAGTCAGAGACTTATACCATATTTGTTTTTCTTCCCAATGGGATGAGAGAGATAGAAATTATACTTTGAGAGATTGGGTACGCATTTGTTTTATAGAAGCGGATGTATAAAGTATGACTTGACTGACTCAGGATGCCCCTTCTTAATTTACCTTGGACCATTTAAATGCTAGTCTGAAGCTCTTTATTTATTTATTTTTAAACCCCTCCTGATTTACTAATGCCTTCTTATAATTATAAACATATGGGTATTAATAAAAGGTTAGCTGCATTGTTGAATAAGCAGCCATTTGTTTTCCTACAGAGATTAGAAAGTCTCTAAAAACCTTGTGGTCTAGTTGCTTGCCTCATCCGCTTATCAGGAAGCCTGGCCTTGACTTTACAATATAATGGAGTGACATTCCATTAAGGAGCAATAGATTGAATTAGACAAACCAAGTATTCAAACAGGCTTCCTTTCAAATGTAAGGAAATTGAATAATAGATGCTCTAAATCATTACTTTAATAGATGCTAGATATTGTGCCATCTGTGCTATATATTTGCAGTGGGGCACTTTCCACTAGCCACAGTGTACTGAAAAATGGGTATGCATTCATATGGGGCAGCAGAGAGAGAGGGGAGGGGGTGGGAAGAAAGATCATGAAGAATTAAAGGAAGCAATAGAAACAATATGACCAAAGAGACTTACAAGGTCACATGGACTTCTAGCCAACAACTTTTGTGAAACAATGAGAGAGCATCCTGAACACATTCACTCAGGCAATTTGCCAAGGAGATATGAAAACCACTCTGATGAATTATGCCATCAGTTCTTTTAAAAGAAATGATAGAGCACAGCATTAAAAAAAATGAGAAACTGTGGACCCGTGCTTTTGCCTATTGTGCTGAAATTGTGCTATTATAATGCAATATTTAAATAAAAAAGCTCTTCAAGGCTATTCAACAATGCAGCCTTCTTGGGGTCTAGTTTAGACAAACACACACAAACATTTTATTTCAAGGATTTATATCCCGCCTGTTCCCCACAATGGGACTGGGTACATAGATCTATGTGGCTACGGAACCCACCGGGTGACCTTGCTTAGGCAAGTCACATGCCCTCAGCCTCAGGGGAAGGCAATAGCAAACCTCCTATGAACAAATCTTGACAGTAAAACCCCGGGGTAGATTCACTTAAGAGTCGCTGCAAGTCAGGAACAACTTGAAGGCACACAACAACATCTCAGGGCACCAACTGAAGTCTCATGGAATTGCTATGCTTCTCCAGTTCTCCAGGCAGAGAGATAAATCTCAGGATGAACAGCAGTGGAGGAAGGGAAAGTCTGATTTTTCTTGAGTCTTGAGCTGACTTTCAAATTTTGGTGCTCCCACTTCCTCCTTATCCCAACTGCACCTGAGGTTCTCTGGCTCAGTGTGAGGGTGTTTGTATATACGTTGCAGTTTTGCAGCATCAATGGACCAACTAGCCAGGCATGTGGGGAAGGGAGTGAGAAGAGAGCAAGAGCACTTGAGCCCAGTGACCATTTGAAGCAAGTGAGCACTAGAATTGCAGCTCATGAGCCATTTTGTTGTACTAGTCCTGGTCAGGAAAACACAGGACCTGGGGGAAAACTTCCAGGGGGTTAGTGGGAAGCCTTCAAGAAGCTCCAACAGGAGCTAGGACCTAGGAAAACGCCTCAAGGGTCAGGTGTTTTAGGTAAGCTCACATAGCATGTGTGATAGCCTGTATAGCTACTAAGCATAGTTTGCCATCTGCCCAGGAAAAGCTTTCTTGGCTATGAAGTGCCATGGTTAGGTGGGTTCTACCCAGATTTTGGACCCAGTTACCTTCATTGCCCTTATGCTGTTTTCCACAATCTGCTGAACAAGCTGTAGTTACAGGCTCTTTGCCTTCCAGTCCTTCCCTGGCTTGCAAAGAGCTGCTCCCGATTTCAAGCCAAAATTGGGCTGCCCCCTGGTTTTATCCCATGGTTTTTGCCTCCAAAACCACCATCCAAGTACAGCTGGGTTCCAATACTAGTCCTTGAACTCACCTTGACGGCCATTTTTCAAAGTCAGAAAGCTCATTAAATTTGGCTTAGACATGCATGTCTCTTTTTGGATGGCATGCAATGGGCTGTTCTATAGCCCTTTATGCAATAACCTAAATCCCCACCCCCAGGTTGCAAGTCCCAGGAAGGGTCACTGCTACTTACCAGTAGGGAAGGGGAGGCAATTCAAACAATATAACGGCTAACGGCAAGAGTAAACAATAGGAGGGTGTACTCCATCTGTGAGCATACTCCCATTTGCCCCTCTGACTCAAGACAAGCTTGTCTTGCCTTCCGGCTGCCTCCTCTTCCCACTCATAAACAGCAGCAGCCCTGGGACGTGACATCTGCAGTGTGAGTGTGTGGTATTTTGCAATGGGCACAGAGGACTACAGAATAGCCACTCGCAGCCTATTCCCCCCCCCCCCAAAAAAAAGACATATGCCGGGGGTCGGCATGGAAATGTCAGGTATTACACCCTACTTGCTTGGTTACACTTTAATAGTGTTACACTCTACCTGCTTGGTATAGGATCCTGCCCCTAATTTGATTGTGAGTGGACTATATAGTCATCCTTTGCAGACAGAATCACATTTCTCAATCGAACTCTTCTTTATGAATACATGCAAACTACTCAACTGACTATATAAATCACAAAAAGCTATGGATGGCTCTTACACTCATGGGCGTGCCACTAGCCTGATGAGAAATCTGTACTTAGTACAAGAAGCTACTGTCAGAACAGAATTCAGAAGAAACAGAGTGATAGGTGTTTATCACACGGGCGTTCTTGCAACTTTTTGCAGCTCAGATCTGACGTGACTGTGGGTCCAACGATGTGAATTCACGCGATAACGTATTGTGTTATCACAAGCGTTTCCTTTCTATGGGGGCTCCTTTCGTGGCGCATCCGCAGTCATTCCAAAGTGACCCCTAATTTTGGTGAAATCGGTAACAAGCGAATTCACAGAAATTGCTTCCAAGCTCACTTCGATTTCACTCCGAATTGTTCTGGTGTGGAATGCAACTTTGCTTCTGCTATCTATCTATCTATCTATCTATCTATCTATCTATCTATCCGTGTGTTGAAATTGCTGAAATGGAAGGGAAAATTAAAAAAAGGGAATGAAGAAGATACAGAAATATTCACAAGGCAAATATTCACACAATCACGCAATTATGCGAAACAGGGAACAAGAACTTGCACCCCCTTTCACCCCGGAAATGTACAAGGTCATGATGCATTCAGACCCCCAGTGAGCATGCGCAAGGGTGCTGATTCGAATAGTTGAATCTGCATGGTATGCACTAGTGTGGTAATACAATTTGCACTCACTCTGCTTTGCGTGAATCCGCATCATGTGACTTGCCTTGGATTTGATTCTCCCTCGATTTGGAAGGGAAATGGAAGGGCAACCAGGTGGGATAAAACATTTATGTTATAATGTGAATTCGCATAGCTGAACCAGGAGTCAACCTGGATCTGAATTGCAAGAACCTCCATATGATAAACCCCAGAGTGGTTCCCGATTGGCAAAGGGGTCAAGCAAAGCTGCATTCTATCACCCTATCTATTCAACTTGTATGCAGAAAATATCATAAGAAGAACAGGTTTTGACTCAGAAGAAGGAGTGAAGATAAGAGGTGGGAACATCAGCAATTTAAGTTAAGCAGACGACACCATACTACTAGCAAAAAACATCACAGATTTGGAACAATTACTAAGGAAGGCCAAAGATAAAAGTGCAAAAGCAGGCTTAATGCTCTAAAGACAGCAAAAATAATGACCATGGAAGAATTACATAAATTCAAAGAGTTCCCGTACCTAGGATCAAACACTGATCCAAATGGAGACTGCAGTCAAGAAAAAGACTAGGGATGGGAAGGGCAGCTATGAGAGAACTAGACAGGGTCCTAAACAGTAAAAACATACAACTGGTCACTCAAGTAAGAATGGTCCAAGCCATTGCATTCCCCATCACCATGTACAAATGTAAGAGCTGGACAGTAAAAAAAGCGGATAAGAAAAAAACAACCTCATTTGAGTTGTTGTGCTGGAGAAGAGTGCGGAGGATACTATGGATTGCCAAAACCAAATAGGGCCTTTAACAAATCAAGTCTGAAATAGCCCTAGAAGCCAAGATGACTAAACTGAGGCTGTTGTACTCTGGCCACATTATGAGAATGTACGTATCATTAGAAAAGACAATAGCCCTCATCAGACGTGTGTAGAACTGGGGCTTTTGCGCACTGGGTGGTTCGAATTCGCGTTATTTCGCTAAGAACCATCATACCTGGGATTGGCAGGATTCAAATTGGCCAATCCGCATCCGCGCGAAGTGCATTCAGTGCAGAATGTTTCGTTACACCGGAGCTCAACATGCGGATTGGCCGATTCGTATCGGCTGCCTCGCACATGCTCAGTGGTGCCCTGCATGGGTTGCGACCTTAAACGCTTCCGGGGTGAAAGGGGAGGTCACGTCATGACAGCCCGGTAAACAGCTGGAGAGCCAGCTCATGCACATTAACAATCGCGATACAACGTGCCCGTTACTGTTCCCTCTGTACATTCCTGCTTGGTTTTAACGTGACCTTTCCTTGCAACAAATTAGCAATGCCCGGTTCTGCGTGTGTGTGTGTGAGTGTGTGTGTATGTATTCTGGGGGGTCGGGGAGGAGCAGTTCCAGCGGCTGTCAAAGAGGCTGGATGGCCATCTGTCAATGGGGATGCTTTGATTAAGAGTTCCTGCATGGCAGAAGGAGGTTGGACTGGATGGCCTTTCTTGGAGTCGCCGTGATTCCAGCGGCTTCCTCCTCCTTCTCCTCCCGGCTTGGGATCCAGCCTGGGCTGCATCCCAGGCAGGGAACAGGCGCGGGGCCGCTGGAATCGCGGTTCCAGCAGCCTCCTCCTCCTCCTCCCGGCTTGAGAGGCATCCCTGGCTGCATCCCAGGCAGGGAACAGGCGCGGGGGCCGCTGGAATCGCGGTTCCAGCAGCCTCCTCCTCCTCCTCCCGGCTTGGGAGCCAGCCTAGGCTGCCTCTCAAGCTGGGAGGAGAAGGAGGAGGCGGCTGGACCGGCGGCGATCGCCGCGATTCTAGCGGCCCCGCGCCTGTTCCCTGCCTGGGATGCAGCCAGGGATGCCTCTCAAGCCGGGAGGAGAAGGAGGAGGCCGCTGGAACGGCGGCGATCGCCGCGATTCTAGTGGCCCCGCGCCTGTTCCCTGCCTGGGATGCAGCCAGGGATGCCTCTCAAGCCGGGAGGAGGAGGAGGAGGAGGCCGCTGGAACCGCCCCCCCCCCCCCCGCTTCCCTGGAACCGGCAAGAGGAAAGACCCACCGGAAGTAAAAATTGGAATCTGGGGATCTTGCGACGGAGTTCGGGACTGGGCGTTCATACCAGACCCATTCGCACTGAGATCGAACAGAGCCCCAATCCGGATATCCGCCAATCCCCTTACTCAGCGCACTGGCCAACACGCTCCAAAAAGAGGAGACAGTACGCATTCAGTTCGGCAACTCGCGCATTCACGTGAGTGCGGATTGGGCCATTCGAATGCAGGTATGATGGTTCTTAGCGAAATAACGCGAATTCGAACCACCCAGTGCGCAAAAGCCCCAGTTCTACACACGTCTGATGAGGGCTAATGATACATACCAGAGAGGTCTGTAGGACTTGAACAAAGGATTAGAGGACAGGGGGTCTTGGAGATATCTCATCCACAGGGTTAACATGAGTTGGGGTCGACTCAAGTACAGCTAACAACAAAAACCATTATAGCAGTCTGATACCAGTTTGACTTACTAATTCCACTGTACAGAATCTTCAAACTTATAATTTCATGACAAATTTAGAATTCTGTACTAGAGAGCTCAGTGCTGACACTGAACGGCACTACCAATTCTCAGATGTCTCTGCTGAAGAGTTCTGGTACCCTTCCTTTGACTACAGAAATGGAGTTTCCTCCAGAGCATTCAAGTAGTTCATTAAATACAAATCACAGGTTTCCACAACATGAAGCCATGGCAGTTAAAGTTATATAAAAATGTTTTAACCCTGTAGTATAAATGAATTCTAACACTAAAGTATTTGTTGCTGTTGTGTGCCATCAAGTTTTTTTCCAACTTATGGCAACCCTGAGGCAAAGCTATCATGGTGTTTTCTTGGCACATTTCTTCAGAGGGGATTTGCCATTGCCATTATCTGAAGCTGAGATAGTGTGACTTGCCCAAAGTCACCCAGTGGGATTACATGGCTGAACTGGGATTTGAACCCTGGTCTCCAGGGTCTTAGTCCAAAACTCAAACCACTGCACCGTACTGATTCCCAAGATAATTGCTTGGTACTTAAAAGACTGAGACTCAGGCCTAGCTCCATTAAATCTGCATATTCAAATAAATATGTACATAATACATGTAGGAATAGATGCTGATGCCAGGGAAATAGATTCAGGGCCAGGATCCCATGAGCCCAAGCCTATCAATATTCTTTCCCGAACCATTAGCTATTTTTTGTCACTTGCTAGCCTGAAATGCTAGCCTAGATCATTTTGTCACGGTGAGAGATATACTTGCTGGTGTTTCTAGTCTTATCTTGCTGGCATTTTGTCATCAACAACACAGTATGAATACCTGTATTCAGTTATTCTTTTTAATGTGAGGCTGCCCCGAATGACTGTTTGTGGTCAATTAGTAGTTGCAATGACGAGAAAGTGTTGCTGCTGTCCATTCGCTTGTCCTCTGGGCCCAATTTCTGCTGCCACTCAGAGGGCAAGGGCAAGGCAATTGGAAGCTGATCTTTCTTTTCCTTGCTTCTGTTCCTCATTAACGCAAAGCATCTGAGCAGTTAGTGATAGCAAGGAAAAGGAGCAGCAAATCCCTGTGTACTGGGTGGCAGTGGCATTGGAATCCCTGTAAGAATGTGGGCTTTGACAGATACTTAATGAGACCAACTTTTGACAACTTCAGCCCTGAGAACAGCATATATAGCTCTCTTAGAAAGCATGTCCTCCAATATTTAAGAGATGAAAATACTGTGGGTTTGTAAGGCTGAGCAACATAAGGGTGTGATTGAAAGGGTGTGATCAAGTGCAAACATTAGAAGAAAGACAAACAAAGCATTCCTGAAACTATAGTACCCATCACATGAAGTAAAAAAAACAAATAAACAAGGAAAGACTTGTACCCAGGAATGATCTATTACAGAACAGATTAAAGAGAGAAAATGGCAGAAACTCACTAGAACTCACATACAGCTCCCAACTGGGACCTCTCATGAGCATCATCAATGAACTACAACCCATTCTGGACAATAATGCCACTCTTTCATGGGCTCTTGGTGGCAGACCTCTACTCGCCTACAGACAGCCTCCAAACTTCAAACAAGTACTAACTACAGAAAGACACATGACACAGATGAGGACATAGGTACTAATCTTTGCCACAAACCAAGATGCTAACTCTGGCCACACATTTATCCAGGAAATGTCATCACAAGACCTAATGGCATCACCCACAATATTAGGGGGACTTTCACGTGCTCATCCTCCATTGTGATTTATGCCATACTATGTCATCAATGACCGTCAGCATTCTACATTGGGCAAACAGGCCAGTCCCTGCCCCAGAGAATAAATGAACATAAATAAGACATTAGGAATGGGAATACAGAAAAACTGGTGGCAGAACATTTCAATCTCCCTGGGCATTCCACGTCAGACCTCAGAACAGTGGTCGTTGAACAAAATAACTACAAAGGTAGATGGGAAAGAGAAACAGCAGAATTGTAAAGAAAATGGAGATAGGGGACTTGTTTCAAATCTGGATTAAAGAAATATACAAAAACCAGAAGGCACACATATTGGGGAATAGGGAAAAAACTAAAGCTGTCTCAATTGCTAGAGGAACTAGGCAAGGATGTCCCTTAATATTTTTGATGATAATGGAATTGTTAATTACGAAAATAAATAATGAACAAAGATTAGGAGTAAAAATTAAGAAATACAAATATAAGATTAAAGCATATGTCGATGATTTGGTAGTAAATTTAGATAATCCAAATGAAAATATTGAAATCTTAATGGAAATAATGAAAGAATTTGGAGATGTAATGGGCTGTAAAATTAATAAATCATAGAATAATTGGAAGAGACTGCAAGGGCCATCCAGTCCAACCCCCCGCCATGCAGGAAATCTAAATCAAAGCATCCCCGACAGATAGCCATCCAGCCTCTCTTTAAAGACCTCTAAGGAAGGAGACTCCACTACACTCCTAGGGAGTTTGTTCCACTATTGAACAGCCCTTACTGTCAGGAAGTTCTTCCTAATGTTGAGGTGGAATCTCTTTTCCTGCAGCTTGCATCCATTGCTCCGGGTCCTAGTCTCTGGAGCAGCAGAAAACAAGTTAGCTCCCTCCTCAATATGACATCCCTTCAAATATTTAAACAGGGCTATCATATCACCTTTTAACTTTCTCTTCTCTAGGCTAAACATCCCCAGCTCTCCTCATAGGGCATGCAGACCCTTCACCATTTTAGTCTTCCTCCTTTGGACACACTCCAGTTTCTCAACATCCTTTTTAAATTGTGGTGCCCAGAACTGCACACAATATTCCAGGTGGGGCCTGACCAGAGCAGAATAGAGTAGCACTATTACTTCCTTTGATCTAGACACTATACTATTGATGCAGCCTAAAATCACGTTGGACATGTTAGCTGCCGCATCACACTGTTGACTTGTGTTCAATTTCTGGTCTACTTGGACTCCTAGATCCCTTTTGCCCGTAGTCTCGTTCAGCCAGGTGTCACCCATCTTACATCTGTTCATTTCATTTTTCCACTCTAAGTGCAGTACCTTGCATTTCTCCATGTTGAAATTCATTTTGTTAACTTTGGCCTAACTTTCTAGTCTATTCAGGTCATTTTGAATTTTGATCCTGTCTTCTGGGGTATTAGCTACTCCTCCTAATTTGGTGTCATTTGCAAATTTGATAAGTATACCCCGAATTCTGTCATCCAAGTCATTGATAAAGATGTTGAATAGCACTGGGCCCAGGACAGACCCCTGTGGGACCCCACTGGTCACTTCTCTCCAGGATGAAAAGGAGCCATTGTTGAGCACCCTTTAAAAAACACCCTGAAACCTCTCCTTTCTCCTCCCACTGAGACTTGCCCCACTCACACTGTCTCTTCCATTGAGCATCAGCATTTAAAAGAGATGCAGAAAGACTCCATAGCCCATTTCTACCAGAAGGCAGAAGTCTGGGGAGCAGTGGTGTCATCACCCCCTTAGGGTGTCTCTTAGTGTGGTGTATACTCCTTGCACCCTCCTGGTGACGCCCCTGTCTGGTTGTTCAGTCAGTTTCTGATGATAAGGCAACAGTAAATAGTCTATCTGTTTCCATCGACTTTTGATTGTTTGCTTGAACACCCCTCCTCTGACACTGTCTCCTGCCCATTTTTTCATTTGTGGATATGAAACCCCGGGCAATGTTTTTCTGCCAGTGGTGTTAACCCAGTATTTTGATGCTGCTGGTGGGGAGATGTCATGCCAGAGTCCTAAATTCATGAATCTGCTGAGACAGGCAGTATACTGGGAACCCTGTTAGTCCCTGGGGACCGTCCTGTAATTTCCAGGATACTTGAGGAGTATAAGAAGCTTCCCTCTGTGACTTAGAGGATGCATTTCTGTCCCTACCAACTGTCCATTCCACTGATCTCTGTGTGTTTGACAAAGATCTGATGCCTAGCAAGATCAGGGTTCCCAATTACATTAATGAGCTTGTGCATGTTCATCATTACCTTTAAAGCTCTCCATGGCTTGGGCTCAACCTACTTAAGGAATCGCCTCCTTCTGTACAATAGGCCCTGTACCCTCAGATCCTCTGGGAGGAATTTGTTGCAGTCCACAAAGATCAGATTGACGGCAACCTCCCAGAGGACTTTTTCCGCACTCGCTCCCACTTTATGGAATGGCCTGCCAGAAGAGATCCATCAAATTGCCAACCTAGAGATCTTCAAGAAAGCTGTCAAGATGGATCTCTTCTGGCAGGCCTTCCCGGAATAGAACCCGGCCATATAACGCTCCCCCATAGATATATATAAGCGAAGACTCAACCCACCATTATTTTATTATCGTACTGTTTTTAGATTTTATCATTTGTAATTTTAATGCATAGAATTGTTTAATCCTTTTTTAAGGAGGGGAATTGTATATATTGTATTCTTTTAAAAGGTTGTACGCTGCTTTGATTGTGGTAACAAAAAGTGGGATATAAATTAAAGCTTTATTATCATTATCATTATTATTATTATTATTATTATTATTATTATTATTATGTACCCAGCTGTATCACCCCATACTGGGCTTAAGAGAGCTGGCCTTGTCTGTGCTGGTGAGGATGCCCTGGGAAAAGCCTGAAGTAGCTTGACCACACAGCTTCTCCATTCTGCCCCTGTTACTTGGCCCTCCATTCTTGCACATCAGTGGCTGTCTGCCTAGTGTATCCTCCACCACTGAGTTCAGAACAAAGTTCCCAGCAATGAGCACAAGACTGGGTGGCTTGTTCTGACTTCACTATGAGTGAGCTGCAGCAGTTATGAATGTGGGGTGCCTGTGCTGACAACTGTGGCAGTGCAGGAATGGAGCGAATGGAGGAAGAGCTGGAGCAACAGGTAGCTTTTTGAATGTAATTATACCCAAGTTCTGGTACAGAATGTGCTGGATGTTATCTGGACTTCTCACACCTGTGGATGCTCAGACCCACGGATGGCAAGCCTGTGGGTGGCAAGAGCCCACTGTATGTTGTAGAGAAAACTGAGACCAGAAACATTCATAACAAAGCAAGGACTATCGTGCATTTAAAAGGTTGTGCAGAAATGACTGTTTTCATAGCATTATTGCTACCATTGTAATCATGTTAATGAAATTGCATGATTACAGTACTGGAGCACTCTGGTGTGTTAATATCCTCAGTTTCTTACCCAATCGACAGCTCTGAGTGATCCTTTAATTTCCTTCTATTTGTGCAAATGATCTTTTACCCATAGAGAAATACAAATGTACACTTTGGAACAACATGCACAGCTTAATAACAGATCCTCTCATATATTGATGGGAATTTCATTATTTTCCTAGTACTAACTAGTGAAAATCTATTCCATTTATTCCCACAAACAAACAAACAAACAAACAAACAAACAAACAAACATCTTCATGGTTGTACTGTGTAGGGATGACCCAAACTCTCAGTTTCTCTTTCATCCTTATTTGTTTTTTAAAATATCAGGCTTTTTCTCTCCTATCTATGAAGAAATCAGAAAATGTTACTCTAAGTTTTGTTTTCTAAAACGAACCAAACAGAATTCTCATCCATTTGCATTGGCCAAATGTAAGAACAATAGCTCTTCCCTGCAATGAAAAGCCCATGTTGTATCTATTTTCCTCTTGCGGACGTGTTGCAAATGAGGAGCTGGAAACAGAAAAAAAGAGAGAGATAACCCTAATCCTGGACCACAAAAATGGTTGAATACAATGAGAAGGAAAGCCAGCTAAGCCCTCAAAAGCCTTCTGCCTGGGTGGGCAAAACTGATAATTTCAGTTTCTCCTGCACTGGACCCTTCTTACATTTCAAGATCTTTCTGTGGTGATTATGATGAAATTTGCAAATTTTTGAAAAAAGCACTGCAAAGCAATAACAAAACTCAAACCAAAAGACATTCTCACCCACCCCTATATTGCTGCTCCCTTTGCAACTGCCTGTTCCCAGCCTTACCACACTTCAGCTCATCCTCAAAACATGTGTTTGCTAACCACTTCTGAGTGCACAAAAAGTCCTTTGGCAGCTCAGTCTTGTACCTATTACTCGGGGCTACCAGATGCAATCTAAATTCATTAGCAAGACACAATAAAAAGCCATCGCCCTCTACATAGTGCATTCATGGATTGATTTGTGTGGCTCCAACGCCTTCCTTTGTCTGAATGGAAGGGACAAAGTACATTCTGTACAAATGCATTAATTAGGACTCTTTGGCTTTGGATAGCAGATGGGAGAAACTTGTCTTTCCAAGCCATGAATAGCAAATTGTTTTTAGGGGTGGGAGAATGACAATAAAGCTCCATTTTTAACAGACTTTATGACTTTCAGTAATTAGTTGGGACATAGTCCTTATTATTAAGGAAGCTGTACCCCTTCTCTGCCCATCTGTCTCTACATCTTTTCTAATTTCCTGCATCAGGGGTATGTTGGCATCAGTCCCTGTGCTCACCTCAGCCCAAACAGCGCTATGCTCTTATTGGTAGGCTCATGGTAGTGTTTTGCATAGGATATTTATATGGCTTTCCCTGAATGCAAGTATCTGCACTACATCTTTCCTTTGTTGCCTCTTCTATTCATCCACTTTCTCTCTTTTTGCCATATTTGTCTTTCCTCCCCCCTCCCAGCCATGTGTTTACCCTGCCAGGAAAATTTAGAACAGGAGCTCCTTGGATCTTGCCTCTCTTTTGGGTAACTGTTTCTCTGCAAAGTGGCATCACAACAACAAGAGCAACAACAACAATAGAGATGATGTAAAAATAGGATTCACCAGTGCACATGATTGTCAAGATTTATCCTTCTTTGGTAACTGAAGTCTCTTAACAGCATGAGTGAAACTTTGTGATATGGAAATTGTTGTTGTTATGTGCCTTCAAGTCGTTGCAACAACCCTATCACACAGTTTTCTTGGCACTTTTCTTCCGTGGGGGCTTGCCATTTCCATTCTCTGAGGCTGAGAGAGTGTGACTTGCCCAGGGTAACCAATGGGTTTACATGGATGATCTAGGATTCAAACCCTATTATGGAAATACAAATGCATGTGGAAATAGAGATGCATAAATATAGAGATAGCCACATACATTTTGTATCAACCATAACAATATAAATATTTTGAAAAATACTCCAGACTGGAGTGACTTATTCATGAATTTATATGAGACTTTCTACCCTCACCCTTCTAGTGCATGATTCAGAGTAGCTAACTACAACAAACATGCAAAAGACCCCACAACGACCCAAAATGCAAAGCCCACACTGGGCCCATATCTTTATTGGTCAACCAAAATGCACAAAATACATCATGTAAGCTTTTAAATCTCCTCTTTCAAAGCTTTATCATGCAAAAGATGTTTAAAAATCATACAGGAGGAAGAAAGACAGTAATGCTAGTAAAGGTGGAGGGATGTAGAAAGAGAGGAAGACCACATGCTAGATGGATGGACTCTATTAAGGAGCTCATGAGTATAAATTTACAGGACATGAACAGAGCAGTGGAAGATGGTAGTCTTGGAGATGTCTCATCCATAGGGTCAGTATGAGTCAAGATTGACTTGGGAGCAATTAACAACAACAAAAGGAGGAAGAAAAGTGATGGCGTTGGAGTCACAGACTTACAATTTGATAGAGCCTGTGTCTGCTGTAGTTCAGAGGGATCTCAGTGCAGGCAGAGACAACTCTCCTCTAATCATGTGAAGAGCAAGACAACGGGCGCATTCCCACTATGATTGAAAGCGAATCACTGATTGGATTATATGACTGTCGTTCCCATTTGAAACTGGTTCCAATCCTACTTTGATCAATTTCTGTTGCAATAAAGCGAGGCAAATGCAAAAAACCAGGTTTTTCCAGACACTAGTTTCCTAGCGGTTCTTTTGAAAGAAACGATTCCGAAGTGTGTTCAACAAGTGGGAACGACAGGTCTGAATCACATCATTCTGGATGGGGCGAGATTAATGGCAGAGGGGTGTTTACCATCCCTCCTCAGTGTTTGGTAGATCCACCATCCCACCCCCCCCTCTCTCAGTGCTGCCTCCAAGAACAAATAATGACACCGTGCAGGTGCAGCTGCAAACACTATATTTTGTTTCTGTTAGACTGCCGAGACCAGGGTTCAAATCTGCTCAGTTGTGGAAACCCACTGGATGACATTGGGCAAGTCACACTCTCTCAGTCTGAAGACCAGGGCAAACCTTCTCAGAACAAATCTTGGCAAGAAAATCCCATGATAGGGTTGGCATAAATTGGAAATGATTTAAAGGCATACAACAACAGCAAGAAAGCTAAGTCTCTACAGAGCTTGGGCTCTGAGAAGGATTCTTTACAATTAGGTCTTAGCAGAAGCTGCCAATTAGTTAGTTTTTGTTGCACCTAATTTTTTTGTGTATTTTTTAATTATAAAGCACTGAACAGAAAAATCAAATAGTAATGAACCCTGAATCACTGCTTTCTTCTCAAAGTAACAGGAAGGTCCTGATGAAACCTTTCATAGCATGAAAAGTGAGAGCTGCCAGTCACAAGATGACATACACTCTTCTCACTTCTTCCAGCACTTCTTATGGGAAAAGCTTGGGAAAATATGTTATCAGGTTTAGAGACATGTTCATTTTGTTTCTGTGTCTTGAAATCCAAATGGAAATTGCAAATAATAGTTCAGGTGTGATCTGATCAGGATTAGGTTGTCTTTGGAGTTCAGTCTGAATGGCTCCTGAATCTGTCCACATCAGCACACTGCTACTGTGGATGGTACTGCTGGAGTCCTGTGAAACACAGGTTTGTCACAGTGTGTATGTGCAGAGCAATAGTTTAAAAACTCTTCCTGACTGCACTGTACTAATTGGATCCCATTAAGTGTTCCTATGGAACCAGAAGCCAAATGGGGAAGTGGTATTCAAGCGATTTGGCTTAAGTGCAGACATATATTGTTAGACTGAAGGTTGACACAGAAATGAGCTGGAGGCTGGAAGCATCTCTCTGAAGAGAGAATTGGAAAGGAACTTGTAAGCTTTGTCTTTAAAAGTATATAACTTAAAGGGGATGTGCCAGCTGCACTGAGAGACTTTTTATGCTATGTATAGTATAAGAAAATGGGTTAGCGTATAATAGGAGAGAAAGCACAGAGAAGCAAAAAAGAGGAGGTATTGATTGTGCACAAAACACAGAAGAAGGATGAAGGTAGGAAGAAGGAATACCAACAATCTAAGATATGCAGATAACACCATACTACTAGCAGAAAACATCACAGACCTTAAACAACTACTAAGGAATATCAAGGAAGAAAGTGCAAAGACAGGATTACTTTTGCATATAAAGAAAACAAAAATAATGACCAAGGAGAATCTACACAGATTCAGCCTAGACAATGAGGAAATAGAAATGGTAAAAGAGTTTCCGTAGCTTTGGTCAAACATTGATCAGAACGGGGACTGGTCAAGAAATCAGAAAAAAAGCCGGGTATGGGGAGGGCAGCTATGAAGGGACTAGAAAAGATCCTAAAATGTAAGCTATACAACTGAGCATGAAAGGTAGAATTGTACGGCCCATGACTTCCCTATTACCATGTAAGCACTGAGAGCTGGACAGTTAGGAAAGTGGATAAAAGAAAAAATAAATTCATTTAAATGTGGTCTGGATCAGACTGTGGATAGCCAAAAAACAAACAAATGGGGCCTACAGATCAAGCCTGAAATCTCCCTAGAAGCCAAGATGATAATGCTGATGTTGTTGTACTTTGGCCACATCATGAGAAGGCACAACTCATTGGAAAAAACAATAACGCTAGGAAAGGTAGAGGGATGTAGAAAGACAGGATGACCATATGCTAGATGGGTTGACTCTGTTAAGAAGGTCATGGGCATGAATTTGCAAGGCCTAAGCAGAGCAGTGGAAGATGGGAGTCTTGGAGATGTCTCATCTATGAGGTCATCATGATCGAGATTGACTCAAAAGCAATTAATGACAACAACAAATTGATTGTGCGTGGTGCAGCCCTTCTTCTCAGGATTTGAGATGCCTTGAATAACCAGGATTTTCCTTTTCTTGTCTAAAAACTGAATTATGCCTATTGCAGTTAAGTATCCCAAACACGCTGTGGGTTTGGGAACATCATCATTTTATCTGTGAGAAAAGAGGGACAATAGATAAACTGTGGAGTATTAAGCCATATTCATGTGCTGCGCAACTGTAACTCAGTTCTGAATGACACTGGGCTTTTGAATGGGAGCATAATATGTAATTAAGCCAATTATGAAGAATAAACCTCATGCAGTGCAGAACAATGTTTTGGTGAGCTGCTAAATGTGGAACAGGAATAGAGACAAGACTTAAATTGTAGATGCAATTGTTTTTGTGGGTTTTTCGGGCTATGTGGCCATGTTCTAGAAGAGTTTATTTCTGACGTTTCACCAGCATCTGTGGCTGGCATCTTCAGAGAATGTTGACATGGAAGAGAGTGGGGTATATATATACTGTGTGAGGGAAGAGATGCAATTACTCTAAAGATATGTGTGACTGTTACCAGTTCTGCCTTCCTTAGAAAGGCCCACAGCTAATATACCCTGGCCACCATAACAACCTGCCTCTCACCGAATCAATACTTATTCCAGACTATGCACCTAATCTTTCAGAGCATTTACTATCCCATCCAGAACCACCTGGATCCCATTACTGGACCGGCTTTCTTTCCAATAAAAATATCCTTGGTAGCCAGCATGCAGCTTATTGTATCTCAGTGTTTCAGCTGCCACCCTACCATCTTAGCGTATGGAGACCTGAGTATTATCTATATGTTAGAAATAAGTAATGGCAAATCCCAGGATGCCTTTGTTCATTTTTTAAACTAAAGGAGTCCATTGCACTATTTTCTAAAATTCTCTTTTGATAGGACCACAAAACCATGCTGTAGACATAACCCAGCAAGGCAGTCTAGAATGAAATCATGATAGACAGCACTGAATACCATTGAGAAGTCCAGCAGCGGAACCAATAGTTTCACATTGCAAAAAAAATTTGCATGGCTTCTTTTTCACAATACAATAACCTTCTAATTCCATTAGTAATTTTATTTTCTGGACTTGGCAACTCTTTGTCTCCCAGAGCCCACATGGATATTCCTCCATACCATCTTAACTGAGAACAACTATAAAAACATGTTGTGAAAAAGTAGGACTATGACTCCAATATCATATTTTTTTTTTAAAAAAAAAATCTCCTGTTCGTTTGTTAATTCTTTTTCCTGATGAAGAAGCCAGTGGAGCTCCAAAAGACTACATTATGTATTCTGTGCATTTTGGTTGAGACACTAATGATATCACTGTTTTGTGGATTTTGGATGATATTGTGCTTTGCTGTATTGACAACATGGCAACTGTAGATATGTGTTTTTTTTCATGGAAGGTTTCAAAATATGTAATGCTAGTATGAGGCAAGATGGAGGTGCCAGTGGAACATGCAGATTCTGTACTCACATGAAGCACTGCTTCTTCCTAAGACAAACAGTAACAACCTCAACCGAGATTTTTTTTAAGTGCTTTTGGCTACCAGCTCAAAGCAACAGCCATTTAGCCATATTGTCTTTCCCCCCTCTCCATTGTGCTGTGGTTTACATATTTCAGGAAATATGTGGGAGCCCAATACACAATAGACACAAAAGGCAACTTGTGTTAGTGGCTGGTTACCAAAAAGGCTGTGAAAGTATGGGCATTTACTGTGCCCTTGCTTTTCAGCCAGAGGAGAATACTCCCATTTAGAGCAACAAGCTTAGTGCTGCTTCTGTTCAGTATTTTAACACGCAAGTAGGCAAATGTTTACACAATGCAGAAATGTCTGTACTGTACCTCATACAGTGTGTGACATGCAAAACATTGTAGACTTTGAATATTGTACAGTGGAGGTGATCAAAATAAGGGGCTGCTGGCTATGGCAACCATATATATGCAAAGGAGGGGAGGCATAACTACATTTTTCACTTCCTACTAATCATACCAGTGTTATCAGTGTCCATCACCACCAGTGAGTAAAAGGATTTGTATCGTTTGTATGCATGCTAAGCAAATATAAATCTTTGCTTGACTCATTCTGACTTACTTCAAAAATATCCTTGCCAGCAAGATGGCAAGAGATGTTTTGCATATTCTTGGCAAGAGTGGTCACACTTGTGAGAACACTGTTTGCAAAATTTACACAAACAATTTTTATGCATGCAAAGGGATCTCGTAGCATTTTTGAGACTAACTGTGTGAAAGATGTTGTAGAATAAGCATTGGTTGGCTTGGTCGGATCCATGGAAGTGGACCAAATCTATGAAAGCAACACCTTTTAATGGTTGTTACAACATCCCTTTGCATACTGATATTCCAGACTAACATGGCTATGTCTCTGAATTTTTATGCAGACTATGACTACTACTACAACTGCAGCAACTACAAAAACATCTGATTCTAGTATTTCAACAAGTAAACCAAAGTAGTCAGGAAAATATCAGTAAAGACTTTACTATATATCATAAAAAATAACAACATAAACAAACAGAAATCCAAAGAGCCCAACATGTGTACTTCGTGTAAGGAAACGAACCACCAATTCACAAATGGGCCAGCTTCACAGGATCTGTTGCAAGTACATAAATCAATAGCTGACAAAGAAACATGCATACACTGACAAGTGAAAGGCAGCTGAGTATAAATCATAAGAGTAGTAGAAGCCAAGTAGCAGAAGTTATAAATAAACCAGATGCAATTCAATGTGTTTTGCTTTCTTCAGTGGCCAGTAAAAAATATTTCCACTTTATCAAAAACTGAAGTCAGATCTTCAAATAAAACAGGTTTTTGATTTGGTTTTTTTTTGCATGGAGAATATATGGTTCATGGAATAATATCCTGCCTCAATAACAAAATATTCTCTACTGAAAGAAATGTTCCCCTAGTAAAGAAGCATTTGTGCCAGTCATCCTACAGGCAATTTGCAGTGGTCCTTGCATGCAGATTTCCAATATATGTTATACACTGTTCACTAGTTTTCTGATCTGCTGCCCTGCTACAAAAGCAACAGTAATGGAGGACGGAAGAATGGACAGCTTATTCTGTCAAATGATGCCGGCAGAACTTTGATTAGCAAAAGGTCTCTCAGTTTTTAGCTGCTGAAAACATCTCCCACCGAGTTAATAATAATAATAATAAAACTTTTATTTATATCCTACTTTTCTGTGACAAGACAATCAGAGCGGCTTACAGCACGTTAAAATTCACATTTACAAATTTGTATCCCCAATTCCCTCCCCCCTTAAAAAAGGATTAAACAAGTTACAATTAAAACATCTATTAAAAACACAATAAAAGATACAGCGAGGACAGAGCGGTGGGCTGATACATGATGTGGGGGGCAGTCATTCTGTGGCCGGGCAGTTTTATTCAGGAAAGGCCTGCCGTAAGAGATCCGTCTTGACAGCTTTTTTAAAGCTGTCTAAGCTGGCAATTTGACGGATTTCGTCCGGCAGACCGTTCCAAAATTTGGGAGCAATTGCAGAGAAGGCCCTCTGGGAGGTAGCAGTTAGTCTGGTTTTTAAAGGCTGCAATAGATTCCTCCCAGAGGACCTGAGGGTGCGGGGTGGATTATATGGAAGCAGGCGATCCCTCAAATAGGTTGGACCCAAGCCATGTAGGGCTTTAAAGGTTATAACCAACACTTTGTACTGTGCCTGGAAACTAATAGGCAGCCAGTGAAGAGATTTTAAGATGGGTGTTATTCGGTCACTCCTAGTTTTTCCGGAGACCAGCCTGGCTGCCATATTTTGCACTAGTTGAAGTTTCCAGACTAGGCACAAGGGTAGCCCCATGTAGAGCCATTACAGAAATCAAGTTGTGAAGTTACCAGTGAATGTACAACACTTTCTAGGTCCTTTACTTCCAGGAAAGGGCACAGCTGGCGTATCAGCCGAAGCTGATAACAGGCGCTCCTGATTGTTGCACTCACCTGATTTCTCATGTCTAGGAGCACCCCCAGACTGCAAACACAGTCCTTTGTGGAGTGCGTGACCCCATCTAGGACTGGAGGTTGCAACCCTATACCTGGTTTGGGGGCCCCTACTATAAGTACCTCCGTTTTGTCTGGATTCAGCCTGAGTCTGTTTTTCCTCATCCAGCCCATTACCGCTTCAAGACACTGATTGAAGGGAGAAATGCCATCTGTTGTCACAGCTGCTGATTGGGACATGGAGAAATATATTTGGGTGTCATCAGTGTACTGATAACACCCTGCCCCATGTCTGCGAATGATTTCCCCCAGCGGCTTCATATAAATGTTGAATATCATCAGGGACAGTATGGCGCCTTGAGGGACGCCACATTTGAGCTTCATTTTCGAAGAGCGACTCTCCCCGAGCATCACCCTCTGGAATCTACCCAAGAGGAAGGACTGGAACCACTGGAGTACAGTGCCACCTAACTCTCCCAGGCGTTCCAAGAGGATGTCGTGATCTATTGTATCGAAGGCCGCTGAGAGGTCTAGAAATACCAACAGGGTCACGCTTCCTCTGTCAATGCCTAGACAAAGATTGTCAACCAGAGCAACCATGGCAGTCTCCACCCCATATCCTGTCCTGAAGCCGGTCTGAAATGGGTCTAGATAATCGGTTTCATCCAAGATGACTTGGAGTTGAAGGGCAACAGCCCTCTCGATCACCTTGCTCAAAAATGGCAGATGGGATACAGGACTGTAGTTCTTCATCTCCAGAGGGTCCAGGGAAGGTTTTTTCAGGAGCGGTCTAACAACCGCCTCCTTTAAGCAAGTTGGAACACAACCTTCCCTAAGGGATGCATTGATGACATCTCTAAGAAATGCCCTCAAGGCATCATCCTCCTGGATGGCCAGCCATGATGGGCAAGGATCGAGGGGACATGTCGTCTTCTTCACATTTCCAAGCATCTTGTCCACGTCATTGGTACTCACAAACTCAAACTGATCCAGTTTAACTTCAAAAACGGGTTCACTGGACACCTCATCAGTCGATTCTGCTGCAATCCCAGCATCCAGGTCGGCTCTTATCTGAGAGATTTTATCTGCGAAGTAGTTGTTAAAAGCATCACAGCAGGCCATTGTCGGGTTAAGCAAAGGGTTACCACCCTAAACAGCTCTGCTGGACGGGACTCCGCAGATGCGATACGTGCAGAGGAGAAAGATCTCTGTGCTGCCTGTATCACCTCTCTATAGGAACAAAGAAATTTCCTATGACTAGTTCTGTCAGATAAGAGTATAAACTACCAGGATGGGTATCAACACAGGAAGCGTTTGCAAATAGATGGGAGGTAAATGACAATGGGCTGAGATATAAAGATATAGTAAAACTAAACGAAAGACAAGAGATAACTATGAAAACAAGAGAGGAACTTACTAAAGAAAAGATTGAAATTAATTGGTACAGTTATTATCAAATGTATGGTAGATTTAAGGATGATATGAAAACAAGAGGAATAGAACTAAAAAAAATAGAAATAGACGAGATCATAATGAAGGAGGAGGGAAAAAATAGCTAAGTTCTATAAGTTGTTTAGAGAAAGAGAATTGGAGAAAGAACCCATAAAGCAATATATGATAGATTGGGCCAAAGATTTTGGGCACGAAATACCATTAGAAGCTTGGGAAAAAGCCTGGAGTAGGACAAAATCTTTAACTAAATGTCAAGACTTAAAGGAAAATTTCTTGAAGATAAGTAACAGATGGTATTATACACCTGCCAGATTAAAGAAAATGTTAAAAATGGAATCAGATAAGTGTTGGAATTGTCAAAAAGAAAAAGGATCGATGGTACATATGTGGTGGAAGTGTGAAAAGGTGAAGGAATTTTGGAATGAGATACACAGCATAATACAACAAATATTTGGAATAAGTTATAAGAAGAAACCAGAAATATATTTATTGAATATGACTTTTTTTTAAAAGAAAGAGGATGAGCGTAGATTATGGAGGATTTTGTTATATATGATAACATTAGCAAGATTGATTATAGCTAAATATTGGAAATCAAGGGAGAAATTACAGGTAGATGAGTGGTTGTGGAAATTAAAAGAAATCAGAAAGCTCGATATACTCTCATGTGTAACAGAAGATAAGAAGAGAGATAGGATTGAAAAAGACTGGATACGAATAATGACTTTCCTGGAGAAAAGATGGTGTTTAGATAAAGGCTGGTTGGCACTAAATGGATAAAACAAAAAGAAGATTTGGCAGACCAGAATTAAAAATACATATAGGAGAGAGATCAAGGTTATGAAATGTTTATGAAAATAGATTGTGGAGAATACAGAAATAAGTACAATTAGGAAAGGAAAGAGAAGGATGGGATTTAAGTTGTCTTTAGTTTTTTGCTCTTTGTTCTTTCTATTATTGTACTGGAAATAATAGGCAAGAAACAGATGGAATTAAGAAGAACCCAAAGAAACTTTGATGAAGACAGGAAGTGAAGTAAAGTGAAGAACAATTAAATATATGTTTATGAAAAATTTATGTGTATATAGTGATTATGTAAAAATTCAATAAAGATTATTATCAAAAACATTTCCCTCAGATCTTCCGTATACCATGATTTACGATTAGGAGCGGGTTGGAAAGGACGCTTGGGAGCAATTGTGTCGATGGCCTTGGCGGTATCAGTGTTCCAGGTATTAACCAAAGTTTCAACAGAAGTTTTGCCCAGTAAATCACTACATTGCAACCAAGCTGTTCTTCCTGTTGTGCACCAGACTGTTTGCCCAGGTAAATGTCTTCCTTCAATGTGTATGAGGCCACAGCACTGCAGTATCATCACACATGTATCCACATTCCTAGTTTAGTTGGCATGTGCTGTCAGAAGCACATTTACATTTGAATTCTGCCAGCTGTCCATCCCTGATAGGTACCACTTTTCAGGCTGCTCAAGGAATATAGTCCACATGTTCTGAATTGTCTTGCATTGCTCTTGTTTCCATGTTGTAGAACCTCAAGTACCTTGGAAGTTTATAAAATCACTCCAGGCGTATTGTTGCTTTGAAATGGCAGTGGACCGAGACTGGATGCCAATGTTGCTCTATGAACCTTATCGCACTCACAGTTTTCCCGTTCCGTTCCTGTTGACAAGGCGGTCAGATCAGGAAACGGGCTGACGACGAACGCTATCGCATTAAGTCTTCTTAGCGTTATGTGAACGCGAAAAGAATGATCGCTATCGCACACCACTAACGGAGAAAACGACCTTTTGTCGTTTTTGGACCTTGCTGTGAACGGATATCACCACACAGCCAGGTCCCATCCCGGTGACACCCCGACCATCCCGTCTTTGCGCATGCGCAGTTTACAAAGAAAACTGTGTGCGGTTTTCAAAGGGAGCTTGGGGCATTCTCGTTCCCTGTGTGTTCTATCCTAAGATGGATTCTCATGTTTTGGTCCTTCTCCATACCATCTCCCGTTACCTGATAATGGAGCAGGAATGCAGAAGAAGGAGGACACTTATGTACTGCTTGTTTTTTAAAAACGTTGCTCTCAGACATGCCCTTGCTGAGCTCATGGATGTAGAGGACACCCCCCCCTACACACACAGATCTCCTTGAATGGCTATCCACATTTCCATCACCTCAGAGATGGTGGTTACGTCCAATTCTTAGGAAGAATTGGTGGCGTGAAGAGGTGATGACTTTGTGGGATGACAACATGTGGGAGACACATTTCCGCATGAAACATTCCATTTTTTTTAATTTTTTTTTTTTGATCTGGTAGAAGTACTCCATACCTACCTGAAATCTTTTTCTGGTATCAAACACTGTTTCCTGCTTTATTTTTCATATAGAGACATGTCTAGATGTTCTATAATTTTGAGGAATGAAAGTCGTTAAAACATCTTGCAAGAGAACCTGGTAAAGGAAAGATATCATGATGGCCCGTCATAACTGTAGGGATCGGACGGGGATGCAATCGGAATGCCTAGGATATCGCACACGGAGGATTTTCCGTTCTCATAACGTTTACTGGTGAGGGAGGATGGAAGAGAATCGTCGGGGACATTTTACGCGAACGGAACGGAACGGGAACCCATTGCAAACGTCTCAGTAACGAGGCTATGCGATAAAATCTGTTCCGTTCCGTTACCATTGAGACCTCGGAACGTTTACAAACCTGTGTGCGATAAACTCTTATATTATCCACAGTATATTCCTAGAGCATTTGCCTTATCTCAGTGATGTCAATGAGCTTCCTTTGACTGTGGTAGGATTCTTTTCATTCTATGAATGTATGCTGTGCTGCTATGTTTATTTCATGGATTTTGTAGTAAAGTGAACTTTCAATGAGCAGCAGTTCAAAGGTTTCTAGCACAGTTTCTTCGTTTACATCCATTTTTGGCCTGGGCATTCTCAAATGATATCTTTCGCTGTTCTATGGTGAGCTTTCTGTGCCTGTCCTTTCATCACCACACTGTGAATTTAAGGAAGTAGATTACATTCCATGAAACCAATGCTGGTTAGCCTTCTCCTTTTTCTCATGACATCAGCATCCCATTTGGTCTTTCCAAGAAATATAAGGTAACAATAGCTTTACGATCTTCTCATCTCTAGGTCTTCTTCCCTTGGACAACTACAGCCACAGAACCCAACTCTGTCATAGGAATGTGGGAACACTTTTAGAGGTTGCTCTTCAACTGTGCTTGTACTTGACAAATGCTCTAAAGGAACATTGTCTTCAGATTCTGAGCAACTTTCAGCACAGCATCTTCAGTTGTGCAGGGATCACTCTCAAAGTACCTCAGCTGTTCTAGACCTCAGCTGTACAAAGTGTGATGTGTTAGGAGCTTATTGCTTGGGTAATTATGCTGGCTTACCTCTTCCAGCTTCAATTCTGGATCCAGGATGCCCCCAGATGTTATCACACCTAAATCATCACCGATCTAAGTGGGATGCCACTGCCCGGATACATCCTGGGTTGAAGCCTCAGTCAGCCAGCCAATTTTTTAAGTTGGACGCTCCCCAATTTTGAAAAAGTGCTGGCTGAGTGAGACTTTGACCCAGGATGCATCCAGGTGGTGGCATCCCACCTAGATCAGTGGTGATTTAGGTGTGATAACATCTGGGGGCATCCTGGACCTGAATTTAAGACAGAAGAGGTAAGCCGGTTTATTTTCCCAAGTGATAAGCTTCTCTGAAGATACCAGCCATAGATGCTGGCAAAACATCAGGAACAAACTCTTCTAGAACATGGACACATAGCCCAAAAAACACACAAAAAAACTATGGATGCCAGTCATGAAAGCCTTTGACTTCACAATAAGCTCCTTATTTTCCCCCATTTCTGTTTCTACCAGTGGAAATTGATTTCTCCCTCTACCCCCCACTCTCCAAAAGGAACAGTAAGGGCCATATCACACTACACTGTTATAGCACTATTATTCCACTTTAACTGCCATGGCAACAGCATTGGAATCCTGGAATGTTCGTTTACGGGGGGACAATTAGAATTTTCAGCCAGAAACCTCTTACATCTCACTAAACTACAAACCCCAGAATTCCACAGAATGTTGCCAAGGCAGTTAAAGTAGAATAGTACCATAATAGTGTAGTGTGATAGGGTCCCAACTTGAGATTGTATTTATCATCCTCATTACCTATTCAGAACACAGCAAAATAACTAAGAATAGGAAATCTGTGTAAACATGTATTAACTATTGATGGGGTAGCCATGGATTTAGTTTCCTGTGAAATTTGTCTCCCTTGGTGAATTCTGAATGCCAGTCTTGCTCTGACTGTCTATAGTCACCTTCACCAACAGATCACTTTGCTATTACAGCAGTAGGTCATTTATGCAGATGTTAGGATTTCAGGTTACAATTCTCTCATAGGAGCTTATAGCATTAACAAATAAAATGTCTTACCTCTTCTGGTTTGAATTCAGGATCCAGGATGCCCCAGATGTTATCATTCCAAAATCGCTGCCAATCTAGCCAGGATGCTGGTGCCCAGATACATCCTGGGTCAAAGCCTCACTCAGCCAGCACTTTTTCAAAGTCAGGGAGCTGCCGACTTCAAAAATTGGCCAGCTGAGCGAGGCTTCGACCCGGGATGCATCCGGGCAGCAGCATCCCAGCTAGATTGGTGGCAATTTAGGTATGATAACATCTGAGAGCATCCCAGATCATGAATTCAAGCTGAAAGAGGTAAGACGGCTTATTTGTTAATGTGACAAGC
Organism: Sceloporus occidentalis; assembly: GCA_023333645.1. NCBI lineage: Eukaryota > Metazoa > Chordata > Lepidosauria > Squamata > Phrynosomatidae > Sceloporus > Sceloporus occidentalis. The sequence goes on from JALMGF010000001.1 coordinate 211,603,046, forward strand.
TCCATAGTTTCTCTCATTTTCAGTGGAGGAGGGACTAGACTGTTTCTCGTCTGAACACTCACACTGCCTATACTGACTGGGGCAAAAGAGTACTTTTTGTCCCATGCGATGCTCTGGTTGATACAAATGCAATAGATTTGATAGGGTAATGTTTATCCAAGACAATTTTCTTATCTATTTGTACATGGCAGGTGTCTGAAATTCAGGGAAATGTTTTTAAACTCTTCAGATAACACCTTACTTATTCCCAAGCAAATAACTCATTGATGCTAATGTAAAAAGGGACATCAATAAGTCCTTGTTATCATAAAAAGTTAATGTTTTACAGGTGATGTGATTACATATATTGCAATTTTACTTCTCAAGCGCCATTCTGTAAATGAAAAGCAATGCATACAGTTGCATGAACTGAACATTTTTTTGGCATTGAAGTGCAATCATATTTGGGCAAAAGCAGATAAAGGGAGGCTTGTAGTTTCTACTGGAAAGTGGTTTTTTATTTTCCAAAGAGCATTCTCCTTTCATTCTTCTGGCTTTTTTGGTCTTGCATAAATTTTCATTCACTTTTGATCCTTCAAAATTGTAGAAAAGAACTCTTCAACAGTAATGGACTCAGCAGGGCATCTTAATTGTAGTAAGCTTCTCCACAGCAGGCTGTTTGGTGAACTACATGCAACCCTGTTTGTGCATAAGTGTGCCCCCTCGGTAAGGGTGAAGGGGTTGTTGTCTCAGCCTTTCACTGCACAATATACCACTTGTTAGTGCTGGATGAGAAAGCCTCCCATTCCTGTTGGAGCCTTTTCTCCTAAAGGCAAAATCTGACCTTTTGCTGCTTCAATTTCAATGTGAAATGCTTCCCCGCTTTCCCCCTCATGGTTTCAGCCTCACTTAAGACTTAGCACAATTCTGTCATTCCTGACCATGCAAAGTCCCCTAGTGCCATCTGACAGAAGCAGGATCCTGGTGGGACCCAGCATGTTGCATTTCCCAAAATGGAAGGGGATGGGGGACAAAAAAGAATTTTCTGACAACATGAACTGCAGCTGTACATAGGCTTCAAGAACAATTGCTGTGAATGGGTTGTGCGAGCAGGAATTGCACATAATCTTTACCTCTTCTTATATATTCATCACATCCAGCATTTATACTGTCCCATTATCCCAATTTGGCAGGGAGAGTCCTGACTAATCCTCTGTAGTCCCACCTTTTCAGTTGCTGTTAAAATGTCCCAGGTTCTTTCTCCTCCTCCCACTTTCTTTTGCTGCAAACTGAGTTCAAAAGTGAAAGGTAGTTGCCCTCACTTTTATTCAGCAGGGAGAATAGAAAAGGAGGAGGCAGAATCCTGTCCTCCCCAGCAGGCTTAGGCAAATGCCAACTGTTGCAGCCTCTCCTAGCTTGTGTGTGCTTCCTCATTAACAACCTTTGCCATCCTGATCACACTCTGGTGTTGCTTGGTCACACTTGTTCCAGTTTTTATCTGTGAAATATTAAAGGGTGTGAGCATCCTGTTTCCATAAGTGATCAATCACCCTGATATCTCTAAAAAGCAAATAAGGTGACAAAGGAAATAGCTGTCCCTTTTTTTGTTTCCCTCATCCACCAAGTGATATCAGATGTACACTGCTGCTGTTCATAGGGATGGTCTATCCTTGCATTTTCTCTAATTTCTTCAGGAAGGTATGATTACCAGTGCACATTTTCCATCACTGAATTAAACATGATGACAATCAGAATGTTGTTCAGCAGCTTGAAAATCCCTTGGATTCATAAGTGGTCTGCTAAAGGACAAGGAGGACAGAGAAATGTAAGGTACTCACTTAGGGGGGAAAATGAAATGCACAGATATAATATGGGTGACACCTGGCTGAACAAGACTACATGTGAAAGGGATCTAGGAGTCCAAGTAGACCACAAGTTGAACATGAGTCAACAGTACGATGTGGCAGCTAAAAAGGCCAATACAATTTTAGACTGCATCAATAGTGTCTAGATTAAGGGAAGTAAGAGTGCCACACTCTATTCTGCTCTGGTCAGGCCCCACCTGGAATATTGTGTCCAGTTCTGGGCACCACAATTCAAAAAGGATGTTGAGAAACTGGAGCGTGTCCAAAGAAGATGTCTAAAATTGTGAAACCATGCCCTATGAAGAACGACTTAGGGAGCTGGGGATGTTTAGCCTGGAGAAGAAAAGGTTAAGAAGTAATATGATAGCCCTGTTTAAATACTTGAAGGGATGTCATATTCAGGAGGGAGCTAACTTGTTTTCTGCTGCTCCAGAGACTAGGACCCAGAACAATGGATGCAAGCTACAGGAAAAGAGATTCCACCTCAACATTAGGAGGAACTTCCTGACAGTAAGGGCTACTCGACAGTGGAACACACTCCCTTGGAGTGTGGTGGAGTCTCTCTCCTTGGAGGTCTTTAAACAGAGGCTGGATGGCCATCTGTTGGGTATACTTTGATGGAGAGTTCCTGCATGGCAGGGGGTTGGACTGGATGGCCCTTGCATCCTTGGGAGGAAGCTGTTTGCTTTTGTCTCTTCGAACTCTATGATTCTATGATTCTATGGCACATTCCAGACACGCAAAAAGTATGTACTAGGTACGTACTAGGGTTAGGAAAAGGCATCCTTTTCGGATGCCCTAACCCTAGCATGTACCTAGTACATACAAAATGGCAGCGCTCTATACACATGGGCGCTGCCATTTTGACATGCCGGATGCTTAGCGTCCGCACGTCCCCCTGTGCTTGCGACATCATGAGTGCGCCATTTGCACACTTCTGTGTCACAACCATGGTGCAAAAAGAAGCCGCTTTTTGCAGCTTCTTTTTCCGCTGCCGGGAAGCCTCCCTGTTTGGAGGCTGAGGATTCCTGGCAGTGGAAATGGAGGTGGCAGCAGACCGCCCTTTTGGGCAGTCTGTATACCACCCATGTTATTTAACCCAAAGTCTAAGCCCCACAAGGAATAGCTGTGTAGATCCTAGCTTATAGTTTACTCCTCCAGTGAGGCTCTTGACTTCTCAATTACACATCAATATCATGTCAGTGACCAGTAACCTTGGAAGAGAAGTGCCATGGGTCTTAGCCAGGACCAACCCAAGATGATTTGCTTGCTGAAGCAAAGGATAGGATGGTACCTCCACACCCAAGGAGTCAAATGGTTTTTATATGTTTTTAGTGACAAAGTACAATGAAAATGTAAGGACATTTGGAAATGGTATGTTTCCATTAGAGGATTTGAAACATAAGTAGACTGTTGTCAGGCAAAGCAGGAAAGATGGAAACAATTCTCTCACTAATTTATAAGAGAAAGCCACTTCTTCCATCCATTCTTTGCTGTTCAGTAAGTGCCATAAGAAGAAGGCCTTACCAAGATCCTGCTTTTGCTCAGCAGTGTGATGTGGCAGCCCAGAAAGCCAACACAATTCTTGATTGCATCAACAGTGGTATAGTGTCTAGCTCAAGGGAAGTGATATACCACTCTATTCTGCTTTGGTCAGGCCTCACCTGGAATACTGTGTCTAGTTCTGGGCACCTCAATTCAAGAAGGATGTTGAGAAGCTGGAGTGTATCCAGGGGAGAGCGACCAAAATAGTGAAGGATCTGGAAACCATAAAGCCCTTATGAGGAGCAACTTAGGAAGCTGTGAAAAGAAGATAAAGAGGGGACATGACAGTCATATTTAAACATTTGAAGGAATGTCATATCGAAGAGAGTAGAGGCTTGTTTCCCATGATACTAGGACAAGGAGCAATGGATTCAAACTACAGGAAAAGAGATTCTATCTCATCATTAGGAGGAACCCTCTGACAGTAAGAGCTATTCAAAAGTGGAACACAGTCCCTTGGAGTGTTGTACAGTCTCCTCCTTTGGAAGTTTTTAAACAGGGTGGATGGCCTTCCGTTGGGGTGCTTTGATTGTGATTTCCTGCATGGCAGGGGTTTGGACTGGATGGTCCTTGTGGTCTCTTCCAACTCTATGATTCTGTGATTCTAAATACAACTCACAGACCCCAGTTTGCTGCCCAAGGGAGAGATTTTATGCCATCTCATGGCCTTTCGGCATCCTATGCTGGAATTCTAAACAAACAAGCAGAACCACAAACCTAGTTGGCTTTGCAATTTTAACATAATGATAACCTTGGACTGAGCAGAGAGAGTCTGTGGTGGTGACCCAGGGAGGCTGAAACAGCGGTTTCTCTTCATGTTCTATGCAGAACTACCCTTAAGTGATCCTTGATGGGTATTCACTGAATGAATATCGATAACATGTCCTGAGGACTGTCAAGGGTCAAAAGAAGGATCTAGATGTGCTAAATTGCTTTTCACAAGGTGATCTGGCACCAGAGTGAAGAAGAACAAAGGAAGACTAACCATATGATGTGCAGGACACTTAGGATAGCAGCCATCACCTTTGTCACATCTCATTTATGGTGCAAAATCACCATTTGAGAGGACAGCCAATAGCTCTGTTAAGGGTTTTACCTGAATATTTGAAGACTCTCAGTGGGTAGAGAGATAGGTAGACAGAGACCCTGCCTCCATGCCCTACTGCCTTGCATGCCTCCTCAACTCCTAGCTTCCCCCTTCAGAGAATTCTGAAGGGATTTTATACTTGAATGGGAACAGACAACTCCTGTTCAATGAAAGTGGGTTATTCAGATTGTGAAAATAATCCAGGATGAATCTGGTTTGAATCTCCATTGTTCACACACATCTGGAATAAATCAAATTTAGTTGGTGGTTGTTTTTGTTTTTTTGCCAAAGCCCCTACTTAATCTGGGATAATCGATATGAGGTTTTTCTCTGAGGTTTCTTTTTTAAAGATCTGCCCTGTTCGTAGTGTGAATCACCAATGTGACTAGACCTGAATAGACCGGGGATAAAACTCTGCATGCAGTGAACATGTTCTGAATACATTAGCATCATTAACTCCATCTCTATTTGAATGCTTGCACATGTGAGCAACCAAACTTGCAGAGATGTGCATCGATGCAGTTTCATAGTGTGAATAACAAACCTGGAATGTGCGAGCAAGATGATTCACATTGTCATGCAACAACAACAAAAAATGTCTAAATAACCCCAAGGAGGACAGGAACTGATGGGGGCAGCAGTGGACAGAGCTTGAAAAGGTTATTTTTGAAGAACTATATCTCCTAGAATCCACCAGCAGGCATGAACAGAATTTTGGGAGTTGTAGTCCAAACAGTAACTGTTCCAGGCTCTGGACATGAGTATGCAGGTGGCTTGTCCAATACTAATAAACAGGTCGCACTGCCCCCTTAAGTCTACTGATATCACTATATAAATAAATGATGATAATGCTAATAATAATAATAATAATAATAATAATAAATGTCTGAACATTTATTACAAGCTAATTCTAAAATGAAAGACCTCCTCTCGCTACTTTAGTAGTCTGGTTGATGGAGAAGGGGTGGCAGTGGAAGTAACTGGCTTCACCTCCACCATACAGTGCTTTATCTGTATGCTTAAGCTCAATATTGTTCACTGTATTAAATCTTGCTCAGTATATTAAAAAAAGAAGTCAACCCTAAAAATCAGCAACTCATAAAATGGATTCGTTTTTTTAAAAAAACGTTTAAACTCAGCTGTCTCAGTTAGCAAAATGAACCTTGGTTACATGTTATTCCCATCATCTTTGGCAGAATAAATGGCAGCATTAAGCACCCCTTACTATGACTCTGGAGACCAGGATTCCATTCCCAGATCAGCCAAGAAACCCACTGGGTGATCTTGGACAGATCACATGCTCTCAGCCTCAGGGGAAGGCAATGGCAAACACTCTCTGAACAAATGTTGTCAAGAAAACCCCATGACAGTTTTGGCTTAGGGTTGCCATAAATTAGAACTGACTTGAAGGCATACAGCACACACATACCAATGCACCATTCACAATTCGAAGGATTTATTGTCTGTCAAAAATGAAAAAGAAAAAAAAAACCTACCCAAAGAACACTGCATGTGAAACTAAACCCTATGTGTGTTTGTTTGTGTTCAAGTCGCCTGTTAACGTATGGTGACCCCATAAATTTCACAGAGTTTTCTTAGGCAAGGAGTACTCAGAGGTGGTTTCGCCAGTTCTTTCCTCTGAAGTATAGACTACACCACCTGATATTCATTGCTGGCCTTCCATCCAAGTACTAACCAGAGCTGACCCTGCTTAACTTCCAAGATCAGATTGGATCTTCTGCCTTTAGAGAATTTACCCTGCATGATATCAGAGATGAAAACTGAGACTACACATGTGGCCAAGCAAAATCAGAGTCTGACCAAGATGGCAAAAGTTATCAATGAGGAGGGGCTGTGGCAGTGTGCTTTTGCCTGAGCCTACTGGGAAGGGCAAGATTCTGCCCTCTCCTCCCTGCTGAGTTGAGTACAAATTACTTTCACACTTTGGAATCAGTTTGCAGCAACTGAAATAAGTTGAAAACAAAGTGAGAAAGTGGGAGGAGAAGGATGGCGCTGGGACATTTTAAAAGCAGATGGAAAATGGGATAATAGATGATTGATCAGGACTGTCTCTGCCAAACTGAGACAGTTGGAAGGCATAGTATAATTTGTGCCTCAGTAACAAACATCACAAGCAAGGTATTATACTTTCTGACTACAAAGTGGCACTTATTTATTATTCTTGCCAGGGGTATGACCAATGTTTGGACAGTATCTGCTTATTCAGGAACTTATAAGTAGGTGACATCACAGTAACAACAGTCTGGTCTGATGGGGTATGATTCTTAGTTGTTTTAGATTCATGTCTGCTTTAAAAAGTGGAAGAAACATATAATCATTTGGTTGTCAAAATGAGGGGAAATCGCAAAAACCATTTCTTTTATAGTGATGTGTGGCAGACAATATGCCTTCAGGGACTGAAAACCACTCTGTATCATTGTATATAGGCAGCAGAAAATGATGGTACAATTTTGAAACAATGGAGAAGTTCTACTGCTCGATGGATGAGTGCCATTTTGAACACAGTAGGAGTAAAGTTGTAGTATGTTCATCTCCCCAATGTGTTATTTTGTTGTTGTTTCACTTTCAGCATTATTTTCTCTATATAGAGCGAGCCCTTGGTATCTGTTGGGATTTCGTTCCAGGACCCTCCACAGATACCAAAATCCATGGATGCTCAAGTACAGTGGCATATTATCCATGGATAGGTGTCTCTTATATAAAAAGGCAAAAATCAAGTTTTGCTTTTTGGAATTTATATATACATTTAAATCTTTTCAAACCATGGATGATTGAATCTGTGGATAAGGAATCCATGGATATGGAGGGCTGACTGTAATATCGCAACACAGTACCAATTTCACAGAGTGTTACCTTGTTTTGAATGTAGAAGGCCTTTAAATGGACCCAAGATCCATGATATTGCTCAGTTTATGCTAACTCTTCAGGAGTCTCTTACCTAGAGATGTGAGTTAGATTGATCTAGATTGATGCTAAAATGAGAAGCTCCAGTTCTGTGGGGTCAGAATAGAGAGGGTGCCCCATCCTCCAGAGAGAGTGGGCATGGTGTAGTGGTTTGAATGCTGGACTACAACTCTGAAGACGAGGGTTCAATTCTCAGCTCAGCCATGAAACCCACTGGTTTACCTTGGATGAGTCACACATTCTCTGCCTTAGAGGAAGGCAATGGCAAACTTCCTCTGAACATCTCTTGCTAAGAAAACTCCATGATCAGTTCGCCTTAGGGTCGCTTTAAGTTGGAAACTAATTGAAGGCTTACAGCAGGGGTAGGCAACCTTTTTGAGCCGGGGGCCGGGTTGCTGTCCTCAGACAAGTTGGGGGGGCCCAAAGCCGGGGGGTGGAGCTTCCTCCCTCCGGGGGCAGGGCTGCATGCCGGGGGCGGAGCTTCCACCCTCCGGGGGCGGAGTCACACACCGGGGGGCGAGCTTCCACCAAAACCCCATGGGGAGGAGGAAGCATGTGCCCGCCCTCTCCTCCTCGGTCCCTTTCTGGCCAAACATCCCCAACCTGCATTCCAAAACACACACAACAGCACATTTGTGCATTTCACATGGCTTTACTTAACATGGTCTCTTGCATATTTCAGAGGCTTATTCCATAACCAAACCCCTTGGGTTTAACACTTAGCATGGTTTAACATGGCTATGCATATTGAACATGTCAAAGTGGTTTCACAGTTCTTGCACCAAGTGTACTTCTCAGAAGTGTGTACTTGGTCAAGGGACTTTGGTTTTTCTTCACTGCACATGGGTTTGTAAAAATCACAGCAATTTACATTGACCATGCCTCAGAGGCTTGCTGATATCAATATCGCCATTAAAGAACCAAAAACGCACACAAAAGGCACTTTGGAAAGTCACACTCTCTTGGCTTCAGAAACAGTGCGTGCATGCCTCTGAAGCTGACTCATATCATCATAATCATCACCACCACCACCACCACTATCATTGTTAAAGCAGAATACTGGAAAAAATGCAGTTTAAAAACACATTTAATTAAAATAAATACTGGAAAAAATGCAGTTTAAAAACACACTTAATTAAAAGAAATACCAGAAAAATGCAGTTTAAAAACACACTTAATTAAAAGAAATACCGGAAAAAATGCAGTTTAAAAACACACTTAATTAAAAGAAATACCGGAAAAAATGCAGTTTAAAAACACACTTAATTAAAATAAATACTGGAAAAAATGCAGTTTAAAAACACACTTAACCAAAATAAATACTGTAAATGGGCACCCACCTCCTCCTCTTCATCTTCCTCCTCCTCGGCGCCAAAAAAGGGCAAAGGAAATGACCCTTTCCTTTGCCTTCTGGCTGCAGCCCAGCCCAACAGAGGAGGAGCTCCTCCTCTGGAGCCTGGCTGGCCAATGGGGGTAGACTGGGCTGGAACAGCCCCGCCCCCTGCCAGCTCTCACAGGCTCCAGCCTGGAGAAGGGGCAGGCTGTTCAGCCCCAGACTCAGGAGGAGGAAGTCCTTCTCATTAGCCCTGAGCGCGGCCCTGCAAGGGCACGTGCAGGGCCAGCGGAAGTGACTAAGGCCCAGCGCGGAGGAGGAGGAGGTATGTGGGCTGCGGAGGAGGGGGAAGAGGGCAGACTGCGCAGCTGCGCAGCACCCCAAAAAAAGGAGTTGGGGGAGGAGGAGATGGGTGGCCGTTGTGGGAGCGTGCGGAGGAGGAGGAGGTGGAGGAAGAGGAGCGCTGCCCGGCCCGCAGCCAAGGCAAAATCCGGCCCCAACCAGGGAATTGGTGTGGCGGCAGCGGCGGCAGGATAGTGCTGGGGCCGGTCCTGCCACCTCACCGGGCCGGATGTGGCCTGCGGGCCGGGGGTTGCCGACCCCTGGCTTACAGCAACAACTCATCCCCCAGGCTGCCTCAGCTTCACAGAGATTTTGAGATCACTGAGGCAAAGCAGGATTCCTTCCCAAGTGACCAGAATAAAAGTTGAATTAGGCTGAAGTTTAATTTACTACTCAGAGCTTTGAAGGGCTACAGAAAAGCAGAGGCTTGGTATTTATAGTAAACTTATCATATATACAGTAAAATGCATCTTCAGTGGGTTGCTTTCTTCCGGAAAAAAACCTATAAATTGCCCAGGGAGGAATTTAATCTTAAAATCTATGATAATTACTATATACATGGCAAAATGCATCTTTAAAAAGTTATTTTCTTCAGAATAACCATGAATTAACCAAACAGAAATTTAGGGTTGGAAGCTACAATGGGTCCATACATTATATTCATAGAAGCAGATTCCTATTCTTTTAAGCTTCTTAAAGCCACTCTCTGCTGTAACCTACTTTTGTTGTTATGTGCCTTGAAGTTTCCGACTGAACGGCATCCTTAAGGCAAATGCATCATGGGGTGTTCTTGGCAACATTTGTTCAGAGGTTTGTGATTGCCTTCCCCTGAGGCTGAGAGCATGTGACTTGCCCAAGGTCATCCAATGGATTTCATGGCTGAGATAGGGTATCAAATCTGGTCAGGCCCCTGGTAAGGGTAAAAATTGTCATCTGTGATTGTAGGGAGTCATATCCAACACTCGAACCACTAAACTACTTTAGCACAAAGCATATTTGGAAAACAATGTATGTATGTATGTATGTATGTATGTACCTTCAAGTTACCTGTCGACTTATGGTGATCCTGTGAATTTCATAGGGTTTTCTTTGGCCAGGAATACTCCGAGGTGGTTTCCTATTGCCTTCTATTTATTCTAAATCAACAGGCAAGCACGATTTGGAGTTTATCTCACTGGGAAAAAAGATGGAAGCATAGTGGGATGCTCCTGTCAATATAGCGCAGTTTGGCAAAGATTATCACACAACGTCATGCAACATCACAAATATCCTGCAATTATCCCGTGAACAAAGAATTATAGAGGTGTTTTTTATTCACAGGAAAATCCCATTAATAAAAAGCAGCGCTATAATTTTTATCCATTCATGGTATAATTGCAGGATATTTGAGATGATTGTCATGTCATAATCTTTGCCAAATTGTGCAATATTGATGGGAGCATCCTGCTATGCTCCTATCTTTTCCCCCAGTGTGATAAACTCCTTTGTAACAGTGAAAACAAACCTAACCGCTTGGCCACCTCTCTGGACCAATTTAAAAAGGGACTCAAAACACACCTGTTCCAGCAGGAATACCCCTAATACCCCGAAGTACTCCCACCCTCCCCTCTCCATTGCACTATTGTGCTAGCTGGAGATGTTAGTGTATGTAGCAATTGTTGACGTTTTATGGATTAATGGCTATTGTATGTTTTATCGATTGTATATTGTTTAAATTTTATATGCTGTTACCCGCCTTGATCGTTGGAAAGGCGGGCTACAAATAAAATGTTATTATTATTATTATTATTATTAGGGACAGAGGAGTTGGGCCAATCCCACCAGGCCCCCCCAAAGGAACTGAGCCCTTCCCCTTTTGTGTCATGTCTTCTTAGATTGTAAGCCTGAGGGCAGGGAACCGTCTAATTAAAAGATTGTATGTACAGTGCTGTGTAAATTTACAGAGCTATATAAATAAAGCTTAATAATAATATTAATAATAAGGCCAGGATATTGATGATGATGATGATGATGATGATGATGATGATGATGATGATTTCCCCCTGACTCAGGGAGTAAAAAGGGGAAAGGTTTACCTTTCATTGTTTTAACTGTTTTTCAGTAACATCTCCAGGGCAATGAAAAGAGCTGCCACTTTTTCAAAGTGGTTTCAGCCAAGACAGGAGTGAGAGTTAGTAAAAGTGAAGTAGTTGATTGTATTAGAGATTATGAATGTTTCTATAAGTCCGGTTCTGTTTTTAATATCTTTTTTCCTTGTGTGTTTTATAATGGCCAATGGCAAAGCAATAAAAATGGAATGGGGTGGAAAATTTCACAGCAACTTCTCTCGTTTCTGCCAAGGAAACACAGTTATGTAGCAGAATAAGAAAGACAACAGTTGGGAAACAGAATAGGAAGGACAATATCCTATGTGTGGCCTTCCTCTTTTTCATCTACCCTCAACCTTTCCCAGCATTATTGTCTTTTCTAATAAGTCATGCCTTCTCATAATGTGGCCAAAGCACAACAATTTCATTACAGTCATCTAGGGGTATTTCAGGCTTGATCTGGCCAAGGGCCCATTTGTGTATCTTTTTGGCTGCCCACAGTATCCTTAGCACTCTTCTCCAGCACATCTCAAATGGGTTCATTTTCTTCTTACCTGGTTTTTTCACAGTTCAGCTCCAACATCCATACATAGTGACTGGGAATATCATGGCTTGGATGATTCTAACTTTAGTGCTCAGTTGTATATCTGTGCGCTTTAGGATCTTCTCTAGCTCTTTCATGGCTGCCCTTCCCATTCCTAGTCTTCTACTTAGGACTTTATCGCACACACAAATTTAAACGTTCTAGGGACAGGAGGAGGACTCTCGTGTGCACGCGCGGCCGCCCAAAAACAGATTTTATCGCACACAATTCAGTCCTCCAAGAGGCCCCGTTCTGTCCCCCGTCGCGCACCCGTTCGCGTCCAGTCCTGATGGGCGTGATTTTTGCCTGACGGATTACCTTCCGTCGGCAAAAAATGGCGCCCGTCAGGACTGGACGCGAACGGGTGCGCGCCGGAGGACGGAACGGGGCTCCTTGGAGGACGTCTGCGTGTGCGATAAAATCCATTTTTGGGCGGCCGCGCGCGCACACGAGAGTCCTCCTCCCGTCCCTAGAACGTTTAAATTTGTGTGTGCGATAAGGTCCTTAGTCTTGACTGCAGTCTCCATTCTGAATGATGTTTGATCCCACATATGAGAAAATGTTGGAGATCCTGCGGTCCCAGAATGTTTATTCTGTTAATGGTTCAATCTGCTCATTAAAAACAGCCCTTATCCAAATGGTTTATGATGGGGGCTGCCAGAATGAGGAACTACTGGAACAGCTGGAAAATAGTCTTAATCTCCTGGATGCCTTGAACTCTTGTGGCCTTTGCCTTCCACTGTTCCTTAGAAAAAAGCAAGTGTCTGTAACGTGGCCTTAAGCTGAACTTTTCTGTTCTGATGGTTAACAATGAAAGGTTGCTTTAATTATCTTGACTGTAGGGCTGTATATATTTAAAGCTGGCATAGAGAGATGACCTACTGAAATATCAAGTCCTTCACTGCAGGGGAGAAAGGCCTCAAAAGGATTCTGAGAACATTTTATGATGGGGGGGGGGCATCCATGGGGAAAGAGCCAATGCCCTCAGTGTTGCCCACCTCATGAACCACCACCACCAGCAGCTGCAGCAGAAATAGCTGCGTCTGTGAGGCAGGATTAATTTACAAAATCATTAATTCTGGGATTGCTGTTCCACTTCCTTCAGAAATGCTGGCAAGAACAAGCAAACTTGCCTAGAGCTTGTTTACATAGTCATGGGATTTTTATAACACTTCCTGAGATAAGATTTCTCCAAATAGAGCTAATTGTCTCACTAATTCATCAAAACTAAAAACATTCAGGGGTAGTTGTGTTGGCCAAAAATTCATCAGTGATACCTTTATTAGCCAACTGAAATGCACAATGTACTTGTTGCAAGCTTTCGAAGCTCCATCAGCTTCTTTACTACGAAATGAAACAACATGCAGGCATCTGACTAACATCTCCAATTGTTTTTTCTTCTTCTCATTATTGGTTTGTAACATCTTGCCTGATGAAGAAGCCCATGGAGCTTCAAAAGCTTGCAACAAGTATATTGTGCATTTCGGTTGGCTGATAAAGGTACCACTGATGAAGTTTTGTTTGTATTCATTAAAACTAAGTTTGCTAAGGAGCCACTATTGGACTAAGCAGTCCAACCAAAAGAACAATAATCTGTCAAACAGAGTTTGGGAAAGCCACTCTTTGGACTACAATTCCCAGAATCTTTCAGACAGCACACCTAGTGGGAGTGGCTATACTGGCTTGGGGATTCTGGGGTTTGTGCTCCAAAAGATCACTTTTCAAAGCCTAGCAGTCAAGGAAAGTGTTGTGTATGTTTGTGTTATGTGCCTTCAGGTGAGCTCCAACATCCTAGGGTCTTCCTGGTACAATTTCTTCAGAGGAGGTTTGCTTCATCTGAAGCTGAGAGATGTGACTTGCCCAATGTCATGCAGTGAATTTTCATGACAGAGTGTGGATTTGAACCCTGGTCTTCTGTAGTCCTAGTCCAGCACTCAAAGCACTACACCATCCTGGCTCCCATCGATTGAGTAGCGGTCTAAAGATCAGAGCTGTTTCACCCTAGCCACTTGTTCTGTTAGAGAAGCAGTTTATACTAGAGTTACATGGTTGAGATTCTAATGTAAATCTTTCACATCATTTCAAGACTGAATGTTTGTTTCCACTTTATTTAGAAGTAGAAATAATGATTTGGAAGTAGAAACAATAAACAATGATTACAATAATTGTTTCCACTTTAGCTTTCCTGCAATGGGAGCCATTTCGGAGTGCCTGTCCAGTGCATCCCTAGTAACCCCCCCCCCCCCCCCATTTTCCCTGCCTCTCACCCATATTTGGTCATAGTCCCAGAAATGGTCATCACTTTTCCACACACCATATTTCATAGTTTTCTCAATTTTGTTGTTGTGTGCCTTCAAGTCATTTCCAACTTATGATGACCCTAAGGCCATCATGGGGGTTTCTTGGCAGGTTTCTTCAGAGGGGGTTTGCCATTGCCATCGTTTGCAGCTGAGAGTGTGTGACATGACTAAGGTCAGCCATTGGTTTTACATGGCTGAGCCAATGATTTGCACCCTTGTCTCCAGAGTCATTGTCCAACATTCAAACCACTACACCACACTTTTCTCTGTTACAATTATGCAATCACACTTCTCCATCAGTTGCAAGTTCCCACACACACATTAAAGGTGGAGAGACAGTGAGATAGACCTACTAGTGAGATCAAGAAATCCAAGTGTGGGCAGGAGAGGCAGTTTGGTAGATGGGAGGGGGAAGAGGAAGGAGAGGGAAGGCATAACACCACCTTGAGTGCTGTAGCTTCATCCTGGGATTTGTAGTTGAACAAGCTCTTTAGCCTTCTCGGCCAAAAAGTCCTGGTGCCTCACAAAAGTACAAATCTCAGAATTCTGTAGGACGGAGCCATGGCTGTTAAAGTGGTGTCAAACTGCATTATTTCAACAGTGTAGATGCACCCTCAAATCCTGAGTGCATTCATCACAGCTTTGACACAGAAGCCACTAAGTGCCACTGATGCCACTAGGATAGTGATAATGCACTAAGGAGATGGCTTTGCTAATTTTTGATAGGCTTGGAATAACAAAGGGGTCCCTCCAAGTGTATATTTGGTGGTGGGGAGAAGAATGCTTGCCAGTCAACCTGAGTGAGAAATCTCAGAGGTGAAAGCTGGTTTAAGGAATGGAAGAGGCACTAGGGATCACATTGAAAACATGATGGATAATGGAGTGCACTATGGAAATCCAAAAGAAAATTTGCATGTGCTTTATCAGCTACAGCAAGCCTTTGACTGCATAGACCATGAAAAGCTATGGAGTGCTCTCAAAGAAATGAAAGTGCTATCACATTTGATTGTCCTGGTGCATAATCTGTACTCAGGACAAGAGGCCACCATTAGAACTGAATACAGAGAAACAGAATGGTTCCCAATCAGCAAGGATGCATAATATCACCCTATCTATTCAAACACAGAGCAGGCATAGACTCGAAGGAAGGAGGGGTGAAGATTGGAGGAAAGATTATTAATAAGCTAATATATGTAGATGACACAATACTACTTGTCAGAAACCAACAAAGACCTGGAGCAACTACTGAAGAGGTCAAGGAGGAAAGTGCCTAGGTAGGCTTCATGTTGAGCATTAAGAAAATAGAAATATGACCACATAAGATCTACAAGAATTCATCCTAGATAATGAGAAAATTGAAATAGCCAAAGAGTTCCCATACCTTGGATATCAAACATTAATCAAAATGGACACTGCAGTCAAGAAATTATAAGATGGCTAGGATTGGGAAGAGCAGGTATGAAGGGAATTGGACAAAAACTTAAACTGTAAAGATATAATAATAATAATAATAATAATAATAATAATAATTATAAATAATAATAATAATAATAATAATAATAATAATAATAAAAACTTTATTTGTATACCGCTTTTCCGCAGCGATCAAAGCGGTTCACACTAGTATCAAATATACATACATCGAATAAAATTACACATTATGTCAATTACAAATAAATAGAACCACAAATATAACCCTCAACACTAAAGTGAGGATTTTCCAAGCCCTAGCATTCCCCATCACCACGTATGCATGTGAGAGCTAGACAATGAAGAAAGCCAACAGAAAGAAAATAAACTCATTTGAGATGTGGTGCTGGAGAAGAGTGCTAAAGATACAGCAGATAGCCAAGAAGACAAATAAATGGATTCTAAAAGAGATCAACCCCAAACTCTTCCTGAAAGCCAGGATGATTAAACTGAGGCTGTCGTACAATGGCCACATCATGAGAAGGCATAACTCATTAGAAAAGACAATTATTCTGGGAAAGGTAGAGAGGGAGGTGACATGCTGCATGGTAGGGCTCAGTCTGAGAGGCCATGGCCTTGAGCCTGCAGGACCTAAGCAGAGAAGTGGAGGACAGGAAGTCTTGGAAATGTCTCACCCATAGAGTCACCATAAATTGAGGTCAATGTGAGGGCAGTTAACAACAACATAGTAAAATGGTACACCTTATATAAAATGGCAAAATCAAGGTTTGCTTTTGCTTTATCTCCAAGCCATGGTTGGTTAAATTTGTGGATGCAGAGTTCATGGATTCAGAGGGCTGACTGTATCCTCTTCAACATTCACTTTGAAATGCTTCTGGGATTTTTAAATGCAAGGAATTAACAGAGCAATCTGATACATGCATGCTTAGAAATATAAGCCACTAACTTGTACGCAAGTGAATATAGAATTTATGAAAGGTGAGGTGTTTTTTTTTAAGAAGCTTTTACTTTTTTAGCTGTTATACCATGCCATATTTGACCCCACAATTTTTCATCCTGGTGATAGTGGCTGGGGATAATGGGACTTGTAGTCTAATATTTTTGGAAATTTGGACAGCTTGTGACTTCCATGTCACCAAGGTAGTGAATCTATGCTAGGTTTTATTCCAAATTTGAAGGGAACTATGTAAAGTAGTGAAGCCGATCCTCATAACAGCTGCAGCATTTTCATCAACTCTTCTAAAATTCAAATGAAAACCTAGAGCAGATGCAACACCTTGCTGATATAGAAACTACACTGCTCTGTACTCTGTCTCCAGATTTAGCTAGGGATATTGTCGCAATAGCTCAGTTGGCGAACATGTGGTTCATTTGTTAAGATTGAATCTCTGCCTTGATGAGCAGCCATGAATATGAACTGGATAAGATACTGCAAGCCCAGAGAGATGCCCTGAGCACGTGTAAAATAGCAGCATCATGGAAAGGTACATTCATGGGTTGGATAATAGAGTGCTGAACTGTATTTATGTTGTATTCCATGGCTAACAAGGAAGGCACCATCCATTGCTATGTGTATTGACATTCTCTAGTTCACTGCATATCAGAATATCTTTTTTCTAAGGCACAGAACATATGTACCTAAGGGTCTTAGAAAAGAAGTAAGCAATTTTTTTCTTCTGTCTTTTATCAGAGCCAAAGAGCATCCTAGAGCCCCGGTGGCACAGTGGTTAAATGCCTGTACTGCAGCCACTCACTCACAAACAAGAAGGTTTTGAGTTCAATACCAGCTCAGGGTCAATTCAGCCTGGCATCCTCTTGGTTGCTAAAATGAGTACCAATGAGTTGGGGCAATTAGCTTACACTTTGTAAACCACGTATAGAGTGCTTAAGTACACTGATAAGCGGTATAGAAATGTACTTGCTATTGCTATAGTGAGTCACACCACTTGGGCAACAGATCATTGCATCCTTTTCTAAGCAGGCATGTATCAGATTGCTCTGTTAATCGCATGAGCAGTGTGACATTTTTGTTATTTCCACAATGAGGCATCCAGGACCTCGTTGATGTGAGTGGAAGCCACATGAGCAGAAGCTACTTACCATGTGTGCAATGGCAACCACCGACAATCCTGTGTTAATATAGCAACAGAGCTTTTTGTTCCAGGCATGCGCAGTAGGCTGCTCTTCAGTACAGGATTGGCCCTACCATTAGGCTGCTGCAAATGGTAGATTTCAAATCATGTAAGGGTAAAAATTGTCATCTGCGATTGTAGGGAGACCTCAGTTTATATGAAGTAGGTGTGTTCCTGGGCATTACTTCTTTAATGAAAATTTGGCGCCAGAAGCCAAAATAACATGGGGGGAAATAGGGATAGGTTCCTACACTGCCAAACAGAAGACTTGGCAAACTTTCTGCCCCAAAATAAACAATATACGCACGGGACATGAAACAATTAGATAAATTAAACCTTGCATAAGTAAACAAAAACATATTGAATTTTCTAGAAACCATTGAAAACTTCTAAATGCATCCACAATAATAATAATAATCAAAGGATGATGTTTTTCATTTACCAGCCTCCAGTTTTCTTATGATTTCCCTTTTTGGTGGCCACACTTATAGAACAATTTACCTTTTCCTCTTGGTTTTGTTGTACAGACATGCTTAGTAAAGGATTTTGAAGCAGCTGCTATTGACCTCTCTTGTTGCAGGCAGGCACATGCAGCTACACTGTGTTCTGCTAGAGCAGAATCCTATTCTTTCCAAGCTCAGGTTTCATTTCATTGTTTACTGCAGACACTCTGCTGTAATGCAACACATGTTTCTCCAGCTCCCCTTCACCATTGTTCCAGTGCTGATGCTGCTAAAAAAATCTAGTTAGACAGAGGACAAGGAGGAATGGTGGGCTGGGTGGGTGTAAAAAGACTTTGTAAAAAGGAATTTCTTTCTCAGACGCTTTATTAACCGAGATATGCTTGTACAGCATTCCTACTGCTAGGGGCAGTGGTGCTTTTTGTATTTTCTGTCTCATCTGCTAAAACAATTTGCCTGGTTTGGGATATTATCTACTTTCAGGTGAGTGAATATGAGGTGGTGTTTATTGCTCTGCCTCAGGCAACACTGAAGTTTCTTTCCGTGGTGGCAGAGTATAAAAGCTCACCAGTACACTTCAGCTGAGCTTTCCCCTCCATCTCTCTGAAGAAGCTCCACTTGAGGTTTGTTGTTGTTATTTCCAGCTTATGGTGACCTTAAGGTTTTCTTTGGGTTTTCTTGGCAAGATTTGTTCAGAGGAGGTTTGCCATTGCCTTTTCCTGAGGCTGAGAAAGTATGACTTGCCCAAGATCACCCAGTGGGTTTCATGGCCGAGATGATATATATAATCTAATAATAATAATAATAATAATAATAATAATAATAATAATAATTTGTTTTATTTATATACCACTATTCCAAAGATCATAGCGGTGAACAACAAGTAAGCTAATTAGCAAGTAAGTTAATTTGTAGCTCTTACAACTCATGTTCATAACCAGCTGCAATCATCCTTCTACCAAGCACCAGAAAAATACATATGCCTTTCACAGTACTTTTGAAAAAATCCCAGGTAGGGCATCAGAAAGTAGCAAAGTTAAGGCATGATCAACCCAAATTGTACATTAAGAAAGTAACAACGTGAATTTTCTGTTTTTCTTTTATTGCTAATTAAAGGGGTATTTGGCCGGATTTGAAGGTTAGAATCAACTAGCAAGGAATGTTCTAAGCAACGTTGGGCAGGCCTTGCCCACCACAAGTCTCCCTCTCCCCCTACAATCCTATTACCTTGGCAAACATGATGCTGGGATAAGACCATATTCGCAATGGGATGTGTGTGTACTTAAAAAACAAAACAAAAACTGAAGTTCACATTTCTCTTCCTTAAGTTAACCATTTTAAAGTTGATTTCAATGAAAGGAGTTACACACATGTAATTAGAATTTGTCTTAAAACTTTGTGTGTGTCTATAGCAGCTGCTTAATCCTGGACCAGTCTGCAGCATTGTGCCCGGTACCAACGCCGGACCAATCATGATGGCACCCACACACTCTGGGCCAAATATTATGTGACACTGTGACATTGTGCACATAGACCAACGGGGCCAACACTGCGTCATCCATGTGGATCATCCCAATTGGTCCCAGTGCTGCTGCTACCATCACCTCTGCAGCCTTGCTGACCAAACAGTTCCACCCAAGAGCCTGACTGTTGGCATTACTTCTGCTGAGATCAGAACAGGACACCACTGGCGTGTGGACAACTGGATTGGACCAAACTGATCCTGATCCAGCTGTCCACACACACAACAAAACACTGGAGTTTTCTCTGACTTTGCTTAGTTCAGAGAAAAGTTAGGATAAGGGCAAAAAACCATGGAAGTCGCTGTACATCAGGAGGACTGCCAGGACCAGTGTGAGGGCGAGTGCAATGTTTTCACCAGTGTAGGCAGGCCCTCTATTTTATGAGATGTTTGACGAAACTACATTTTGAATTGGAATCTGCTAAAAAAAATTCCATCAGAGGAAAAGTGGAAGCTGTCTCATAATGGGTCAGATTGTTGATATATCTAGCCAAGTACTGTCACCTTGGAGTTACCAGTGTTTCAACCTGGATTGTTTCCTAGCCCACCCTGGAGATCCCTGGCATGGCGTAGTGGCCTCCCATCCAATTCCTGACTGGGTTTAATCTTTAGCTTCCAAGATTCTACAAGATTAAATATGTTCAGGATGCTATCTGTGGTGGTATGTTAGACAAACAATGTTTCAGATCTTTTGCTTATATATGCTATATCAACTTTTGATTTCTTTAATACGTTTACTTTCTCTGACCTTTGGGAAACTGCCAGCTCTGAAAATTACAGACAATGAAAACAATGTTAAACATGTTGCAAAAGAAAAGAAAGCACAAGCACAAGAAGGGAAAATGCTAGCAAGACTCAGGAGACAAGGCAGTGGGAAAATATGGCAAGCTGAGCCATCGAGTCCTTTTCCTGTCCTTCTCATCATCAGATTGTGCGGAAACTGATATAACAAAAAGGGGAGGAAAATATTTCTGAAGTGCTGGTTGCTTATTCATGAGTAACCTGTAATGTATTTTGCATGATTACTCTAGATTCTGTGAAATCTATAGAGTTACCATGAGACTGTTTGCCACTAACAATTCCATTTTGCATTTTTAATCATAGGACTCCTTTGGAGTTGTTGTGCTTGTGTTCAGCATTTTAAACACTAGTTTGATTAAATAACAATGTTTTCCCTATCACCATCCCACACAAAACAGTATACTACTGCATATGGAACCAGTTGTGCTTAAAATTCTCAAGAAAAATAAAATAATACATTTATTTGTATACTGAAGCATACTGTGTGAGCTTGGTCCTATATGTAAGAAGAGTTATTCTCTTTCTCTCTCCTCCCTGTCCTTCTCTCTCTGGTGTGTGTATGCACAACAAAAGAAAAATATTCATGGAGATTGTGGAGCATTGCCTGTTGCGTGTTTCTGATTTGACTCATGGTAAAAGTAAAAGCCTACTGCAGACTAATTACTGTATATACTCGACTATAAGTCAACGTCATGTATAAGTCAAGGGCAGATTTGGGGGCCAAAATTATGGATTTTGATATGACCCATGGATAAGTCGAGGGTAAAACTTAGGGGCCTGTAACAAAGGATTTAAAGGATGAAGCAAAGGAAAATGTGTCAAAGAACTTACAAAATTCTGGCAGCCACTACTATTTGTGCTCACCCTAAAAGCTGAATGGATGAGGAGAGAATTACATTAAATGGTGGCCGTGCAATGTGTGGTGGAGGAGGCAACCAGGCATGGACATTGCTAAGAAAATGCACACATGTCAAAAAGGATCCAAAGCAATGAAAAGAAACTGGCAGCTACATTACCAGTGATTATAGCCTTTAGCTTGAACTTTGCTTGATTTTAACTTTAAAAACTGACAAAAATTCACAAATGTCTTATTCAAATCCTTCAATGCCGGATTTCTCTTGCCGCTCCTTTGAGGGAAAGCTCCAAACACCTGCCACTACCACATTTTCCCCCAGGCATTCACAAAGGCCAAAAGTGCCCCCTGTGGTGTTTATTTTAGGTGCTCCCAGGATGGATTAAGCTCTCACCTTTTGCCACTTTACTCAAAGATAACAATTATGTACAGTTGGACATTTTAATCCATTGGACATCTGTTCTAGACTCTGCCCCCCGCAGATATGAAAAAACACGGGACCTCAAGTCTTGTTGTGCATAAGGGTGGCTTGAGATGAATGCAGCTTTACTAGTAGCCATATGCATGCATCATCATTGGGGACAACAGGGATTGCCATCCACGGATGCTCAAATCCATGGATGGCAAGGTTCCACTATATGGTACTTACACTGAGCTGTGGATAAGTCAACCCAGATTTTTTGGGTAATTTTTTTTTTTACTAAAACTTCTAAAATGAGTATATACACAGATCAGAGAAATTTCTGACTGACTTGGTGCCCTTCATATATTCTGGACCGCAAGTCCTATCATCCTTGATCACCAATATGCTAACTGGAGCATGTAGACAATGTACTCCAAAGCATTTGAAAGGTACCAGGCTAGAACAGGCTGGGTTAAAGCATCCATTTTGGGAAGGAATCGAGTCAGAACAGTAACTCATACAAATATGTACCAGGCTGTCCCAGAAGGCAGGTGGAAAAAGAGAAAGACAGATATTCCTGATCAAGGAGTTCCACAAAATGGATGCCAGCAGCAAGAAAATTAATAAGCATTCCATCGAAAATGGATCTTCATTTTTTTATAATGTGTAGAGATGGTAATGCTTGGAGAAGACGAAGACCACATAACAAGTCAATTGACTCAATCAAGTAAGGCACAGCCCTGAGTCTGCAAGACCTGAGTAGGGCTGTTGGTGACTGGGGATCATGGAAGTCTCTCATTCATAGATTTACCATAAGTCAAAGCCAGCTTGATGGCAAATAAAACAACAAATCATACAAATTATGCCAAGTCCTACAACAATGTAAAGAATGATGACTGTATTTTAGCATAAATGTTTGCAAATTGGGGCCTAATTCATCAGATGGTATCTTAAATTGGTAAACTGATTTTTACAGATATGTAGAGGGAAAACGTATGTAAAAATAAGGACCTTAAAGCCATGAAATGCAAGGGCAGCATTAGATAGCCCCAGTTCTATCCCATATACAGGATGAAATATATATAGGATGAAATCAGAATGCTGTGCTTTCAGCAATAAAGACTTGTTGATAAAGGTTTTGTGAAACACTCCTGAGGATTTTTCACAAAGATACAAACTATTACTCTCCCTTTAGCTCTGTAGTACATCACCATGAACATCTTTTTTAAACAAAAATGCAGCAGGAAAACCCAGCAGGGATCCTGACCTTTCAAAATATTTCTGCTCTTGTCAATGGATATTATTCTCCTTCATTCAGCTCCGTCTTTATGGGCTGCTTGTCAAGAGGGTTTATAAATCTAATGTAGCCTTTGGTAGCTTAATCCAGAGAACAAAGTATTTGATAATGAAACGCATGACATGAAGTAATGAGTTGTGTTGAGTGAAGAGTGTGTGCTTGGCTGGTTAGTGTATTGAAGAATCAACCAGAATGTTCAAAGTGACAGAGTGACATTTTTCAAGAGCGGTTTTGGGCGACTGCTTCAGACAGGTGACAAGACAGCATCTTGATCAGATGGTAACCTTTCATTTTCCATGGACAAGTGAGGTCCATGGGAGAGAAAGAGCCTGGGAGAAAATCCATCACTTGGCATGCCAATGCAAAGTGGCACATGAACACACGCTGACAGACCAAGGCTCGGCCCTGTCTGTCAAAATGACAAGCTCCACTCTCCACCTCCTGACATATGTTTCATAAACTGCGTGGCACACAGACCATGACAACTGCTGTTCTGCTTGCTCCTTATGCTGGAGAAGGGCTGGCCCAAATACAGGTGCAAACAAGGCAACCTTGGGGGATGCTAACATTATAAGAATGCCAGCCTCAAATTCTGAAAATGGCTTAGGATCTGTCTACACTGGAGTTTATCAAATGGGACAGGAGGCTCTCAATTTCGAAAGAGAAGATAGCGAATTCAATTCGAAAATTCACACAATTATGTGATTACTTATCACACCTTATTCGCTGTAATGGCCTCCCCGAACATGACCCAGATTCTGTGCAAAGTAAGCCATCACATCGGTGGATTCTTAATTGCAAATTGGCACCCTTGTGCATGCTCAGTGAGACTGCAGCATAGCATATTTAGGCAAGTGAGAGAGAGGAACCAAGAAACCCCACAATTTACAAAAGAGGTTGGAGGGTTGTAAAAGTGTCCCTTTTGCCAAGGTGGAAAAATCAGTTTGGCAAAAAGGAAGTTTTTACCACTCCGTCCCATGCTTTTACGTCTTGAAGAAAATGAAAGTGCTTCAGAAAGATAAATTTACTTCTCTACATTTGCCTGCCAGGTTGGTTTTTCATGTGATAAGGCTCCTGGTTCAAATTCACTCAGGCAGAAAGCACTTCAGTGCCTCTGGGTCAGTCACTATCTTTTGGCTCAGTCTAGCTTACAGGACTGTTGTGAGGATAAATTAGAGGTTGAAATCTTGTACCCTGCAGTAAGCTCCTTGAAAGAAAGGGAGAAAATCAATCAATCAATCAGTTAACAAACTATTTTACACAGATGGTATATTCTAATAAAATATTGCCTATTTATATATTTATTCTCCTTAAACCAGGTCTCAAAGCAGCTTGTGAAATCTCATCAAATACAGCATAAATAGAAATGCACATTTTACAGCATTAAAGACAATTTAAAATACTCATCAAAAAAAAAAAAAAAAAAAAAAACCCTCAATGTTTAAATGCAGCACAACACAGCGTTAAAACCCCTTTCTGGAAAACAGTCAACAATGAATTTTGACTGGCCAATACAGATATTGATCTTTTGTGGATTTTGGACTTTTCTTTACACCCCTGAATATGGGGCTAAACAGGCTGATGTTTAACACTAACCTCGGGGCACAGTGGGGGCATGGCATCTGCATGTGCATGCCCCAACTCTGCCCTGATGCTGCTTCAATGTAGGTGCCTGGCCATCCGGCAGGGTGCATCACGGCACTCCTTTGGCTCAGCGTTTAGACACATTGTTCCAGAGGAGTGCTGAAAAGTCACTGCGGTGGTAGTGGCAAGGGCACCTTTTTGATAATGCTAAAAGGAATGGCATTTTGCCATTCTTTTTAGCATTGGCAAAGCACTTGATCGGAGCCGTGGGATGCGGTTGCCGCAGCCCCAATCCAGCGAGGAAAGGGGCAGCAGGATGCTGCTCTAAGGGGGTGGCCTATAGAGCCCCAATGTTTCCTGAATTTTAACATATGGATTTAGCTGCCACAGGGGAATGCCGGAAGAGATCTGTCTTAATGGCTTTCTTAAAGCTGTCTAAGGCGTGGTACAGACTGCCCCAAAGGGGTGGCCTGCAGCTGTCCCTGTTCGTGCCGGATTGGGGTCAGGGCAACCTCACCGGCAGCCCCTGGCGCTTTTCCAGGGCAAAGAGAAGCGGCAAAATGCTGCAGCCTGAGAGCCCTCCACACCAAGCAAGAGACAACATCTGGTGCAAAATGTAGGCTTATGACTCCAACACTGTCTCTTTTTAAAACTAGATAGATGGTTGTGCCTGAATGAGCATGTCTAGGACCTTCTCCCTCTAAAACAAGGGATGTGAGGGAAGTACAGGTGAAAATTGTGAAGATACATGTTTTAATAAAAGCCATTTCCAAAAAGAGCTTCGAATCTGTATAAATTATAATATTTAATACATACTAAGGGCATTTTATGTTTTTCCTAATCAAATATTTCAGTTCAATACTTACAGGCTGTTGAGACATTAAAAAGTTTTGTTTAGTAAATATAAATTAAATATACTTGCAAAATCAGATCATGCATTACTTAGGACATTAGAAAAATTTCAAGAACACCCATATTGCTATCAGTATTCCAATAAAGCCCCTCCTAGTTTTTACCACTATTGACACAAAGGGTAGACAAAATTCATGTACTTTAGAAACAGCTTTTAGGGTTGTTTTTTTTTTTAAAAAAAGGTAACTAAAAGAAGGAAGGAAGGAAGGAAGGAAGGAAGGAAGGAAGGAATCCATCATGTGAAAGAGCTGTGTCTGCACAGTTTCAAAGCATCTATATTGCTTTGGTGGAGACCGTAGGAGGCATCTTCTCTGGATATGCTAAGTTACCTCTTCTTAAGGTTTTTGTATGCTTTGCTAGCCTAATGGTCTTTGACAGCTGGTGGCTGTTTGGCTACTGTACATTTCCCATCTGCTGACAAATATGAAGCTTCTTCAGTCATACCAGACCAAACCCCTGCACTGGCCAGATTGTTGTTGTTGCTGTGTGCCTCCAAGTGATTTCTGACTTATGGTGACTCTAAGGTGAACCTATCATGGGGGTTTCGTGGCAAGATTTGTTTGGAGGAAGTTTGCCATAGACTTCCCTTGAGGTTGAGAGTGTGTGACTTGCCCAAGGTAGTACTGTATATATTCTCTATTAATGATGCCAAGCAAGAGATGAGGTGAAGGATACTGCCAGCCCTACCGTATGAAATCCTTTTAACCAAAGATGAACAAAGTGAAAACTATGACTTTCTCATTGCTTGGGTAAGGTTTTTTTGGACTACAGCTCCCAGATCTTCCTCACCCCTGTAGTTCAGAAAGCTAAAGTTTTCATGTCCAGGGTTTTCTGTAATGCAAAACATGCTCTTTACTACCAAGTGAAGAGTTTGTTGGCCAGAATGTAGGCATAACAGAAGACTAGGGCCAAGAAGACAGTAAAAGCTGCTTGACAGTGGAACACACTTCCTTGGAGGGTGATGAAATCTCCTTCTTGGGAGGTTTTTAAACAGAGGCTGGATGGCCATCTGTCAGGAGTACTTTGATTGTGTCTTCCTGCATGGCCAAAGGGAGTTGGACTGGATGGCTTTTGGGGTCTCTTCCAACTCTATGATTTTATTCCATTCTAAGAATTTAGCACTTGATTGTCAAGAAAGAAAATTCCAGGGTTCCAAAGACATTGCATTTGACTTTGCAGTATAGGACTGGGATGAGAATGGGGATATAGCGCATTATGAGGTGCAATTAGAGGAATTAGAGGTAATTGCCCCCCCTCAAATAAGTACTCTGCCCTCCACATGAAATTTTCCTTTAGCTCCCATGTTTCTACCATTGGAATAACTTAAAACCTTTTAGAAATGTGGTGGGCCCTTGGTATCCACTAAAGTTTGGTTCCAGGACCCCCCATGGATACCAAAATCCGTGGATGCTCAAGTCTCATTAAATACAATGGCATAGTAAAATGGTGTCCCTTATATAAAATGGCAAAATCAAGGTTTGCTTATTGGAATTTATATAGTTTTAAAAATATATTCAAGCTGTGGATGCTTGAATCTGTGGATAAAAACCCATGGATACAAAGAGCCAACTGTACAGGTATTCAAAGAAAAGAGTAAACAAACTGACCAAGGGAACATGAAGACAGCAAATATAAGAGTTCTAGGTGTGCATGATTTTCAGTGTCCCACTCTCTGCCAAAATAGAAAATTGGGGGTCAAAGCAAAATTTCATCTGGAGGAGAAGAGTTCCCAAATTTGGAGGGGCAATGCTCCCATCTCTCCCGTTTATAGCTACATCCCAGCACGAGTGGTGCTTAAAAGATTTCCAATGCAATTTGTGATATTTTCTGGTCTATTATACTCTATTTAGATATTTCTCAGTAAGTGGGAATTATAAAATGGTAGAAGTCACAATTGCTTTGTCCTCACAAGGAATCTTCTCTGTAGTGCCACTTTGGCTATGGAGAAGCTCACCTGAAACCTATATTGAAGCCTTTTGGGTGCCAGGTAAAAGATCTTTTTATTTTCCCTGGCAAGGAGAACAGGTGAGTCAGGAATGGTTTAAGCATCCCTTTTTATTCCTCCATTCTCCTTTGGAAATCTCTACATTACCTCCCGTGAGAGTCAGCATGGTATAGTTGTTTAAGTGCTGGAGTAGGACCATGGAGACCAAGATCTGAATCCCTGCTCAGCCATGGAAACCCTCTGAGCTTGGGCAAGTCACATTCTCTCCACCTCAGATGAAGGCAAAGGCAAATTTTCTCTGAACAAGTGTTGCCAAGAAAAGTTGGTTAAGTTTGCCTTAGAGCCACCATAAGTTGGAAATGACTTGAAAGCACATGCCAATCAAACTTTACCTCCCTTTTCTATCTCTTCACTAGCTTTACTGGGGAAACAGGATTGGAATCCCCAAATTTCTCTTGCAACAAGTAATTCTGCCAATAGTATTATGCTGAGAGCCAGAGGGGTGTAGCAGTTTGAGCAAGACTCCGGGAGATTGGTGTTCAAATCTGCACTTAGCCATGGAAATATTTTGGGTGACTTTGGACAATCCACATTCTCTCAGTTTCAGAGGAAGGCAATGGCAAACAACCTCTGAACAAATCTTGACAAGAAAACCCTGTGATAGGTTCACCTTAGGGTCACCATAAGTTAGAAATGACTTGAAGGCACACAACAACGAAAAATTATGCTTCTTAGTTTAGTCACCTGGCACAATCTCATTGACATTACACTTGCTAACATTTCTAGAATGCTCTTCTTTATAAAGCACACAGATCCAAATTTAACAAATTTCCTATTCCTCCCCCCCACGCCACATTCTCCTGACTTGCCACCTCTCTCATTTCATCTCCTGGGGATTCTCCACACTGTGCCAACTATTACAGGAAGATATATATTTAAAATCCACTTCAAGTGTTATATTGCAAAATCAAATCAAATAGCCTCGAGGTTCCTGTACTGACTGTTTCATCTTTATTGGAGCTGAAATAAAAATGTGTCGAGTGGTGGAAGAGCTGCAGCAAGCTCAAAGGGAGATGGGAGTGAAATCTCAATTGTATGGGGCAGTTCAGGGCCCCCCTGATGTGTCTGAGAATGTACAGCATGGAGGATAACTGGTCACTGCTGTGAAAATGGTAGCCTTATGTCAATAATTTATTAACAGCTATTGTCAACCCCAGTTGTCACATCTGTCTTGTCTGAAGAACATCTCAGGGCTCTGAAATACAGACTGGAAGCAGAGGGACTTGTCATTTTGCCCATGATATTAGCACAACGGGGGACGCTGTAGGGACAGGGTGGGGCGAGGGTGACAGGAAATCACAGCAGGCAAAGCTGATACCTTTCAATAATTCATAGGTGATGGGATGACTGGGTGACCTTTAGGAGACTGAAGAAGGATGAGATACCAGGGAGCAAGTGTGTGTGTATGTACAGTTGGCCCTCCATATCCACAGCTTCTTTATCTATGGATTGAACTGTCCACAGCTTGAAAATATTCCAAAAATATGTAAATTCCAAATATCAAACCTTGATTTTGCTATTTTATATAAGGGACATCATTTTTATGCTATTGTATATAATGAGACTTGATCATCCACAGATTTTGGTATCCATAGGGGGTCCTGGAACCAAACCCACTGTATACACACAAGGAAAGATGGGGATTTGAAGCATTAGTAGAAGAAAAAGTTAAAACCTCAAGAAGCAGTGCAAAAGAGGACAGGGGCTCAAGTAAAAATCTTAATATACCACAGTGGGGTTTCAAGTAAAACATTCCCAAGTGACATAGTATGAACCCAGGGGAGTGGAAAGAGGGTGTCTTCAAGGAAAGGCCAACAGTGTGACTTGTGACATTTTTGTCTGTGTAGATATTTCCAACAATGAAAACTTGCCAATAGCAAGCTCTCCTAAATCAGGGTGGCCAAATGTTCTTCTTTCCCAGAACACGTCCTACATTTCAACCTTCTGTCCAAGAGGAATTCCAAAAGTCTTCCATTTTGTGCCTGGCTAAGAAGCATGAATTCATATTTATATTATTGTTTATAGCTTTTATTTTGTAATATGCTACCTTTATCTTGAATGTCCTACATTTTACAGTGCCTAGTCCACTTTTGCAGTTAGGGGGGTGTTCCCACTTGGCAGATAAAATGGATTATATTGGCGCGATTCTGATTCGGATTATGTTCCGAGAATAATTGGAATTTTTTACATCGTTTCCATTACGAAAAGGGGCAAATTACCCTGATTCATTTAGACCCTATTTTCGTTCCCATGTATTTTAAATCGCTATATTTTAAAGCGGATTAATTGCGCCCCGTTCCCATTTGTGTCTGCAAGCTGTCAATCAAGCGTGTAGGCTTCAGACATCACAAGTGTCGTCACCTGATTCGAAACACTTTGACATGGTTTATTTTGCTCTCCATTCCCATTTCTGTTTTTTGTTGTTGTTGTTTGGGCAGCCAATGAAAATCGGCTGCAAAGACCCTTCTGTGTCTCCCCAGAATCCGTTTGGGAAAGAGAGAAGAGGAGGCTCTATTCCCCCCCCCCCCAGATCGCTAGGCATCCAGGCTCTCCTATGTCTCCCCAGATTCCCTTTGAGAAAGAGAGAAGGAAAGGCTCTATTTCCCCCCCAGATCGCTGGGCATCCAGGCTCTCCTATGTCTCCCCAGATTCCCTTTGAGAAAGAGAGAAGGAAAGGCTCTAATCACCCTTAATCCCTTTGTCTCCCCCATTGCTGCCTGGGCTGTCTGGGGGAGCAGGCATTTACTGCATGTCAAGCAGGCATTTACTGCAAAGCCCATCTGCTTCCTCAGGCAGAGGCAAAAAAAGAAAAAGAAAAGAAAAAATAATAGTTTAAAATGGTGTTCAGTGGCTCTCCTCACACATCGGTCTATGAATGTGGAGCAGAGGGGAGGCTGTAGGGGGAGTAATGTGCTTACTGTGTTTGGAGCTCAATGTAGCGCGTTCGCCTTACCCTGTTTCCCACTCCACTGGGGGAAAGGCTATGCGAATGGAAGAAAATGGCGCTGGCGATGCAGAAAGAGAACAAAAGGGTGACACCCCCAAGCCAGCCCCTCGAGCGCTGCTCCTTCCATCTCCAGGATCCCGAATCAGACACCCTTGTCGTTCCCATTCGGATACAGTGAATCGTACCCCGGGATCAAAAATAATCCATGTTAAAACCTACTGTTTTTTTAAACTGGTTTATAGGCATATAATCCGGATTATACAATATAAATCGAATCAGGTTCCAATATCAATGGGAACGATTCCGGGGCAATGCGGATCAGATTTGGGGTTAAATGGGAACGATACTCCCCCAATTCATATCCTGATCCACATTTAAGGTGAATGGGAACGTGGCCTAGGACATCTGACCACCCTGCCTAATATGTGTCTACAAAATTCTCCTACAAAGTGGGACAATGTGGTGCCTTTTAGAAGCATGACTTAAGAAGTCCCTCACACACACCCACTGGCTGAAGACAGCCATGCGCATGACTTCACCTGTGAAGAACTTTCTGTTCTCCGCACCCTGTGACTTGCCATTCTTTTCTTTACTACTGTGTCCACATTCCTGATACATTAGAGCAAGCAATCAAGCTGTTTGCAAACCCCAATAAAGAAAGAGAAAGGCTCTCTGCATGTGCCGTTTCCCATTGTAAACTTACATAAACTCTAGCAAGATTATGATGACTGGAACAAAATGGAGCTTGTTTTTTCCTGTGCTGATGCTAAACACATTTACTTGGGAAGAATGGCCATTTTATTGAAAAAGTATCTTTAAAGTAAAAATAATAATAAAATGAGCATCTGGAGCTAGGTATGTGCTATTCTACTCTCCCTGACCATAAAATGGTTTGTTTATTTCTTAATGAGAAGGAAAAAAGGATGCTGTGCTGGCAATACCCTAAACCTGATGATGGTGCAGGGCCTTTTACCTCTGCCTGTATTATCTTCAGCCCTAAGGATGGTCATGGGGTTGGGCAAGGCTACTATGCCCTGAACTTTGGTCCTAAGATTCAGCCCAAGCTGTACCACTGCTTTTACATCAAGGAGGGGCAAAATTCAACACAAAAGAGGATAGATTTGTAGCTACATCCTCTTTTGCACCTTTAGAGTTTGAGTGTATGTTTTCAAAAAGAAATTACATAAAGAAATGGAAATTAGAGACAAGGAGTGTCCCTCTGAACTTAGCCATTTTAAGATAGAGGCAACTGTGAAGACCATGGGGCCCAAATTTTGTTTCTACACCTTTGCCCATAGCTGCACTGCATAGAAATGGCTGCAAATGAAATCAGAAGAAACATTCAGTTTTCATTTTTGTGGTTTTTGGCTGCAACCAGGGATGGGGGTTAAGGGCATGTATAAGCAATTTGCCACAGTAGTGGCACTTTACTAAATTTGGGCAATACTCAACTTCTTCCTCCTTTTGTGAGGGATGTAGAAACACGGGGTTTGCTGGTAGAGATATGGAGACTAGTGGGGAAAAAGACCCCAGGCCATGTTTTTCCACCTCTCCCTTATAAACTAATTCATGTTGCATCATGGTAGGGATGAAGACAATATTTGCAACAATTTTTCATGCATGACAAGAAAGGCTGTATTGACTGCCTTCTTTCCTCCAGTGTATAAACTAGTTAAAGAACAGGATTCCCCCCCCCCCCTCCGTCAAGATTTTTGTAATTCATACAAAAACGTGTCTGCCCCAAATGATTATCTTCCCCTTTTGTGAAGCGAAGCATATAGACACAACAAGCAAGTGAGCAAGGGTTCAGATGTTCAAAAGTCCATTCCACAGAGCATCAACTATCATAATTTTGCACAGTTGTACAATCTGCACAACAATCATATTTACAGTTGGCCCTTCCTATACACGGATTTTTTTATACACAGATTCAAGCATCCACAGTTTGAAAATGTTCAAGAAAAGTATAAATTTCAAATATCAAACCTTGATTTTCCATTTTTTATAAGAGACACCATTTTGCTATGTCATTATATTTAATGGGACTTGAACATCCACGGATTTTGTTATCCACGGGGAATCTTGGAACCAAACCCCAGCATATAACAAGGGTCCACTGTATAAATATTTACAAAAGAGAACTTGCCCTGAAAAGGGCAGGAAATATCTCATAGGCAAGCGAACAAGACAAGCAAAGAAGCTAAGTGACATGACAATGTTGACTCTGCCTCACAATGAATTATATGGATTTTGGCCAACCTGAGAAAGGCACCTGTTTCTCAGTTCCACATTCCTTTGCCAACATCTGGTTGTGATCTTGGGTAGTTAAAACACTCATTCCTCCCCCTCTACTCCAATTTATGACGGGGACTGAACAGCATGACATTTGAACCACAACTTCAGACTAACCCATATATCTGGGAGGAGATTTATTAGAAGTCAACAGTTATATTCCCAGATGCCTCTCCCCATAGCTATGATTTTCTCTCTTAGATCATGTGAGTGTGAGAAAGGCCTATTTAGAACACTAGGCAATAGACACCACTCCCCTCACAAAAACAGGGAAATAGGAGCAGATTAAATTGGAGCACTGGATGATGTCAGCACATGTACTGTAAAAGGAAGACTTCAAACATCTCTATAATCACAGGGAATGACAACTGTATTTTAGCAGTCAACAGCTCTTTCCTCAAAGCTGGTGGAAGAGAATAGACACTGCATAAGCTGTATTATTTTTGCATGGAAACTAAGAGCAGAAACATGATGAATCCAGAGTGAATACAGATTTAGGCAGTTTCCAAACTCATTGCTTTCTTAAGAATGGTTAGCTTTTTGTTCGCCAAATTGTTTTTAAAATTCAGATAATGTCAATGGGAAACCACAGCACTTGAATTGCCATCCTATCTTTTCTTATATCCAATTTGTAGTGATTTTCCTCACATCTGCCTAAAATGCAATTGCAAAGCCAGCCTGTCCAGAATGGTGGAACACGATATCTTCTTTGCAGCCAAATTGCACATCATCTTAGCATCCTATCATCTTATTTTATTGCTTAATATATTGCACTAATAAAAATAAGTTAATTTTTTTCTGAGCTTCATAGCAAAATCTAATAATTTAAATCCAGGTCAGGAAACAGAAACTGATAAATTAGAGGCAGAAATCAGGATGGATGTTCATTCAAATGAGTGGGAAGTAACTAACAACAGGGGTGCAATCATCTTTAAAAGAATGGAGGAAGCTCCTAAGGGGACAGCAGTTAAGGTGAAGTCAGATCATTGATTGAACAGCATATACCTCCTGCTGCTAGCGTTTGTGGAAGATCATAGCCCAGTTCAAAAAAGTAAAAGAGAAAATGGAAGCCAGGATCAATAACAGTCCTTTCAACAGTCTCACAGCCCTGGCAATGCCTGACCCCATCTGCTGATATAAGAGAACTTCTATTATTGAGGGTAGAGTGGCTGTCCTTCAGGAGAGACAGGCTTAAAAAAACACCTGAAGCCTTGCATAAGCCTACTCATTGGATGCTCTCCTACCTGAGTTGTCACAGCATTGCCTCCCTAGAATTAGCAAAGTATCACATGTTGTCCTGGACTGCGGCCAGCACACACAAACAACGCCGATAAGGATGGCTCAGCTAGGTAATTAGCAAGCAACTGGGAACAGTCCACAAACCTGCAAGGAGTGATAGTTAAGGAGCAAGCCGAAAGCCAGAGCCGAAGTCAGGAAAACAGAGGTCAGAGTAGTCAGTCCAGTCCAGGGTCAGGGCAGCCAGAAGTAGCAAGAGTCCAGTCCATTCCAAGGTCAAGAGTCAACGCAACAAGGAGTCAAGATACAGGGAGCCAGGGCAGGCAGCAATCACACCAAAGGTTCATGCAATAAACTCTGGATTTGAATTGGTGTCTCTCTGCTTCTTAAGTAGGAGATTCTTTCCTCGGTGCCAGCTGAGTGCCAGAGTGTGAGACCAGAATCCTGGACAATCAACCAGTCAACTTGATTGATAAATCAACAGCACTTTATTGATCGTTCCAGAATCAACAATTCCACATCACTCAGCTTCTTAGCGGAGACAGACCCCTCCCAGCCAAACCAATGCATAAATTTCCCCCTGAGCCAAACTATTCCACCCCTAGCAAAAGCCCGCACAACAGGACCCCTCCTTCCCTTCACTAGTTCCCATCCTCCATTCCTTTTCCCTGAGCTGCTCTTCTCCCAGAAACGGAACTGCATTCCCAACCTATGCGAGCCAGACCCTCAAGGACACCAGATAGCCCACACCTGGTCCAGCCTAGCACTACATATCACTATCTCTAAAGCCTAGCCAAAGCGCAACCCATCCCCCAGCATCCACAGTTACAATACATCTGAGAGAATACATCAGGATTCTAACACTGAGGCTTGTTTGCCAATTGTCTCTCAGCAATCCTCCTGGACCTGCGTATGCCAGCACTCTCGGCCCTGCGTTGTTTAAAGGAGGGAACCTCCAGGCCTGGTTCCTCCCCAGAGTCACCACTAGGCTGCTGTGCCACCAGAGGAATCCCATCAGCACTAGGACCTGGCTGAGCCTCCTCCTCTGGGGCTGGGAGATCAGGGCTGGATTCTGGCAGAGCAGGATTAGCACCTGGTGTAGCCTCAATTACCTCTTGCACTGGAGCAGGATGAGCACCTGGTGTAGCCTCAATTACCTCTTGCTCTGGAGGAGCCCCATCGTCCTCCTCATCCTCTGAGACCTGCTCTTGGCTGGCCATGACATCTGTAGCTTTTAAATTGCAATTATAGTTGTAAAATACATGTAGTGCCTTTTGCAATACGTGTCACATGGCATCACTTCTGGCCCACATCTCCTGTGTTTGCAAAGCGTGGTTGTTGTTGTTAACTGCCCTTGAGTCAACTACAATTCATGGCAACCTTGAGGATGAGACATCTCAAATATCCACTATCCTCCACTGCTCCGCTTCAGTCTTGTAGATTCATACCCGTGATCTCCCTAATTGAGTCTAGCCATCTGGTCTATGGTCTTCTTTTCTTTCTGCTGCCTTTTATCTTTCCTAGTAGTATTGTCTTTTTGAGTGAGTCAAGCTTTCTCATGAAATGTCAAAAGTACAACAGCCTCACCTTGTTTCCAGGGGGAATTTTGGTTTGAACCTTTCAAAGACCCATTTGTTTGTCTTTTTGGCTCCCCATGGTATCTTCAGCACTCTTCTCCAGCATCACATCTCAAATTAAATGATTTTTTTTCTTATCCACTTTTTTTTTACAGGTCAGGATCTTTTCTAGTTCTTTCATCACTGCCCTTCCTATTCTTCGTTTTCTTCTTATTTCTTGGCTGTAGTCACCTTTCTGATAAAAGTTTATCCTAGCTACAGGAACTATTTAACTGTTTCAATTTCTTCATTGTCTAGATTGAATTAATGTATTTCTTCCACAATCATTATTTTTGTTTCCTTTATAGTCAGCATTAAGTCTGCCTTGCACTTTCATATTTGACCTTCCTTAGTAACTGTTCCAAATCTGTGTTTTCTGCTAGTAATATGGTATTGTCCACATATCAAAGATTGTTGACATTTCTTCCTCCCAGCTTCAGTCCTCCATCTTCTGAGTCTAATCCTGCTTTTCTTATGATATGTTCTGTGTACAAGTTGAACAAGTAGGCTGAAAAAATGCAGCCTTGCCTGACACCTTTGCTGATTAAGCACCAATCTTTTTGTCTATATTCTGGTCCGACTGTGGTCCTTTCTTTTGAGTACAAATTTCTCACCAGAGCTATCAAATGTAGTGACACTCTCATAACCTTTAGAGCCATCCATTTCATGATCTCTACATTCAAATACTTTGCTGTAGTCTATAAAGCACATATTGATTTTTTTCTGAAATTCCTTAGCTTGCTCCATGCTTGCAATGTGGTCCCCAGTGTCTCTTCCTTTCCTGAATCCCATTTGCACCTCTGGGACTTCTCTCTCCATATATGGTTAGAGTCTATGCTGCAAAATTTTGAAACATGGTTAGGGCATCCCTTTTCACTGATGAAGGAAACCTGTCAATAAGCTGCCAACTATGCTGCAGACGCATTAGACCACATGTGCAAAACCTTACTGCCGTGGCAGTTGCAATATTGCCAGTCGTGTAGTGTCAGTGTTTCCTCTTCTCCACCCTCCCCAAGCAGCTTGGTTTCTTTCTTTCTTTCTTTCTTTCTTTCTTTCTTTCTTTCTTTCTTTCTTTCTTTCTTTCTCTCTCTTATATCGTATTAACATAACTTCCAGCTAATTAGCATTAGCATAGTTCCAGAACTGCATTTAAAAGTAAAAATAAAATAAAATATATATTTTTAAAAACCAAAAGGCACATTGAGTAGGGCATAGAGCACAGAGATAGGGTTAAAGGAGAGTCTGTCAGATAGGAAGAAAACAGAAGTGGCCCCAGTCACGCAATTGCAAAGACATGCAATCGTGGGTGATCTCAAACTGATTATGTTTTCATTTTCATTAATTAGTGTGATTGTGACGAGACCAGGGCTCATGAGATAATGTCATTAAACAGGCTGATCTCCTAAACTATGTCAAGTTTAACAGATCCCATAATGTCCCGTCCTTGAGTGTATTGTTCTAACAGTTGTATAATACCTGTAATTTACATTTTTCTGTTTTTATTTAGAGCCTTCTCATAACTAGGGGCCCTAAACTACACACTTACTTAGCTTGTTTGTCAGTCTGACCATGCCTAATGGGTCAGAATGCTTGGAATAGTTTGGACTACAAGTCCTAGAATCCCCTAGGCACATGACTAGGGAGAGATATCATCCAAAAAATAAACTTTCCTAAGCTTTATCTAGCACCTCAATTGCCACTGGGTCCTACCATTGTCCTGTACAAGCCCCTAATGGGGCTGTTGTGCCCACCATCAGACTCAAGTGGCTATTCTTGGCACTTTATGAATGAATCTTTGCCAGCACATAAGAGCAAACACACTAATGTCTCTAACAAGACAGAAAGCAACTAGAACACTGATAAATCTTGTTCTTCTTGCAGAAATATCCTGAGTTACAATCCACAGTTTCCCCTGCCTGTGGTTTCCTCAGCTCCATGGGATCCATTTTATAACTTTCAGGATGAAATATTAATTAATTGAGGCTTTAAAAAAGGCCACCATCCATGATTTAAAGTTTTCAAGAAAAAAATTATAACTGTATTAAATGTGCACTCTGGCTCCCTCGTATCCTCTTATATATTTATAATTGCACCTTTGTTTAATTAGGCCTTCCTTAGCACATACATTATTAATTAGACCTGTTAATGCTTTTGTAAGTTGGAGTCACAAGGGGATCATATCTCACGGTTC
Source organism: Sceloporus occidentalis (assembly GCA_023333645.1). NCBI lineage: Eukaryota > Metazoa > Chordata > Lepidosauria > Squamata > Phrynosomatidae > Sceloporus > Sceloporus occidentalis. Next base: position 211,640,775 of record JALMGF010000001.1, read on the forward strand.
TTAAACCTTAGCAATTGCCACAATCAATTAATATTTCATTAACATCGTGCTCATTTGCAATTCCACATTGAGGGGCCCCAGGTCCTTTGTTAAAAAATATTTGCAATAAATAAATAAATAAATAAATAAATAAATATCCATATATGAATGGGGCATTGAACCATAGCCTTGATGGCTTTTTGATTGCTCTTCTTTTATTGAAACACAGCCTTGCTTAAAACTTGGATGTTGCAAAGATGTCTACCCTGTGAAATCGCAGGCATCCCCAGTGGGAGTAAAGACCAGGTGTTACAGCAGAGATACAGCAGCCCTGCCAATTCATTCAGCGTTCAGATCCATGTGGCATCCTGTGCCCTTTGTTTGGTAAACAGCTGTTGCAATTGACCTTCTGTGTTGCGTGATCTGCTTTTATCTTAGCAGAACACTAAAAAAGAAAGAACAAACAAATGAAAGAAAAAAAAGGATACTGAATATGACACTCCTACTCTGTATTTTCAGACTTTTTTTTTGCAAATAAGCAGAATAAAAAGCAAAATACAGTGATAGTATAACTACATACCTTGGTAACTGTGTTGAGCTCTTTGGTGGCAGCAGCGAGGAGGGTTGTGTGATCTCTGCCAAATGGGTGTTAGCTAAAATAAAACAGTAATAAAGATACTGAAGAATTCATGAGAGCAATCTCAATTGTATATTGCTAAAGCAATTGCAAATTATGTACTGACTCTAAAGCAGGGGTGGGAATCACGCACCCCTCCAAATGCTGCTGAACTGCAGTGCTTAGCCAGGACAGCTGGTGATGGGGTGGATGGGAATTGCAATCAAACAATATCTGGGGGGGGGGGGGGCTGCACAATTCCCACACCATGCTGTAAGCCAAAGATGAATAGGTTTCAGGCTTCTGTTCTGAGTCTACTGTATATTGTACTAGAAGAACATCGAGGTACACTTGGAGCCAGGTGCAAAATAGGATATGAACTAAAAATTAGGAACATTGTCACCATGCAAATTAGGAACAGTGTCACTACAAGAATTAGGAACAGTGTCACCACACTCCTGCTTAGCTTGGTGAAAACAACACTGAACTGAGCTCAGAGTTAAATGATCTGCTCTAGAATCTTTCCTTGTATTGATATAATAATAATAATAATAATAATAATAATAATAACAACAACAACACTGTTTATTTCTAGCCCGCTTTTCTAAAGATCAAAGCAGGTTACAACATGGATACATTGAACAGTATACAATATAAAACATACCAAGTTAAAAACATCATAAAAACATTCCAATAAAACATTTGCAATTTCCAAAAATAAATCCTGGTATCATCAGACTCACTGCATGATAATTGTTAGGATCCTCTTTTTTTCCCCTTTTGATGATGGAAATGTTTGCCCTCCTCCAGTCTGCTGAGACTTCTCCTGTTCTCCTAGAGTTCTCAAAGGTTATTGTCATGGCTCTGAGATTACATTTGCCAGTTCTTTTAATTTTAAACTTTTAATATAGTTCATCTGGTCCTGGAGACTTAAAGGCATTTAGATTAACAATGTATTCCTGTACTACCTCTACTTATTCTGTGCTGCATTACCTCTATTGTGTCCCCGGCTGCATTTTTCTCAGGTTGAGCATCTTTTTCCTTTTGTTACAAGACTGAGGCAAAGAAGGTGTTGAGTAATTCTGCCTTTTCTCTGTCCTCTGTTAGCATTTCACCGTCTTCTCCACATAGTGGCCCTATTACTTTCTTCCCCTTCTTTTTGCTGTGAACATACATTCAAAAGCTCTTTTATTGTTCTTGGCCTCTCTAACAAGCCTGAGCTCATTCTGTACTTTAGCTTTTCTGACTTTATCCCTGATAAGGTAGAGAGCTTCACGTCGGTTTTGTAGCTGCAAGCTCCCTGGTGTTCCAAGTTCTTTGTGTGACATTCCTTCAACTGTCTACCTCCTGTGTATGTGAAGTGACCTCCTCCCCAGAACCTTCCTCTGTGTGTTCCCCAGCTAGAAGAGTCCATTCCGTTCTGTCAGGAAAACCTCTTGCTTTCTAATATGCAGAAATGTAAATACCTGGGCCTTCAGCTGATGGACCTTCTCTTCCAACAGGGCTGCTAACTTGCATTTGGTACAGGTGAGGTTCCCCACATCCATAGACAAGAAGACAAACATTCCACAAGTGCTGCAGGTGACTGCAGAAGCTCCCTCACTGTCCATCCTTAGAAGTCTTAAGGAGACACTGAAACAGGACTGTGAGCTTCCCCTCAAAAACTGCCTATTAAAGGTAAAAGCCCCCCATTGGCTTGACTTGTTCCCCAAGCTCTGACACCAAGCTCCAGAGTGTGGGTCTATCACTGTATAAAGAGCTACTGACTGATGATTTACACCAGACAATTGATGATGTATAGGATCTAGGGCAGGGGTAGGCAACCCTTTTGAGCCAGGGGCCGGGTTGCTGTCCCTCAGACAACTGGGGGGCCGAAGCCAAAAAATAAATAATTAAGTAATTTTTTAAAAATTAAATAAATAAATAAACCAGGACAAATGTAGGACAAAATTTTCAAATGGAGGGCACTTTTTAAATAAAAAATGGAGGACATGTGAAAAAAATTGCTGATTTTTTAAAAAATGTTAAGATAAATGCATATTTCTGAGGCTTCTATAGACAATTGCCCCACCATGCCCCTCACGCGAGACGCCAAAGGCCCCGGCGGCAGGACTGGGCTGGGGCCGGTCCCAAGGCCTCGCCGGGCCGCAGGTTGCCTACCCCTGATCTAGGGGCTACTTCTAAATTGTATAACTGCCTGTTGAGCCTCATCATCATGTTGTCATTGCACTGAGGGGACATCACATCATGTTCAATTTTTGTTTGGGCTATTTTCCAGCCGGCTTGGGTGTGTGCGTGTGGGAGCTACAATATGCTAAACCACTGTATCTGGGAGTAGTTTGTGGCATCTGGGTGAAAAATCAGTTCTTGTAATCATAGTGGTTTGAGAGTTGGACTATAACTCTGAAGGTCAAGGTTTGATTCCCTGATTTTTCATGGAAACTCACTGGGCGACCTTTGGCAAGTCAGTTTCTCAGCCTTAGAAAACTCTGTGACAGGGTCACCTTAAGGTTGCCATAAATCAGAGATTACATGAAGGCACACAATAACACAGTTAAAAACTGTTGATTCATGAGTTCAGCTCCTGAGCGCTTCATAGACCAAAAAAGAAGATTAAGGGTTGTATGCTTCTCATGGCCTGTGCTTTCCACCCCCCTGCTATACATGAAAAAAGATACAGCATAGTGATTTGGTTATTCTGTGGTTCTGTGGTAGGATATTGCTATTCTCTGCTGACTGCAGAATGAGTACACTAACTGGCCAACTCCTGCAAGTCAAAATCATCCTACTGGTTCCACAGTGATGGCTCATGAGACAATTGCAGAAAGCAGAAACTGAGACTGTATCAAAAGTCTGCATTTCATAACTAGGGTACATGTGGCCAAATAACACCAGAGTGTAGTCAAAATATTAATCAGGAAGAATACACATACCAGGAGAGTCTGCAGCAGTCCACTCCTTTCCTCTCTCCTCTGCTGAATTAATTGACTGCAAACTACTTTTGGACTTTGAACTCCAATTGCAGCAAGTAGAGGAAGCTGAGGATGAAGGAGAAATTGGGTGGAGGAAGAAGAATCTGGGACATTTTAAAAGCCTCTGAAAAGGTGGGAAGACAGAGGATTATTCAGAATTGTCCCTGCCAAATCAGGAGATTGAAGGGTATGTCTGCAAAGTCAACAGCCTTCAGGCAATGCAGTGAAAGTGATTTTTTAAAAAAGTGATATTGGTCTGCTGTACTGGTTTTGTGATTTCAAATTAATTTAGTGCTAATCATTTGTCTTAAAACTCTTCCCTCTCAATTTTGTTGTTGTTGTTTTTGCACATAATCTTTATTTATTTTCATTTACATGATTTATTACATAAAGCTTATATATAAATTATTCTCTTATTTATTATCTTCATATCTTCTTATTTTCATTCTTCATTCTTGGCTTCTTGGCTTCCAAATTACTCATTTTTCCATATAAAGTTTATCCTTCTCAAATAAAAATACATAAATAATGACTTTACATACCTATCTTTCTTAATTCAGAATTGTTTTCTTACTTTTTCACTTATATATTGTTACTCCCCAAATATCTTTCAGATATTTTAGAACAGGTTCCCATTCTTTCTCCCAATTATCTAAGGTTTTTTTTTCTTTTTCCAAATCGTTATTTTGTCCATTTCTTTTAATTCTAATATTTTTCCAATCCATTCCTCTATCTTAGGTATCTTTGCTGATTTCCAGTATTTAGTTAAGGTGATTCGTGCTGCTGTTATTAGGTACAGCACCATTCTCCAATGTCTCTTTTCTATATCTGTTTGCAAATCATGTATCATGTTAAGGAGGTAGAATTCAGGGGTGCTTGGGAATTTTGTGTTTAAGTTCTGTTCCATTGCTTTGTGTATTTCTACCCAGTATCTTTTTATTTCTGGTTTCTCTTCAGATCGTATAAATATTTCGCCTTTTACAATTTTGTTGTTCAATACATGTAGGATAGTCTCCCAATATTTTAAAACTCTGATGGATATTTTATATCAGTATTTGATGTTCAATCATATTTGACACTAGTATTTGCTGTCTGGCAATATTTGTCAGGAAGCTTGTAATTCAGCAGTGCCAATGGTTTATTATGAGATTTTAATTTGGCAGGCATCAAAAAGAAAACAAAGGAAGAAGAGCCAAGAAATTCAAAGCACTGAGATTTCAAAACTGGAGCAAGAACTGAATGCTCAAAATATGAATGAAACACATTTTGTGCTCAACATGTGAATAGCAAAATCTGTATGCCTGGAAAATGTGGATTGATATCAAATATTAGTTTCAGCTCCATTTTCAACTTTCCCCCCCAATGCATTGTACTAATCTCTTTCACCCTTCTTTGTTGGTAGAGTACATGGAGCGCTCGGATTTTAATTTTCAGCAAGTTTTCCATAGTGATGTAATGCTGGTGCGCCCTCAAGTACATCTGACAGGCCCATAAGGAAGGACTATACCATCCCTGCCAGGTTTGTTTTACCAAAGGGTGGTCCAAGAGTTTTGATTTCCTAGGATTAATGCTAATTTTTGTGGAATTGGGTTGAGATGGGCCATTTGGCCAACATAAGTGTCCAGAATTGCTAGATGTGTGTGTAGATCTTCTCCCTGCTGAACCATTAAATGGCAAATGACAGTGAGGTTGGTATGGAATGACACTGAATACCAGCCAAGTTTCTGTCAAGAAGGATCATAAGAGTGCTTCCTGTTCTGGATTAGCATTGTTTTGGCACCAAGGCCTTCCTGCACCAGTAGGTATTGCCAACAGTTTTGCTGTTGTGCCTGCTTACCCAGGGTGACCAGGAGGTTTATCTCATGCACTTTTCAGCCTGATCCAGGCATGGGACAGGATCAGGCTGGAACAGGGAAAAACAGATTTTATCACAAACAAAATTGCTGCTGTGTTGCTGCCTGACCATCACCCGTCCCCCAGCAGTACTTCTCCTGGCAATTTTGGTACAATGCAAGCTTTCTGTAATACCAAAATTGGCTGGCAGAGCATGGCTGAGGGACAGGTGATGGTTGGGCGGCAGTGCAGCAGCAATTTCGTGTGTGATAAAATCCATTTTCCCCGTTCCGGCCCAATCCCGTCCTATGCCTGGATCAGGCTTAAAAGTACACGCAATAAACTCCCAAATATCAGAACCACAAAGGAGGAGAAGGTACTGCAAAATGGTGGACATTACAAAACAAAGGTTAAAACACTGATATAAATATTAATTCATGCTCCTTAGGCATACTGAAAATAGAGGACATTTTGGAATTCCTCCTGGATAGATGGCTGAAATGTAGGCCATGCCCTGGAAAGGGAGGATGTCTGGTCACCCTGTGCTTAATTACATTTCTTCCTTCCTTTTAGGTACACCCTAAAGGCCTTTCTATTTTAGTCTGTGTGCATATCTGCTTTCATGTGTCCTGTTGAATGATGGCGACTCCATGAATTTCATAAGGCTTTCTTTAGACTAGGAATATTCAGAGGTGGTTTTGCCAGCTCCCTCCTCTGAAATAAAGCCTTCAGTATCTTGTAATTTGTTAAAGAGAGTGGTTTTATATCTCTGTTGGTTATTTTGAAATGAATATATGAATAGGTTTGGGGGCTTGTGATGGGATAGTGAAATGATATACACTGTTCTCTTCTTTGTACATTTTAAATGCAATATTATTGATGCTTGTTTTCAAGTAATTTTATTGTATTTACATACCCATTTGCAGCAAAAATGTAATTTGAAACGCAGTCTACAAAGTAAACATAAATAAATACCGAAATCTCTTTTCTTCCTGTCGGGACCAGGTGACAAAGCAGCTGACTATGATGGTTATACCATTTGAGCTGTCACATCCACCAATGCAGTTGTGTAAATATAAGACTTTATGCCCTGCCCTGGCCTGATCTAAATGCATGGGATGGCATCTGTGTCAGGCATTTCTGCCAAAGCCCAGAGAAGGTGAAGGCTTCTGCCTGACCAGCGCGTGTGCCTGAGTATGTGTTTTTATGAGGCTTTCCCAGCAAGAATATTGAAAGTGATGTTTTAATGGAACAATCAATCTGAAATAAATTAGTACTACAAACTAATAAAAGCTTTTATTGCTTGGCTTGCCTGAGATGTAGTGAAAGCTCAGTGCCACTGGGAAGTGGGAAAGATTGGTTGTACTAAATTACTCATATATCTAAGCTCATATAGAACTCCCAGTTTGGGCTGAATCAAAATATGAGCGGTTCTTTCTATACTAAATCTTGCCACTTATGGAAATCTCACCTCTCATGTCAGCAACAGTTGGAGGTGCCTGTCCTTGTCATTAGGCAGAGAAGTGGCCACCTCAGGAAGCAGATTTTAGGTATGATGAAAGGGCAGCACGCTGTTAGCAAATGGATTTTTAAAATTATAATCACTTCTTGCATTTTTATTGCTAGAGATGGAGAGAGATGCTCATTGGATTTTATGTCTCATATGCAGGGTGACCAGACATTTTCTTTTTTCAGGACATGTCCTACATTTCAACATTATATCTAGGAAGGATTTCAAAATGTCCTCCAGTTTGAGCATGACTAAGAAGCCAATTGAGTAACGCCATGTTTGCTGTTCTCCTTTGAGAAATGTGTCTACTTGGCAACCTGTCGTCACTGCAAATAGAGGGATAGAGTGGATCTTTCTAAAGTTATTTTTTTCCTAGGAGCAGCAGCAGACAAGACTTGTCCCAGATCTCAGGGCACATTTGTTTCTTGGAGGGGAAAAGGACAGCAAACATCTTAGGCAATGGGCTGCTTGAGGACACAGTGCAAATGTTGAAAGGTTTTTTTCACCCTCAGTTTTAGTACAGTGGACAAATGAAAGAAATAATTTAAACATAGATTCAGTCAAGGGTATGTTGCTAGTAATGTACAATTTTAAGCATTTGACTTGCTCAGAATTCTACAAGCATATTACAAGCCAACAAGGCATTTTAACAAAGATAAATTCATCAGGAAATTACGGTTGAGTATATCATAAAATATAGTACATGTAATATAGCTGTAAATAAGCGATATGAAATGATATTGGTGTTTTTAGCTTTTATTTGGTAATGTCCGACATTTTTCTTGAATGCCCTACAGTTTGTGGTGCTTGTCCTCCTTTATAGTTATGACATCTGGTCACTTTGCTCATATGGCAAAATATACCTTTTCAACTTGTGTTCTCTGCACCTTGATCTGGGTGCATAGGTAGTTGTTGCTGCCTGTGTTTTCAAAATGCCTTTGCCACAGTGTGGTGGGAAGGGAATCTGAGATTTGGAGACTTGTGTGCTAAACCAAGACTAAAAGCAGGGACTTCCAGCACTTTGCTTATACTCCCTACCAAGCTGCTGCCCTAGCTCCTGCTATTACTGGAAAAGCTTACTTTTCTTTTAATCCTCTGGGGAAGATTGATACTCTTATGCTGACTGTCTAGAGTTTGCATTAGAAAAACTGGGCATAAGACTGCCTAGTAACAATAGGCTAGGACGCAAGCTAGCCATTGGCAATAAATGCAGAGAGTAAATTACTTCCCAAAGCCATGCACTTAAAAGGCTGAAGAATGACTATTCTTTCATCTGTAAAGACTGTTATTTCAGATGATGGGCCACATTTAGAAACCAGGCTAAGAATGTGCATGTGGTGAATTGTTATATTTTAGTCAAGAGGGCCAATACAGACTCTCTGTATTAAATACAGAACTATGAATTAATTCCACATCAATGCGTCTATCCTTCTGGTGAGGCTATATATCATGGGATCACCTGCTTCATGATTCTCTTTTCTGGAGATGCCAGAGCAGAACTTGAAAAAGTTGCTTTTTGGGTGGTTCACAGTATCCCTCAGCTGGTTCAATGAGTGCCTGGGTTTTTCTTGGGTTTGTACTTGAAAAAATGGAGGTTTTCTGATGTCTGTGATAGGGACTGAACCTATCAACGTCTGTATGCAAAACATCTTATTTTTTGCATCTTATAGCCCAAAAAACCCACAAAAACTATCTTATTTCTGCTAAGTAGAGTTGCTAAAGTGTAAACTGCAGTGTTGTTGTTGTTGGCTGCTTTTGAGTCAATCTCGACTCATGGCGACCCGGCAAATGAGACATCTCCAAGCCCCTCATCCTCTACCTCTATGCTCAAGTCCTGCAGGCTCAGGCCCATAGTCTCACTCAGATTGAATCTATCCATCTAGCATATGGTCTTCCTCTTTTCGACTTCCCTCCACCTTTTCCAGCATCATTGTCTTTTCTAATGAGTCATGTCTTCTCATGATGTGGCCGAAGTCTGACATCCTGAATTTTGTCATCTTGGCTTCCAGGGAAAGTATTGTCTTGATTTGTTCTAGGGCCCATTTGTTTGTCTTTTTAGCTCTCTGTGGTATCTTCAGCACTCCTCTCCAGTACCACATCTCAAATGGATTTATTTTCTTCCTTTCTGCTTTCTTCACTGTCCAGCTCTCACAGCCGTACATGGTAACAGGGAATACAGTGGTTTGAACAATTTTAACTTTAGTGTTTAGTTGTATATCTTTAGATTTTAGGATTGTGTCTAGTTCTTTCATCATGGTCGTTCCCATTTTCTAATCATCTTCTGATTACTTGACTGCAGTCTCCATTATAATCAATGTTTGACCCAAGGTATGGGAAATCTTTATTTCGATTTCTTCATTATCTATTCTAGGTTGAATATAAATAAACCTTTGTGGTCATTATTTTTTCCCCTTTTAAGTTTAGCATTAGGCCTGCCTTTGCACTTTAGTGCAAATCTTTAGAATTATCTTTAGTGATTGTTCCAAATCTGTGATGATTTCTGCTAGTACAGTGGGTCCTCACCTTACGCGGGGATCCGTTCCGGATCTCTCTGCATAAGGCGAGTTCCGCCTTTGCTCAAGCCCCATTGTAAACAATGGGGCTTGTGCACGTCAGCGCGGCAGCGTATGGGGCGCAACGGGCACGCGCACCCATTCAATTGAATGGAACGTGCCGCCCCTTCTGCCCCACGCGCACCCCGCGGCTTGAGCGCATATGCTCAAGCCGCGTAAAGCGCGCTCACGTATGACGCGGGCACGCTGTAGTACAGTGTCATCTGCATATCTTAGGTTGTTGATATTCCTTCACTCCTTCTTCTGTGTCCAAGCCTGCTCTTTGTATGATATTTTCTGCAAACACTCAAAACTGCAGTAAGTTTCTTTGTCTTTAATAGTTGTGGAGAATAAGGAATTTCCGCAGGTTTGCTTGTTACCTAGTTGTCTGACCAGCTGCACTTAACTGAAATTTCCTCTTCTCAGCAATCATTAAGGGCACAGGGGTACTCTCTAGCTTTCAGTCTATTGCAGTCCTAGTACCAGACCTCAAATCAGCATAAGGAGATCTGGTTTGGGACTTTAGGTCTGTTACAGACAGCCAAAATAAAGCTGCTTCGAGTCACAGTGGAGGTATGGTGTTTCAATGATGCATGCATCCTAAGAGTCCAGAAGTCGCACCAAAGCCACACTCCAGCCCTAAGGACTGGAACATGGCTTTGGTATGGCTTCTGGACTCTTAGGACACATGCATCATTGAAACACCATACGTCCACTGTGACTCGAAGCAGCTTTATTTTGGCTGTCTGTAACAGGCCTGTCATCTTTATTTCTGCCCTAGTGGGAACTATTTTTATTGCATGACCAGCCCTAACATTAGGCAGAGAGGTATTTCTTTCAGTCAACAGATATTTGGGTGGCAAGCTGTTGGACAGCAAAATGGTATGTGGCACACAGCCTGCTCTGTGCCTCCTAAGCCCTACTGTCTTCAGGTGAAGTGGAGTATAATGTCGCATAATCAGAGCTGGAAATGAATTCAGCTGCCATTTCTGTTTGATTTTGTACATGGAATCTTGGTCTTCATTTTGGGCAATAAAATGCATACTCTCCAGCTGTCCCAATTTGGCAGGGACATTCCATTTCTCTGATGTCCTATTTGTCAGCTGCTTTTAAAATGTCCCAGTCTTTCTCTCTTCCTTCCACTTTTAACTTTTGTCCTCAGTTTACTTCAGTTGCTATAAATAGAGTTCAAAATGTGACAGTAATTTACACTCAGTTAACTGAGCAGAGGGAAGAGGAAAGAGAAGTATGCAGAATCTTTCCATTCCCACTATGTGTATATGTGCCTTCAAGTTTCTATTAGAGTCCCCATGAATTTTATAGGGCTTCTGAGAGCTAATGTGGTGTAGTGGTTTGAGTGTTGGATTATGACTTTGTACTTTACGCTCGAGTATAAAGAGCCACTAGATGACCTTGGGCAACTCACACTCTCTCAGCCTCAGAGGATGGCAATGGTAAACTCCCTCTGAAGAAACTTGCCAAGAACAGCAATAGCAATAGCAAGTACATTTCTATACTGCTTATCAGTGCACTGAAGCACTCCCTAACTGGTTTACAATGTGTAAGCTAATTGCCCCTAACAAGCTGGATACTCATTTTAGCAACCAAGAAAAGGATGTCAGGCTAAGTTGACCCTGAGCCCCTGGATGGTATTGAACTCACAACCTTGCAGTTTATGAGTGAGTGGCTGCAGTATCAGCATTTAACCACTGAGCCACCAGAACTATTGTGAAAACCCTGTGATCGCTTGACTAAAACCCCATGGTTCATCTTAGGGTCACCATAAGTTTTTAAAAAAGAGACTTGGAGGCATACAACAACAAACCTGTTCCTCCCTCTGGAATATAGCCTACAGAACCTGGTGTTTAAGGCTTTCATGGCAGGCAACCATATTTTTTTGTGGTTCTTTTGGGCTATGTGGCTGTTTTCTGGAAGAATTTATTCCTGACATTTCGCCTGCATCTGTGACTAGCATTTTCAGAGGGTGGTGACATGGAAGTGAGCATTTGAAATAGCATTTTATGCCCAGTTTTGTTTATAACATGTACTGCTACTGCTGATTTTTTCTAGCTGTCCAGTCTGCAATGTCTCTCATGTTCCTCGATTCTTGTTTGAATGCTGCATTAGGTGGTCCCTATGTAAACTTGTCCACAGCTGCACAGTATGTGATAAATTCCTGAGGCCATGAGAGGGTCTCTCTCTCCTTCACTGAGCTTAGCATTTGTTAGATTTTCTTGGTCTGTCTGTAGATCATTTGGACATAAAATGCTATTTGAAAACATTGAAATTCTGGACCATGACAACAACTATCAGGTCAGAATACACAGGGAGGCCATTGAAATCCACAAATACCTGGACAACTTTAACAGGAAGTCCCCAATCCATTCCCCATCTATCCCACAGCAACCGATTTTCAGGCATGATTCTGCTGTGGGACATATGGGGAATGGATTGGGGACTTCCGGTGGCATCAGCAGCGTTAGCCTATGCGGTAATATGCACTCTTTCCCCGTTCATTCCCTTCCCACCCCCTTTCAATCTACTCCGGTCCTGTTCTACAAGGCCTGTGCGATAAACTCCAAAGTTTGGCTACCAGTCCTGAAAAACACCAAAATTAACACTCATCACATGCAAATGAACTTCACCCAGTCTCAGGGGCTTTCCCTGCAGACAATGGATTGCTAATTAAATAGACACACATATCCTCCCACATATCCTCCTACCCTGAGGCCTTGCCATCAAGAACACACCAACACAGAGATTAACATGTAAATCACTTTCTCCCAGCCAAGGGTCACACAGAGTGTGTGTGTGTGTGTGTATCCCACTCACTTCCATGCCGCCACCCTCTGAAGATGCCAGCCACAGATCCAGGCGAAACATCAGGAACAAATTCTTCCAGAACATGTCTACATAGCCTGAAAACCCCACAAAAAACAACAACTCGTGTTTGTTGGTGGTCTCCCAACCAAGTACTAACCAGGGCTCACCCTGTTTAGTTTCAAAGATTAAATGGGATCTGGTGTCTTTCGGGTATTTAGTCCATTCCTCTGGTAGACACTTTAGGATATTTAGGTCATCCTTTCCAATGAGGAAATGGCTGCAGGCTGTCCTAGTCTGGGTATTCTTCCTCATTAATAACTTTTGCCATCTTGACCACTCTCTCTTTCTCATCATGTTGCTTGGCTACACACGTCCCAGCTTTCATCTGTGAGATGTTGGAGGGTATACAAAATGTCTTAGGCCAACCTTGCTGTGCTGAAACACAACTCTTGCCAGCTCATAAGCACCAGCCACAAACTTTACAATTTAGGCTATAAATGTAAAGAGACATTTCCATGGTGCCCATTTATATTTACAAGATGAATTCCTAGAGTTACACTTTAATCCTCCTGTTGAGGCGGTTCGTTTTTGTGGAATTTTTTTCCTATCAGCTTTAAAAACTTACTTTTTGGGGGGTTGGATTTTTCACACCTAGGAGCTATGCAAACAATAGAGGAGTAAGTAAATATTTCTGCTAGGGCACAGGAGCACATGAAGTTGCCTCAAAGTTCAACTATTTGGTCTGATAACAAGGGGAGGGGGGAAGACCCCACAACAGCATAGCAATGAATGGCATAAGCCTGGAACCCCTATAGGCACACCGTTCTACACAATGAGAGAACATCACCTCCCCCTAACCTTGGACCTTATCACACTCACTTTTTCCCCAGTCTGTTCCTTTTCACAAAGCAGACAGATTGTGAAATGAGATGGGAGCTGAGGCTACCACATCCAGTTTACCACTCAATGTGTTAACATACTGGGAATGACTGCTCTCTCACAGCAGTACTTGAGAAGACAACATGTTAACCTTTTTGGACCTGGCTGTAAACGGATATCACCACACAGCCAGGTCTCTGCCCAAGCACCACCTGTTCTTTCCCATGTTTCTTTGCATGCATACGTCTGAAAGAGGATTTGGCGCAAAATTCAATGAGAGGGCATTTCTACAGTTTCCTATAGCCTTGTGCTCTGTTCTTTGGTGCCTCACAGTGTGTACGCATAATGGATTCACATCATGAATAGTTTCTTGATGATGGAGCAGGAACGCAGAAGAAGAAAATTTATCTCCCATTTTTTATTTTAAAATGTTGCAAGGAGAAATGCCCTTATTGAGATGCTTGAAAGTGGCAAAGATATATTATGGGCTAATTTCCACACTTTACGCCAGTGGTTCCCAACCTGTGGGTCGGGACCCCTTTGGGGGTCGAATGACTCTTTCATTGGGTTGCCTAAGGCAATTGGAAAATATCTATTTAATTACAGTTATGAAGTAGCAATGAAAATAATTTCATGGGTTTGGGTCACCACAACATGAGGAACTGTATTAAAGGGTCGCGGCATTAGGAAGGTTGGGAACCACTGCTTTACGCTGATTTCCGATTTCAAAATGCATATCAATCATCCTCTGAGTCCCTTCTCTCCAATCCTTTCTAAGGGCAGCCCAAGAAGAGGATCAGGGAGGAGAAGGCAAGATGACCCTTCTCCTCCCCAATCCTTTCTCTGGGAAGCCCAAAGAGAGGGTGGGGAGGAGAAGGCAAGAGGTGCCTTGGCTCCCTCAAGACTCTTGTCCTCCCTGATCCTTTCTATGGGAATCCCAAGGAGAGGATGGGGAGGAGAAGGCAAGAGGTGCCTTGCCCCCCCCCCCAAGACCTTTCTCCTTCCCAATCCTTTCTATAAGAATCCCAAGGAGAGGATGGTAAGAAGAAGGCAAGAGGTGCCTTGGACCCTCAAGACCTTTCTCCTCCCTGATTCTTTCTATAGGAATCTCAAGGAGAAGATTGGCAAGGATTCCTATTCTTTCTATAGGAATCTCAAGGAGAAGATTGCCCCCCTCAAGACCCCCTCCCCGATCCTTTCCTTGGGAAGCCCAAGGAGGCAATTGAGGAGGAGAAAGCAAGAGGTGCCTTGGTCTCTCTGAGACCCTTTGCCTCTCCATCCTTTCCCTGGGAAGCCCAAGGAGAGGATCAGGGAAGAGAAGGCAAGAGGTTCCTTGCCCGCCACCCCAGACCCGTCTCCTACCTGATCCTTTCTATGGGCAGCCCAAGGAGAGGATCAGGGAGGAGAAGGGAAAAGGTGCCTTGGCCCCCTCAAGACCCTTCTTCTCCCCAATCCTTTCTATGGGAAGCCCAAGGGGGGGATCGGGGAGGAGAAGGCAATAGGTGCCTTGGCCTCCCCAAGACCCTTCTCCTCCCTGATCCTTTCTATGGGAAGCCCAAGGAGAGGATCAGGGAGGAGAAGGCAGGAGGTGTCTTGTCCTCTCTGAGACCCTTCTCCTCCCTGATCCTTTCTCTGGGCAGCCCAATACTATTGAGAGGAACAACAGGAATTCCCCAACCCTTTTTGACAGGAACAGTAGTAAGGGAAGGAAATGATAAGTCAGGAGGAGAGCTTTCACGCCACATCATAATACTAGGGTTGAGACAGGGGCACAATTGGGACACCATAGATATCACATACAGCGGGAGTAATGGCCTCAGAACATTTTCTGGGAAAGGAAGATGGAATACAATCATAGGAGCAATTTGACATGAACAGAATGGAAAGAGACCTGGAGAAAAACGTTTTTGCAAATGAGGCTCGGTTGGATTTCTATAACGCGCTCTACACTGTACCAAACCCGGAAGCTTCAATTAGTGCAGAAATGGCAGCAAGGTTGGTCACTGGATGCTCCAGGACCAGCCTGTCTTACAAGATCTACATTGGCTGCCCATTCGCTTCCAGGCGCAATACAAGGTGTTGGTTATTACCTATAAAGCCCTAAATGGCTTGGGCCCAGGGTACTTGGAGGACCGCCTCTCCCCATATAATCCGCCCCGCGCTCTCAGGTCGGCCGGGAAGCAACTGTTGAGGGTACCAGACACGAAATATTCTGTGACTGCACAGAGGGCGTTTTCTATCTTGGCCTCGCAGCTTTGGAACTCTCTTCCCGGTGAGCTCCGCTCAGCTACCTCCCTTGACCTATTTAGGAAGAGGTTAAAAACCTTCCTCTTCTAACAGGCTTTCCCCCAGATATTGTAATATCTGCTCTCTCCCCGTTGCACCAGCACTTTAAGCTAGTTATTGTGTGGTTTTAATCTTGTACTTTTAATACTGTTTTTAATAGTTTATATATTGATTTGGATTTTTATGTGATTACTGTTTGTAAAGTGTACATTTGTGTAACCCACTTTGATATGCCAAGGAAAAGCGGGCTATAAATAAACAGATTATTATTATTATTATTATTATTATTATTATTATTATTATTATAAAATCCATTCCGTTCTGTCCTCGTTCAAACCACAAAACGTTTCACAAAATGTGTGCGATAAGCTTCCTGGTTTCTGCACCTGTTAACTTTTCCTAAACTAGTGCCTTCCAGATGTTTTAAGACTTTAGTCCCATTAGCCCCATCTGGAATGACCTGTGGCTGGAAATCCTTGGTATCACCTGGGATTTGGTTCCAGGATTCCCTGTGGATACCAAAGTTCATGGATGCTCAAATCACATTATATACAATGACATAGTAAAATGGTGTCCCTTATATCAAATAGCAAAATCAAAGTTTGCTTTTTGGAATTTATATCTTTTTGGAATACTTCAAGCAGTGAACTATCATCATCATCATCATCACCACCACCACCACCACCACCACCACCACCACCATCATCATCAGCCTTTATTGTAGTTAACAAACCATAAGGCAAAAACAAAAACATTGCAATACGTTATAAAATGCATTATACATTTTAAAAATAAATTAACTTGGCTTTATGGACATCAATAGCTAGTATAAAATTTTTGCTACTTCTTCAGTTACTTTTTTTTTATCAGAGTCAACTAATAAATTAAAAAAAAAATCCCAAGATCTTCCTGGGATCTGGAAAGCACCAAGATGGGAATATTTAGTGTATATCTTTTCTTGTCAGAAGTAAAAGCATCCTTCCATTAGGAGGCCACTTCTGAAGTCATGAATAGAGGTAGAAGGCATTTTCCATTTAACGATACCTTGTCTTCTTTGAGAACCCCTCAACCTTTCTTGATGATTATGCCAGTTTGCAAAAGTGTTTCTGTAAAGAGGCCCTCCTTCTGGCTGTTTTAGAAGAGCCAGCCCGTACATTTCATGTTTTTCAGGAATGGCCTTCATCTATATGGTGGTAGGATTATATGTACCATTCCAGTTACCAGCTGGAGAAAGACTCTGAAAGCTTTGGAGAAGGGTAGTATCTAGGGGACAGCAGACCCACCAAACCTGAAAGGCAGCCCCTTCCCACTAACAGACATTAGTGGAGGTGGACTGCTGCTTCTGCCACCCAGCACCCTTTCCTAGGTTTGGCAGAGCTGCTGGGTGAGCAGAAAATGGGGGTGACTCACTTTCCCACCTGGCCAGCACACTCACCAGAACTTCATGATAGCAGTCACTGGTCAGGGTGGGGTGCTGTTGCCACTCAGCAGCCTTTTCCCCACTTGGCCAGCAGACCCACAAAACCCAGAAGGAACTGCTAGGCAGCAATAGCATCCCACGTCCACTAGTGGCCACAGTAAATGGATGGCAGAGGCAGTCTAGCTGGTGGGAGGGGGCAACCAGGGCAAACATGGGACAGAGGGGAACAATCACCCCATTGGCTGTTCACCCCCCCTGAGGTGTCACCCAGCATCACATCGCGCCCGCATAATCCCCTAGTGACACCTCTGACAAAAACTATGGATGATGAAACCTAGCTGGAATAAAAAGAAGAAATGCATACCCCATTTGTGAGATTGGCTTGACTACTTTCAATTTCCCATAGGGGCTTCAGAATTTTCTCTTTCCCTAGCACAAGATGGGGAAAACATCTTCTAGTGTTTGAAGTACTATCACAACACTTTTTGCTGCTATGCTGCTCCAGCTATTGACACTTTCTTGAAGTGGCTAGCAAAGCTCTAATGTAGAACACTGTGGAAAGCCCCCAAACCAATTATTTTCCCCATACCATTTCATTCCTCTTTGAAGGGAAGTATGATTCATTGCTGAGACTAAAAGGAGCCACACATGTGGAAGATGCATAAGGTCACCTACAGTAATAGATTATGTTGGATGTTCAGGGAGCAATAGGAATTTGCCTTCTTATGTAAACCTTTCTTCTAAGTGGTCATATATCTTTTGTTATATTGCTGAGGATATATTGCTGTTGCAGGAGAAGGGGGCTGCTGGGAATAATGGTGTCTTCAGAAGATGGAAAATTTAGAAGGCTTCCCAAATATTGCTGCAGAGATTAGAAAATTGGAATATGTTTTCTCCTGGTGACATCATGTTGGAAATGCAGTCAGCATGCAGCCAGGCTAGCTAGACATAGGCTGAGATTTCATTTTCTTTATTCAATTTTCTAAAATGGCACACAAATCTCATGCATTAGCCTATTGAGGGTGAATGAAAGACAGGCCTGTGTTGGTGTCTCCTTATCCTGTCCTTGTTGTCATGCAGGAATCTAGAATTCAGCCATCAATACTAAAAGTACAGATGCCATGAAAACATCGTCAGACAGAGGAAGGAGGCATAGAGAGACAGACAGAGAGACAGACCTGCTCTGTTTTGTTTGAATGAAATACAATGGGCCCTTGATATCTGCTGTTTGTTTCCAGGACACACACACACACACACACACACACACACACACACACACACAATGGATACCAAAATCCATGGATGCTCAAGTCCCATTATATACAATTATATACAATGGTATGGTGTACCAAGAATTATAACATTTCTCTATCATTCTTCACCAAGATCGTTTCCAGAACACGTCCTGCCACTTGGATGATATCACCGTCATTCTTATTAACACGGTTGTAATTTTTAAATTGTTATTATTATAATTCTAAGTGCTACCAAATAAGACTATGATTGTAGATCTAAAACTGAACAGTAAAAAAATGTTCTTCAAACAGACTTACCGGTAGATAAAAGAATATAAGATTACCAAGATGACATTTGTGGATGGTTTAACCTCCCGTTAAAGGGTTAAACCATTGCATTTGGTAATGGAATTATGCAGATAAAAGAAAGTTCAAAGTAATGAAATCACGCTACAGCTCCAGAAAAAAAAATGTTTGGTACTTTCTGGGAATGGTAAATTACCTGCGGAAATTGATGTCCACCTTATCCACTAAACCAGCTTCTCAAAGGAAACTTTTTGAACATAAAAATGAATGATGAGAGAATATGCAACAGGAGTAATCGTGGATTTCCTGAATTGTTGTCAAACAACAACTTACGCAAAAGCCAGTATTAAAGTGGTATGAACCAGATAGACTCATCAAAATTTCAGCTAATTCATCAATCTCAAGGATAGGAGGAGTATTTCTACAGACACAAGTTGCCTGCAGGCAACCACCATTGTTCTTTATCCATCTGACTAAGTTATTGAAGTTGTGGATATAGAAAGGGGATCTGCAGGATATAATTGAGAAAGAAGAGATGCAGTTTTATTTACTTGTGAATGCTTTAATGAACATACTTATGGACAGACAATTCAGATGACAACAGATCTACGGTGGCCACATGTCCTGCTTATTGGAAGACAGAGCTCGATATAGGACAGATTGTCAGACCTCCTTCGCTTTCAGGGACAGAGTTTGGTCCCAGAAGTTGGATTGCTTCTCCTGATGTCAACCTGTCAGTTGAGATGACAATGCAGGCAAAGATAATCATATGTATCATCTAACCTCTTAAATATAATACTCTATAACACAATATAATAGAATTATTTACGAAGTAATAACAACCTACTCATTATTGTGTGTTTACCTAATCATACAGTCCTATCCTTACTTTTTATAAACTGTCACTTGTTTATACTCTCCAATCTGCCTATACATGAACCTATGGTATAAAATTAAGTTATGTCTTAAATTGGAATTTTGTAATTGTGCTGGCCTAATGGCTGTAATAAAGTTTGTATTGTATATCATCTAACCCTTCCAGTTTTAACTTGTAGAAAGACTCCTTCATGTTCAACATCCAACTGGTTTGCTGGAGTTTAATGAATGGAGTCACCATGTTATCTCTGCTCATTGATTGTAGGTGACAGCAGGATCACAAACATACCCTTGCTTCTCACCATCCTAGTTGGAAAGCCAGCAATGGAAGGTAGGATCCCATCTGCAGTCACTGATTGGAGATAACAGTAATTCTTCTCTGTCCTATTTGCCTTCCCAACTGAGAATAAGGGAGGTGGTGGGACTTTGGAAAGAGGCCTCATCCAAAAGCTCTGTGGGCTGGATTAGGACCATAGATTTTACCATCCCTAGTTTCATTTAAATATATCTTCTGTTTGGAGGGCTGTATAGTATAAGGCTGCTTTAAAGAAAATGAAGACTGTGAATGAAGAGCAGGGACTTTGAAGTTACTCATCAACAGTTAATCCACTGGAAACCAGACCTACAAGTCAGCAGTCACAGTCTATTATGATGAGAAGCACTGTATTTCTCTTTAAACAACTGCAGTTACTCCTAAGATTGCACTCATACACATGAACACATATCCTTTTTAATGCAAATATTATACTCTTTTTTGACTTCTTTTTGGGGGGCATAGGTATGTGGGTATATGTAGTGTGTTTCTTCTTTTTGGCAGTGTACAAGTGGCCATACTAACGAGATTGCAAGCCTTTTATAACATTGTTTATCATATCACTAAATGGACCTTAATGATTCAAAGAGAATAAAATGGAAAACAGTATTATTTGATGCTAAATCCACATCCAATAAATGAATATTTATTGCTGAAGTCCTTTGCAGTGCTTGATTTGAGATGAGAGGAAAGGCCTCTGAGTATTTTATGCAAAGTATTGTATAGACTGACTAGTCAAATAATTGTTGTTGTTGTTGTTGATGATGATGATGTGTGCCTTCATGTCATTTCTGACTTATGGCAACCCTAAGTTGAACTTAGATGTTTTTCTGGGACAGTAACATTAAGATCAGATATGGAAAAATTTATTTTTTTGGACAAGATCTTCCAGATTGTCCCAATGAGGATGACCATTGACAATGATGGCTGGGGGATTCTGAGAGTAAATTCCAACACTTTGGTTAGGACACCAAAGGCATTCCAGGATGAAATGCCACTATAAGGGTCATGACAAATAGGTTACAAGGGCCAGTTAGGAGAAAGATAAATAACAAACGTAAAGCACAGCTCATAGATGAACATCAACACTACTTGTCAGAATCTATAGAATGTGCCATGTGTTTATATTTTGTTTATTTTGAGGTTTATGTTTGTTTATGTTGAGGTATGGTTGCGTTCTGATTTGTACTTCGTGGGGTGATATGGCAGGGGTTAAACTGTCAAAACACTGCTGAAATGGTTTAACTGTTACAGTATAAGTGGGAGATGGGGAACTGTTAGAAGGTTGTCATGGGAATGGGCTGAAGTATGGGGACAGAGTTTATTAGTTCAACTATCTTTATTGTGTATGTGTGTGGGGTGGATCTTGAGTTCTGACCAAGTACGGTACTGATAGTTGCTGTTTCTGATGTCTACAATAAAAGCCTTTTCTTTCACTTACAAAGATGGATTGACTGGGCACTGGAAATCAGAACTGTTGGTTCTGACACTACAGATACATTAGGAAGCAGTTACACATCTCAGAAATACCAGTCAAGACGGCAAGCAGAACTCTACCTAAACCATTACCAAGTACCAAAAAGATGATATGCAAAGCTTGGCACCGATGTATTCACTTGGAGATGCATGGCATATTTAAGAGTTATAAATTATTGCCCTTACATGTGATGGAGTGCAGCCAAAATATAGTAACGAATCTAAAGGTGTGGGATTCCAATTTCCAAATGAGTTCTTCAGTGATGATGGGGCTCAGTTTGCAACTGCTTAAATTAAATAATTTGGTTTGGAGTGCAACATCTATCATATGCATTAACTACAATCAAATGGCAAGCTGGAAAGACCCATACATACCCTCCTCTGAAGGAAAGAAAGAAAGAAAAGAAGCAGGTAAAGAAAACATCTGAAAGTGGGTTAGATTTGCTTAAAACATGCTGGTTTATTGAAGTACATTATGGATTGACTAATGAGATTAAAGCTATTCACTGCTGTACCAGTGGGTTATATTTAGGGTGCATCTACACTATAGAAATAATACAGTTTGACACCACTATAAGTGCCAAAGAGTGCTGGTGCATAACAAAACTACAAATCTCAAGATTCTACAGGATGGTGGCATGGCAGTTAAAATGGGGTCACTGCATTATTTCTACAGTGTAGATGTACTCTTTGGTCCAAGACACACTGCAGAAATAATCCAGTTTAAGACTGCTTTAACTGCCCTGACTCGGTGCTAGGGAATCCTGAGAATAGCAGTTTATTGTGGCACCAGAGCTCTCTGACAGAGAAGGCTAGATGTCTCATAAAACTACAGTTCCCAGAATTCCCTAGCATTGAGCCAGGGCAGTTAAAGTAGACTTAGATTGGATTATTTCTGCAGTGTGTTTTGAACCTATGTTGAACAATCTTGGCCATGGACCCCAAAACCAAGTGAAATATACTGAAAAAGAGTACCATCTTTTTGACAATTTGTTTCAGAAGCTTCAAATTAAACTTCAGAGTTAGGTTTCTTAGGCAGAGTTGGGTAAGTTACAATTTAACACTTGGCTTCACAGAACTGTCATTGTGGTATTATATTGTGCAAGATAGAAAAGAGGGACACATTTTGTTGTAATCACTCAATTCTTATTAGGACAATAGTATAAGAGAGGTGACCTAAATAGCTTTAAAGCACCAGATCCTGACTGATCTTGAAAACTAAGCAGCGTCAGCACATGTTAGTGCTTGGATCAGGACTATGAATGAAAATCAGGTGCTGTAAACGATATATCAGAGGAAGGAAAGTGCAAAATCACCTCTGATTATTCTTTGCCTAAGACAACTCTATGAAATTCATGGGTTGCCGTAAGTCAATAGGTGACTTGAAGGTCCAGGCACATAAACATAAGCGAGGTAGAAAGATGCTGAGTTCAGTTATTCTGCTCCAAGCAGCCTTAAAATATGTGTGCATGAAACTGATTTGTTTCAGTTTTTAGTATGAACCAATCTAATTCAAATTTCCTAAACTAGTATATCAATAAACCCATCAACATCCTTTAGTTTTTGTACTTCTCTGAATTTTGTGATGGAGTTATCAGCTCAAAAACATGTGCAAGATGTATCCAATAGGGGGAAATACATTCAGGAATGTTCATGCAGCTTTTAAAAACTATTTCTACACTAATGTGTAAAGAGGATGAACCAGCCTGTCCTTAAAAAAAATGTGAAAGTTTTAGAAAGTGAAGAAGACAATCCTTAGCAAATTTTTAAGTGTGTAGCTGGTATCTGCCACACTTTGAAAAGAACAATAAGGTGCTGAAGACTGAAATATTAAAGAGCAGAGAAAAAGAGAACTAGGAAAGTGGTTGATTAAAAAACTAATGCCAGAGTGAAGCAGTAATAATGGCCTCTCCTCTGCAGAGAGATAACTGAAGAGGGAGGATGTCAATTAAAATTTAGAGAGACTGTTTCATACAGCTTTGTGCTACAGTGACAAGAGTTGTTGAAGGATGAACCGTCACAGGAAATGCAACAGAGCCAGCTATAAATGTGGAACATTTTATAAAATGTTATTCTTTTGTTATGAATGTGCTTAATGAATCCAACAACCATGACTAGTGTTATCTGGGAAGGCCCAAGTTTAATTCCCACGGTCTGCAGACATGAGCTCACTTATGCAATCCACTCTGTCTACACAAAACAAAAAAAATCCTGTGGTAAAGCAGTCCCTGAATTGTACCAATGTGGATTTCATGGACTGAATATTTCCTTATGGGAGAAAGAAAGGAAAAGATAGCTATAGAAAGAAAATGAGAAAGACAACTCATTTTCTCTGCACGGAGCATTTGAAATGTGAAGCAATATTCCCAGTTCTAACTTCTGACTTGCAGCCTGATGTAGTATAGGGCAGAATTGTTTTACCATGTGCCCAATTATGGGTCTCACCCATCTCATTTGCAATAGGGAATAACAATCTGGAGTACACACTAGATCCAGGAGAGCCAAAGTGGTGTAGTGGTTCGATTGTTGGACTATGGAGATTATCACACAAGGGCCAATAACACAACCTTCGCACTATTTGAAGATAACATAAGCATAGCGTTATAGCAATCTATATTTTCATACAGTCATGAAATCGCACAACAATGACAAGATAAAAATGATAGAGAAACGCAATAGCATTCCTCATACATCCATTCTTGTAGTGTTATTGCGGTGTTATCAAATGTTTCGTGCACGTGCCATTTTGGCATGACTGCTCATGTCCGAAAAGCATGGCTATGTCCCAAACAGAACAAGATAAAAGTGATAAAATTTATATATTTCAGAACATTATTTTTATACAGGTTAAAGAAAATGGTGCCCTACACCTCAAAATAACATAGAAATCCATTCCAAAACTGATCCTAGTGATGAAAATATATTGCATGTACCTAAATGCACTCTAGGAAAAGGTTCTGGATTACTCTGTGATAGCTCTAACCAAGCATTATTGGCTTCTGCATCTACACAACAGAGTGACTGAAGTGCTTTCAGCAAGCTAATCACAGGGATTCCTCGTGAATAAAAAGTTACAGGAGCATTCCAGGGAGAAATACAGGATGAGCACAACATCGTGTGAAAATCTTCACATAATCCTGCAATCATGATTTGAGCATTCCATTTTTCTCCTGTTTCTTATCCCTGTGTAATAAACTTCTATGAATCTGGAAATCAGGGTTCAATTCCCTGCTCAGCCTTGGAAACCCACTGGATGACCTTGGGCGAATCACACACTCATGACCCCAGACACTAGTATACTGCTATAATTCTACTTTTCAAGCCTTGTGTGATAAAGTCCTTTCTTTTTGGCTACATATCACATCTTTATGCATTCTTCCCTGACAATAACCCTGGCTTCTCTCCATAGTGCATCTGGGTATAACTGGAGGACCTAAAGACGGTAGTGCATGCACTGGTAACTTCAAGACTGGACTTTTGCAATGTGCTGTACACTGGGCTACCTGTGTAACAAGTTCAGAAACTTCAATTCATTCAAAACATGGCAGCCAGGTTGGTTACTGGGACATCCAGGTGTGATCATATCACACCTATATTAAAATCACTCCACTGGCTACCAATTAGTTCCTGGGCAAAGTACAAATGTTGGTTATTATCTTTAAAGCCCTACATGGTTTGAGTCCAGGTTACTTACAGGGTTACCTCCTCACATGTAATCTGTCTCATGTGCTCAGGTCCTCTGGTGGATGGTTACTTCAGACATCCAGGATTAAGTTGGCAGCTGTAAGCCAGAGGACTTTTTCTGCAGCTGCCCCTAGACTGTGGAATGATCCACCGGAAGAAATTAGACAGCTGAATACACTGCTTGAATTTAAAACAGCATTGAAGACTAATCTCTTCCGGCAAGCCTATACAGATGATTTTTAAAACTGTAAATTTTAAACAATTTATTTTAAATGTAGATTGTTTTAATACATATGTGTGTTGTTTGTTCTTTAATGTTCTTTGTTGATGTATGTTTTAACTGAAGTTGTGTTTTCACTAATGTATATTTATTGGTTTGTTTTGTTCACCATGGGGAGAGATGGGTGGGAAATAATAATAATAATAATAATAATAATAATAATAATAATAATTTAGGCTTAATAATGCAAATCTATTTAATAGTGCTGGTATTTTCTTCTACTCATATTTCAGCATGATGGTTGGTTTAGTATTTTTCTTTAAGTTTATTCTAATTTTTAATATTAGTAGTTCACGGTTTGTGCCACAGTCTGCGTTTGGTCTCTTTTTTGCCATGAGACTGGATCTTCTCCATCTCAACTCCAAGCATTCCTGGATGAGATGAATTATCTAGATCCATGTCAGTCTGGTTTCAGACCTGGCTATGGGACAGAAATCACTTTGGTTGCCTTGGTGGAGGACCTAGGCAGGGAATTGGACAGGGGTGTGTGTGTCCCAGTTATTTCTACTGGATCTCTCAGTGGCTTTCAATACCATTGGCCATGGTATCCTTCTGAGTCACCTTTCTGGAATGGGGCTTGGAGGCACAGTTCTACAGTGGCTCCATTCTTTCTTGGAGAGGCACTCTCAGAAGGTTGTGCTGAGGGATACCTGTTTGACTCCTTGGCCATTGGCCTATGGGGTTCCTTAGGGCTCAGTCACACTGTCTCCTATAATTTTTGAAACCACTGAAAGAGGTAATCAGGAGTTTTGGAGTAAGGTGTTCTGTATGCTGATGATACCCAGTTTTATCACTTTTTTCCACCCAATTCCAAGGAAGTTGTTTCTGTCCTAAACCAGTGTCTGGCCAATATAATGGACTGGATGAAGGCAAACAAATTGAAGCTTGATCCAGACAAGACAGAGGTGCTCCTGGTAAATCGAAAGACAGATCCAGGAATAGGGATTCAGCCTGTGTTAGCTGGGGTTACACTCCCCCTGAAAACTCAGGTTCATAGTTTGGGGGGTATTTCTAGATTCAACACTGAGCCTGAAGCCCAGGTATCAGCGGTGATCAGGAGTGCTTTTGTACAGCTAAAATCTGTGCGCCAGTTGCATCTGTTCCTTGAGAAGTCAGATCTGGCCATGTTGGTACATACCTTGCTTACACCCCATCTGGATTACTGTAATGCTCTCTATGTGGGGCTGAAAAGTGCTTCAGCTGTTCCAAAGAACTGCAGCCAGGCTATTAAATGGAGCTGGCTACAGGGAGCATCCAACTCCCTTGTTGCAACAGCACCATTGGTTACCAGTCCGTTTCAGGGCACAGTTCGAAGTGCTGGTTTTAACCTATAAAGCCCTATACAGTTTTGGTCCAGGCTTTTTGAAGGAGCTCACCAGAGTACTGAGATCATCTGGAGAGGCTCTTCTCTCTCTCAGGTGCGTTTGGTGAGAACAAGAGAGAGGGCTTAAAGGATATCTGCTCAAATTTTGGGGAATATTAATTAGCTCAACACACCAATATAGGGCTCCTTACAAGTACCCTTTTCGGACCGAATCCCAGCAGTGTTTACCAAGGGACCAGGACTTCCAGGAACTGACGCAAAGGCAAAGTCTTTGAATTTTAATCTCGTTTATTGATGCACAGGGAGACACACGCTCACACACATACATTCACTCATGCATTCACTCAAGGCTAATAGAAGAAAGGGAGGAAAAGTGGAAAGAGAACACAAGACCTTCTAATGGAAATACTTGCCTGAGATGGTTTCCCTCGGAATCAAGGTAGATGCAGCAACACGATGAAGGGAAATGGGGAAAGGGGTGCGTGAAACCACGCCAGGAGAAGCAGACTGACAGAGTGCCTGCCTGCCACCAACATGGAACTTCGAACAAAGGAAAAACTGGACTTTAAATAGGTTCCTAGTCACATAGTCAGCAGAGGTTGTTGTCCTACATCAAAGCAAAACCAAATTTACGCATCACTTGATCCATAGGCATCCTCTGCCATGGGAAAACGAATGATACCGGAATAGCTTGTATCTGTGAAACATCTCCCAGTCACAAATCTGTCTCATAGGTGTGAAGGAATCTTCCTGTTTGCAACTCCTAACTAAGGCTGGCTGCCTACGTGGTCTCTCAGCTTTCAGATCATGGCAGCCAAGGGGCAGCTCCCATAATGCCTTTCCATTAGGGTCATAAGGAGACATACCTTCCCACTATAGATGCAGGACTTGCTTAGAGGCCTCTATGATCAAGTGATGCCAGGGAAGAGGGGCCACCTGATTACCTCCGCAGATGCATTTTGGGATAGGGATTTGTGGGGGTATTTTTATAAAATTCCAGACTTGATAACAGGGCCTTCTCAGTGGCTGCTCCCAGCTTTGGAACCCCTTCCCTAGAGAGGCTAGAATGGCACCATCTTTACTATCCTTCTGATGCCAGGTAAAGATATTCCTGTGAAGTCAGGCCTATTAAGCTGAGAAGGACTGGGTTTTTAATGCTGGGCTTCCCAAATTTTAATGGTTTGTATTTTAATATATTATATTTAAATTTATAACTGTTTTAATCCTTAAAATTGTTTAATTGTATTTTTAAATTTTATAAAGTATTTATGTATTTTAATATTTTGTATTGCTTTTAAATTGTATTGTTTTAGACTTGTTCACCACCTTGAGTCCCTATATTGGGCTATAAGATGATGATGATGATGATGATGATACTTTACAATGAATAGATAGTTGGCCTTGCAAAACTCAGTCAGTTACTTTCCTGCTTCATTTCTTGATTCTAATCCAAATTTTCCTACAATCTTTGATACTTCTCTGCTTCCTCGTTTTGCATTCTAGTCGCCTACGATTATCAAGAAATATTGTTTTGGTGTGTTAAAGATCATGTATACCATGGTATTTTTTATTTCTACATACAGAGGTGAAAATTGGACAATGAAGAAAGCTGACAGGAATAAAATCAACTCATTTGAAAACAGGTGCTGGAGGAGAATTTTAAGATACCACAGTGCCAAAAAGACAAATAAATGGCTCCTAGAGCAAATCAAATTTAGTTCTCACTAGAAGCCAAAATGATAAAATGGAAAATATCATACTTTGGACATTTCATAAGAAAATATGATGCACACTAGAAAAGATAATAATGCAGGAAAAGGCCGCATTAAGAAAGGCAGTAATAAAGGAGGAAGGCTACATTACAGATGAACTGATGCAAGAAAGCAAGGTACAGCCCTAAGTTTGCAAGACATGAGCACATTTATTAATAACAAGATGTTTTGGAGGTCTATCATTCCAGGAGTCACCATAAGTTGAAGTCAGCTTGGTATCACATAACAACAGCAAATCAGACTTCCCATACCTTCTGCAGACTTCCTCTTTCCTTTCCTTATATCAATGGCCTCTTTTACATTCTACTGCATTCCACTGTTTTTATATGAACAATGTGTTTGGATGGTTAGAACCTGTACTGTGCTAAAGGACACCTTTGAACTAATAAAAAGAAAAGAGTCCCTTTGGAGATGTGCAGAGTGTCTTTTTCTTGTGGCAGTCTTCCCCAGCATATGGCAAGATGTTCCAGGACAAAGGGTAACACTTCCAAAGACATTACAGGGCTATTACATCCTCACTGGAAAATTAAGCACCACATAGCTTGCACCCATTTTTCTGAGGATTTGGGAATTCCTCCCGGTAGCGGTTTAATTTTAGATTAGATTTTTGAAGGTTACCTTCTCAGCCAAAAGGGGAAAAGGATTAATCCTTTTCTATAAAAGCTGAGATTGTTAAAAGAACACAATTATAAAGCGGCAAAGTAAAAAAGGACAATTATGCAGCTAATCCAGCAGTCATATAATCACATTATGCATGGTCATGTACAGTGGTGGCAGACAGTCCCACCCACTATAAGAGTTTAGAGCAAATCCTAGCTACATCTAGTTCGACTACATGCATTTGTAATTTCTGAAGTATGAAGTGTCTTTCTTCATGAATTTGAGCCTTGCACAAAAGCAGGAGAGCTGGTTTACATGTGAAAAGAGATGTATCTTTTGTGGGGAGGTTGTATAAGCATGCATTTTTCTCCTGGGGAGGGGACCTGCTCCTTTAATTTTGTACCATGATCATATGGATTAGAGGAAAACTGGTTATGGGAATTAGTGTTGGCTGACCCTCAGGATAACACACCCCTTCTTTCTAATCCTCAAGCTGTTTTAGCTATTTTAAAATATTTGTGAACTGTATGAATAAGGAAAGGTAAAGGATGGGTAGACTGACCACTCTTCCCCAGTCAAGTGTCCTCCAGACATATAGCAACAGCTGCATAAATTTCATAACGGGAAAATTGAACATAAAAATATTTGTTTGCTATAACTATTTTGTACATCCTACTCACCCAGGTGGGAAATGTGGCAATTGTGTACTGGTGGCTTAGCCACTTTTTGCTCTGAAGGGCTGAGAGATTTGTTCTTGTTGTCACTACAGTAGTTGGAACAAGCAAATAAATCTAGTGGGATCCCCTTGCTCAAATTCTGTTGGTGACTTTTTCATGAATTTCCTTATGGAAAGTGGTTATACCTTATTGTTCAAAGTGAAATGGCTGCATGCAGTTCAAGATCATGGAAACAGAGTGACACATGCAGTGTTAATGTGCACCACATTCTCAGCTGCAGCATATTGTCTGCCCCTGCTGAAATTGAAGGTGGTGTCCCTTGTTTGTACATTCAAGTATGCTTTCAATTGCACATTCGGCGTCAATTTGGTTGCTCATTCAGTTATGCACTCTAGCCATTCAGCACAATCAACATGTAATTCCAAATACAGATGCTGTGGTTGTTGTTTTTTGTGTGTGTCTTTAACTCATTTCCAACTTATGGAGACCCTAAGGTGATTAAACAGTGATTAGAATGGAGATTGCAGCCAAGAAATCAGAAGTGTAGGAATGGGAACGGCAGCAATGAAAGAATTAGACAAGATCCTAAAGAGTAAAAATATACAACTGAGCACCAAAGTAAAACTTGTCAATTCCATTGTATTCCTCATCACTAGGTATAGATGCACGAGCTGGAGGGTGAAGAATATGGACAAAAAGAATACAAACTGATTTGAAATGTGGCACTGGAGAAGAGTGCTGAGGATGTAGTGGACAGCCAAAAAGTCAAATAAATGCATCCTTGAACAGATCAAGTCTGAACTCTCCTTGGAAACCAAGATGATCAAACTATGGCTTTCAGACTTTTGCCAGATCATGAGAAGGTATGATTAATTAGAAAATACATTATTATGCTAGGAATTGTAAAAGGCTGTAGAAAGAGAGGAAGACTGTATGCCAGTTGGCTGGTCTCAATCAGAGAAAACACGGCCCAAAATCTACACTGTGTAGATCAGTGGAGGATAGGGAGGCATGGATATGTCTTATCCACACATTCACCATGAGTCAGGGTGAACTAGAAGGCATTTAACAACAACAACAACAAGGTGAACTTATCTCAGAGTGTTTGTGGCAAGATATGTTCAGAGACAGTTTGCCTTTGCCTTTCTCTGACGTTGAGAGAATTTTGCCCAAGGCTCACCCAGTGGTTTCCCAAGGCTGATGGATTTGAACCCTAGTCTACTGTCAGATTGCGAGACCAGAACCCTGGACAATCAACCAGTCAGCTTGATTAGGAATCAACAGCACTTTATTGATAGCTCCAGAATCAGCAATTCCACATCATTCAGCTTCTTAGCTGAGACTGACCCCTCCCAGCAAAAGCAATAGCTAAATCCCCAATGCTTGTCTACTCCTCCTCCAGCCAAAAGCCCCCGCAGGAAAAATCCCCACCTCTTTCTCATCTCATCCCCTCAGCTTCTATCCCCCTCTGCTGAAAACTGCATTCCAAGCCTCTGAAAGAAAGGCCTTCAAGGACACTAGATGACCACCACCTGGCACTGCTCAGCCCTAACAAGCTCTATCTACATTAGCCCTAGCCAAAGCATATCCCAACCCCCATCATCCCCACAAACCCCAAAGAATATATCTGATAGAATACAACAGGATTCTAACAGTCTGCCCCCCTGAAAAAAACCCTTTCCCCCCAGAATAACAGAAATAGTAATCAGACAACAGTTGACAAAGAAGGTTTATCAGGATATGTCTTATGAAAGCGGGCCAATAGATCAGGGGCCTTCACATGTTTGGCAGAAACCCACTCATCATGGTCCGCTGAAAAATGCTTCCAACGAACTAAGTACTGCAATTT
Organism: Sceloporus occidentalis; assembly: GCA_023333645.1. Taxonomy (NCBI): domain Eukaryota; kingdom Metazoa; phylum Chordata; class Lepidosauria; order Squamata; family Phrynosomatidae; genus Sceloporus; species Sceloporus occidentalis. The sequence continues at coordinate 211,672,037 of JALMGF010000001.1, forward strand.
GCCCCTATGAACCCTGGAGTCCAAAATTTTAGAATCTTCAAAATGTTGTTCCCCCCCAATCATCATCGGGAGTGGCGGTGGGTTGTCCCTCTTCCATGGTCCCGTGCTCCAGTCCGGCTTCAGCAAGCTAAAATGAAAAACAGGGTGCAAATGTCGATAGGATTTGGGCAAAATTAACTCCGCAGTGACATTGTTGACCAATCTTTTCACAACAAAAGGCCCAATGTATTTAGGTCCCAGTTTTTTAGATGGGTGCCTTGTTTTCAAATGTCTAGTAGATAAATATACCTTGTCCCCAGGTTTTATTTCCCACCCTGAAGACCTTTTTCTATCTGCAAATTTCTTGTATTCCTTTTTGGCCTCTTCCAAAGCCTTGGTGATTTTAGGCCAAGCTCCTTTTATTTTGTCCACCCATTGTGTTATAGTCACTGGGTCTGAGGAGTCCACAGGAAAGCGGGGAGAGTTTTGGGCTCAAAGCCGTAGTTGATCTCAAATGGAGAGTGTCCAGTGCTCCTGTGAGTGGCACTATTAAAAGCTACCTCAGCATGTGGTAGCAAATCATACCAATCTTCCTGTAGGTAATTGGTATAACACCGGAGATATCTCTCCCAGGCCATGTTCGTTTTTTCACATTGACCATCAGTCTGTGGATGACAGGCCGTGCTCAGTGCCAATTCCACTCCCAATTTTTTCTGTAACACTCTCCAAAACTTAGAAGTGAAGGTACTTCCCCGGTCACTCACAATCCGGTCAGGTAATCCATGGAATTTATATGTATGCATTATAAACAAGTCAGCCAGTTTAGAAGCACTTGGCATCCCTTTGCAGGCTACATAATGTGCTTATTTAGAGAATAAGTCCACCACCACCCAAATGGTGTTTCTCCCCTTGCTTTCCGGCAAGTCCGTAATAAAATCCATGGCAATGTGCTTCCACACATATGGGGAGGGGCTGTAGCAACCCTCTAGGCTTGCCCATCACTGGCTTAGCTCTCGCACAAACAGGACAGCTTTTCACATAGGCCTCTACCTCAGCACGCACCCTTTCCCACCAGTATGAGTTCTGCATCTTGTGCCAGGTTTTCAAGTAACCCCAATGTCCCGCTGCCCTTGAGTCATGGCACAATTTTTAAATTTCTGGCCTCATAGAAGCAGGAACGTAGACTTTAGAGTCTTTAACCCACAGACCTTGGGCATTTAGGCTCAGCCGGTCCTTATGACTCTGTAGCCACTCATCTTTGTCCGCCTCCTGTTTAATCTTTTGTAACATGGAGTCCAACTGAGGCGCTGGCTTGGCCTCCCCCCTTTCTGTCTGACTGCAAGTGACCACTGTCAGTCCCAGCTGTTCAGGCGTGAACATGATTTGTAGCGGGACTTGTTTTTTCCCCATGTGTTGGGGAAGTCTTGACAGGGCATCAGCCAATATGTTTTGCTGCCCTGGGAAAATTTTTAATTTGAACTTGTATTTGTAAAAGTCCTTAGCCCACCGTCTCTGCTTAGGAGTTAGTTTCCTAGGCGTTTGCAGGGCCTCCAAGTTTCGGTGGTCAGTCCAAACCTCAAATGGGTGAGGTGCCCCTTCTAAAAACTGTCTCCAACTCTCTAAAGCATGTTTGATCGCATAGGATTCCTTTTCCCAAGTGGGCCATCCCAACTCCCCTTTTTGGAACTTTCTAGACAGATATGCACATGGCCTCAACACATCATTATTGTCTTTTTGCAGCAACATTGCTCCCATGGCTTGGTCGCTGGCATCAACCTGTACCACAAATGGTTTGTCAGGATCTGGATGAAGCAATATAGGCTCAGTGCTAAACAATTGTTTTAGCTGGTCAAATGCCTGTTGACACTGGTCTGACCAGTGAATAGGCGTAGATGGTTTGGGTAGTCTTTTTTCCTTGGCCTTCGGCCCTGTTTCTTTTTTGCCCTGAGGTTTAGTCTTAAATAGATTAGTGATTTGCAAAGCTATCTTAGCAAACTCTGGGATGAACTGTCAAGACTTCCCCAACATCTACAGACCATTGCTCAATGCTCAAACAATTACACAAAATATTTCTTCATTGTTGTTGTTATTATGTCAACTTTGGTTTATGGTGACTCTATGAATGAGAGACCTCCAAGGCACCCCATAATCAACCAGCCTGCTCAGATTTTGCACACTCAGGGCTGTGGCTGCTTTGATTGAATCTATCCATCTAAAATGTGCCCTTCCTCTTTTCCTACTGCCTTCTACTTTGCTAATCATTCTTGTATTTTCTAGTGAGTCATGCCTTCTCATGATGTGGCCAAAGTACAACAGTCTCAGTTTAGTCATCCTGGCTTCTAGGGAGACTTCAGGCTTGATTTACTCTAGAACCCATTTAGTGGTCTTTTTAGTAATCCATTGCAAAACTCGTCACCAGCACATTTGAAATGAATTTACATTCTTCCAATCAGCTTTCTACCAGCTGCCCAGATTTCACAACCATACATAGAAACTGGAAATACAATAGCATGGACAATCCTAACTTTATTATTCAATTATCTGTTTTTACACTTCAGCATCTTGTCTAGTTCCTTCACAGCTACCCTTCTAAGTCATAGGATTCTTCTGATTTCTTGATTGCAGTCTCCATTCTGATTAGTGACTGAGCCAAAGTACAGAAAATCTTGAACTATTTCAATGTCTTCATTGTCTGTTTTAAAGTTATGTAAATCATCTGTGGTCATTTTTTTGTTTGTTTTCTTAATGTTCAACAGTAAACCTGCCTTTTGTTCTTGACTCTCTCTAGTATTCATTCCAAGTCTTTGCTACTTCTTGCTAGTAATATGGTATTGTCTGCTTATCTTAAATGACTGATGTCCAGTTTTCACACCTCCTTCCTCTGAGTCTAATCCTGCTTTACATATGACATGTTCGGCATACAGCTTAAATAAATGATAAAATGCAGCTTTGCCTGACCCTTTGCAAATCTGAAACCATGCCATTTCTCTGAATTCTGTCATGATGATAGCCTCTTCTACTGAGTATTGATTACACATCATGACAATCACTGCTTCAGAAAGCATGTCTATTATCTGTGTGTCATCGGTGATGTAAGTGGCATCCCGGTCAGTCTGGCGTGAGAACTATATATTGATTCTATAGATTGGTTTTGCAACCACTTGCCTCACTGTCTGAAAGTAGTTGCAGTATCAATCAATTGAATCTTCTATCAATTTTATTTTTAAATAAAGGTAATAATAATAATAATAATAATAATAATAATAATAATAATAATGATGTGCCCATAGGTCACACCACAAGCACAAAGGCAGCACTGGGTGGTGGTGGAATGGTGGATCTACCAAAAACTGAGGAGGGATGGTAAACACCCCTCTGCCATTAGTCCCTTCCCCCCATAATGATGCAATTCAGATCTGTTGTTCCCGCTTGTTGAACACACTTCAGAATAAATTCTTTTCAAAAGAACTGCCAGGAAACTAATTTCGGGAAAAAATGGGGGTTTTGTTGTGTTTGCCTCACTTTATTGCCACAGAAATTGATCAAAGTAGGATCAGAACCACTTTCAAATGGGAAAGATGGTCATATACCCTGATCAGCGATTCGCTTTAAATCATGGGGGAACGAACTCCAGGCTAACTATTGCCACTGTCTCCTGGCATCTGCCACATTAGGCAGTTTTGTCACTCTGCTTAATGATAGGGCCATCCCTGGCATCCTAACTAGGTTTGCTAGGATAGCCTTCACTTCAGACTATCATGATCCTCCTGGTTCAAACTCCAGTGTCTCTGACAGTATGGTGCCAAGTTTGAACATGCATGCTTCTCATTACGTACATAAACATTAAGCAGTAACCACTTTCATCCTCAGGAAAAAAAAACTCCATTTACCTGGTTAGCTCGAGCTGAGCCATCCTGCAGGGACATTAATTATCAGTTGCCCTTTTGGAATAATTGCTGATCTATTTGTGTGTGTGTGTTTAATCTGGTAGATTTACTCATTGCAAAGCTGCTGTTTGGCATTCCTTCCTTGCCTCTTGACTGATGGCTGCTTTTGTTTGCCTGCCCAGAGTTCTCCTCTCAATATATTTCTTCCCTGGTTCCCCTCCACTCCATCCTCTGTGTATAAACTCTACAGAGGCAGCTGCTTCCTTGGCATGGAGGTGCACAAGGGTGGCTTTTGATTGATTACAGGCAGGTAGGGTGTTTCATTATGGAGAGCAGCTGCTGGATAATTTCATTAACCTGATGTGCACTTTTCATATTTCATTTTTAATGCAGTGCTTAATCTTAATGGATACTTGGTATTGCCAGGTTTCTGCCTTGTGACAGAACTGCACTGTTATTTGCCTTCCCAAAGCACTGGCTAGTTAACATCTTAATGCTTAATGCTTCATTCTAAGCATTTTTATATGTGGCAAGCATGCATTTCTACCTGTTTCCCTCTCTTTTGTTATCCTATGGGCATGTTTTCATTTGTTGAAGTTCTGTCTGATTGTATTTTATCAGCCTTCAAACCTAGTAATGGCTTCAAGCTATTTTGGCCTTCAGCTCTGAAAATCTCCAGTTAGCATGGCCAATAGTTAGAAATTGAAATTTCTAAATGTCAGTTCCTAAATATCTGAACAGCACAAGGTTGGGGAAGTCTACATTATATACAAAATTCTCTTAATTATGACTATAACTTCAGTACTACTGATCCAGGGATAGCCATGTTGGCCATATAGCAAAGTACAATAACATCCAAAATACACACACACACACACACACACACACAAAATAACAACTTTTCTGGACCATCTGAAATACACAATATACATGTTGTAAGCTTTCAAAGATCCACTGGCTTCTTCATCAGGAAAAGGTATTAAAATCAAAGAGAAAAAAAGTATGTTAGTGTAAGTCATAGGCCTACATTTTGTCATGATTTTGTGGTTGTTCTCAGTTCAGATGGTGTGGAGGGGTATTCATGTAGGTGGATCCCTTCTCCTTCTGGCCATGTGGGTATGGCAGACTCTTAAAGTCCAAGAAATAAGATTTAAATTCCATTGGCAAGACAAAAAGATAGTCCCTTTGAGATCCAGTTTATCTCCAGCCTTTATGAAGCTACAAGCCGCTTTGTTAGGCAAAGAACACTGAATTTCTCAGGAAGTCTCCATGCTTTTGCATCAAGAAAATGTTTAGGTGTTGTTCAGGTAAAAAAAAAAAAGTACTTGTTTTAAAGTTAACATATACTACTTGTTCTTGTTCTTGTTGTTGTGCACCTTCAAGTCATTTTCAGCTTACAGAGACCCTAAGGCAAACCTATCATGGGGTTTTCTTGGCACATTTTTTCACAGGGGATTTGCCATTGCCATCTTACTACTACTTTAATCAAAGTAATAGTGATAGTTATAACTTTAATAGTAGCAGTAGTGGGATGAAGAGGACAAGGATCTTAAATTTAGTTAGATTCATCGCATAAGTTTAGTTGGCTGGGAGGATAATTCCAGCCAACAACAATTAAATTAAATTTGCATATGTGTTCAACAGTATTTCTGTAACAAGGAGCATATTGTAATTATGCCCACATGTCTCTTAGAGGAGATTTTTCTCCTAAGTATACAGGCATTTCTTTTAAGATAGTTATTGCCATCTGCAGCTTTTATAAGCAGTTGGTTTTTAAAAGTGAATATATGGATATTCAATCTGTGCTGCTGGCTTAACTGTGGGCAGCCTTCTTGAGCATTACATACATTAAGCCTAGCAGACAATTTAATAGCAACTGAAATGCAGTTCTGTCAGACCTTTATATCCAAATGTGTTGTATAATACAGTGAAATGAAAGACTTCAGGGCGGGCTATGGAGTTGAGATTGCCATGGTCGCCTTAGTCAATGATCTCCGTCTGGGCATGGACAGGAGAAGCGTGTCCCTGTTAGTGCTTTTGGACATCTCAGCGGCTTTCGATACCATCGACCATGGTATCCTTCTGGAACAGCTGAGGGAGTTGGGTATCGGGGGCACTGCGCTCCAGTGGTTCCGTTCCTACCTCTCGGGTAGATTCCAGATGGTGCATCTGGGGGACTTTAGCTCCGATAAGAGGGAACTTACATCTGGTGTCCCTCAAGGAGCTATTTTGTCCCCCATGCTATTTAACATTTACATGAAACCACTGGGCAAGATCATCCAGAGACACGGGGCGCGGTGTTATCAATATGCCGATGACACCCAGATATGTTTCTCTGTGTCTCCGACTGATGCAGTGACTAGGGATGGCATCTCTCCTCTAAATGCCTGCTTGGAGTTGGTAATGGGCTGGATGAGGGAAAACAAACTCAGTCTGAATCCAGAGAAAATGGAAGTATAGTGATAGGCTCCCCGGGCCCAGGTAGTGAAGGTTTTCCACTTGTCCTAAATGGGGTCACACTCCCCCTGAAGGACTCTATTCACAGCTTGGGGGTGCTTCTGGACTCGTCGCTCCAACTGACATCTCAAGTGCATGCGACGGTCAGAGGCACCTGTTATCAGCTTCGGCTGATATGCCAGCTGCGACCCTACCTGGGCCGGGGGGACCTTGAAACCGTGGTACATGCTCTGGTAACCTCTCGATTGGATTTCTGTAATGCGCTCTACATGGGGCAACCCTTGTACCAAACCCGGAAGCTTCAATAAGTGCAGAATATGGCTGATAGATTGGTCGCTGGTTGTTCCAGGGCTAACCACTTAACACCTATCTTACAAGATCTCCATTGGCTGCCTATTCACTTCCGGGCGCAATACAAGGTGTTGGTAATTACCTATAAAGCCCTAAATGGCTTGGGCCCAGGTTACTTGGAGGACCGCCTCTCCCCATATAATCCGCCTTGCACACTCAGGTCAGCCGGGAAAAATCTGTTGAGGGTTCCGACTGTGAAATATGCATTGACCTCGCAAAGGGCCTTTTCTATTTTGGCCCCCAAAATTTGGAATACCCTTCCTGATGAGCTCCACTCCATCACCTCCCTAGATCTCTTTAAAATGAAACTTAAGACCTTTTTCTTCCATCAAGCTTTTCCCCATGTGCTTTGATATCATGTTATTTCCCCCCTATATGTATTTGCATCATGGATCATCAGCTCAGCTGGCTCTGATTTGGGTTAATAGTTTTTTAATTGTATTTGTAATTTTTTATACAGTTTTATCGTTATGTATACATTGTGATTTTGTTTTGTATTGTTGTATTGTTCTATTCTTCTGTTTTGTGCACCACTTTGATCAATGTGGAAAAGTGGTATAGAAATAAATTTTATTATTTATTATTATTATTAGTGACACCACTGTTTAAATGAATTATTATTATTATTATTATTATTATTGTTGTTTATTTTTTGAATGAAAAGTATGAATAAACAGTTGATATTGTGACAACAGCACTTGAAATCAGGGCACTAAGGGACAGTTAGGGGAGTGGATAGTGTGACTGTATGAAAAAATAAATTGCATTCCAGAATACTGAGAGCTTGCAATTACTTTACATTCATTTAGGTCAGTGGTTCTCAGCTTGTGGTCCTCCAGCTGCTTTGGGCTTCAGTTCCCTGAAATAGGAGCCAGCATGGTCCATGAAGAGGGGTTCTGGGAGTTGGTCCAAAACATCTGGAAAAACAAAGGTTGAAAATACCCGATTTAGGTATTTTTCCTTAATTCCCTTGTTACTATGGATGACATGATGTTATTTTGCCATTCTGCTCTGCTTTATTCCTTCTGGCTCAGAGTAGAAGATAGCAGAAGGTAGAGCAAATGCCACAGCCTACAGAGTTATCTACTCTGTCTTTGTAATAGTCTTTGGGCCCAGAGGCCAAAAGAGAGCAGAAAATGGGATGGGACATGGGGGGCACAATGAGGGTATCCTGCTAGAGGACCCATCACAGCCTGGAACTGATATAGCCAGATGTAAGATAGAGTAACAAAATGGCTAGGCATTAAAGCCACAGGTAAATAGAACTGACTGCAGTAGTCTCTGTCCACATCCTGTTTCACATATTTGAGCTTCTTGCTATGTCAGGAGTGGGCAGAAAGCAGACTGGACTCTATTAGTAGATCTCTGGGTGACCTGCAATAGATCAGCAAGCAAGATGTGTGACAAGATCTGTGAGTGAGCACCAGTTAGGTTACAGAAAACAAATGCCTGGGCTGAACACGTGCCACAGATGAGGTTTCAATAATTCTGCAGTTGTATAGTTATTTTCCTGAATCACTGTTTTGCACCTGACTCTGGTTGGTGGACTTCAGGGATGGGTTTCTGCTGGGAAATTAACAGAAAGGATAGATACCCAAGTCTAAAAGCCTTCTCATAATTGTGTTAAGGTATATTTTGCCTGTTGGTGACATATTAAATGACCATTGGGGTTTTTTGTTGTTCACTACATCTTTGGCTCAAAGCCAATAGTCTACTTCTCTGTATTCGGAGAGCAAGATCTTCCAGAATACATGTGCATGACAGAATTCAGTTCAAGTATAGAACTGTTCAAAATGCAACCCTGATCCCATCGCTTTGCTGCCAGAGGGCAGGCTGCTCTCAGTCTGGTAAAGCTGGATCAAACTAGCACTGAAAATACTGAAAGGAGCCATGTGTAGACAGCAGAATGTCAGTATAATGTAGGTGGTGTCTTCACAGGCCAGAATAGTACAGGAGCAGCCCAGAATATCCTGGCCCTGAAGCTGCTCTGATGTTCCCCTGTTACTTAATGCACTCTGGAGCAACACCAGTTGGATGTTCACATGGGCATCCCATTGTACTGCCCACTGCCACAGGTTGCCTCCTCTGAAGTCAGAATGAGGTGCCCACCATTGATCACATGGCTGGGCACCTTTTTCTGGCAGTGGGCAGCACAGAGGGACCCATTGTACAAAGCCACATGGCATCACTTCGGAGGACTCTGGATCTTTGGGGAAGATTTGGAGCAAGAGGTGAGTTTATTTAATACATTTTAATGGTAGCATTGAGAGCCAGCATGATCTAGTGATTGGACTATGGCTCTGGAGACCAAAGTTCAAATCCTTGCTGAGCCATGAACTTTCTGGTTGACCCTGGGCAAGTCACATTCTCTCCACCTCAGAGAATGGCAACAGCAAGCCCCCTCTGAACCTCTGAAGACACATGCCAATAAAAAGGTTCACCTTAGGCTCTCCATAAGTCAGAAAGGACTTGACAACACACAATAACAACATACTGTGGGTTTGATGCTGAACTGGCCATATGTTGTTCAGACAGTTCATATCAGAACCAGGGGTGAGGCCCACCTTCATCTGGACTGATTGTCTTGAGGATGAGTGTAGGGCATGCTTTTGGACCATGCAGACATGGTTTTGGCCACCAGGAACAATATAAGGTAATCAGAGATTTTCAATAAATAATTTATTTGAAAGAATGTAAAAAAAAAAATACAATTAAAAGAGGACATGCCATTCTAGCAATGTCCAGCCAAACAGCTCTTGATTTTTCACACATCCCACATTTCTTCTCTCCATCTTTGTTCCTCCTGGTGGCTTCTCTACCCTCTAAATATAGCAAACAACACCTTCTGTAGCTGGAGGCTTTAACTTTGTAGTATTTATTTGAAATCTCAAAGCCAGTCCACCAAGCTAAAATAGAGTTTGTAAAATTCAGTGTTTTGACTCTTAAGCAGATAGCATTTGAACCTGGGGCTTTTTCTTCCTGCTGAAATGTAATTTTATGCAGATGAGCTTTGCATAAAATAAATAAATATTTTCTGATAAAGACAGGTAAAGCAAATGAAGAGAAACTACCTTCCCCCTACTTTCTGCTATTAAAAAAGGCCTCGCCTGGGCCTAAAATGGCATGGGAAGTTAAAAACATGGTTTAGAAATGATCCTTACAGCTGCTGGTGTTGATTTTTTGCAGGAATGTCATGGAGGTGCAGCCCTGCAAGGCTGTGTAGGGTCTAATGCAGCCCTCTAACCTCCCACAGTTGCTCACCTTTGATATAAGAGCAATGACTTTATGGCATTGTTTGAGCATTTCTGGCAGGGCTGGGAGCAAATTCTTCATGGGTTGCAATTATGAGGTCAACTCCGTTGTAAAAAATGTGTCCAGTCAAAGCAATACATATATATGCATACAAATCTGGAGTAAGTGAAACAGGGAGGGATGTAGATCATGAATGAGACTTCACAGGAGGCAGTTTCCCAGCCTTGGAAGATCAGTATCCTGAACTAAACCCTAAAGAGGCAACTGTTCATGTTTTAGAATGAGAAACTCAACAGTCTCTGTGCCAGAACTGGTGAGTAATATTTTTATACTATAACTTCCATAATTCTGTACACAGCACTATGCTTTTTGGAAGATTCTAGGTGCTGCAGTAATCAAAAGTAAAACAAATGATTCTGCTTACCCTCAAGGGCTGTGCTCAGGGTATTTCCCCGAACCGACAGAGCCAGAGATTGTCCCCACCAGATTGCAATGATTCTTTTTTCCTAGCTGAAGGGTTCTCTGCTACCTTCCTCAGAGGACAGTGACAAAGATATGCATCCCTGGCCTGAGAGACAAAGTCTGTTATTCCTGTTCTCCCTGTCAACAAATCTCAACATGTTCAAGGAGCGTGGCATAACTGTTCCGAAAGCAAAACAGTTATCAGACATGCTGCCTGCTAAAAAAATTATTTTTTGACAAAACTGACAAAGACATCCAAAATCTGGGCCAGACTTTCCCTTAGGATGTTTCGGGAGAGCCAGGAGCCCTCTCTATCAGCTGCACTCCTGCCTGGGACCATGGATGTCTTCTCTCCTTTCATCTGAGGAAAGATTAAAGGCTGGCAAATGGAGGCGTCCACTGAGATTAGCCCTGTCAGGTGAAGTTATACTCTTATCTCTTCAGTGCTGCTAGCAATTACTTCCAGAACATTTCAACTCATTTTACTTCAGCTGATGAAGGCTTTAGGTATGAGCGGAAACATCCTGGAAGTAATTCTTAACATTACTGTAGATGCTAATATAATTCTACTTGACATATTTATCCAACCATCCTGCTGTTAAAGACTATATACAATTTTACTTTATATTCATTGGTGAAATGGTGCCTATCCTTTCCCTTCCCTTACTGCAAGTGGGAGAGCCTTTCTGTCCCATGAGTGCAGACAGTTTGTTTCCAAACAAACTCTGGACCAAGTCTGTGTTGTGCATTTCTGAAGGCCAAATCTCTATTGATAGGATAACCATATTCATTGTTGATATATACTGTATAACCATACATAACAGGAGTGGAAAAACTGTGAACTCCAACCTCTATAGCCCCAACCAGCATGGTCAACAGATCATGGTACTGGAATTTGTAATCCAACATCTGCAGCCCACAGGTGTCTCCACCCACCCAATATATTAAGAAAGGCAAATCCCATTAGTACAGTAACAAGCATATACCTATTTTCCTTGATCTTGAGAAAACCCTTCATTTGGTAACTGACATTATAGGAGAAATCTTACAATTAAATCTCAAAGTTTAGCCTATGTGCAATTACAAGAATGCCAGTTGTGTAGCAAGTCACGTTTGGGGAATCCCTTTTTAAAGGCTTCCTATTGTGTAGACAGGAATGAAGCCGCAGAAAGGTAGTTTGGACTAAAAGGCTTACTTCAGCTCCATGTCAATGAGCAAGTAATTGATAAGGGGCAATTCCCATGCTGTCACATATGGCCTTGCTACTGTCTGCTTTCCTGCTACTTCCTGATATGGGCCTGAGTCCAAGACAGCAAGACCTTTCCTTCTTTCCATCTTCCAGAAACCACCAAAACAATTTTTAGTGGTCCTTTCCATGCCCCCAGCCACCCACCCATTTTTTTCAGCATTTCCCTCCTCTGATGCCCTTGCCCTCCCACAAACCATTTATTCTTCTCGTGAGCCTTCCCTTACTTGGTTGTTTCCAACTTCTGGTGACTCTATTGTTGTTGTGTGCCTTCAAGTAATTTCCAACTTATGGCGACCCTATCATAGAGTTTTCTTAGCAAGAGTTGTTCAGAGGAAGTTTGTCATTGCCTTTCCCTGAGGCAGATAATGTAAGACTCACCTAAGGGCACCCAGTGGGTTTAATGGCTGAGCTAGGAATTGAACCCTAGTCTTCAGAGTCATATTCCAGCATTCAAATCACTATGCCATGCTCTGACACTAAAGGAACTAATCATGAAGTTTTTCTTGGCAAGATTTGTTCAGAGAGGGTTTTTCCATTCTCTTTCCCTGAGGCTGAGAGTGTGTGACTTGCCAAGGTCACACACTGGCCTTCCTTGCAAGAGCAGGGATTTAAAATGTGGTCTTTTGGGTGCCTAGTCCAACAGTAGAAGCAGCTCCACAGTGAGGTTGGTCACTAACTGATGGTGGTGGAAGTTTGTTCTTCCTTTGTGCCTGTGAAGCACTCAAAGGAATCTCTTCCCCTCATTCCAGCTCTGACCTGTTGCTGGAACAGGCCTTATTTTTGCACTGGAAAGATCTCCCACCCCAAAATCATGCTTAGATACAGAGGAGCAAGAATTTTTTCTGTTGCAGTTCACGGCACTCAGTGACAGCGGCTGGCTTCTGTATCAATGGAATGGTGATTGCTCTGGGTTTTAGTCTGAAACTGAAAGGAACTATTCAAGGGGCTTGTTGACCCCCAAAATAGGTTCAACACCTTGGATAACTCCTTTGAAGTTTAGATTAAAACCTGGTGTGGATTCACTATATCACTGAAATGACACCCACTAAACACGACTGACTGTACACGAGAGACATAGCATGAACAAGAAGGTGAGATATAAATTAAATGAATAAAATAAATATATAAAGTAATGACAAGAACCTGGGAAAGCTCTGGTGACAAGAAATGTTGGGTAGAGCAGCAAGTTCAGCCAATGTGACATCACATCCAAGATAAGAAAAGTTACCTTTGGGAACACAACTCCCAGAATCCACCACTCACCATGGCCCTTGCCGTGGCCATGGCTATACTGGCTGGAGGATTGGGAATTTATAGTCCCAAGCCCAGCTTTTCAAAGCTCTGGGCCACACTAGGCAGAGTACAAGCAAATCCAGAATATAATTAAACGGATGCAGGATGGAATCAGCTTGGGGGACTAGCAACCACTAGTGATGAATGGGCATGGCAAGATCAATACTGTAAATAAACACCTAAAGAGAGACAATTACTTTCTGTTGTGGGCCAGTTATTTCTTGGATTTGCTGAGTCCAAATTCCACAGTGACTAATTTGCTAATGAATTCTATTTCAGAGGCTTCACACAGGAGTCTCTCTTTGAAACATTTTTCTTTGTGACATTAAGGTCTGCTGAGGAATATCCTGGGGGTCTGAAATGCTTCTCCACTGGTTGCTGCGTGTTACTATTTTTAAATGAATGTCTTACTTCTATCCAGTAGGAATCAATACACGCTGCTTAAGTTTGAAGAGGAGTACAAACATTGACCTAGAAGCCCCACTCAAGCTGGGAGATGGCAAATGATTGCTCAGTGGAACTGGGAAAGCAGAGTTTGGAGAAGTTAGGTTTTTGAATGACAGTTCCCAGAATCCTTGGCCATACTGTCTTGGACATTCTCATAGCTGTAGTCCCCCAAAGGGTCATTTCTCTGAACTTTTGGGAAACACTCTGTACATGACTCAGGGGTTATTCAGATTATGAAAATAATCCAGGTAGAATCTGGGTTGAATCTTTGCTGTTCACATGAATTTTGAATACATCTGATGAAGTTCTGGGGGTTGCCAAAAAACCCACTTAACCCAGGATAATCGATCATGGGTATTTTTCTGAGTTTTTCTAAAAGATTCACATTGTCAGCTGTGTGAATAATTGATGTGAATAGACCTGGGATAAACTGGAATAAAACTCTGCATGCCTTGAATGTGCTTCAAATGCACATTCATCTTTATTCAAGTGCTGGCACATGTGAGCAACCGAATTTGCAGGGATGTGCAGAGATGTGGTTCCATAGTGTGAACAACAAAACCGGAATGCATGAGTGAGATTATTCGCATCATAGCGCTAAAAACTCAACATCTTAATAACTCCTCAGACATCTAGTCATCTACATGATGTGATGACTCTCATGAGCTTTAACACAGATCAGATCTCACAGGAAGAAATTCACATCTCAGGAGTAATAAGGAGCAATGAGGTTGTGGTGTTGCCAATCTGGTGACTTTCACACCAAAATGGGTACTTTTCAGAGCCTTTGGTGTGATTTTGGTGGTTGGTTTTAATGGTAATTTTGAGAGTTGAAATAAGTTCCAGTTATTTTTATTCAATTAGGGCTACGTTTTATTGCCATATTAACATTACAGGGACTTTTCAGGGATTTTGACTGAATATTTGGTGAGATATGGGGGGATTTGGTGAGTTTTGGCCAAACTTTTGGGGAATTATCTTCGAGGCTTGTTGGCAACACAGTAATTCAATCAATTGCCAATTGCCATGCTGACCAAGGAGGATGGTGAGATTTGTAATGGAAGGATTTGCTGGATGCTTGGGGTGGGAAGGCTGCATACCACGCCATGGATTAAAAGAGCAACTTCATGAATGCAGAGCAAGTGCTTGTTCATTGAGCTACAGTCCCTCTCTAACCACTGGCTCCAGGGCTGTGCTAGCAGTTTTGGTAACATGGCTAAGAAAGAAGTCTCCTGGGGCTGGGAGATTGTGACTTTACAAAGAGCAAAATTCTCAAGGAATTTCACTCAACAGTGTCTATTTGCATTTGAAAACCTCAAAGCAATAACCGCCAAATCCTGGAGATTAAACTGCCCAGGCTTCCCTTTTCTTATGCAAATCTGGACCATAAAACAGATGTACATTGCAGCCATAAATGGAAGGCAAGGAACTGCTAGCAGTAGGATGCGAAATTAAGCAGTTGGAATGTACAAATAAATAAAGGATCAAGAGCCAGATGCTGTTTCTTTTGGAAAGTGTCCAGACAATGTCTCCCATTTTAGTGTCTTCAGGGGAACGTTTAAGGTATGTTTGGCTGTTAATCTCCAGTTGCACAGCTCCTGAGACTGAATGCCCATTCTGATGCCACCAGTTTGTAGCTCACAATGTATACATGTCCTAGATCAGTGGCATAAGACACTATTCCCAGTGCAAGCAGTGGGTTTTGGTTAAAAGAAGCAAATATTCCAGTAAGGCTTTTATTTTGTTTTAGATCTACTCTAGTTGGAACTAATAATCCAACTGTCAGTCTCATCTACAGTAGAGCCAATGAATCAATGGGACTTTGGTAAATCAAGATTTGTGTAAATTTCATTGATTTAATGGGCCCACTGTAATTGAGATTAACAGATTATATTTAAACCAATAAATTCCAGTGATAATGTCTGGTCATACCATCTCCAAAAGGGGAGGGAGCCAGGAAAAAAAAACTATGGAGCTGGAAAATGTACAGCTAACAAAATGATCAAGGGGAGGAAGAGTCTTTCCTCTGAGCTGAAGATGATGATGATGATGATGATGATGATGATGATGATGGCTAGAGTGAGGGCAGAGTTTTATAATGTTACCTTTTGAGCTACAACTTCCAGGCTCCTGTCACTTCCTCTGGGATTCTGGAAACTGTTGTCCCAAACCATAATTCTTCCTCATGGAAAAATGATTGGCCTGCTAGACACTATATTACAGTCGGCCTTTCATATCCACAGATTCCTTACCCATAGATTCAACCATCCATGGCTTGAAAATATTTTTAAAATATATAAATTCTTAAAACTAAACCTAGATGTTGCCATTTTATATAAGGGACACCATTCTACTATGCCACTGTATTTAATGGGACTTGAGTATCCATTGAGTTTGGTATCCACAGGGCCGTGGAACCAAACCCCAGCAGATATCATGGGGCCCACTATATAAATGGCATAGAAAGGTAGATACTGTACAATTCTGTAACATTTTTCTCCATCTCTGAAATACTCAGAATACTTTTTAATCCTATCAAACCAGCTGGCAGTGGGTTAGACCACATCCTGTCCATCCACACACAAAGGACTGGTAAGAAATTCCATTGAACTTAACAGTCTCACGAAAAGTAGTATTTTCACACCTCCTGTGACTTGCTGTGAAGAAAAAGTGCACCTCACCTTGAATATTCACAGATCTCTGATGATTACAGACTGTTCCTAAGAAATGAACACACAGGAAATAACATGGATATTTTAAAATGTGAGCTACCACCATGCCCTTAATTGAGGGGGGAAGACACACAAATATGCTTTGGACAGTGGGATAAGACTTTTGTCCCTCCCGTCATGTTGGCTGTAGGCTTACAGAGGTTGTAGTCCAAAACATCTCCAGGTTGTGACGGGAGGATTATACAAAATCATGAAATTTTATGATTGGTGGCCATGAGCCAATATGTTTAAATGGAAGCAGAATACCTCTGAAAATACAATGAAAACAAATGGAAGAGTTGTTCCCCCCCTCTCCCAAACACCCACACACCCATTGTGGGCCTCCCAGAGTCATCTGGCTGACTCTGTTGAGAACAGAATGCTAGTCTAGGCACCTCACAAGTAGATGGAAGAGCATGCAAGGAAAAAACCACAAACATCCCCAGATATCCTTGGTAAACCAGAACTCTAGTCCTGTTCTGGAGTGTGTTCAGAGGAGGGCAACAAGATGGTGAAAGGTCGGAAACCACCATGCACTATGAGGAGTGACTTAGGGAGCTAGGTGTGTTTACCTTAGGAAAGAGAAGATTAAGAGGTGATATGATAGTCGTGTTTAAATATTTGAATGCATGTCATACTGAGGAGCCAGCTTGTTTTCTGCTGCTCCAGAGAATAGGACCTGGAGCAATGGATGCAAACTGCAGGAAAAGAGATTCCACCTCAACATTAGGAAGAACTTCCTGACAGTAAGAGCTCCTTGACAGTGGACTATGCTGCCCTGGAGTGTGGTGGAGTCTCCTTCTTTGGAGATTTTTAAACAGAGGCTGGATGGCCGTCTGTCAGGGGTGCTTTGACTGTGTATTGCTGCATGGCAGGGGGTTGAACTGGATGACCCCTAAGGTCTCTTCCAACTCTGATTCTAACTGGCCACTGGTCAACATTGTCAGGGATAAACATGTCAAGGCTAAAGAATGAATCGCCAGCTGTTGCAAAACTGGGTGTTGTGTCAAGGCAGGGTCCTTATCTGAGCTGTAAAGCTTGTCTCGATTTACAAATTATGTTTCAAAATTTCTCAAAGGCAAGCTGCTTGCTGTTTCTAATACATATGCACACATATTCATTTGCTCACACGCTCACTCCTCACTGCTTCTAGAGAGCACCCAAAGGGCACCCATCTTTCTTTTCTCTATCTGAAGAGGATACTTGTGAAGCATTATTTAGTACTTTTATCCTACTGAGGGTTCATCTATAACTACAAATTCTGCTGTCTGAGACTGTAAGGAAGCCACTGAATATTTGACTATACCTTCACACATCAATAGCAAAAGCAGCAACTGCACCAAAAATATAGCAGAATACCACTGTAGTTTTTTTTCTTATTTCAAAGCCAACATCTAACACAAAACAGAGAGTTAGCAAAGCAGAAAGATGTTTGACCTAGAATCTTTCTCTATTACATGCATCTCCAGTCTTCTTCATTGTTGAGTGCCTTCAAGTCATTTCCACCTTATGGCAACCCATGGGGTTTTCTTGGCAAGTTTCTTCAAAGGGGTTTCGCCATTGCCATCCTCTGAGGCTGAGAGAGTGCGACATCCCCAAGGTCACCCAGGAGGTTTCCATGGCTGAGCAGGGATTCGAACCATGATCTCCAGAGTCATAATCCAACACTCACCCATGCTAGCTTCTTCCTACTTCATTAATTTTCAGTGTTTTTGGGAATTTTTGTAATTAATGATTTTTAAAAAACATTTGGAAATGGTATCACCCTATCTGCAGTGTAAAATGGTGCAGTCCTTTCTTGCTGCTGCAGGTCTCTACCATTTCTTTCTGTTGCATCTGCTGCATTCAGCTTCAGGGTAAGTATGTGAAGGATTCTGAACATTTAGGGAAAAATGATGATGGTGGTGGTGGTGAAGGTATTACATGCTTACTGTCTGAAATTCATGTAGGTCAGTGAACAGAATTTTCCCAGGGCTGGATCACTTTCAAGACAAGTCAATGCAGCTTTTACATGCAACGAGAGCAATAAGGAAGCACCCACCTCCAGCTGGAGGATATGAGGTGGCAGTTTGGGTGAAAGGAATTTCTCCCTTTGGACAACATTGCACAAGATGTGAAGAGATTTTTGCATACCTTGGAAGCATTCAGGACTGAGCAATGCATCAGATTGCATGGACCTGCTCTGAGCAAGTCCAATCCATGTGGACATAAAAGGTATGTGCTGAGTTTTGCGTGGAGCAAAACTAACTCTTATTAGAACAGAAAATTGCCACATAGGGGGAAAATGTTCCCATCCCTGTGCTTTCACACAGAAATGAAAATATGAGGTTTTGTTTTTAATCCAAGCAAGTGTGTCACTTATCCACCTTACCTAAATTAAGTCATTCCTTCATCTGGGCTTATTAAATATTTACTTATGTTTGCTTTCATATTTACTTATATTTGCTTTCATGCTCATTGATATGTGTCATTACCCAGTTTCTGAGATCTGTTTAGGAAAAGCCCTGCCAAGGCAGAGTTTGATTTTATTCAATCCCAGGGTGATACCACCCAAGGTCAAAAGAGAAGCAACTAGTCCAAGATAGGTAAATTCAAAATAAAGTGTTCAGAAATGAGTTGAGAAGAACAGAGACGTTTTAAGAAGAAAAAAAAATCTCCAAAGTCTAACATATTTATTTTAAAAAATTAGATGCTTTGCACCACTTCCACACATTAACATCACCCACTCCCCCTCAACAAATGTGCACTGTGTCACAGCAATCAAAATGAGCATATGAAAATGGCAACAAAGCTATGCATGCAAGTTTCACACATACACCATACACACGCACACCATGGAAGGGAGCATCAGAACTCTGGTCCAAAACACACTGCAGCTCCAGTCTGAGACTGCTTTAACTGCCTGGCTCAGTGCTAGGGCATCCTGGGAATTATAGTTTATTGTGGCACCAGAACTCTCTGATAGAGAAGGCTAAATGTCTCACAAATGTACAGCGTGCCTGCGCCATATGTTCACCATATGCGGACGTGACGTCAAATGGATGGTGAGCCCCAGTTGAATGAATGTTGCACCACCATTGGAAACATGCATAAATTAAGGGTCGACTGTACAGTTCCCAGAATTTTCTAGCACTGAGCCAGGCAATTAAAGCAGACTCAAAATGGATTATTTCTGCAGTGTGTTTTGGACTGTTGGGTATTCAGCACAAATGTTAGAAGGGGGTGTTTTTGCATATGCTTACAAGCCTCAACGTCATGTTAGCCCTGGCCCCTGCCTCCTTGGATGGCGCAGGGTTGCCAGTCATTGGCAACCCTGCACCATCCAAGGAGGCAGGGGCCAGGGCTAACATATACAACCTTGACAGCAGATGTTTGGAGGAAATGGCAAGCTGCTGGAGAAGGGAGCTATATGTTAAGTACATACTTTCCCAGGGGCATCATTAGGAGGGTACAGGTGGTGCAGATAGCACCAAGTGACACCCTAAGGGGGAGTGGCACAACTGCTGCACAAAATCTGCCTTTTGGCACAAATGGGCTATGGTGTTCACATGAATCTCTTTAAAACACTGAAGAGATGGGGTGGGTGAGGTGAGGCTCAGTGGAAAGAAAATGGAGGGGGTCCAGGTTGGTGTTGTGTGTGTGATTTTTAAGAAAATTAAATTTTATTTTTTTAATGTTAATAAATAAATAAATTTGTTTTTGTTTTTATCTTCCCCTGCCCCCTCTATCCCATTCCTGTTGCAGGTTTGATATATCAAGATGTAAATCCTCACCTATTTTATCATCATATGTGAGGATTAATAACTACAGTCGTTTTCTCCCCACTGCAGGAGAAAACAAATATTCTTCTGAAAGTATTCTCCCTTTATTGCAAAGGAATTGTGCTGTGGGGAAAATATATGGGGTTTTGCACCGAAAAACATTTCTAACAGAGAACTATTTTTTGTACAGCTCAAATCCCACATTTTTCTCTGCAGAATAATTCTTCTGTGGGTGAAGAATGAATGCCAGGAGAAAACTGTACAAAATTCTCACTGGCCTATTATTCTTCCTAAGGAGTTTTCTCAACTGTTAGGAAACCTGATTTTTTATTTGGGAATAAAATATGCCGTAGTGGTTTGAGTGCTGGACTATGACTCAGGAGACCAGTGGTTCAATTCCTCAGTCGGTCATAAAACCCACTGTGGACCTTATCACATGTGGGGGGGGGGGGGTTACAGCTCAGATCCGCAGTCACTCCTGTTCTAGCAATGCAAAGTGTGATGTTTTTTCACACCAGATCCAGAGTCACTCCTGTCTAGCAATGCGAATTAAGGTTAAAACGTGATGTTTTACCACACCTGGTTGCCTTTCTATTGCCCTTCCAAATCGAGGGGGAAGTGAAGTCAGTTCTATTCCAAGCAAGTCACGTGATGCGGATTCAAGCAAAGCAGAGTGAGTGCACATTGTATTACCACACTGGAGGGTTCAACGATTCGAATCGGCCCCCTTGCACATGCTCAGTGGGGCTCTGGACGCTGTCCTCCTTCCCTGCCCCCTCCTTAGCTGTCATGCTTCATGGGGTGAAGAAGCAGTGAGGGGATGATGGGATAGGTCGCTGGGGGTTGCTGGGGCCAAGATCAGGATTCAGGAGAAGGCAGGGGATGATGCGATAGCTTGCTGGGGTTCGCTGGGGCCAAGATCAGGATTCAGGAGAAGGCAGGGGATGATGGGATAGCTCGCTGGGGTTCGCTGGGGCCAGGATCGGGATGCAGGAGAAGGCTGGGGATGATGGGATAGCTCGCTGGGGTTCGCTGGGGCCAGGATCGGGATGCAGGAGAAGGCAGGGGATGATGGGATAGCTCCCTGGGGTTTGCTGGGGCCAGGATCGGGATGCAGGAGAAGGCAGGGAATGATGGGATAGCTTGCTGGGGTCACTGGGGCCAGGATCAGGATGCAGGAGAGGGCAGGGGATGATGGGAATGATGGGATGGGTTACAGGTTGGCAGAGGGGGCAAGATGGCATGAGGGAGGAGGAAGGGGATGACATCGGTGTGGTTCTCCACACCAGACCAATTCGCAGTGCAATTCTGTGAAGTCACTTTTTTCCGGTTTTACCAAAATGAGGGGTCACTTTGGAATCACTGCAGAAGCACCTCGCAAGGAGCTCCATAGAAAGGAATGGCGTCTGATAACACATTCACTTTATGACGTGAAACCGCATCGTTGGAAGTGCAGTCACGTTGGAACTGAGCCGGAAAATCTCCAAAAAGCTGTGTGTGATATACTCCTGTGTGACTTGGGAAAATCACATACCCTCAGCCTCAGGAGAAGGCAATAGCAAACCTCCTTTGAACAAATCTTGCCAAGAAAACCCCATGATAGGGATAGGTTCTCCTTAGGATCGCCATAAATCAGAAGTGGCTTGAAGGCACACAATAAAATAAATCATTACAGATATTTCTTCCACCCTAATATAAATCTAAGGAGATTATCACATGAAACATCCCTCTTGATGCTGTTGTGTCTTTTTAAACACTCGAAATAGCAACAATTCTTTTCACATTACCATTTCATATTAAGTAAGTAAAGTTGTCTTGCCTTCATTGGGAGTCGGGTGAGGGCCTTGAAATTGGTTTAAATCCCCTTTCTCCTTCCCAAGATGAAATGAATGCTTCTTCAGGAGGAAGAGGTCTTGCTGTTATTGGGAATGGGTGCGTATCAAGTGAAACCAGTTTCAATTCCCATTCTTCTGCCTAAGACAAATGATTCCCTCCTTGGGAGTAAGAAGTCTTGCTTTTATTGAGAACTGGGCATGTGTGCAGTGAAACTGGTTTAAATCCCCTTTCTCCTGCTCATGACAAAATTATTTAAACATAGGCTGTATGGCCATCTCTTGCGAGTGCTTTGATTGTGAGTTCCTGCATGTCAGGGGGTTGGACTGGATGGCGCTTGTGGTTTCTTCCAACTCTATAATTCTATGATTCAATCATTGCCTCCTCTGGTGTAAGAAGTCTTTCTTTCATTGGGAATGGGGAGTGGGTGTGGAGTGAAACCAGTTTAAATCCCCTTTCTCCTGACAAAGAAGAAATGATTGCCTCCTCAGGAGTAAGACATCTTCATTAGGAATAGGAGGGGTGCAGTGAAACTGGCTTAAATCCCCTTCTCTCTGAATTACCCCTGAATGACTTATGGCACATGCTTCAATAAGGGGTTAACTGTGCAATTGACAGCTATGCATGGGATTTTTCTGTTCATTAAAAGTAGTGGCAGACGCATGGACTGACTACAAGATACCTCTTGCCTAGCTATGAAGTTGTGTGGCAGGATCCAGCAATTACTGTTACAATCCTGCTTCTATCCCACTATTTAAGAACAGTGTGATAATCTCTTAAGGCAAGGATAGGGGATATTTGACCTTGCTGATGTTGCTAGATTGCAACTCCCAGATTTCATCATCCTTGGCTACAGTGCAGCTGGGAGCTGCAATCCAACTTCTCCTGCAGATACTCATCCCTGATCTAAACCAATCTGAGATCTTGTGCCATCCAATAGTTGACTAAGGAAAACAAGTACCATGATGGTGGTGGTGGAACAATGGTGCATCATGGAGCACAACAAATAAAGAAAATCACTGCTTAGGCCCTGCCAATAATTTTGGACATAACTAGCTTCCAGTGCATGGCTCCCTATAATCCAGAAAGCTCACACTCACATTTTAGCACCATAATGTAACAAAATACATTATGGTAAGCCACAATCAGTTTCAGTGGATTTAAGCATTCCTCTGTTATACTTTGGGCATATCCTGAGATGACATGACTCATAGACAAAGCCAATTATGCTGAACAAAGTGGAAGGCAATACTATAACATATACATTATAGATGGAATGGTTCAATAAAGACTTGCACAGGGCTGTTGATCACTAAGGCTTTTGGAAGTCTTTCATTCATAGGGGTACCATAAGTCAAAGCCATCTTGATGACAAATAATAACAAAAATGCTGAAATATTTGAGAATTTCAAAATTCAGTTCATACACACAATTGCAAAGCAGTGAAAATCATTACTCAGATAAGACAGTAATGCCCGAACTAGGTAGCAAGAGCTGACAAATAAATACCAGCATGATTACATATTTGGGACATGTCAGAAGCTAGTACGCACTGCTAGAAAATAGTGGCAATGTGACAACCAATTAAAGATGAATAAATTTAAATACATTTACTGGTACTGAAGAAAGTATAAACTTACAATGAAGAGAAATGACTGACCAATTCAGGAGTGCCTGGGTTGATTTAATTTAAATAATCCTTCCCCTGAATAAGGTTTAATTTTACAGGACATCTTACATAACATATCTACTCAAGTCCAGTGTATGCCTTCCTCCTAAGGTGAGAGTTATGGTGGGTATTGGAGAGAAGTGGACAAGACAAGCACAAACCTGTGTGTGTGTGTGTGTGTGTGTGTAAAGAGAAAGGGAAGGGGAGGGATTTGTTATTGCTGTGTGCCTTCAAGTCATCTCCAATTTATGGCAAACCTAAGGAGAACGTATTACAGAATTTTCTTAGCAAGTTTCTTCAGAGGGAGTTTGCCATTGCCATCCCCTGAAGCTGAGAGGGTGTGAGTTGCCCTGGGGAGGGGTACATAGAGAAAAATAAACATTTAAAATTAGATTTCCCATGCTATGGTGCTGTTGTATGATCTTCAGAGAATGCTATACCCTGCTGGAGGAACTGCGATCACAAATGGGGGGGGGGGGGGGGTTTCAGGAAAGTGAGATCACATTCTGCAGCAAAAATTTCATTTTGACATTCTGAAAGGTTATTAGCAACTTGGCAGGTGAGATGTATTTATTCTTGGTGGTGTCTGTTTAAATATGCTCTTGAGGAGCTCAGCGATGCCTCTGAATTTATTTACTGCTCTTTGAATTTATCGTCCTTTAGGCACTGCAATTTAATGGCATGTATAATTGAGCAAGAAAATCAACACAAAGAAGGGTGAATGCTATTGCATGCTCCACATGTATGCTAGTGCTTAATTCAGCGTCTCCCTATTTGCTGAAGTTGGAAGAAATTCAGCTTATACATGAGAAACTGGAATTATTTAGTGACTTCCATGATGTGACTGGTCTTTGCTTCAGGAAAAGGGCATGATCAGATTTCTCAGCAGGCCAGAACTAGACTTGAAAGTGGGGAGGGGGATAGGAAACAGTGGGGTGATTCTGGGAGCTGAATGCAGACAGGATGAAGGGCTACAGAGGCAGTCTCAGGGAAGAAGGGGATTAAAACGTCTGACACTGTGAAAGAGGGGCTAGAAGCTTAGGGCCCAAGATAGTTGAATGGGAGAGAAACCTGATTCAGAAGAGAAAGTGGCTGCATAAAATTACTTAAATTTATGAAAGCCCCTGAAATTACAAAGCTATGGGAGTGATCCAACTAAAATTAAAGGAATGATGTTAGGGGGCTACAGATTACATTACTGGACCTCTTATATCAAGTTCCCCAATTGAACTTCTTCAATCTACATTGACAGAATCAACACCAGTGCTAAGCAACATATGTCATCAGATATGGAAAACAAAACAATGGCCAACAGACTGGAAATGATCAATATACATCCCCATCTACAAAAAAAGAAGACCACAAAAGATTGCTGACAAAATCATGCTCAAAATTCTGCAACACAGACCAGAGGTTCAAGGGATTTAGTAAAGGAAGAGCACTAGGGAGCACATTGCAAATATACAATGGCTAATGGAATGGAGCAAGTAATCCCAAAAGAAAATCAACATGCGCTTTATAGACTATAGCAAAGTGACTGCATAGATCATGAAAGGTTATGGAACATCCTTAAAGACATGGGAGTATCAACACATCTGATAGTCCTGATGAAAAATCTGTACTAAGGACAAGAGGCTACTGTTAGAACAGAATATGGAGAAACCAAATGTTTCCTGATTGGCAAAAAGGCCAGGTATGGCTACATCCTTTCACCCTATCTGTTCAAATTGTATGCAGAAAGTATCATATGAAGAGCAGGCTTAGACACAGAAGAAGGAGGAGTGAAAATAGGAGGAAGGAATATCAATAATCTGAGATACACAGATGACACCATACGACTAGCAGAAAACATCACAGACCTAGAGGAACTACTAAGGAAGATCAAGGAAGAAAGTGCAAAGGCAGGCTTACTGTTGAACATAAAGAAAACAAAAATAATGTCCACAAAGAATCTACACAAATTCAACCTAGACAACGAGGAAATGGAAACGTCGGGGGTGGAGGACCCATTAGAATGGTCCGCCCTCGAAGGTTAATGGAACCAATTGGATTCCAGAAAGCCTTAGAGGGTTCCTTGGTTGGTAATGCCGGTGATTCTGTCGAAGCTTTGGTTAATACCTGTAACGCCGATACCGCCAAGGCTATCGACACAATTGCTCCCAAGCATCCTTTCCAACCCGCTTCTAATCGTAAATCATGGTATACGGAAGATCTGAGGAAAATGAAGTGGGTTGGACAACGACTAGAGCGCGACTGGCGTGACACTCGACTCTTATCTGGCAGCACTTGTCATAGGAAATTTCTTTGTTCCTATAGAGAGGCGATACAGGCAGCACAGAGATCTTTCTCCTTTGCACGTATCGCATTTGTGGAGTCCCGTCCAGCTGAGCTGTTTAGGGTGGTAAGGGAACTGACACAGGTTCCACCTGTGCAGAACCCTTTGCTCAACCCGACAACAGCCTGCTGTGATGCTTTTAACAACTATTTCGCAGATAAAATCTCTCAGATAATAGCCGACGTGGATGCCAGGATTGTAGCAGAATCGACTGATAGAGTGTCCATTGAACCCGTTGTTGAGGTTAAACTGGATCGGTTTGAGTTTGTGAGTACTGATGATGTGGACAAGATCCTTGGAAATGTGAAGAAGACGACATGTCCGCTCGATCCCTGCCCATCATGGCTGGCCATCCAGTGGGGTGATGCCTTGAGGGCATTTCTTAGAGATGTCATCAATGCATCTCTTAGGGAAGGTTGTGTTCCAACTTGCCTAAAGGAGGCGGTTGTTAGACCGCTCCTGAAAAAACCTTCCCTGGACCCTCTGGAGATGAAGAACTACAGTCCTGTATCCCATCTGCCATTTTTGAGCAAGGTGATCGAGAGGGCTGTTGCCCTTTAACTCCAACTCATCTTGGATGAAACCAATTATCCAGACCCATTTCAAACCGGCTTCAGGACAAGATATGGGGTGGAGACTGCCATGGTTGCTCTGGCTGACGATCTTCGTCTAGGCATTGACAGAGGAAGCGTGACCCTGTTGGTGCTTCTAGACCTCTCAGCAGCTTTCGACACAATAGATCATGACATCCTCTTGGAACACCTGAGAGAGTTAGGAATAGGTGGCACTGTACTCCAGTGGTTCTGGTCCTTCCTCTCGGATAGATTCCAGAGGGTGATGCTTGGGGAGAGTCGCTCCTTAAAAATGGAGCTTAAATGTGGCGTCCCTCAAGGCACCATACCGTCCCCGATGCTATTCAACATTTATATGAAGCCGCTGGGAGAAATCATTCGCAGACATGGGGCAGGGTGTAATCAGTACGCTGATGACACCCAAATATATTTCTCCATGTCCCGATCAGCAGCTATGACAACAGATGGCATTTCTCCCCTCAATCAGTGTCTTGAAGCGGTAATGGGCTGGATGAGGAAAAACAAACTCAAGCTGAATCCAGACAAAACAAAGGTACTTACAGTAGGGGCCCCCAAACCAGGTATAGGGTTGCAACCTCCAGTCCTAGATGGGGTCATGCTCTCCACAAAG
This sequence comes from Sceloporus occidentalis, assembly GCA_023333645.1. Lineage (NCBI taxonomy): Eukaryota > Metazoa > Chordata > Lepidosauria > Squamata > Phrynosomatidae > Sceloporus > Sceloporus occidentalis. The sequence continues at coordinate 211,698,926 of JALMGF010000001.1, forward strand.
GACTGTGTTTGCAGTCTGGGGGTGCTCCTAGATCCGTTGCTTCACATGAGAAATCAGGTGAGTGCGATGATCAGGAGCGCCTGTTATCAGCTTCAGCTGATACGCCAGCTGCGCCCTTTCCTGGAAGTAAAGGACCTAGAAACTGTTGTACATTCACTGGTAACCTCACGACTTCATTTCTGTAACACGCTCTACATGGGGCTACCCTTGTGCCTAGTCTGGAAACTTCAACTACTGCAAAATATGGCAGCCAGGCTGGTCGCCAGAAAAACTAGGAGAGACCGAATAACACCCATCTTAAAATCTCTTCACTGGCTGCCTGTTAGTTTCCGGGCACAGTACAAGGTGTTGGTTATAACCTTTCAAGCCCTACATGGCTTGGGTCCAACCTATTTGAGGGATCGCCTGCTTCCATATAATCTGCCCCGCACCCTCAGGTCCTCTGGGAGGAATCTATTGCAGCCTTTAAAAACCAGACTAACTTCTACCTCCCAGAGGGCCTTCTCTGCAATTGCTCCCAAATTATGGAACGGTCTGCCGGACGAGATCCGTCAAATTGCCAGCTTAGACAGCTTTAAAAAAGCTGTCAAGACGGATCTCTTCCTGCAGGCCTTTCCTGAATAAAACTGCCCGGCCACAGAATGACTGCCCCCCACATCATGTATTAGCCCACCGCTCTGTCCTTGTTATATTTTGTGTGTGTGTGTGTGTTTTTAATAGATATTTTAATTGTACATGTTTAATCCTGTTCTAAGGGGGGGAATTTGGGACATAATTTTGTAAATGTGGATTTTAATATGTTGTGAGCCACTTTGATTGTCTTGTAACAGAAAAGTGGGATATAAATAAAAGTTTTATTATTTATTATTATTTATCAGATTGTAGTTAAGAGGGGGAACATTCAAGGTAGGTAAGTATGCAGCAGTTGTTTTTGCCCGAGCCAACTAGAAAGGGAGATTTTCCACTCCTGCCTCTCCCCTCCCTCTGCTCGGTTAACTGAGCACAAACTACTTTTGGAGATTGGATTCAATTTATGCCAATTGAAATAGAGTGAGAATGAAGGGGGGAAATGGGAGAAGGAAACAGAAACTGGGATATTTTAAAAGCAGTTCAAATAGTGGGACAGTGGGATGAATTGGATCTGTCACTGTCAGACTGGGGCAGTTGGAGGGTATGCTTTGTTTATTGGGAATCAGTAGAGCTTAGCAGGTAAATCGTGAGCACCTATATGCCAATTGCTTTGTTTTTGCCAAAACAGTTATATTTTTCAGAGCTATGGCCCAGGGAAACCCCCACCATCCACATGCTTTCGTGTACATCGCCATATGGTGTGGAGAAAGCAGTGATGATGTAGTTTTTCTGCTTCTCTCATAATACTAGTACAGTGGACCCTTGTTATATGCTGGGGTTTGGTTCGAAGATCCCCCCCTGGATAAATCCATGGATACTCAAGTCCCATTAAATATAATGACATAGCAAATGGTGTCCCTTATAAAAAATGGAAAATCAAGTTTTAATATTTGAAATTTATACTTTTTTTGAACATTTTCAAACAGTGGATGCTTGAATCCATGTATAAAAAATGTGTGTATAAGAAGAGCAGACTGTACTCAGGGTAATTCACTGAAGCTTAATGGTAGGAAATTGCAGTACATATCATTGAAATGTGGAACTTATTGCCACAGGGTGTAGTTATGGCTGCCAAGCTGGGCAGCTTTAAAAGTGTACTGAATAAATTCTTGGATGTAAGAACCACCATGGCTACTAATTAGGCCATATTTCAGCTCCAGTTTTAGGAAACTATGCCACTGTCTATCAATTGCTGAAGTAGGTAACAGGGAGAGTGCAGATGCACTCAAATTCTTATTATTTATAGGGCCACCAAAGGTTGAAGTTGACTTGAAGGCAGCTAACAACAACAAAAACAACATCAGAGTGTTACATGTAGTCTTTTTTTAATCAGTCCATTCATTACAGTGACACTGTTGATCCCACAACAAATGTGATCTTAGAAAGAAATGGACATACTTTTCACACTTTTAAATATATTTGTTGACCTAATCCTCTCCATTGACGCCCCCTTGTCGTGGGGGAGAGGCTTGCGTGAGCTATGCTGGCGGTGGTATAATAGCCACCGGCAGGGCCTCCCATGCCAGACAGGTCACAACCGAAGGGTCTGACCAAGAGTGCCAAAGGGCAGGATGGGCTCTCTAGCCTAATGGTGTAAAACAAGGTTGTGTTCTTGCTCCGACTTTATTTACAATCTTCTTCAGCATGATGCTCCAAAGGGCTACGGCAGATCTCAAAGAAGAAGATGGCATTTATATACGCTACCGTACTGATGGTAGCCTGTTTAACTTAAGCCGCCTGAGGGCCCACACTAAGACTCTAAACTATCTAGTCCGTGAGCTGCTTTTTGCTGACGATGCTGCCCTCGTTGCCCATACGGAAGCAGCTCTGCAGCACCTCACATCTTGTTTTGCAACAGCTGCAGAGCTCTTTGGACTGGAAGTCAGTCTGAAGAAAACAGAAATTCTCTACCAGCCGGCACCACAGGAAGAACACTACCATCCCCACATCACCGTAGGCACATCTGTGCTTAAGTCCATCCAGCAGTTCACCTACCTGGGAAGCATCATCTCCTCAGACGCCAGGATTGGTAAAGAGATCGATCACAGACTGGCAAAGGCATATAGTGCATTCGGAAGGCTTCACAAAAGAGTCTGGAGTAACAAACACTTGAGGCGAAGCACAAAAATCAGTGTGTATAGAGCCATTGTACTGTCTATTCTCCTCTGCGGGTCTGAAACATGGGTCACCTATCGCCAACACCTACGACTCCTTGAACGCTTTCATCAGTGCTGTTTACGCACAATTCTAAATATACACTGGACTGACTATGTGACGAATGTTGCTGACCTCGAGCAAGCAGGGATCACCAGCATTGAGGCTATGCTATTAAGGACGCAGCTGCGCTGGGCAGGACACGTTTCTAGGATGAAGGACCATCGCCTCCCAAAAATAGTATTCTATGGTGAACTCACCACAGGTCAGCATAAGAGGGGCGCCCCAAAGAAGAGATACAAGGACTCCCTGAAACAACATCTCAGGCTTGGCCAGATAGATCACCAACAATGGTCCTCCCTGGCCTCGTATTGGGACGCATGGAGACGCACTATCCATGACGCTGCAGCCTTCTTCGAAAGCTCACGCCGAATGAGCCTCGAAGAGAAACGACAACGCAGAAAGAACCGCAACCTGGAAACATCACCCAAGGAGACTTTCTGTTGTGCTTTCTGCAACCGGACCTGTTTATCCCGAATTGGCCTTTTTAGTCACCAACGTGCTTGTACAAAGCGCGGGATGCGTCCTTCCTGAATCTTCGTTCACGAAGCAAAGCCAGAGAGAGAGAGAGTGACCTAATGTATGAGACACTGCATGCTTTTTGTGCTTTATATATTTCCCAGACAGGAATTTCTTCCTTCTGATGATGCTAATTGGTTGTTTATACATGTACTCTAAATTCAGATTGTTTCTATTGTTATTTCTCCAAGGCTGCCATGGAACCATGTTTGGCAGAGTACAAATTTTTAAATGCATGAGCTAAATTAATCAGTAACTTCTGTCTGTGGGCTTCCTTGAAACACAGCTCTTTATAAATAGCATTTTTCTTAATGAAAATCTGCCATTATCTGAATGTTTTTGATGTCTGCATGTCAATCTGCATGAAGGACGTTGGACTGTGTGTGTGTGTGCATGCATGTGCCAAAAGCCTTCATTATTTTTTGTTCAGATGTGTGTGTATGTGTGTGTGTGCATGGAGGGAAACAGTTAAAGTCTGTTACTTCTTAAACAAAGAACAAGAGAGACATTAGCCCTGAGGGCTGCCAGTGAACACCAAGGACTACGGATCAAGGAGTGCCAAAATGCTGGAAGAATACAACATTTTTACAGAGCATTTGATGGTTATTGCTGCTGTCGGCCCAGGAGGAAATAAAAAAAAAACCTTTAAAACATTTAGAAGAGCAAAGCTGCTTAGTGAGATTTATAGGAAAACAGCAGTTTCTCTGCTCTCAACTGTCTTACTCCAACCCTGCAAGGCATCTGTAGGCAAGACAATAACAAGGATTGCCCTTATCCATACTTGAGACAAACTGATTATCCAGTTGATATGGTTACTTAGCAGTTAGACCATCCTTATGATAGAGACCTCATGGTATAATAGAAACTATACATTTCAACTTGATACACTGCCTTTTCTCCTGCCCTCAATGCACAAACGTGTTTGTGCAGCAATGGGATGTGGCAGGTAAGAAGGCAATGCAATTCTAGGCTGCAAAAATAATAGCAATAGCAAGTACATTTCTATATCGCTTATCAGTGAAGTAACACTCCCTAAGGGGTTTACAATATGTAAGGCAATTACTCCCCAAAACTGGGTACTCATTTTACCAACTTACAAAAAGATGGAAGGCCAAGTGGACCTTGGAGCCCTGCCTGGGATCGAACTCACAACCTTGTGGCTGCAGTACTGGTCCAGGGCTCCCTCTTGAGTGTTGTGTCTTGATCAAGGAAAGTAATAGTACAGTGCGCCCATGCTACAGGCGAGCAACCCATACACGGCTTTCTGCTTACGCAGAAGCCACGTGATGGGAGAATGAATTGCGCATGCACCTGCGGAACACACACTCTCCTGTGACACAAGCATGAGCCCCATTGAATCGAATGGGACTCAAGTTTACATGTTTTTTGGCTTAAGCGGGGGGGGGTCTGGAACAGATCCCCCACTTAAGTCAAGGGACCACTGTACCACTCTATTCCCCTCACCTGGAATATTGTGTTGAATTCTGGACCCCACAATTCAAGAAGGATATTGACAAGCTGGAGCAAGTCCAGAGAAAGGCAACCAAAATGGTGATAGGTTTGGAAGCCACTAAGCTCTGAGGAGAGTCTTAGGGAGATGGGTATGTTTAGCCTGGGAGCCCGGGGGGGGGGGGGGGGCAGTTAAGGTTTTTTGGGCGGTGGTTAACAGCTCCCATAATCGCTTGTTCTTGGTCATGCTGGCTGAGGCCCTTGGAGCTGAAGTCAAAAACATCTGGAGGCCTTCAATACACAATCAATGATGCAGTCAATACCTAGACAACATGCAGTGTTCTGTCTCTTGCCTCCTTCTTCCATTTCTTTATAACCTATGTCTTGTTGCATCCATACTTTTATCAGGATGATCCACAAGTTCAGAACAAACAGAAATCCAGTCAAGGCTGAAGTCATGGTGAGCAGCAGGCTTTGTGACTGACAATGTATGTCGGATTAGAAAAAGTATTAAAGAATCAAAGAGTTGGAAGAGGCCCCGTGGGCCATCATGACTAACCCTTTGCTCGGTCAAAGATCTCCAGTTAAAGTATACAGCAGGCAGCTGTCTAGCCACTTTCTGATGACATCCAGAGAAGGAGAGCCACCACCTCTGTAGACAATTGATTCCATTGCTAAACCACTCTTGTTGACAAGCAGTTCCTTGTAATGTTAAATCAAAATCTCGTCTCCTGTAACTTCAAACCATTAGACTGGGTCCTACCCTCTTGGGCAGCAAAAAGCAGGCTTGCCCCCTTCCTCTTTGTGGCAGACTTTGAGGTATTGAAAGAATGCAGTCATGCCACTCCTCAGTCTTTTCTCTACCAGGTTGAACATGCCCAGCTCCTTCATCCTTTCACATCAGACTAATATAGATCCTTAGTTAGATAGTCCTGATATCAGTTACAGATAATTAGTTTCTCAATTCTATCCTTCAGGAACAAAGACATAAGTTGATTACGTTAAGATTGTATCTTAACAAGGGGTAACTTCACTTCTCTTGCAGTGCTACTGTACACTTAGCATTAAACAGTATAGCATTACTAAATGGAAGAGGAAGAATATTACACCTTTTATGTGCTGTTGCCTATTGTCCCCTGTACTGCTGCTTTATTTACTGATGTGGGTGTGGAGCTGACAACAAGGTAGATGGAAGGAGAATGTGCTTTACGCCACAAGCCATTGGCTTGCAATATTCAGTTTTCACTTTTAAGTAAATGAAAATCACTACATTTTGGTACTTCATTGAAATAGGAAAGGGGGTTTGTTTGTTTTTAAAGTAGCTATCACAGTGATTGAACAGCAAGAGTGGGAGTGGAAACTACAACTGTAACTAGTTATTTTCCAAAACAGCTCTGTCTGACACACCTGCAAGATAGGCTGTCAAACCAGGGCCAATGTACCCATGGTTCATGCATGCTCAGGAGGACAGCATGGTCAGTCTGTTTTCACTTGCCCAGCGATCAGCTATATTTCCATTGCTTTTCACAGAGGCATCCTCCTCGCAGAGGATCCTGTATGGTTATCTCCTGCTAGAAGCCTGCAAAGGCTTATGAAAGAGATGAAATGAGAAAGTCAGACTGGGAAGAGGTGTGCTTCAAAAGAGAACAATACAGAGAGGAGGGAGGAGTAAAAATGCAATCCCAAGCTGGAGCAAGAAGTAACAGCTGGAAGATAGAAAGAGGAAAAGCAGATGGCAATCTGGAGCTAGAGATATTTGTGAGGTGGGAAAATTGGTCAATAGGTAACTGCGAGAACTTGGAAAATGGACATTTGACTGGAAGACAAAGTAGAAAACACAATGAGAACAAGAGCCTAGTTGAAAGAAAGAGCCACGAAACACTGGAAGCCATGCCTAACCATGAAAACCCCTCTGGAGGGGAGATTATTATTGTGTGGGATTCCACAAAATGTGGAGGACAGTTATTATAGAGGCCAGTGGAGGTCTAGGGTAGAGGACCTTCTTGACTGATGGTAAATTGAATTAGGTCACCTTTCCAGCCAAGCCAGTCTGTGACTACTTGGAGTTGGGTAGCTAGAGCCAAAGCCCTATGGTCCCACACTGGAAGAAAGACAAGATATATACATTAAATAAATATAATACATTAATTCTGAAAAGGATTTCCAGACTGTACTTTAGTTTGCTCCAGTTCCACTCCCCAATACTACACCTTCCCTTAGCAATCTTAGACTCCTCTTGCCACTTTCACAATGAGGGAACCTGTGAAGGAAAAGAGAAAAGAGAGAAGAAAAGAATGGCCTTTTATCAAAGCTGATTTGGGGGTGAAAAATCTGATTATTAAAATGGAACCTATGGAGAACAAGGAGCTGAGATATCCCTCCCTCCAACACTGAGACATTGAAAGCAGCAGCTTATAACAATGTCTTGTTAGAGATACTTACATCTCTTTCATTTTATATAATATTTACTTTTATCCTCAGGTATATGTTCATTCCTCCCTATTTCCATGTCAGATTTGAATTCTTTTTAGGTTTTCAGGAAAATGTGTATGTTTTTGTATGTTCTTGAAATTTAGTTCCTAAAAGCATTTTTATATGAAGTGATCCCTAATATATTCCACTTGTATGCTATTTCCCCCACTATGTGTATTGTCGTATTTAATTTTTTTTTACATCATATAACTGCATCACACATTTTTGAGAAATATGAAAGCCAATTCTAATCCACATATTAGTTCAGGTAGTTGGAATTTTGTTGGTTTTGATTTTAAAATGCAAATCAAACACATTTGTTTTCCATCCCTAAGGCCAGCAGCCTTCCAGCAGACAGCAAGCCAAGTCACATCTGAAACGGAGAAGATTTGGAAGTGCCTTCATTTCACACTTGGAGTAATCTCACGATGGAGGATGAAGCTCTGTAATGGCAGACCTGCTTAGATTTGCAGAAGCCAGGCTGTGCTCACTAGTTATTTCATAAGATTCAAAGGTCTGTAGTTATTATTATTTTCCTGAAGAACCCTTGTACAGTAAATTTAATTAAGTCTGGCATTCTCCGTCGCTGTTGTCATTTAACAAAGAACTGCCAACAATATCCCATTGTATAAAGAAAGAGCTGAAATGATTCCTGTATCAAATCTCTACTTTATTAGGTAAATATTAGAACAAGGCCAACTGACTCCCTTCCATCTAGAATTTCTTACTAGCATGATTAAAAATCAAACACAAATTTTTAAGCATCACAGTATCTGTAAAGAAATATATTATTTATTTAGCACAGTTATATCCTGACTTTTTCCCTCATGGAACTAAGGACAGTATATGAAGGGTTCCAAGGTACTGGCCAGACCCAGAAGCCCAATCCCTTCTCACTAATTACAGTTACATTTTAGCATATTACATTTTCAGGGGTTGCTGAAATAGAATGCAGCAAAATATAATAAAATCCAAAATTCATAAACCAGTGATATCTGTATTGGCTGACCAAAATGCACAGAATACATCATGCAAGCTTTCAATGTTTCACTGACTTCTTGATATGATAAAGATGTTGAAAAATCATACAGGACAAGAAAAGTGAGGATGTTAGATTCACAGACCTATATAATGGACCTTTTCCACGGAGGAGGCAAGCGTCATTAAATCAGGATTAAACCATATTAATAGTGTGATTGGGGGGAGATTATCACACCCCTGCACGCTTCGCCCATTTGTGTCCTGTGCATAAACAGGAGTTTCCGTTATTACTCAATGATGCATCCATTACTGTTTATTCATGGGACATGAATGGGAGAAGCACGTGAGGATGTGATATTCTTCCCTCTGATCATGCTATTAGCACGAATAAATCACGATTTAATGATGCTAGCCTCCCTTGTGAGAAAGTCTTTTGTCTTAGATGTTACTTCTGTTGTCAGTTAACATGGTCTGGTGGGATTTCAGTACAAGCAGAGGCTATTCCTCTTCTTGGCCCTATGAGGACCAATGAACAAAAGGCAATAATAAATAGGTAATAAAATTTCAGCTCCATTAGGAACAGAAAAGTAACTTCCTTTAGATCCAGGTTGTCTCTGACCTGTGCAAACCTAAGTATAAGTGTCCCTTTCTTTGGCAGAGAAGACTGAATTTCTCAAGAAGATTCTGGGCCAAAAGACACTGCAGAAATAATCCAGTTTGAGACTGCTTTAACTGCTCTGGCCCAGTGCTAGGGAATTCTGGGAACTGTAGCTTGTTGTGGCATCAGAGCTCTCTGACAGAGAAAGCTAAAGAGATTATCACACGCCTCTTTCCACCCAATCTGGGCACAGGCTGGTCACAGGGTTAAACGGATCTTATTGCATGCCTCTGTGCCCAACTTGGCCGCATCACGTACCCAATCCGGACTCTTGGCATACTTTTCAAAGAACGGGAAAGTATCGTTCTTCGAAAAGTACATCAGGAGTCCAGATTGGGTATGTGATGTGGCTGAGTTGGGCATGGAGTCATGTGATAAAATCAGTTTAAGCCTGTGCCCAGCCCATGCCTGGATCAAGCGAAAAGAGGCATGTGAAAATCTACTAAATGTCTCACAAAACTACTGTTCCCACAATTCCCTAGCATTGAGCCAGGGCGGTTAAGGTGTGTTTTCACACTGGATTTTTCTGCAGGGTGTTTTGGCCCTCTGTATTGTTACATATTGTATAGTCCTTAGTCCCTGTGGCCAAAAAGGGAGTAGCTTCTGGCTGCACTGAGTATCAGTATTTTTAATCCAGAAAATGTGGTGTAGGGGCAATCCTGTGGCTCTCTCCTTTCTCACAGTAATGTAATTGTCTCCCCACAAATGTACCTATGGTTTTTCCCTGGCTTGATTACTCACTGGTAACCTCAAGGTTGTACTTCTACAATGTGTTGCACATTGGGATACCTCTATACCAAGTTTGAAAACTTCAGCTACTTCAAAACATGGCAACCAAATTGATTACTGGGACATCCAGGAGTGATCACATTACACCAGTATTAAAATCACTCCACTGGCTGCCAATTAGTTTCCAGGCAAGGTACAAAGTGTTGGTTATTACCTTTAAAGCCCTACATGGTTTGGATCCATGTTACCTACAAGATTGCCTTCTCTCATATAACCTGCCCTGCATGCTCAGGTCCTCTGGCAGAGATATTTACTCCAGTCATCCAGGACTAGGTTAGCAGCTATCAGCCACAGGACTTTTTCTTCAGCCATCCCTAGACCACTGAATGAACTGCCAGAAGAGTTTTGACAGCTGAATATGCTGTCTGAATTCAAAACAGCATTAAAGATGAGTCTCTTCCAGCAGCCTTACCCAAATGATTTTTAAATTGTGAATTTTGAATGATGAATTTTAAATGTGGATTGGTTTAATATGTGTATATTTTGTCCTTTTAAACTGTATGCATGTTCTTTTAGATTGATGTATATTTTAATTGATGTGTTTTAACTGATGTAGTGTGTCTGTTAATTGTTGTTGTTTCATGCCTAGATCCATGGGGAGAGGCAGATAAAAAATAAATGTTGTTGTTTGCATTCTTGGCCTTGGTCTTGTTGTTCTCCCTTGCCTTCTATGACAGACATTATTAATACTGGTAGGCCAAGTAGTTGAAGTTCAAAAGTAATGCACATAAAAGACACTCCTGCACATTTCCAAGCAAGGGAAACATTCCTTGTGCTCCATCCACCCCTAAATCAGCAGCCCTGCACTTTAGTGTCCCTTCTGATTGGCAGCAACTGAACTGGAGGATTACCCACCATCGCAGTCAGACAGGTAGGCAGCTTACATTGTTTTACATGAAGGGGACAGATAGTGGTCTGCCTGGTAGTTAGACAGCAGTTGGTTCCATATTTGAAGGGTCCAGTCCAGGAAAGTGATAGATGTCAACAGGCAGCAGTGTAGTCCAGATAGAGGCAGTAGCAAGCAACAATGGGTCCTTCCTTCCTTGGAGATGAGTATGGCTTTTCCCTCAATTTTGCAAAAAAATAATAATAATAATCCCCCACTCAGAAAACCAGAGTTGCATCCCAACTATTTCCAAAAGACTCATTTGTAGACCTCCTTCACCTGGAGAGAATATTAATTGTGAAGCCACAAGAGTAAGAATAGTCCTCCTGGCATTCATTTGATACTTGGCAACTTGAAACATCCACAGCTAGCTAGTTTGGCACACCAGTAACTTGGTCCCAGACGCCTGTCTTGGGCAGGTTGTGATTGTGATGGTCAAACTGAATTAAGACACCAAGTTTCACTTGCTGACAAAAATGCATGCCTTGGGTGATGGGCTAAGTGTGCTAAGCTTTCTTCCCATCTCCAGGAAAAATTTCTAACAACAATGACAGACTGTAGGTTTTATTTTGTTCTACTGAATTTTGTTAAGCTATATTTCTTGCAATAAAGGTTCAAAAAAGGTTCATTTGCAAGTAGCTTCACTACTTAAAAATGAACGTGGGGGAGGAGGAACAAGAGAAACATTCAAGTAATTTGAAGAACGTAAAAAAACAAAGACAAGCAGAACTGTGAATTAAGTTAGCATGTGCATGTAGGAGGCATTCTCTCAGCAGAATCTATTCACTTTTCTTTTGATCACTGTCAGGTACTGTGATCCAAAGATGCTCATAGCATGCTTAGAGACATGTAGTTCAGCACATATACAGTGGCCCTCCTCATCCACAGATTTTTTTATCCACAGATTCAAGCATCCATGGCTTGAAAATATTCAGAAAAAGCATAAATAGCAAACCTTGATTTTCCATTTTATGTAAGAGACGCCATTTTGTTATGCCACTGGATTGAATGGGACTTGAATATTCATGGGTTTTGTTATTCATGGGGGGGTCCTGGAACCAAACCTTCAGCGGATAACAAGGGCCTACTGTGTGTTCAATCTTTCCCATCCCAGCTAATAACAGCCAGCTAAGGGGGAGTAGCCAACTCAGTTCTGATAGTGATAAGTGCTTTCTTAAATGTGCTGCAGGCTTGGAAAATGTTTGCTGTAAGTTGCTCCCTGAAAACCTATCTTAGAGCCCAACAACTTCCCCAAGGGAGCTAGATGTTTAAACAGTTGGTGGAATGGAGGACTCTGGATTAGAAGATCCAGTCTTGCAGCAAACATGTTCTAAGCAGACAGACCTTTAAGATCTTCTTAGAAGATCCAGAGCCCTCCTGTTTAAACACCTAGTTCCCTTGGGGAAGTTGTTTGGCTCTATGATAGAATTTTAGGGAGCAGTCTTACAGCAAATATCTTCCAAGCAGACAGAACCTTTAAGATCTTTTTAGAAGATCCAGAGCAAACAGGGATCTTGTATGGTTTAAGAGAGGCATTCCCCAGTTATGGTGCTGGATGGGCTGGACGTTATCCTGACTGTTCACACCAGAAACAGTGTTTGGGCTGTGTGTCATCCAGTCTCCCTACAAAGAGGATGTGGGAAAGGCTGTTTTATTTGGCCTGTTCAGACAGGGCCTAAGTTGTTTCTAATTGATTTTTCAAGGAAAGACTAGCCATAGAAAACCTTTGGACCACCTACCTTAGATGGGAACTTGGGGGTCTTCCACTGTGATGGCTTCACTCTTATCTAGTAAATAAATTTTAAATGGTAGCACTGGGAGATTTCTGCTTTTGAGGAATAAGCATACTGTTTATCTCCAACACTATTTAACATTTATAGGAAAGTGTTATATAAGAACATCTGGTGATCTGGAGCATGGTGCAATCAATATGTTGATGACAGTTTTGTTCCTATTTTTAATGTAATCTAGGTGAGATGATGGATATTCTGGAGTCAGAAATTGATTGGATGGGGACTAATAAATTGATGCTGAAACCAGTGGTTCCATTAGTACGTTAATCATGGAGGTGTTGAACTATTTTAGATGAAGATGATCTCCCTATAAATCAGGAGCAGATATGCACCAAGGATTGATGGGCCAATGTTGACATTGCCAGACCCTTATCAGGGCACAGCATCAATCCATCTGGCAAGCAGAAGTGACATTCTGGCTAACTCTAAGTAACATCTGGTCACTTTTTAAGTGTCTTCTCCCACCTCCATTTTTAGCACCCCCTTCCTAAACAAACTTTATGACCACCATGTGCCCCAGAGTTGTTTCTTGACCAGCCCCATATTTTTTCAGTCAAAAATTCCAATTCAGAGGGGTGTGAAATTTAGCACAGCCTCACACAACACACATTTGTCATCCCTTCTATAAAACCTCAGAATCAGTTTTGGGTCCTTATAAATGTGGCCTTTCAGAGGAAGCCTTCATGGTACCCATAGTGCACAATGTCATTCACCTTTCTATTTTTACATACTAATTTAATACTGAGTTAATATAAATGAAAAAAAAATATAAAATCAGTATTTTCTAATATACCTTTTGAAGTTCAACTATAAAAAGAAGAACACAATAGCAGCACAGACAGATTAAATTCAAATTCCAGAAGAAAATCTAAAAGGCATTTTTAAGAAATGAGTAACTGTTCTAGATGGACAAATCAGTCAATCTCAGTATTTCTCATTTCCCTGTTCTGTTTCTGCATAATTTTTTAGTGTTTAAAAAAACTGTGTGCAAAGTGATGTGAAAATAAGTGCTGGTTTATGCAGCCTGCAAGAATTTTCCACTTTTTGAAGAAAGAATTAGCATCAAAGTGAAAAGGAGTTAAATTGATGTGGAAAATATTAGATTAGAAGACATTTGGAAAAAATGTCACACCTCTTTCTCACATTCTATGGCCTGTTCCAGACTGCCAAAATAAAGCTGCTTCGGGTCTCTTTGGAGGTATGCTGTTTAAATGATGCATGCATCCTAAGAATCCGGAAGCTGCACCAAAGCTGCACTCCAGTGCTTAGGAATGGAGTGTGGCTTTGGCGCGACCTCCGGACTCTTAGGACCCATGCATCATTTAAATAGCATACCTCCAAAGAGACCCGAAGCAGCTTTATTTTGGCAGTCTGTAACAGGCCTAAGTCTTCACACCAAAATGGTTCATCAACAAAAAAGAGCACAATCTTGGAAGCCTGCTGACTTGAGTGAAGTTCTTCCTTTATCATAAAACTGAAGATAGGCATCCTGACTGCAGAAGCCAAAAGAGGTGAGACCTGTGCCCTCTAGTAAATTAGGAAATTGCCAGTCAGCCATAAAGTCAGATGACATTAGCCAAGAGATACACAGAAATGCTTGGTTAAATTTCTAGTCGCTATTAATGACCCACAAACCAGGCAAATACAGAACAAAACTATAGCTAAGACGGGTGCAATTACAGTTCTAAAGTGGAAACACAGTAGATCTTCAGAAGTACATAGCTTTAGGTTTCAGCTTTTATTTCTGTCTGTGACAGGGCCAAATGAGAGTCAGGAGTGTCCTGTTGAAGTCAAGAGACAGGAGTTAGAACCAGGAGACAAAACAACAAAACAGACACGTTCAACATTGTGGTCCAGAATATCTTCCAACCCTAACCTGACAGCCTTTAATAGGGCTGGTAGCATTTTAATTTTTGTTTTGATATTTACAATGGGCCCTTGTTGTCCACTGGGGTTTCATCCCAGAACTCTCCTGGGGATACCAAAATTAAGTCCCATTAAATACATTGGCATAATAAAATGGTGCCCCTTACATAAAATGGCAAAATAAGTTTTCTATTAGAAATATATACTTTTAAAAAAATATTTTCAATCCATTGGTGCTTGAATCTGTGGGTAAAGAACCCATGGGTACAGAGGATCGACTGTATTTTAATGTTAGTCTTTTTTTTTTTAAAGTAAAGTTTCTTTTTTTAGGTTTAGGTTTTCAATTCTTTTTATAGAAATAACATTCCTTCCAAAAAGGCCTTGCTGATGCTTTCTAAAACCCCAAAGTATAGTTCAGCTCTCCAGGGGCTCCTATTCAGATCAGAGGAATGATCTGGCAGGCACCAAGCAGACAAGACACAGCAAGAAGGGAGTCATCTCACGTCTGAAATAGCATCAGCAAATAGTGGTGCATCTCTGCCTAAGGAGACAGCAATAGCATTTACATTTCTATACCACTTATCAGCACACTCTAAGTGGTTTACACTATGTAAGCCAATTGCCTTCAACAAGCTGGGTACTCATTTTACTGACCTACGAAAGGATGGGAGTCAACCTTGGAGCCCTGGGATCGAACTCACAACCTTGTGGCTGCAGTATCAGCATTTAACCACTGCACCACCATGGCTCTTTTTGTGCCACCAGGAACTTGCCTTTGAGAGGTTTGGTTTTTTTTTTAAATAAACTTTTGGATCTGGGGTATTAAAGAGATCAGTAAAGGGTAAGAACAGGATGAGCAACTCTCTTTCTTTAGTTACCAGGTCCACAAAGTCTGCCATACAGCAAGCAAAATCAACTTCCATCAAGTAGCATCATCATGACACAGGGACAGATGGAGACAGGAATCAAATCTATATGGTATAGCAATGCTTTTTAAAGCATTTGCCCTAGCTGAAGGAAGAGGGGAAATTTGGAGTCTGTTTCAGACATACCTGAGGGGAGGCTGAAGAATCAGTTAGTGTTGGGTGGATAGCATCAGCAAGAGGTCACAATGGCTGGCCTCTGCCTTTAGCCAGGTCACATCAATGAGGTCATAATGGTTGGTTTTCAGCCAAGTTGCATCAGCAGGAGGTCATAATGGCTAGCCTTCCACATAGACATCAACAGAAAGTGAGAGAGGCCGGTTCCTCTCCTATTGCAGCAGACACCTATAGTACAGAGTAGATACCATTCCTCTCTGTCATTTAAGAAAGCATATTGGACCGCTCCCATAGGGTGGGCATATGCAGAAGCATATAGTACAGTATCTCTTTTACTGAGGTGTGTGTGGGCACCAGAGTATTCATTACAGTGAAATGGGCAGCATGTATGAAAAGATACAGCAGGCAGTGAGAAGAGGAGAGCCAGTAGGCAGCCATCTCAGCATCAGAACTTCAAATTAGAGTGAGTATACAGTATGGTCTCCCACCCAAAGATGTAGAAATAACTGGGATGGTGGAGGGGATGGGAGAGATCAGAGAAAGAGTAACTAGATGGCAGTTGGTGGCTGGGGAAGCCTGTGGCTGGTTGAAGTGAGCAGAGGTGTTGCAGAAGCATGGAATATTTATCTGCCCAAGGAGTGTTCTAATCTGTGGCTCAGCACATAGTACTCAGGTCTGTTCTCAACACCTTTAAAAACCACCCACCCACCCACCCATCCATCCATCCATCCATCCATCCATCCATCATCTCGCAAACAGAACCCTAAACTAACTACTATATTGCTTTCCCTGAGGTCTTGAAAATCTATCCTTTTTAACCATCTCTCTGGAAATGTTATAGCCCAACTCTGTCAAGAGGCCACTGACAATACTTATTCAGTGAAACAAAACACTTTCTCTTTATGGTTCTTTTCTGAAGATATTCACAAGGCATTGAAGCAGGGCTGCATCTGGTATTCTGCTAATTTTTTAAAGTATTTTTATGATTTTTCTGTAATGTTTTGTAGATAGGTAAATAAAGTTAGCTTAAATCAACATCTCAATAAAGGATGTAAAACTGTGATATTGTGATGACAAAGCAAAGTTTGTAATGAAAAAGTATATGCACAGACAAGACAGAAAAATGCAATTCAAAGTGGAGACCATGGATTCCCATTCCCAAGAAAAGTGAGGTACAATTCCAATAAATAAACTAAATAAAACGTGTTGAACACCTTGAGCTTCAGAATAAGTTCTTCATGCCTTTATTTTCTGTGCCACATGAAACCACAATGATAAATTAGACAATGGTCACTGCACAAAAGCACAAAATGACAAGAAAACATTTCTTACTTCAAGTTTTTTCACAATAAATATCAAAGACCTGATGATTATGATGACTTTGTACAAAGTGACAGTAGTGTTCTATCCATCAGTCCAGCAATTCCATGTGCTTCAGAGACAAAATCTCATCACTGCCCAACAAGGTCTAACCATCATGCTCCATGATGCATAAAGGAAGCTTTTTTAAAAGTTTGCATCACCCAAGATGTTTGTTCTTATATTCCATGTATGTGTTTTGCTACCTATATCAGTTGTCCTGTTTCTTATAAATGCAGATGTTTGTTGTTCAAATGTTCCAAACTTACAATAATTAATTAATAATAATTTGTTTTATTTATATACCGCTATTCCAAAGATCATAGCGGTGAACAGCAAGTAAGCTAATTAGCAAGTAAGCTAATTTGCCCCCAACAGTCTGGGTACTCATTTTAGCGACCTTGGAAGGATGCAAGCCTGAGTCGAGCATGGGCCCTTTTGCTGGTCTTGAACTCGCAACCTTGTGGTTTTGAGTGAATGGCTGCAGTACAGGCATTTAATCACTGCGCCACCAGGGCTCCCTACTACAGTTATGTTTGTGGTTTGTCCTACAGCCTTCCCTAACCTAATGCCCAAGTTGTATTCTAACGTGTCTGGAGGAAAACAGCTTGGAAATTGCTTGAATACTTTGTCTTTCATATTACTATGTAGCTAATCAGCTCCCATACATTTTGTACACGGAATTCAATCCGGCTGGCAAACAGTGGATTCAACTGGAAGACACAGCAACACAGTTCCATTAAGATCACTGATCTGATGGCAGAAGAACAATAGGGCTGCCAGAGGCAAAAAGCATAATTTCATTAATATGACTTTCAGGAACTGGGATAAGTGGAGGCCATTACTGTTTCCTGCACGACTCATCTTTAGATTGGCTCATGTGCAACAAAAGATTTTAACTGTCTTCCATTCACATGGGGGGAATATCACTTTCTGTGGTTTGTGAGAGAGATTTTTAATAAATGTATACTCCTTCTGCCAAAGCATCTCCAAAAAATACAGGAGAAGAACAAACAATAAATACAATTAAACTGAGTAAAAAGCTAATAAAAACCATAACAATGAGCATGCCTAATACTGTAGCTTGGTACATTAACCTAATAATGCATTTCATTAATCTGCCCTCTCCCAAATAATTAATGATTAAGCTCAAAATATTAATCCATTATAGTTCATGGCTGTAAAAATAAGTCATTCATTCATTCATTACATTAATTGTTCAGTTATTGTTCCTTTTTAATTATGTAGGCAGTTTGTATGCTAGGGCCTAAATCCAATTATTGGGCCCAATTAGTGTAGACCCATTGAATCAATGAGACATACATAATTATTGACTTTCCAAGTTCCTACTGATTCAGTGGATCAAATCTAATATCTTGGGACGAATAACTGGAATTAGGATCAGACCTTGTGTTCCATGCAAACCGTCTCCAGTGTGCAGACCAGAGTTCCTGCCTTATGCAAAACCCGGTCAGTCCTCACTCTATAGCTCCTCAACCATGTAAAATCTTTCAGGGATGTACATCAGAGTTAATTTCACTGAAAAATAACTGCATCACTCCTTATCTCTGATCACCCATCAGCTCTATAGGCAGAGGAATAAAGAACTGCTATTGGTTATGTCAAAGAATTTACAAGTTTAGGCCTTGATAAATTATGGGCCATGTTTAGGTGAAGTTGTCTAGCCTCCCCCCTTCAATTAATGAAATTCATTGGCTTAGGTAAAATTGCAAGGCTCAACTAGCATAGCCCCATTAAATCACTATTTACCTAAGTGTTGATTTAGCATACAGCAATAGTTGATTCAATTGCCTTCTCTAGCTGGGATTAGTGACTGGATTTAGGCTATTATTTTCAGGCTTAACACATCAGCAAAAAACCAAACACACACACAAACTTCTTAAAAGTTGTTCCAGACAAAGCTGTTCATAATTCTTTAGGGAGAAAATTCCAGAAATGTGCAATCACCAATAAAAAAAAAAACTCTTTCTGATGGACCCTATTTGTGTGTCAACCCAGAAGGTCATCTAGATGCAGAAAGTAATTCAGGTACCAAAGCATTCCAGGATTTAAGACAACATTTTATGTTGAGCCTAGTATTGGCGTTGAATGACTGAAATACCTATCCTCCACAAGCATCTTACAATCTGTATGAGTTGAAATTTTCAAAATTTTCTTTAAAGGCTGGCCTACACAGAAGACTTTACAGAAGTCTAGTCTTGATATATTCAAGTTTACTCACACCTGAGGCAAAACCCAGTTCTACAAACAGATCTGCAGCTGGAAATTCGGCCTGAGCTGGTAAAAGGTATTCCTAATGGCACTACATGCACAAAGTCCATGAAAGAAGAAAGTAATAAAGAGGATTTGCAGATTTACCAGCAAATAGCCCATTTTTGGAAACTTGAAGAAAACTGTATAGGATCTTAATATTTTAGCATTTTATGATCTACAGCTTTCCTCAGGAGAGGCAAAGTTTGGCTAGGCTTCTTTCCAGGCAACATACTCCATTTGAAGACTTAGTGCAGAGCTATCTTACCTCCAGGACTTAATAACATTCTGTTATACACAAGTGGGATATAAATCCAATACATAAATAAACACACAACTTAGCACTGAATGCCAATGTTGTGTTTAAGGGGGAGGTGCTTCTCAATTCTGAACCACTGGAAAATGAATGGAATGAAATTGGGAGGAAACTCAATAAAATTTCTTAGCTAATACTTAGGAAAATGCTTATAAAGTAAAAGCTTGTTCATACTTAGCCCCCAAAATAGTGAAATAGAAAAGAAATGTTTTATGATCTTGTAGGCATCTATGGTTAGTTGTGTATAGACTATCTCTTCAGTAGATCAACAAGAACAAAAATCTGGACTAAGATGCTAAAGATTAGATTTTACTGTTTACATTATGGATCTAGTTCAAAAACCTTGGGTTGGCCCAGGTTTACCTCAGGACTGATCCACTGAAATCAATTGCTGCTGTTGTTGTTATTCATTTATATGCTGTCTTTCCATCTATACTGTGACTCAGTAGACTTGAGACTTTATCACATGAGGGTTGAAAAGTGGTTTTAGAGAGGGATAGCAGCATTTGTGGCCATAACTTATCACATGATGTTGTGTCTATCCACTAGCTAGTCTGTAGTCCATTGGTTTCTGGAGTGCTCCTTTTCACTGAAAGACAAAACCCACCAATGCCTCAAAGTCCCACTGCTTTTCCACTTTGATTCATGTGTGATAAGTTCCTCCTGCTGCAGTTCCAATATGCAGGCAGTCATTAATGTGCAAGTCGAAGGGATTATGTTCCTCTCCCCCTTGCTATTCCCAAACAGGCTGTTGTTCTTCTTTTAAAAAAAAATTCTTTCTTTTGTTAATGGATTTCCGTGATCATGCAACTGTGCTAAAAATAAAAGAAATATAAATAAATCCAGACTGCAAGGCATGCTGGGCAGGAGTTAGGACAGGCAAGCAGGATTGTGGAGGCCAGTGTGCAGAAGACAGAGGCCAGGACAGAAGCAGCACTATCACAGCCTGTTACAGACTGCCAAAATAAAGCTGCTTTGGGTCTTGTTGGAGGTATGCTATTTAAATGATGCATGGGTCCTAAGAGTCCGGAGGTCGCGCCAAAGCCACACTCCATTCCTAAGCACTGGAGTGCAGCTTTGGTGCAGCTTCCGGATTCTTAGGATGCATGCATCATTTAAATAGCATACCTCCAACAAGACCCAAAGCAGCTTTAGTTTGGCAGTCTGTAACAGGCCACACTTTTCAACAGCTGTGCGATGATGGGTGTCCCTAACCTGGTATGTTTGCATTTCCTACACAGACACTATTTGGACACTTTACAAGCCTGGTGTGATAAAAAATCTTGGCCAAAGTTAGCTTAAGTCCCATTCATTTCACCCAAATTGAGATAATCTGGAAACAGTCCATTAATTTGTTCCTGAATGTAATGAAAAAATGATGTAATGGGAGGGAAACTCCTCCCTCAAGCAGCCATGTAGACAAATAGGCTTGGAGTGGAGCCAGTCCATTTCCATCTTCATTATGCAGTGGCATCCAAAGCATCACAATGTTGCCCTGATGGAGAATTTTACTCAACAGCTTTGGCTCTTACAAAGTTGGCAAACGAATATATATATTGTGGAAATCTCATTTCCTTTTCTGACAAATATTGAAAGCATTCCAACATATGACATGTCTTGAGAATGTGAAATAAGATTTATATATTAAGTTAATCATAATTTGTATAAATTTACATGTAGATTCATTCTGTATCTCAAATTCCCTTTTTGCTATCTTCTCTGGAAGAGCTGGGTTACTTGGAATGTTGGAACAAAGAAATCTTGCATAATTGTTCAGTTGTAGTTTTTAACAGACATTTTCTGAATGTAAAGCTGTTGATATGGTGGTGTGTTAAAACTGCCTTGACTCACTGAAACTGTCCTAAACCTCTTGCTTTTTTATGAAATGCTTTGAGGTTTATCATTTGAGGCTTGGCCCCCATCATTGTTTATATTTAGTTTCCTTGTCCAGTTGCTTTTCTCTGAGCCTCATCACTTTGCCTTCTGTGAAATGAATGGAGAGGAAAAGTATAGCTTCAGAAGAGTGGTTTTTGTGTCTTGGAGCTCAGACCCCAACTCTAACTTGTACTTAACTTCTTGGGAGAATTATTTTTCTTTTAGCCTCACTAGTTTGCTTTCTGGAAAATGGGTACTTTGTGAAAAGCCACATCCACCATGGTAGCCATTTTGGACAAGCACCCCCTCATGTCAGCCATTTTAAGCAAATGCCTACTCTTAAAATTCGAAATGTGCCCATCAATGCAAAAAGGTTGGGGAGTTTCATAAGATAAGATGTCTGAGCATTCTTTTATTCTTTGTAATGGTAAAAATTAGAAAAAAACAACCAGAAACTGTTTGGCTGCCTCTTTGTGGTAACCCAACTGACCCTAAAATTATAATTTCCCACAACTCCCCCCGAAAACAGTCCCCACTGGGAGGCAGGAAAGTTACCCCAGTAAAAAAAGGGAGAGAACTCTTAGCCATCATTATTCACCTTTATCCAACAAGCCTTGCCTGCAAAAGCAGTCTTTTCTATATGTTCATCCCTTGTGAAGAAAATTAAAAGGATTTGTTGCAAATCCCCAAGCTGTAAGATCCAGGGGAAGTAGTAAATCAGGAAGGATCTTCAAATGGGAGCTTTTAAAACTAATTTTGGAGGAAGCCAAAGTGAACATGAGACTCAAAGCTGAGTAAATGTTAGAGGAAGATCTTAGCGATGGGAAAGGCCACTGCTTTATGAAACGTTAGTATAGTTCATGCGATGCGGAACCCCCCGCTGTAATCCCACTTTTTACTAGCTTTTTGAAAAAGAAAACAATGCCCCATCAACCCTAAAGGGCTCTACCGTGAGAGCTACCTCACTTGCCCCTCGCCACTGTGGAATGAAAGGCTCTGCTTGTCAGAAAAGAAAGACAGGCATAGAAGATGTGAAGGGGATTTCCCCTTTCCAGCTGAGCTCCCTGTTCTTTGATTTCCCAGGCTACCATCCTTGGCAGCCTCCACCGATAAGCGCCTCCAAGGGAAGCAAGTCAGAAAGATCAATCAGTTTGGGGCATGTTTGAGCGGATACTTATTCAAGCAGACAAACTGTGGCTGACAGCTAACATCTTTGCAAGAAGGAAGTTGAGCGGATGTCAAGGAGGTGAAGGAAGATGGATGAGAAAATGGACACCACCAACAGGGATGGCCACACCCATGTCTGAAGAGATGCCCTCCCAGCATATTGGATCAAAGCCATAGGGCAGAAAGTCCCCTCTTTCTTTCTTTCTTTCTTTCTTTCTTTCTTTCTTTCTTTCTTTCTTTCCTCAGCAGCTTGTCTCATTCCTATACTCTGGGGAAAAGGAAAGATCCTGCCCTTTTATATCACAAGCATGAACATTTAAGAGATTACTCCCAATAAATTTTCTGATCCTGCTGGTAGGGGTGCATCATAGTTTTAGTCTAGTTTACTACTGAGTTAGCAACCAGCTGTTTCAACAGAACAGTATACAGTAATTTGAGATACTATAAAATGTAATTTTATGACAAACAGCATTGAATTTTAGACTTTTTGCAGCCAGATGTGCAAAACCAGCTGTATTGTAGATTATATCACTGGCTGTGGCCTTAATGAATGTTTCAGGTTTTTCTCATGTTAGGCTCAAACTGAAATTTCCTGACAGGAATAGGCAACCATTTTTTCCTGAAAACACAAATACTGTGCAGGCGTCTTTCATGCTAGATACCTTATCTTCTGATTCTTGAAGTCACCCACAACAGTACTGTCCTGGATGGTGTGGAGGATGAAGAATCTATGTCTTTGCATATAGACAAAAATATGTCAGGACAAAGCTGAACCATCATTTCCTTGTATGCCAGTTTTTTCTGTGCAAGATGCATACATGCACCTACATGCAAAGAGAATGCAAACAAGAAGCAAACAAATAACTTTGGTGACTTCACTATCTTTGAATGGATTCATTCCAGGAACAGTTGTCCACTTTACTGTGCCAAGTCTATAAAACCTGATCCATTAGTAATTGGGGGTCAACAAATAATCTCCCAATTTTCCCACATCATATGAGCCGATTAGGTCAGCATTATTTATTTTTGTTGGTGTTTATATCAGATGGTGGTGCGGCAGCAAGTCCAGATGTGGATCAGTAAGCTGTGGATAACATAGGCAGACCTGAATAAGGCTGTGGATCTGGTCATTTTCAGCTTTATAGTTCCACATGCTGGCAGTTAAGGTCTCAGTGACTCTTGAACCTGGGACTTAATGGAAGTCAGAGAGATTCATCACGAGGAAGAAGGCATTCCAAATCAGGGTAATAGTTTTGATTTCCATCAGTGCGTCTGTGGAATAGAAGACTAGAGAAGAGGATGGGTGATTCTGCACTCTCATCCCCTCGAATAGTTTCCATCCTGTTTTGGATGTGCACCAAGAGTTTATAATTGAAGTATTAGAGTATTAGGGTTTAGCCCCTCATTAAAGCACAGACTTACTCTTGTGGGATCTTTCAGATGTATAATTTGGCAAGGGGTAGGCAGAATGTTCTGTCAGAAAGCTTTAGTACTATAGTTCAGCAAAAGGCATCTCACCAAACAACACTTCCAGGATTTCATTGGCTGGAGCCACGGCAGTTAAAGTGGTATCAAACCTCTAAAATTTGGCCGTATGGAACACCCTGAATGAATGTATTTGTATAGCTTTCCCATAACAGACATTGTCTGGAAGAGCTCATCAACAAATACAATAGCAATAGTGGATGGGCAGTCCCAAATGCTGCATGTGATATACTGTTTGCATGAATAATGGTTGTAATGCCAGAAAGGTTCCTTAAAGTGCAACAGGTAAGAGAACAATCCCATTTGCATAGAGTTATTTTTTTAAACAAACTGCTGTTTTAGCAGGAAAACTGCTTCGTCTGATAAAGTCCTGCGACATGCTGTTTAAAAAGCCTAGATGAATAAAAATAATAAAATAACTTTACCTGAAGCTGAAAAGACCTTAAAGATTTTGGCAACTGAGCCTCTCTGAGGCTGCACCCATACTGCAGAAATAATCCAGGTTGACACTACTTTAACTGCCATGGCTCAATGCTATGAAATTCTGGGAATTATAGTTTGTTGTGGCACTAGAGCTTACATAGAAGGCTCAATGTCTCAAAAAAACTACAATCCCCAGTATTCCATAGCACTGAACCAAGGCAGTTAAAGTGGTGTCAACCTGGATTATATGTGCAGTGCAGATGCAGCATGAGAAGGCAGTCACTTACTGTGCCAACACAACTGAAAAGACCCCTTCTTCTATGGCCACTTTCACAACCTCCCACCCAATTTGTCAAGGGCATTTGGTGCAGTACTTGAGAAGGAAATCTTAAAGAGTCCAAAGGCTACATTTAGAATAAGACAATCTTTTACACTGCTTGTCTCCAAGTCATTTAGGACTTTAAAAGTGAAAACAAAGACTTTGATTTGGGCTACAAAAGGTAAATAACTGGATAAGCTAAACAAACTGTTTAGTATCCAAAATACAGTGGGCCCTTGTTATCCATTGGAGTTTGGTTCCAGGTCCCCCCGTGGATACCAAAATCCATGGATACTTAAGTCCCATTAAATACAGTGGGACAGTAAGCTGGTGTCCCTTGTATAAAATGGCAAAATCAAGCTTTGCTTTTGGGAATTTATATTTTTTTAAAATATTTTCAAACCATGGATACTTGAATCCATGGATAAAAAAATCTATGGATAGGGAGGACTGACTGTACTACCATCCTGAACAAACCAATAGGCCCCATTCTTGCTTGGTCTCAGGGACGTAGCCAGGATTTTAGGAAGGGGGGGTCCAGACTAAGTGCCACCATTATATTGGGGCTTGGGCGTGGCGGCGCAGCAGCACACACCATTCATTTTTCTAATGGAAGGGGGGGGGTCCGGACCCCAAGACCACCCCCCTTGGCTATGTCCCTGTTGGTCTGTCTCTACCTTGCTCCTCCTGTTGTTAATTTCACAGACCTGACATTGGCCTGACATTGTATCCTTTTCTGTGACAAGAACTAGAAGGATCTTTACTTTGTCTGACATCCTAAGGAAGAAATGCACATGATAAGAACAAGGAACCTTATTTATGTGTATGTAGAGAGCATCTTTGAGACTAACAAAGAAAGAAGTTGGCAGCATGAGCTTTCATAGTCTGCTTCCTCAGATGCATTTAGTGGAATGGAAAGCCAGGGACAGATCTATATATGCCATTGGTGTACCTGTCCTTGGCTTTCCACTCCACCAAATGCATCTTAGGAAGTAGACATAAGCCTACAAAAACTCATGCTGCCACCTTCTTTCTTTCACTTAGTCTCAAATGTGCTACAAAATCTCTCTACATACTGATTCTACAGACTAACATGGCTGCATCGTTGAATTCTACTCCTATTGGTCTGGTTACCTTTAAAAATATTGAGAGGCAGGAGAGCAAATTACTGTGGGCCCTTCCCATATATGTGGGTTTGGTACCCCCTGAACCTGAAAATGGAGAGAAAACATGGATGCTCAAGCCCAAGTGGCAATGTGCGTGCACTCGTGGGCGCACACAACCATTGATGAGGTGATCCAGGACAGCTCCAATTCATTGATGGCTACCCTGCCAATACAGCTTGCTCACTGTAAAACTTTTAAAGGAAAGAGCTACCCACCAAACAGTTACAGAAGATAAATGTGATGCTCCATGATTCTCAGGGAAGGTCCTGTTTAGCTCCTGGGGGAAGAAGAATGATTGTGGTGACAAGCTCTCCTTCTGTGAAAAGAATTATTAGGAGGCTGAGCCTCAGAGTGCAACATCATTAATATACTTCCTTCAAAAGAGGCTGATCTGTAATTCTGATGGTTCCCGATGATCAAGCTGTGCTATGGGAGGCAGTGCCATTTTCACCTCTATCTACATCCTATTGACCGATTAGAAAGCTTTTAGAGTGAGGCTGTACCCATTTAATAACAGCACCAAGGGAGCATAAAAAGAAAGGGAGAGTGAACACAGCAGAGGTATCTAAAATTATGAATGTTGTGGGGAGGGATTAGAAGAAGGGAGAGAATGTTATTTCGTAATGGCTATGATCAAGTTCATAACAGACAAAATGAACTTCTTCACACATTGGATGATACTGTAAGCCACTTTGAATCCTACCTTGGGAGAAAGGTAGGATAATAAATAAATAATAAAGTCATTAAAAATGAAATTATCTAGGCTCTGATGTTGATCACTAGGTACATTGTTTTTATAAAACAGGAATTATTAATTTCAATGGCTTTTCAGTCATGAAAGCTAAGGATGGAACCCCCTTATTTACAAAATTATAGAATTATAGAAGCACAGAGTTGGAAGGGACCACATGATCAATCTAGTTCAACACAATTCCATTCAGGAATACCCCGCAAGAGCACTCCCAAGAGAGTGCCCCCATAGGGCGGTATACAAATTATTATTATTATTATTATTATTATTATTTATGGTAATCCAACTCTATTTAAAGAACTTCAAAGAAAAATTTACCACTCTCCAAGGCAGTCTATTCCACTGTTGAATGGCTCTTACCATCAAACATCTTCCTATGGTTTAGGTGTAATCTCCTCTCTTGCACTTTGAATCCATAGGTTTGTCTTTTGGTCTCTGGAGTAGCACAGTCCAGCCTTCTCAGTATTTTTATACTGTTTAATGATCTGATTTTGAACTTTTCCTAGTCCTGACATCAAGATGATTGGCCAATGGTTACTTAGATTGTCTCCCTTGCCTCTCTTTTGAAGATGGCCCTTTAGTCTACTCAGGCCTCTCCTGCTCTCCAAGAATTCTCAAAGATTTTTGACAGTGGCTCTGAGACCACATCTACAAGTTGCTTTAGTATTCTTGGATAAAGTTCATCCAGCTCCGGAGACTTGAATTCATTTATAGTATCAAGATATTCGTGGATTTAGACTAAAGGCATAAATAGCCAAAGGACATCAGATCCTGGCTGATTTTGGAAGCTAAGCAGGTGCAGATCTGATGAGTACTTGGATGGGAGACAGCCAACAAATACTAGGCTCTGTAGGCTACATGTCAGAGGAAGGAAATGGCAAAAACCCCTCTGAATATTCTTTACCAAAGAAAACCATCATGAAATTCATGGAATCGGCCGAAGTCTGTAGGTCTTACATGCACAGAGTACTACCTCTTCACTTCCTCTGTGCTGCAGTCCCTTTACTGCATCATTTGTTATATTTTCATCAGACTGAGCCATTTTTTTTTCCTTTTGGAAAAAGAAAGAAGCAAAGAGCATGTTAAGCAGTTCTGCCTTTTCTGGGCACCCTGTTAGCACTTCACCATCTTCTCTACACTGTGGCCCTACCTTTTCTTTTATTTCCTCTTCCTCTAATCATAGCAAAAAATAAAATATTTTTAATCTGCTTTGATAGTTTTAATATTTAAATTGTTTTGAATTCTTACAGTTGTTTTTATTTGTAGGCTACCCTGAGATCCCATGATATAGAGTAAGATTTAAATATTTAAAGAAAGAAACAAATACTTAAATTGAACAGATGGAGCTATTTCCCAGCATTGAGAGAACCACATGCATTTGTTTGCCTTACAGGCAGCAAAGATGAAGAGCTTCTCTGGAAAAGGAGAAAAGGCAACCCAGTTCAGCACAAAGAGGATGAATATATATAGGGTTGAAAGACAGTCTTTTAAGTGGTAAGGACTAAAAGTACTGGGCCTGGATGTGTGAATCTTTCATTGTTAGTTTCTCCACATTCACTTTTGTATTTTAATCTTAGATTTTCCCATCCTGAACAAATTTGGGTAAATTCTTTGTTGTTGCTGTTGTGAGCTTTCAAATCATTTCTGACTTACAGTGACCCTAAGGTGAACCTACCAAGGGGTTTTCTTGCCAGAATTAGTTCAGAGAAGGTTTGCTCTTGCCTTTCTCTGAGGCAGAGAGAGTGTGACTTACATAAGATCATTCAGTAGGTTGCCATGGATGAGTTGGGATTCAAACCTTAGTTTCCCACCGCCCTAATCCAACACATAAACTACTACACCACACAGGCACCCCAGGTAAATTCCTAGCAAAACCTAATTGGGATTTCTACTTATCTCTAGAGAAACATCAATGTGATCACTCAAGTAGGCCTGCCCAGCTTACCCACTTAGTACTTGCCCAGGGGAAGGCACTAGACTTACCGGTGTGGAGCAGACACCTGGACACTCTATTAAAGATGCCAGCCCTGCAAGGGATGGAGAGAGTAAATGGGCAAACTCAAATTGAGACTGATATCCATTCAGCTACATTTCGTTCTATGTTCTCATGACCCAATGGGCATTTCACTCAATGTTGTTGTTTCTGAAGCAGTATCCCCCACCCACAACTTGTAGATGACAGAGGAGAGAATGAATATGGTCAGCCAGACTGAACAAATGAGTTCTTAGTGACAAATTTTAAGGCATACATGTCAACAATTCAACTTCTGATGTGTGTACTGCAGTGCAGTTCAGTCACACCGTCACATTTCTTGACAGAAAAGACTAAGGCACTTGCACACAAGATTTCAACAACAGATTTAACAAGGACCTGCCAGAGAAGGAGCCCTTTCCATGCAAGGGATCACATGTCCCCAGTGATAGTTCTTTGTTAAAACCAATTTAGTTGATACTGAAGACCCCTGAGTAGCTGTTCATAGAGTTACACAGCAACTGCCAATGCTAGTACTACCACAGCAACATCCATTTTCTGGCAGAAATAGTTTTCATATTTTTTCTTAAGAAATAAAAATAATACCAATTTCCTCATTCTACACATTGCCAAATACAGAATCTGTTCATTTCCCATTGCATCTTGGCTTCATGAGTTTGGACAACACGGTGGCTAAGGAGATCCCTGGGAAAGTGACTCGTGGGGATGGATACACTGTGCCACCTCTGAGAATTGATCTGCAAGCCTTTGTCAAGCCTGCTTTGTTAACTGTTGAAATGGATCACGAGAGGGGCTTGGAGTTTTATGCACTGGCTTGTGGTCTGATTCCAGCTAATCCCCTTAAAGGTGTTTTGACAGATTCAGCCACCACTGTCAATGTGAAGCTCACCAACAATATTGAGACACCTTTGTCCTTCAAGCTCATTTTAACAACGCCCTTCTCTGTGTCTGGAGTTGACCCCAAAAAGAGAATAAAAACATCTCACAGTGACAAAGATGACAGAGGGAACCACCTTCTCCTTTGTGCACTAGAAAATATGCTGGTTAAGGTATCCTTCCACACAACCCTGGAATTACTAACTTACCAACATCTTCCAGAAGACCAGATGCTCCCTGGACTTCAAGTGCTCCACCATGAAAATGGAGACAAAATACTAGAGTTTCAGCAAGATCTAGTCATCGAATACAGCAACAAAGCAACCCAGGTGTTGCCCATGATAGCCTACCTGACTGTCCCAGTGCTTGAACTCTCTTGTGATACAATTGAGTTTGGAACTTGCCTTGCAAACCAAACAAGGACTGAATCTGTTCTTGTGATGAATAAGAGTGGATGCAGGAGCTACTGGACTGCATTGTTGAATGAACAAGAGCGGCACAGAGACCCTGAAGTATTTTCCATTGCCCCAAATAATGGCATTCTTGAAGCACACGTATGTAGCTTGCCTACCAAAGAGATTCTGCTGGTTCACTTCACACCAAGGGAGGACATAGATTATGAAACCATTGTGACAATTGTTGGAATGCTGGGGGAGAAGCCCTGTCTGCTTTGTGTCCGAGGAAAAGGCTCTTATGATGAGAAGTATGAAGAGAGGCACAAAACCTAACCACTCAGCCACTTTCATAGCAGGCAAAGAAAAAGATGCCAATAAATGTGGCTGTAAGTATGTGCTGGCCTATGATCGTAATAAAGATGAGCTAGAATTAGCTGTAAGTTCATTTAGTTTTGTTTTTTCATAATAAGATGTAATATTTTTGGTATGCATAGGCTTCATGTCTGAAATTAGAAACTTGTTTCTGTAGGTAACTGAGTAGCAAAACAACTGAACCTCCAGCTAACAGCAACTATGGAGTGACTGTAACAATTATCTGCTTTATCCATCAATATGGCTTTAATGTGACTATTCCCTCCCAAAAAACAGAAATACGTAGTGTCAAACCATCCAGCAGACAAGAAGCTCTTTTATCATGCCCACCTGTGTCAATACAAGATGCTGGGGACTTCAGTCTTCACTACTCCCTTTGTGGGCCCCAGGCTTGTTCCTGAACTAGCACATAAAG
Organism: Sceloporus occidentalis; assembly: GCA_023333645.1. Taxonomy (NCBI): domain Eukaryota; kingdom Metazoa; phylum Chordata; class Lepidosauria; order Squamata; family Phrynosomatidae; genus Sceloporus; species Sceloporus occidentalis. Next base: position 211,729,406 of record JALMGF010000001.1, read on the forward strand.
GAGACTTAGAACAGTTATGTTCTACTTTACATATTCCAAAATCTGGCCTGGTAACACGGCAATAATCACACTACTACTTTGTACATAGTTCAAGGCTTCTCTTTCAGCAAAGAAACAAGGAATCCACAAGGGTTCTTTATGCATGCCCCAAGTGTCCTGTTGAGTACTTGCTGAAGGCTGAGTAGAAAGTAATAAAAATACTCTGGCTTGGGCCCAGAGTACTTGGAGGACCGCCTCTCCCCATACAATCCGCCCCGCACTCTCAGGTCAGGTGGGAAAAAACTGTTGAGAGTTCCTAAGACGAGATATGTAGGGACTGCGCAAAGGGCTTTCTCTGCGGTGGCCCCGCAGTCTTGGAACTCTCTCCCTGATGAGCTCCGCTCGGCCCCCTCCCTGGAGTCATTTAAGAAAAATCTCAAGACTCACTTATTCCGCCAAGCCTTCCCCCACATATCCTGATTGTCATCTTCTCCTGTGTATTGCGTGTTGTTTAGATTGTTATTGATTTTAACTGGTTTTAATTATTAGGTATGAATGATGGATTTTTAATGATGTATTTTATTATATGGTGTAATATGGGGAATTTTCGTGGTTTAATTTTTATCTGTAAACTTTTTGTTTCACACTGTATTGTATTTCATTATTATCTTGTAAATCGCCGTGATCGAAGGAATGGCGGTATATAAATAAAATCTCATTCATTCATTCATTCATTCATCTACACAATAAATATTAAAATCTATCCACGGTGATTTACTGTGCTTCTTTCATATGTCATCTTCTCCATTGCCCACTGTGCCTCAGCTATCCATCTGTTATATTACAGTGCTAATACTTGCTTGCTTTACAGTAGGGGTGTGGAACTTTGGGATCTCCAAATGTTTTGCATTATATTTCCTTCAATACCTTCCATGATGGGTGGAACAGATAGGATTTATAAGCCAAGAGGTTGGGGCGGGGGGGGGGGGGGGGATATCTTACAGGGCTGTTTTGTGAGCAGTTAGGATGCATAATCCCCAAGTGTATCACTAAAAGATCAAATTTTGGTTTTATAGCTGGGCCCAACTTGACAATTATCCATGATAAGGGCTGCATAGGCCATGTGTATGATTGTAAATCTTCTGCCTGTCCCCTCTTGTGTCTTTTCCCCATGTCATACACTCTTTTATGGGCCTATCAACCAAAGCTGTTACCAAACACTCCTGGCCATTGCACCTACTTGAGATGACAACTGTAGAGATGGATCCAGGAGTGCTTCCCAACTGCGAACTTTGTCCTTTAGAGGAAGTATGACCCCATCCAGTACTGGTTGACAAATCTCTATCCCTGGACTTGGAGTACCTATTGCATGTACCTCAATTTCCTCTGGATTAAACTTTAGTTTGTTTTCCCTCATCCAGCCCATTACCGACCCCAGCCAGGCATCCAGAGGAGAGATGCCATCCTTAGTTACTGCAACAGTTGGAGACAGAGAGAAATAGATTTGGGTGTCATCAGTGTATTTAAGTGATATGGAGCCTGTTTTTTTTTTTTTTTTTGCTTCCAAAGACTTTACATGGGAATATTCTTAATCTTTACTGGGTTTTCAAGGGAAAATAAAAGATTTGCACAGATTTCTTAGGAGCTAGGATAGTGATGGCGAACTTTTTAGGTGCTGAGTGCACAAACTAAAAGGTCTTCTGGCACCAGGTGTTACCCAGTGCCAGGGGCAGGACTTGGGGGTGGGACTTCCACCTTCTGGGGGCAGGACTTCAGGGCAGGGCTTCTTCGCCTGCCCTTCTGGGCCTTCAGCTACCTCTCTAGAAACAGCTGACAGCTCGGGGGTGAAGGGTGTGGGGTGGGGGAAGAATAGGAACAGGCACACACCTCTTCCTTCTTCTCCCCACACTCTGTCTTTGGCCTCCAGCTGGAGGCAACTGGAGGCCAGGAAGGGTCAGGAAGGAGGAGGAACAGACACGCATCTGTCCCTCCTCCTCGCCCTGCACCGTCCCCAACCTTCAGCTGCTTCTGGAGTGGCAGCTGGAGGCTGGGAAGGGCTAGGAAGGAGGAGGAACAGGTGTGAGTCTTTTCCTCTTCCTCCTCCCTCCGCTGCATGTTGGGGGAAATGGCATTGTGTGCCATCTCTGGCACACGTGCCATAGGTTTGGCATCATGGAGCTAGGGTGTCTGGTACTGTAAGGCAATAAAGAGATGGGAAAAGACGCACAGGTGGATATGTAGATGGACAGATATTCAAAAGCTTACTGAGGTAGATAGATAGTGGCTGGGAAATCAAAATTTCTGCAAAGTTCAGGCTTGTTCAGAAACTACTATCCACTTTAGATACATGGAGTGTTGCCTCAGTTGGCTAGGGTAAGATGGCTTTATGAGTTGGTTGACAGGGAACTGAAATGAAACAAAATACTGTTGCCTCTCTGTAGCAATGGATTCTTTATCCATGGATTCAAGCATCCATGGCTTTAAAATATTTAAAAATATATAAATTCCAAAAAGCAAAACCTTGGTTTTGCCATTTTATATAAGGGACACCATCTTAATTTAATAATAATAATAATTAATACTTTGTTTTATTTATATACCGCTATTCCAAAGATCATAGCGGTGAACAGCAAGTAAGCTAATTAGCAAGTAAGCTAATTTGTCCCCAACAGTCTGGGTACTCATTTTAGCGACCTCAGAAGGATGCAAACCTGAGTCGAGCTTGGGCCCTTTTGCTGGTCTTGAACTCGCAACCTTGTGGTTTCGAGTGAATGGCTGCAGTACAGGCATTTAACCACTGCGCCACCAGGGCATTTAAATACCATTGTATTTAATAGGACTTGAACATCCACACATTTTGGTATCCACACAGGGTCCTGGAAACAAACCTCAGTGGATACCAAGGCCCATTGATCATTATTTAACTGTGGCCATTAACAACCAGTAGGTAGTACCACTGACTTCCCTAACACAGATGAATTGATTAACACATTTATTGTGATAAAAAAACCTGAGTATAGTTAAACTATAATATTTTCTAGTTAAAATAAACAATTAATTTGTAACTTTAAAGAAAACTACACAATGTAGAGAGAGGGGGAGGGAGATTTCTTGATTATGGTCATAGACCAGCACAGGTAAAAAGGGGATACAGAATAAAGGAAGGTAACTACACTATGTTTTTCCCTGCGTTTTCTGCCATGCATTCTTAATTTACTCTGCATTTCCCCCATATGTATCAGATGAATTCAGGGGCTTCCTATGGTGTTCTCGTGGATATGTAAGTTTTTGCCATCAGGAAAAAACAAAAAACACCCCTTTCCAACCCCAAGCCTTCAATGATGACAAAAACATGAAGTGATACCATTGGAGATGAAGTGTGGGTGACCAAATGTCATTAATATTATTAACAATATCATCAATGTAAAGGACTGCTTCATTTGGTTCCCTGCTCCTTTTTTTTATCCCCATCAAAACCCTGTAAGACAGGTTTGGCTGGGGGGGGTGGTCCTGACTGGCCCAAGGTCACCCTGTAAGCTTTGTGACTAAGCAAGAATCTGAACCTGGGTCACCCTGTTCCAAGTCTAGCACTCTCACTATTATACTACCCTGCCTCTCTCATCAGTGCGTACTATACAAATGGTGTCAAGGCTGAAGGTAACAAGGAATGTATTTAATTTGCATAATATGAAAATTTGCATAACGCACTCGATTTGTGTATCAGGCAAATTAAGCATTCCCTGGAGCTGAGAACTGGAATATAGCAGCAATACTAGTCACAAAGGAAAAGGAGAGAAGCCAGCAGATGGACTATTGAGACATGAAGATAAGCATTTGGAGAGACTAACATGGTGTGGCCCAGGTACAAATTCCTGCAAACCAGGCTAGAAAATTGGGAAATCTTCAAATTAAACATTCAGGATTTTGGAAATCCTGAGATTCTAAAGTCAAATTGGGGAAGAGTTCAAATGTATTTGGACAGGTCTAGTGTCTGAAATGGCTGAGGCACAGATAAGGAACACTGCAGTAAAGATAAATTACCTTGCCTTTTCCTTTTCTAGCAACTCAGCCCAAAGTAAAAAAACAGGACAAGAACATTTTTAGTCTCCTCTTCATTGACTGTCAGGCCTAAACTTCACAAGCATGACCTATGAATTGGATTCATAGCCCTATTGAAAAGGATTTTTTTTAACAAGGCAAAAATGCATGTTTGGCTAAGCTGTATTCTAGTAGCTAAAGTTCCCATTGATTTCTGAGGTTGTTTGAATAGACTGTTTGTTCACTGACTTGTGTGCTCAAATAATTCTGGATAGGGGTGAATTGTGGCAGGTATCTACCAAATCTCAGCAGGGAACACAAAGAGGTGGAAGCTATATCAGGCAGAGCTAGGAGGAAGCTGGGACACAAGGGAGAAGCAAAGAATTGCCCACTAAGGTCACTGCAAAATATAGGCAACTTCCTAGCTTCCGCCCTTGTATGATTACACAATCTTTGCACCCAGAGGTTATAGGCAATGGCAGAAAGATATTTGCTGTATCGGGTTAATCATACACTAGAATCTGCTTCATTTCCTTAAATTCTTGATAAAAGTCTGAGTCACAGGGCTGAGTTGTGTGTCAGTTTATTTACATTGCAATGTGGGCAAAAAGGGCAGACTCGAAGTCCTGCAGCAGACAGTTGGTATAACCCAAATGCCCTTTGCCTGAATTGGCTATTATTAAATTAACAGTACAATGACAGGACAGGGCCTAAATATTCCAAAAGCCCCCGATCCTGTCTGATCGTGGAAGCTAAGCAAGGTCAGACCTGGATTAGTACCTGAACAGGAGACTGCCAATGAATACCAGGTGCTGTAGGCTATATTTTAGAGGAAGAAGTTGGCAAAACCATATCTGAATATTACCTGCCTAAGAAAGCCCTATGAAATGAATGGGATCACCATAAGTTGACAGGCAACTTGAAGTGTGTGCATATTCGCCATCAAGTCATTTGTGACTTACAGCAAAACTAAGGTGAACTTATCACAGGGTTTTCTTGGGAAGATTTGTTCAGAGGGGTTTTTCCCTTTGCTTTCCTCTGAGGCTAAGAGAATGTGGCTTGCCCTAGGTCACCCAGTTTCCATGGCTAAGCAGAAATTTGAACCCTGATCTCCAGAATGATAGGACTGTACCACTGTGGCTGCAATCACATTAGTTTAATGAAACAGAAATATATTGGCTTGGAAACATTCATTATCACATTTCTCTACAATAGTGCAAAGGCACTGCTTTGGCAATCTGTTGTCCCACACTCTCTTCCTACATAACCCCACCTCCCTACCCAGTCTGCCTTTCCGTTTTTATAATTTTTATTTTTACAATTAAGCAATACAGTAAAAATTTTAAAAGGAAAAAGAAAATAAAACAAAAAAGCCTGACTGGCGGGAGAATCATGCCCACTCCTGCCACATCACTGCCAGCATACCAGAACTGCAATGAAAGGGACTATCACACATAAGACACTAATGGAAAAGCAACAATATCGGGAGCCATTGATGAGTTTTACCCAAGGAAAAGGTTTATTCCAATAATGAATATAATGCAAAGCAGCAGCAGGATGGACATGACATCTTATGGTACAGGGACGTAGCTAGGATTTTAGAAAGGGGGGGGGGGTCCAGACTAAGTGCCACCATTATAATGGGGCTTGAGTGCGGCGGCGCAGCAGCACATACCATTCATTTTTCTAATGGAAGGGGGGGTCCGGACCCCAAGAACCCCCACCCTTGACTACGTCCCTGTATGGTAGGTATGGGCCAAAGAAACTTTTGACCTGTTGAAACTGCACTTTGCTAGACTTGTGTGAAAAAGTCGCTTGTCCAACAGTCAGACCACTGCACCATGCTGGCTCTTGGTGACTTAAAGACACATACACAAACAAAATGGCAAGGAGAATCAGCATGAGTGTTGGCCTATGACACTGGAGAGCAGGATTCAGCTCTCTGCTCAGCCAGCTGGGTTATATTGGGCAAGTCACACTCTCTCAGCCTCAGAGGCAAACTTCCTCAGAACAAATCTTGCCAAGAAAACCCTGTGAGAGGTTCATCTTAGAAAAAGACTTGAAGGAAAACAACAACAAACAATGGCATAGAATCATAGAATCGTAGAGTTGGAAGAGACCACAAGGGCCATCCAGTCCAACCCCCTGCCATGCAGGAAATCCAAATCAAAGCATCCCCAACATATGGTCATCTAGCCTCTGCTTGAAGACCTCCAAGGAAGGAGGCTCCACTACACTCTGAGGGAGTTTGTTCCACTGTCGAACAGCCCTTACTGTCAGGAAGTTTCTCCTAATGTTCAGGTGGAATCTCTTTTCCTGCAGTTTGGATCCATTGTTCCTGGTCCTGTTCTCTGGAGCAGCAGAAAACAAGCTTGTTCCCTCCTCAATGTGACACCCCTTCAAATATTTAAACAAGGCTATCATATCACCTCTTAATCTTCTTTTCTCCAGGCTAAACATCCCCAGCTCCCTAAGTTGTTCCTCATAGGGCATGGTTTCCAGACCCTTCACCATTTTAGTCGCCCTCCTTTGGACATGCTCCAGTTTCTCAATGTCCTTTTTGAATTGTGGTGCCCAGAACTGGACACAATATTCCAGGTGGGGCCTGACCAGAGCAGACTACAGTGGCACTATTACTTCTCTTGATCTAGACACTATACTTTTATTGATGCAGCCTAAAATTGCATTGGCCTTTTTAGCTGCCACATCGCACTGTTCACTCATGTTCAACTTGTGGTCTACTAGGACTCCTAGATCCCTTTCACACGTAGTTTCATTCAGCCAGGTGTCACCCATCCTGTATCTGTGCATTTTATTTTTCTGCCCTAAGTGCAGTACCTTACATTTTTCCATGTTGAATTTCATTTTGTTAGTTTTGGCCCAGCTTTCTAGTGTATTCAGGTCATTTTGAATTTTGACCCTGTCCTCTGGGGTATTTGCTACTCCTCCTAATTTGGTGCCATCTGCAAATTTGATAAGTATGCCCCCAATTCTGTCATCCAAGTCATTGATAAAGATGTTGAATAGCTTTGGGCCCAGGACAGACCCCTGTGGGACCCTACTGGTCACTTCCCTCCAGGATGAAAAGGTGCCATTGTTGAACACTCTTTGGGTTCGGCCAGTCAGCCAGTTACAAATCCATGTAACAGTTACTTTGTCTAGCCCACATTTTACAAGCTTGTTTGCAAGAATATCATAGGGAACTTTGTCAAAGGCCTTTCTGAAATCAAGATATATTATATCCACAGCATTCCCTTCATCTACCAAGCTAGTAATTTTATCAGAGAAAGAGATCAGATTTGTCTGGCATGACTTGTTTCTCTGAAACCCATGTTGACTTTTTGTGATTATGGCATTGCCTTCTAGATGTTCACAGACTCTCTGTTTAATGATCTGCTCCAGAATCTTTCCTGGTATTGATGTCAGACTAACTGGACGATAATTGTTGGAATTCTCTTTTTCCCCCTTTTTGAAGATGGGGACAACGTTTGCCCTCCTCCAGTCTGCTGGGCTTTCTCCTGCTTTCCAGGAGTTTTCAAAGATTATTGCCAAAGGCTCCAATATTAAATTTGCCAGTTCTTTTAATACCCTTGGATGTAGTTCATCTGGTCCTGGAGACTTAAATTTATTTAGATTAACAAGGTATTCCTCTACTATCTCTTTACTTATTCTGTGCTGAAATTCCCCTATTCTGTCCTCTGCTCCATTATCCTCAGGTTGAGCACCCTTTTCCTTTTCTGAGAAGACTGAGACAAAGAAGGTGTTGAGTAATTCTGCCTTTTCTCTGTCCCCTGTTAGCATTTTGCCATCTTTTCCACGCAGTGGCCCTACCGTTTCCTTCTTCTTCCTTTTGCTGTGGACATATCCAAAAAAGCCCTTTTTATTCTTTTTAACCTCTCTAGCAAACCTGAATTCATTCTGCGCTTTAGCTTTTCTGACTTTACCCCTACAAATGCCTGCTATTTCTTTGAATTCCTTTTTTGTGATTTCCCCCCTTTTCCATTTCTTGTACATGTTCCGTTTCAAACTTAGCTCGGTTGAAAGTTCCTTAGTCATCCATCCTGGTTTCTTGAGACACCTCCCATTTTTCGTTCTCACTGGAACTGTCTGAAATTGTGCCTTCAGTATCTCTCTTTTGAGAAACTCCCATCTGTCCTGAACTCCCTTATCTTTTAGTATTTCTGACCATGGGATCACCCTCAATACTTCTCTAAGTTTACTGAAATCCGCTCTCCTAAAGTCTAGAATGCGTGTCTGACTATGCCTGGCTTTTCCTTTCCACTGTATAACAAGCTCCAGGAGAACATGGTCACTTCCACCTAATGATCCCACCCCTTGCACCCCATTAAATAAGGCGGTTTACAGACCATCCTTTTGGGGTGGCATGTTCCTGCCCCTTTCCCCACAGGATCGGGGCCTCAGCTGCCACAGTGGCAGCCTCTGAGGCCCCGATCCACCGCTTTCCAGGCCGCAGAGAAGCGGCAAATGGCCACTTCTCCGCAGCCTGGAAAGGGGTGTCCTTGGGGCTTCATGCCCCAAGGACACCCAACAGCAGTGGGGACAAACAGAAAGGGGCTGCTTGGCCCTTTTCTGCTTTGCGCCAATGGCGCAGCCTTCTAAACACTGCGCCATTGACGCAAAGCTGGAAGGAGCTCCGAAATGGAGCTCCTTCCGGCACCGTGGAAAGGACACCCCAGGTGCCCTCAAGCGGCGCCAAGACGTCACTTCTGCGCTGCCCCGTTCGGAGGCAGCGCAGTCGTGACGTCACAATGGCGGCGCCCATGTAGAATGGGTGCCACCATTTTGTATGTGCTCAGCACGTACTAGGATTAGAGCGTCCAGAAGGGACGCCCTTTCCTAACTCTAGTACGTGCTGAGCACGTACTTTGGAAGCATGCAGAAGGCGCCTAAATCATCCTTGTTGGTTAGGATCATATCTAAAATAGCTGGCCCCCTTGTTGCCTCTTCCACATTTTGGACCATGAAATTGTCTTCCAGGCAAGTGAGGAATTTGCTAGACCTTAGAATTTTGCTGAGTTTGACTTCCAGCAGATATCAGAATAGTTGAAGTCGCCCATCACTACTACATCTCTCCTTTCTGAATATGTGGTCATCTGTTCTAGAAAGGCATCATCCAATTCCTCCATGTGACTGGGGGGTTTGTAATAGACTCCCACCATAACATCCTTGTTGTTTCCCTCCCCTTTAATTTTTATCCAGGGGAGGCAGATGACCTTTAAGAGATGGCTATAAACTCTTAGCAATTCAGTCCTATCCTAGGCCAGCCTTCTGCAACCTGGTACCTTCCAGATGTCTGCACTACAAATCCCATCATGCTGGCTGGAGGTAACATGAGCTATAGCTGAACATATCTGGGAGATGCCAAGTTGGGAAAGGATACAAGAAGCCAGGAGGTGAAATGAAAGAAAATGTCCTCAAGAAATCAATTTTATTTCAAGAAGCTACTTTCTCTCAGTGGACTGAGGTAGTCAGTAGTCCTTCTTTACCTAGGCTGATGGTCTTAGCAAAATGTTTTTGCTAGGTTTTTTTGTAGTGAAGGGGTGTGTGTGTGTGTGTGCATTAAAACACATTTAAAGGCATAGACTTCAAACTGATTTCTGTACCCTGCCACTTTAAGAGCTGCAGGCTACAACTTTCACACTTTGTATACAACTGGCTGCCAAGAAAGCTCACAAGACCTGGAGGAAATCCACCATGTAATGAAATAATTAGTGGAAGGATCATGCATAGTAAATGCTGAACAGACAGGGCAAAATATGGATAATGTGGGGGATAATCTTGTTTCCCAGTTTTTGATTTTGCATAAAAATGTGGAGAGAGCTTCAAATTTTTGGCTTACCCTATGCCCAACCACTGCATACAATGTTACCTACCTGCTATGTCCAGATGGTCTGCAGATGATAGACCACCATATCCAAAATACCACCAGACTGATGCCAACAGGGTGGAACCAAGGGAAGAGCATTTTAGTTTTTGTTAAATGTGCAGAAATAAATTTATTGGTTTCAATGGACTGCACTAGAACTCAAAGCTGCCATAAATCACTGCTTTGGGACATATCTGCAGGCAGGGGGAAATTAGGGGGGGATCCCCTTTGTCCTTGCTATTTGATGCCAGACCTCCAGCACTGAAGATGGACCTGCTGTAAAAGATTCTGTTGTAGCTGGTAGAGGGAGCTCCCCCTCCAAGACCAGACATTCACTTCTACTCTCAGAGGGTAGAGATTCAACAGAAACTATCCACAGGGGATTAATATGCAGTATTACCATAGGGTGATATTATACAATATTGCCCTGTGATACTGTGCAATAATATGCAAGATCAGCACAGGGGATTAATATACAATAACCAGTGATGCCATCATAGCAGTAATGGGGAGGGGGTGATTACTCACTTGTTTTCCTATGCCTAATGCCTCTACTGCTTACAGTTCATGCACAAATAAAATGTGCCCCATTGTAATGCCGTGCTAGTAGTTATAAATGAATGACAAATATGTGATTTATTCTGGGAAACAGGACATCAGGCCTACTCCCAAATTCCCATTTTGTCTACAGTAAATGCTACATTTTCTTCAAGATGTGAAAATACACTGTCACATTAGCTGATGACAAACAGCTGACAAAGATAACAGGTTTAACTCACCTTTCAGATTTTAAGAACATATTTAGTATGGCTGACAGGAATCCCATCATTATATGGTGGCTCAAGCTGTGGCTGATGTCAGGTTTCCATTATCTCCCCCAGGAAAAGGACTAGTGGTTCCTGTGATTTTCTTTTTCTCCTTTGGACACCCTTTTATTTCTATTATTCACTCATGTTACAGTTACACCTCTCAGTATTGCCACCTTCTGAAAAGTTAAAGTCTCTATGTGCTTTTTAACCAAGTGAACAATGCAGACAATTGGAGAATTATAGAGTAAACATTGTGGTTTTCCAAACATTACCTCCCTTGTGTAAGACTAGCTTTTAATTGAACAATTCTGATCTGGAACTGTGTTTCCTCGGGCACAAGTGTGACCAACAAACCAACACCCTTGGGGCAGCTCAGTTATGAGTAACATCTTATGCAGCACCAGTAACTTTAAGAGACAGGCTTAAATGCCAGTAGAAAGGCGGGTTACAGACTGCCAAAAAATACGTATGGAATACGTATTAGGGTTAGGAAGGGGCGGTGCTTCCGCACCCCCCTAACCCTAGTACGTATTCCATACATACAACATGGCGGCGCCCCTTCCACATGGGGGCCGCCATGTTTACGTATCGGATGCATAGCATCCAGACGTGTCGCGGCGCCTATGACATCGCGAATGCGCCAGCGGCGCCTCATGACATCACAGAGGCGCCGCAAGAAGGAGCTCCATTTTGGAGCTCCTTTTTTGCTCCGCATGGGAGCCGCGCGGTGTGGCTGCTGCGGCTCCCGCACGGAGCAAATGGCGGCGGCGGCAGACCGCCTCAAAGCGGCAGTCTATAACCCGCCTAACTCTTTCTCCTTTGTGAGTGGGTATAGCTTCCTTTAAGAATGAGCTAGAACTAAAATGGAGAAGTTTATCTGCTTTTTAGATTGAGTTTAGGTGAGAGACAGCATGGCTCCCACCATAATGCCATTGTCATTTCCAAATTAGGGTGACCCTAAGGGGAATCTATTGTGTTTTCTTGCCACGTTTCTTCAGAGAGGGGTTGCCATTGCCATCCTCTGAGGCTGAGATAATATGACTTGCCCAAGGTCACCCAGTGAGTTTACATGGCCAAGCTGGGATTCAGATCCTGGTCTCCAGAGTCATAGTCCAACATTCAAATCACTGCCCCATGCTGGCTCAACCATCATGTTTTGCTTTAATTATTTCATTCTACAGAATAAGAATTGTTATAAGGTATTCATTCAGTTAGACCACCCCAGTTCATTACCATTACAAATAAAATATTATCAGTTAACAGGTTTTCCCCACATACTGTGACATTATTGTGCTTTCAATGCCTCCTGAAAGGTGAGCAGAAATGGAGACAAGTGTCCCTCTTTTGTACGGGCATTTCCTACCACAACAGAGAGTGATCTGGCCCTTGCCTATTGGTTATTCTCCTAACACTGAAAGGTAACAGAATACGGCTTTAAATCGAAACCTCATTTTTAAGGAAAAAAATTACGCAGGAAGAAGTGGTTATTGGGTGTTTTGATCCCAGGCGTTTTTGGGTTCAGACACTGTAATCCTATATATGTCTGCTCAGAAGAAAATACCACCATGCTCAGTGGGACTTACTCTCAAGTACATGTGCAGAGGATTGCCACTTTAAGGTCGTAGCAAACTAATCCCAGAAACAAGCTGGCAACTTTTGTTTTGTTTATAATAAAATGAGTATGCCATTTGTGTGTTCTGTTGTGGGTCCAAGTAAGCATACTAAGTATTAAAAGCACATTTTAAAAATCCATCAAATTTTAAAACATACCTTTTAAGAGAGAAAGAGAGCAGGAAAAGACAACCCAAATGTTAAAAAATCAGTATACATGAATGTGTGAATGCACACTAAACAAACAAAATATTTTGATTTACATACTGTGTTGAGGGTGGGTGAGTGTGATGTCCATATGTAGATGTAAAGGGGGTTGCCAGAGGGAAAGGTTAGACACCTGGAGTAATGTTCCCCAAAAAATAATAATAATAAAAAAATCAACAGACTAAGGTGCGTTACAGACAGGCCTAAGAGGTGCTGTCTTCGCACCGTGATTATGCGCGAGGGGCGGCGCTTCCGGACACACCTTGCCCCTCGCGCATAACCGATACGTCAAGATAGCGGCACCCTATACAGATGGGCACCGCCATCTTGACATAGCGGATGCTCTGCGTCCACACGTCCAAACCCGGAAGAGACGTCGCGAGTGCGCGCTTTGGCACTCGCAGCATCTCTTCCGCGTTCCTGGAAGGATCGCGATTTGTGCGCTCCTTTTTTGCTCCGTGAGGGAGTCGCGCGGTTTGGCTGCTGCGGCTCCTTCACGGAGCAAACAGCAGCGGCCCAAGACCGCCCCTTTTGGGTGATCTGTAACGGGCCTCAGTTAAACATCTGCCAACTAGTTACAGTTATGGAAGGGGGGGCAACTTCCTGAGCTCCTGAGACCACATACAATCTTCATGTAGGTGTGTGCCCTCAAGTAATTTCTGACTTATGATGACCCTATCGTTAATCTATCATGCCGTTTTCTTGGCAAGATTTGTTCAGAGGAGGTTTGCCACTGCCATCCCCTGAGGCTGAGAGCATGTGACTTGCCCAAGTCACCAGTGGGTTTCATGGCAAAGATGAGAATTGACCCCTGGTCTCCAGAATCATAGTCAAACCACTCAGAAGACAAGGATTTGATACCCTGCTTGGCCAGGCAGACCTCCTCTGAACAAATCTTGCTAAGAAAACCCCATGATAGGGGGGATCAGTACCAATATCAACACTCCTAGCAGCCACTGCCATCTGCCCAGTTTGAGATCCAGGTACAATTAACCCTCAGACCAGAGCCCCTAACAAATTACACTTCTGTTCAGTACTGTTAAAGTTTAAACCTACAGTGACAGAGTTGCTGCTTTCAGATGTGAAAGGGTTTGACGTTTAAGGATGCACATCTGTCATTGACATTTTCCAGTTTACATTACTATACACAGCAAACAAAATTTCTGTGTAAGTGTGGAGCTACTCTGACAGTGAGAGAAGCAAGTGAAAACTTTAGTTAATGAATAATTCACATTTTTAAAAAATGAAATAAAATAGGTTACCATGTGTTACCAGGTTTTGGAATGAAAAGCCTCTGCCCAACCAAGAATCAATAATATCCTGTAGGATTTCAGCACTCTATCAAAAAAATCTCATATGATCAGACCTGAATGCTCTCTACAAACTTTTTGCTAAACTAGACACCAAGAATTATTGGTAAGATTTTAGCAAGTGCTATGTTCAGGGTGGAATAAATCTGAGACAATCAGATTGCATTTGGGAATAATTCATCAACAGGAAGACAGATGGAGTGTGCAGAACAAATTACTCTTCTGCTCTTGCAAAGACTGGTCACCTACAAGCACTTTAGAAAGGAAGAAACTGGATGGGACCATGTGAAAAACAATGCAGGAGTCCACACATTCCCATGAAATAAGAATATGCCTCCGTTTTCCTATTCTTTCATTTATAATGTTTTCTTGGCATCAGAATTCTTAGAATCAATGGACCCATACAGACAGGACAAAATAAAGCTGCTTTGTTGGGTGACATTGGAGGTATGCTGTTTAAATGACACATGTGTCCTAAGAGTCCGAAAGCCGTGTCAAGCAACGATCCAATCCTAAAGACTGGAGCTCAGTTTTAATGCACCTTCCAGACTCTTAGGATGCATGCATCATTTAAACAGCATACCTCCAAAGTGACCCGAAGCAGCTTTATTTTGGCAGTCTGTATGGGGCCTTAGATTTCTTTTTTCTTTTTTAGATGCAGTGGGATATCTTCATCTTAGTCATTTATATTTCAAGATGTCTACCTTGCATTCTCTCCCAAATTTTCCAAGACATCTGAGGCACATTTATTTTTTAGATTTAAAACTGACAGATGCTTCATTTTTACTGCTGAAATGATATGATCAGTTTTAAACTGGAAATATTACCAGACTTCAGAGGAGGCTATACTCTGTGCTTGGGTATGAATTCCTGTTCTGAATGTGCCTGCAGACTACCTCATTTTTCCAGGATATGTCCTACATTTCAACCTTCTGCCCAGGAGGAATTTCAAAATGTCTTCCATTTTGAGTGTGACTAAGAAGAACAATTTATGTTTAAATTAGTGTTTTTAGCTTTTATTTTGTAATGTTCTACATTTTCTTTGGATGTCCTACATTTCGCAGTACCTTGTGCCTTGTCCTCCTTTGCGGTTAAGACATCTGGTCACCCTGGTAGAAAATCACAAATGTAGAGCAGTGATAAATAAAGACAAGCAATAGGCCACATCCTGTCAAGTCCACAGAGCAAAAAAGAGTTTCATTCATACTTACTGCAGAATGTAATTGCTCTATCAGTACCAGGGAAACCAACAAGGAAACAAGCAAAGCCAGAGCGGTAAATCATGCAGAAAGGCTCCAGAGGCGTTTATCAGACAGGGTTTCTGCAGCCCAGATCTGGGGCTTGTGCAGATTGGGCAATTCGCATTGACGTCTTATCCAGAATGTATTTCCATACCTTGTTGATTTCAATGGGAGCCCCATCTGCGGGGCTTCCAAGGGACTTCTGAATTGGCTCCTCATTTTGGCGCGTTTTGGTGAGTCCGCTAAATAAGAGGATTGACGGGATTCACATTGGGGCTCTGTACGATCTCACTGTGAATTGGTCTGGTATGGAATCCCAGTTTGCTAGTTCTCCTGACCACCATTGCAAAGACCCCCGGGTTGCAAATCTCTCATGATGCCCTGCTGCAAGTTGCCCCATTTGCTTCCGCCGGAGCTGGGGAGCTATCATGCCTCCATCGGGGCTCTCTCTCTCCTTCCCTCTCCTTCCCCACTTGAGCAGACCAGCGAGTGCTTTCTCCCTGCCTGCCCCTCTCTCTCTCTCTCTCTCTCTCTCTCTCACACACACACACACACACACATTTCAGCCACATTTATATTTACATCTATCCTCCTGTCATTCTCATCTATTTCACATACACACACACACACACACACAAAGAGGGGGGAAGGTGCCTGATGGGAGCTCTGTTCATGCCCTGCCTTTGGCCTGGCCTGACCTGACCCCTTTCCTCCTGCTGACAGGTCACTGAGGCTGAGAGAGAGTGACCTGTCAGTTTCAACTAAAGTAGACCCATGGAATCAATTGGGAATAAAAGGGAAATGCAGCGCAGGCATATAACACTAATAATAATAATAACAATAATAATAATAAAGGCTCTTAAATTCCAGGAGGTGACGTTTGCAGCACTCATTGGGGCATTCCCTTCCTTTTTTCAGAGGCAGGATGCGCAGATTCTGTCATCAGATTAAAAATCTCTGGTGTGTGTGTGTGTGCTTGTGTTGTGGTCATTTGGGTCTGCCCTTGGCCCCATGTTCAATCCCAAAATGCAAGCTAGTGCCATCTCTGTATCCTGCCTCCCACTCCCTTGCCGCCTCAGAATGCCTCATACACAGGTAATAATAATCGTAATAATAACAATAATAATAATAATTCCTCACCTCGGAATGCCAGAAAAGGATGAATTTTTTTTCTTTCCTTAGGCTCTCCCCCAATTTCCTTAGAGACAGTAGCAAAAACTGTATCAATTTGACAATATGCCAAATTGGACAGAGAAACATTTTTAACATTCGGATTTTGCAACATCCCTTCGGATTGCATTGCAGCAATTGATTCCAAGCAGCTAGCCACATTCCATCTCAATATAGATCTATCCATGGCAAAAAATATTGCCTTGCCAGAGAAAAATAATTTTAAAAAAAAAACCCAATGGGAAAGGTCCCTGCTTTGCTGTGCCCTGAAATGACCCCCGTCAGTCACCCCCTTTTTTAAAACCTCCAACGAAGGAGAGCTGGCCACAACCTGAAGCAGTCCTTTCCACTGTGTCAGATTTCCCTCTTTTGCATTCCTCCTTCGGTTCTTTCCTCTCCTCCTCCTCTTCCTTCTCATTCTCCGATGAAGGGGAGGGAATGGCAACTGCTACAAAGGGAAGGAGAGAACTCCCAGAATTCCATAGCATTGAACCAGGACAGTTAAACTGGAGTTAAACTGAATTATCTCCCCAGTGTGGATGCAACCTAAGAGAAGGCAACTGAATGACAGGAGGATGGGGCTCTGACACGGAAGATCCTTTGAATTTCGCTGCCAGGGATGGAAAAAAAAGGGGGCAGCTGTCATTGACGTGAGGCTAACATTCGCATGAAAGTGGAGGCAGGCTCCTTTCTTGCCCCCGGAAGTGCAAAGATTCAGGATGCCTTCAGGGCTCCACATGCGCAGGGGTCCCAATTCGAATCATTGAATCTCCCATGGTCTGCACCGGTGTGGAACTACCATTTGCACTCACTCCGCTTTCCCTGAATCCGCATCACGTGACTTACTTCAATTCGATTCCCCGTCAGTCCGGAAGGGTCACATAACAGCAACCAGGTTTGAAAATACATTCTTGTTATCACGTCAATCCGAATGTCCCAATCTGCAGAAGCCCCTGCAGAAACCTCATCTGATAAATGCCTTAGTTACAAGTTGAAGTGTGCCTAGGTTTGCCCAGGGGCCCTTTCACACCACACAGTTATAGCATATTGATTCCAACTGTTACTGCTGCATCCTGTGGAATCCTGGTGTTGTATTATGATGAAATATTAGAGCTTTCTGGCTGATAATTCTAAATGTCTCATGATTCTACAAATCCCAGGATCTCACAAGATAAAACCAAGGCAGTTAAAGGAGAACCACAGTGCTGTAATTGTGTAGTGTGAAAAAGCCCAGGTCTGTTATGTAATACATCTACACTTGTTACCTTAAGAATTTTAGCAACAGTATCTCATAGTCCTTATGAGAAATCTGTACTCAGGACCAGGGCTGGGGAGTAGGATTAGGAGTAAGGAGTAAGGAATAACTGAGTAAGAGGTTTTTTACAGGAGTAGGAGTAGGAATAAAGAGTAACAAAATATATTTGTTACTCCTTATTCCTGTATGCAAACACCAAAAAACAATTTTATTATTTTACACTGGGGAAGGGACAGGGAGGCAAAGACAGACATTTACACACATACACACACCCCAGCCTTTCAAAGCAACCAGAGCTTTTCCCCCGGGCTGGGGAATAAGAGTAAAGAGTAAGCCATAAAGAGCTAAGAGTTTTTTTACAGGAGTAGGAGTAGGAGTAACATTAAGGATAAATATCTTACTCCAGAGTAGGACAAGGAGTAACACCAAAATCATCACTACTCCCCAGCCCTGCTCAGGACAAGAGGCTGCTGTCAGAACAGAACATGGAGGAGATTATTACAAGCGCCTTATTCCATCTGTTCCCCAATGGGATACATGTGCGTTTAACTGTCAAAGGCGGGTTACACACTGCCATTTAGTACATAATTAATACGTACTAGGGTTAGGAAGGGGCGGTGCTTCCGCACCCCCCTAACCCTAGTACGTATTCTGTACGTACAATATGGCGGCGGCCGTTCCACACGGCCGCCGCCATATTTACGTATCGGACGCTATGCGTCCGCATGTGTCGCGATGTCATAGAGGCGCTGCTTAAAGAAGCTCCATTTTGGAGCTTCTTTTTCAGTCCGTGCGGGAGCCGCGCGGTGTGGCTGCTGCGGCTCCTGCATGGAGCAAACGGCGGCGGCGGTTTATAACCCGCCAAAGATGGTTTTACCACACTCTTTTTCTTTTCAAGAATGGAAATGAGGAGGACAGTTATGAAAGAACTAGAAAAGTTCTTAAAATGTAAAGATATACAACTGAGCACAAAGAAACATACAAACCATCATATTCCGTATTACCATGTATGGATGTGAGAGCAGGACAGTTAAGAAAGAAGATAGGAAGAAAATCACTTCATTTGAGATGTGGTGCTGGAGAAGAGTGCTGAGGATTCCATGGACAGCCAAAAAGACAAATAAATGGGGTCCAGAACAGATCAAGTCAGAGATGAAAAAACTTAAGCTGTCGTACTTTGGACACATCATGAGACGGCATGACTCATTGGAAGAAACAATAATGCTATTGAAAGGTGGAGCAAAATAGGAGAGGAAGGCTGCATGCTAGATGGATGAATTTGATTAAGGAGGTCACAGGAAGGAGTTTGCAGGAACTAAGCAAAACATTGGAGGATAGGGACTCTTGAAGATGTCTCATCAACCATGGGTTGAGACTGACTCAAGAGTGGTTATCAATAACAACAAATTTCATGGAACATCCCATCTTTCACAACTTTTTTTAATCTTGGGAATCTTAGGCCTGTTACAGACTGCCAAAATAAAGCTGCTTCGTGTCTCTTTGGAGGTATGCTATTTAAATGATGCATGGGTCCTAAGAGTCTGGAGGTTGCTCCCAAGCCACACTCCATTCCTAAGCACTGGAGTGCAGCTTTGGTACAGCATACCTCCAAAGAGACCCGAAGCAGCTTTATTTTGGCAGTCTGTAACAGGTCTTAGTACAGGTTGAGTCTCCCTTGTTTGAAGTGCTTGGTACCAAAAGTACTTTGGACGTCTGCATTTTTTTGGATTTTGGAATATTTGCATAATGAGATATCTTGGAAATGGGATCCAAGTCTAAACATGAAATTCATTTATGTTTTGTATAGACCTTATAAACATAGATTGACATTAATTTTCTATATAATATGAAGTCCAATGCTTTTGAGGTCTGTATCCATAGTTTTCTGTGGGTTTTCTGGGGGATATATATATATATATATATATATATATATATATATATATATGAAAAAATTGTGCATGAAACAAAGTTTGTATACACTGAACCATCCAAAAGCAAATTGTACCTGTGTGTACAATTTTGGATTAATTCTGATTTTGGAATTCTGGATAAAGGAGACTTGATTTGTAGCAGGCAGCTAAGGTGAGTTGCACATAATGCAGGCCCAGTGGCATCACTAGGAGGATTGTGTGTGTGTGTGGAGGGGCTAACTGTGCCAGGTGACACCTCAGAAATGGAATGACACCCGGTTGGTTCTCCTCCCACTGTGGGGTGTGCTGCTGCTGTGCCAGCCCCTTCTTCCTCACTGCTCTGGCTCTCTCAATTAGGAGGAAGACAAGGGAATAGAAGAGAGGGACAGGAAGCATGCACCCCATCCTCTCCTGGTGCCTCATTTGCCCAACAGGGCCCCAGGCAGACCTGGGTGCATGGCAGCCGGGCAAGCAAGTGAGGCAGTGGGTGAGGACAAAGGGGTGCCCAGTGGCAGTGAAGCCAGGCAGTGGGTGGGGAGGGAGGACAGGCAAGATAAGAGGCAGAAGAAGGGAGGGGCAAGTGCGCACTTTCATGCTTCATCACTGCTGGGCTCCCTCAGGAGGAAGCTCTAGTGATGGCGAAAGAAAGGCGGCATGTGAACCCCGCCTGGCTTCACTGCCACTGTGCTCTCCTCCAGAGGAAGCCTGGTAGGGGTGAAGGGGCTAATGCACCTGTCCTGGCTTTGCCACTACCATGCTCCCTGCTCAGGAGGAAGCCACTGTGGCGGTGAAGCTGAAGAGGCGAATGTGCCCCTTCCATCCCCTCCTGCTACCTCACGTGTCCAGCAGCCCTTCCTTCAGACCTGGGTGAGAGGGCAGTCAAGTGAGTGAGTGGGGGAGACAGCGGAGATCAATATCCCCTGGCAGTTGCCCTTGCACTAGGTGAGGATGCCATTGTGCAGACCTATACAAAACCCACCACAAATGTCACAAAAGAAAGTTCTGTGCTTCTGCAAGAATATGTCTAATCACGTGGGAGTCTGGAACACTCACAAGAGGCTTTTGTCTCACAAGACACTACATAGGCTTACCTTAGGTCAATACTGCGATAAGGGATTGCCAAGGAATACAGGTGTTGTAGGCTGTATTTCAGAGGAAGGCAAAGCATTGGGTATTCCTGGTCAAACAAAGCCATGTGAAATTCTTTGGGCTACCACAGGGGGACAAGCAACCTGAAGGCACACATACACATCAGTCTTGCACTGGGCTGGCAACAGAGAGAGCTGTTCTTTATTGCTGTTTAGAAAAACCTGACAACTCTGTGTGCGATTTTTTTCCCCACTAGGGCCCAGATCTATACTCAGTGGCCCTACCTACCCAACCCAAGGTCTAGCTTAGGAAGTAGTCTCCCCAGAATCTTCTGTTGCTCAGCTTCTTTGTGACATTCTGACTATGCAATCTCTATGACATCACTGCCAAGCCAACCCTTCCCAGAGGATTCATCCTTGAACTAAAATCGAATGTCATGTTATGTAACTACCAGAATAAACATGTTTCCCAAATGGTAACAAAATCCCAGTGATGAGGATAAGAAGAGGTTTGGAATGGCTCTACACTGTGTAACACAAGCAATGGCCACAACAAGCAGCAAAAAAGACAGAAACAAATTTCTGGGAAAAGAACGCTAAGCAACCTTTGCTGCCAAGCCTCAGCCATGTGACCTCTTGCTTCACATCTGCTTTGTTTGTTTAAGCCCACTGGCAATTGCTGGTTCAGTGCAAATCAAATGTACCTTTTCCAAGAGCTCATGAAAACTTTCCTGCAAAGGTCACTGACTCTTTGTCTTGGAGAAGCTTTTAAACAAGAGGGACTGGTGCTGGGCTGAAAGACGCTTTCAGCAAGGGATGAATGGCATATTGACCTCCCTGATTCAAAGGTGAGCCAGGTTCATGTCTTGGCTTTGGCAAACAGGGACCCATCTAACCTTTACATAATGCAATCTATTGCTCAGCATTTAATTGAATGTCTAGGGTGCTTTAAGACTAAGGTGCATATCCATTTGGACAAAGAGAAACAGTACAGTTGATGCCATTATCAACGGCAATTTGAGATAAGGGGGAGAAACAAGAGGCTAGTGTAATTCATTGAAAGGTGCACAGTAATACACTTAAATCCTGACACTTGATAGAAGCTAATTTATGAAGAGGCATGCAGCAATCTGGTGCTGGCATGGGATTTTGTCAGTAATGTAATCTGTCCTTCAGAGCCTGTCACAGCTCCCTTTTGGATGGTAAATTTGTCCTTCAAACTAGGCAGGACCAGAAAAATAGCCAAACCTTTTTTGGAAAGGTTCAGCACAATCCTAAGCAATTTTCCTGGGACACAGAATTTGGACATATTACATTTTGGGGATTATATTTCTCAAAATTCATTCAGACAGCATTTCCATTGGCTGGCAGATTTTGCGAATCATAATACAAAAAGTAACTTTTCCTAGCTTTGCTGGGATGTAAGCTTGTACTGAAGACAATTATTATTTCAGTTCCCTGGGAAAACATTAAATATCAACCTTTGCAAAGCTATCATCAATGTTCAGAGATTGGGCATAAACAAAGCACACTCACTGGAAAGCACATCAGACAAGGACCAAAAAAAAGGGACTGTTTTGGCCTATCATTACATAAGTTTACTCAATTCTATTGCAGCTTGTGTGGCAGCAGTGAAATGTATGTAATACAGCTTTCTATTACAATGTCTGCTTTACACTTCAGACATTGTGGCGGGTTACAAATGTCTCCCGCCGCCGCTGCTTGCAGCATCTGGGAGCCGCAGCGGCCAAATCGCGCGGCTCCCGGACGCTCCGAGGAAGGAACGTGGAAATCGCACTCCTTCCTGGGCCCCGGAAAAGACGTAGTGAGGTGCTAGTCGTGCACTTGTGGCATCACTTCCAGGGCGCGACGTGCGGATGCACAGCGTCCGCTACGTCAATATGGCGGCGGCTGTGTGGAAAGGCCGCCGCCATTTGTTATGGACTCTGTCCTTAATAGGAGTAGGGGCGTCTGGAAGGGACGCCCCTTTTTCAAAATGGGACATCCTAAGGACGTCCCTTATGGCGGTCTGTAACCCGCCTGTGAAACTGACAAGTATTTTTAAAATTTTTCACATTTTAATTGTTTACATATCAGATAATGCTTAATGCTGACAGCTGATGCATACCAGCTGCCAGATACTGCTTTTTTAAAAAGCATTTTCTGCTGTCCAATGCAGATAATGAACAGTGAATGCATGTCCAGACTGGAGGTGGCATGGTGGCAGAAAAAGCCAATTGGCTTCAGGTCCACCATTGCTCAAACCTGGTCTCCTTTTCACATATTCCATTCTAGGTCAGCTTACAGTCTCTTACTTCCTTCCCCAGATTGTGGGATCAATCCCTGCCTGGGCCTGAAACAGATCATAGAACTTTAGCATACCCGCCTGCTGTCCTGCTGCAATCGTGCTAGTTTTTGAAACATACCAGTTTGGCATCATTTCTTATCACACTTCACCCCACAATAGTGCTTTGGTTATCCATGGCCATGTGATCTTTTTTTGCACTGCCAAATGTCACCTTCCAAGAGGGAGACAAGCTAGCGCAGCAACCAACTGCCTCCAGAAGCTGACTGTTGTGTAAATCTGCACACATCAGACGGCTTCAGGAAGATATTAGCAGCTGTATTCACTGCTTTCCCCTTTCTTCTGAAATGTGGGGTGGCTGTGCGCATATTCACACAACAGTGGGCTGAAGGCATTGGCCAATATGATTGCTGTGAATGGGAGTGTGGTGAAAAGAGACCCTGGGATGCAGGCAAAGACTTGCCTCCTCTTCCCAATGCAGTGGAACAGTAGTGCTGCCACCAAGCCTTTTTTTGGATATTTAATCCCTGTCAGGGTGTAAGGCAGTGCTTCCAGGTATTTTGGACCTCAACTCCCAGAACCCCTAGCCAGCTTGGCCAGCAGTTAAGAATTCTGGGACCTGAAGTCCAAAACTTCTGGAAGACCAAAGTTTGGAAAACACTCTCCCCCTCTCTCTTATAGCTATTGGAAATACAAAATGTTACTTATTGAATTCATGGAAACGTGTGACCAGAGCTTCCCCTTCACTCTCTCTTAAAGAATCAATTAAGCATTTAAAAAGTGAAGCCTTTAATATATTTTTTTAAAAATGGAAAATTATATGGTAAAAGGTAACTGTAATTATAACAAGAAACTTCAAATGGTTTAAAACACAAGTTTTCCAATTAGCTTTCCACTGGTTGCCAAAAGAAAAACAAACAAACACAGGATTAACAGGTTGGTGTGTGTGTGTGTGTGTGTGTGTGTGTGTGTGTGTGTGTATAGAAAGAGAGAGCACTCTGCAGTTCCACCTGTTGCCAACTATGTTGTCCAATCCCTTTTCCAAATATCTAGGCACTTACCCCATCTACCCAAATAATCCTTTGCTTCTTCTGATCTCTGTCAGGACTTCTTCCCTTGCTCAGAACAGAGCAGTTAGTACCTGTTTACAGGTCCCTCTCTCTCAGTGCTTCTCAATTATTTTCTGTCATGCCCCCCCCTAGGAAGAAGAAAACTGTAAATAGTATCATTTGTCTATAAGTACACCTCTGCATAACACTGTATCCTGAGCCTCGCGCCCCCCTTTACAGAGCCTCGCACCCCTCCTGGGGGGCCCACCCCACTATTTGAGAAGTAACCAGTGAGAAGCCTTTCCTGGCTAACAGAACCCAAATAGTATTCAGGGATAATCAGGCCTCTCCACTTCCATCTCTCCCACTAACCAGCATGAACCATCTCCCTTGAGTTAATCCTTCCTATAACCTACACCCAGAGGCCTTGCAAGGTCATTGCAGGGAGGATAGGGAGAAGGGAGAGAGGAACAGAGTCACATCAGCTCATACCATGCGACTGCTTGAGAAGCAGAACTGCAGCAGAAGGAACCTATCACACGAAGGCAATAAGGAAATAGAGAAACTGAGAGCCTATTGACAGGTTTTGCTCATCAATGAAAAGATGCACTACAGTAATGAATGGACTGCAAGGCAGCAGCAGGACAGACATAACATTGTGTATAAATACATATATACAGTGGGTCCTCCGTATCAATTGGGGTTTGGTTCTAGGACCCCCCATGGATACCAACATCTGTGGATGTGAGACTTGCGTACTCTAACCAAACAACGGCAACAACTATTGTAAAACAAAAATTTATTGTGGAGAAAGTAGAAGTACACTGGATCACGTTTTTGCTGAATCTGAAGAACCCCAAAGAGAAACCGCACTTAAAAAAAACCCGACCCCCACCTTTTTTTCCTGTTCAGCCCAAATGTTTATTCCCAATCCCCCTCCTTCACCACAGAGGAGGGAATTCTACATCAAAGCTGTCCTAGTGAAAGCGCCATTTGGTTCCTAGTCTCTCCTGCCTTGAGAGATCTATAGATCCCGGAATAGAGGGTATCTGTTAACCATCACTCCGTCATAAAACTGCCTGACTGGTGCGAATTGCTTGCTGCTCTCAGCTGACAGTTCTGGATACGTGACCATCCTGAACATAGCCCATGGTGGCAGCAACTCCTTCCCAGAATGCCTTTCCCTGAGAGATTTAGATACAGGTGTTGTTGACCTAAGATCCCTCATGCCTATCTATCTATCTATCTATCTATCTATCTATCTATCTATCTATCTATCTATCATCTATCTATATTATATATGTGTCTATCTATCTATATATCTAGCTACCTATATAACTATATATGTGTGAGAGCTTACCCACTGGCCTTCCCTTCTGCAACCTCCCTCGTGTCTAGAAACTATCCCTAATTATCTCACTAACTTATACAATCTCCATGGCAGAATACACCCTGAATCACTGCATGAATGTGGATTCTGACAGTGGATGCTCAAGCCCCATTAGCAATAGCAAGTACATTTCTATACCACTTACTGATGTACTAAGCGGTTTACAAACTGTAAGCTAATTGCCCCCAACAAGCTGGGTATTCATTTAGTGATTTACAGAAGGATGCCTGACTGAGTCAACCTGAGCCCCTGGCTGGTATTGAACTCACAACATTGTGGTTTGTGAGTGAGTGGCTGCAGTACAGGCATTTAACCATTGCACAACCATTAAATATAATAGTGTAGTAAAATGGTGTCCCTTATATAAAATGGCAAAATCAAGGTTTGCTTTTTGGAATTTAGATATTTTAAAAATGTTTTCAAGCTGTGGATAGCTGAATCCGCAGATTTTAAAAAAATTGTGCGTCTGGATGTCTGACTGTACTGGCAAAATACGCTTTTACAGGTTTCTGGTTAAAATTCCACTTTTCTAGCCTTATGTGGGAAAATCCTTAATTCTGATTTATAGTTTCCATCACATAGAGCTTCATTACAAGGTTTGAACTGTAATCTATAGTGGCATGGTTGCAGTGCACAAAGGTAGTAAGCTTGGTTAGAAAGAAGTAACCAGGCAAACAGACTTTGCATTTTTCCTGAGTTACCTACTCTGTTCCTCCCTTACAGTCAACACTAGGTAGATGAGAAACCTTCATCAAAGAGTGGAATGAATAAGAGGAGGATCATTTTGTTTTTTGTCCTTAATCAAAGGGTTGGAAGATCTTATATACAGAAAGAATGAAGCCTCTGGGCAATTTGATCAGATAAATGAGCAACTAACAACAAGCTTAAGCCGTTTAATTAGATCTGCAGCCAAGTCTTAGACAAAGAATTAAACCTGTAGAAGCTCTTTCCCAAATGACTTTCAAAAGCTTCCAACTCTTTCAACATGCTAAATTTGCTTTAAAAAAACACTCTAACAACTTTGTACGATTCTATATTAGAAAGGTTGCTGGGGAGGTGAATCTTACGGATAACAAACACGTCTAAAATAGTTGAATGTGCTGGTTCCATTAGGAATTAATTGGTGAAGGATGAAAATCCAATTCCTGGCATGTGAATTCCTTTATTTTCAATTCTAGCAGAGAGTCAGTGAGACAATAGTGAATCTATCCAGGCCAGCCTAACACTTTGTTGCACTGATTACTGTATTCCAGTTCTCAAATATTCAGATAGCAGCTCCAAGGATAGGAGATCCACTATAGCAAGGAAGGTAAACTGGGAACCACTGATAGATGTCCCAATGTTATGTCAGCAAAAGTATCCATCTCTCAATGACTTAACATTAGCAATAACAAAAGACTCACTCCAAGACACACAAACAAGACCCCTCTCCCCTCACACACAAACACCTCCTGTGTTAGGCTGCCAAAATAAGGAGAACTTGGTTGAACAAATTCTTGGACTGTGCATGTGCCCAGTGGCAATTTGTTCTGCAATTCCTCTGTGGTAGCTTTCCTGGCCTGTTGTTTTACCCCTGGCTCTGTTTACTGGGCCACAGGGTTCTGGTGAAAAGCAACATAGATTTCATGTACCCCAAATCTCCCTACTTTTGCTTTACAAATTTGAGTCATCAGGCCACTGACCAAGGATCCTGAAGACCTTAATGAGATATGAAGACATGGATGACTTGATGACTCTACTCCTGTGGCATCTTAAAGACTCATTAAAATAGTCTAGCAAGCCAGCTACATCAGGCCTTGCCTGGAAGAAGAAGGCCCTCCCTCCTTCCACCATCAATAATGAGAGATAGGCAAGCCAACTACATCAGGCCTTGCCTGGAAGAAGAAGGCCCTCCCTTCTTCCACCACTCAGAGGGAGATAAGGGCAGGCCAGCTCCATCGGGCTGAGTAAGAAGAAGGGTCCTCCCTCCAGTCCATCTGTCATGGTCCAGGCCTCAGAGGGAGTGAAGATCTGCTGGACTTTTCCCCTTCCCCACTGCCATCCCCTTCTCCTTTTGTGTCTTGTCTCTTTAGATTGTAAGCCTGAGGGCAGGGAAATGTCTAATTAACAATTTCTAAGCCACTCTGATAGCCTTTTGGCTGAAGAGCAGGGTATAAGTTGTTGTTGTTGTTGTTGTTGTTGTTGTTGTTATTATATCTTAAGCTTTTGTGGACTGTAGCTCACTTCGTTGGATAGGTGGAGCGTTATCCAAAATTTCACGTGTGTATGATTGTGGATGGAAGGTAGTTCAGAGGGAAATTAAATGTTCAAAGCTGATGGTCATCAAGTAGACAATCTTAGTCAAGATGTGCCAATGGCTATCTACTTTGGCTTCATATATTCCACATAGCCTGTTTAGTATAGTATAGTATAGTATAGTATAGTATAGTATAGTATAAGTACAAATATAAGTATGAATACCTGTAGAGTGCTGTAAGCACACAGCAACACCATGGACAACTTCTACATTATAGAGTACACAGACTGAATGAAAAGATGATGCCAAGTCAGAAAAAAAGAAGCATGTATTCACAAAAGCATAGTGCAAGCCATCATCTTTTCATTCACGTCTGTGAACGGTATACTGTAGAAGTTATTTGTGGTGGTGTTGTGCACTTATAATACAGCATTGTACAAATTTGTTGTTGTTGTTGTGTGCCTTCAAGTTGTTTTCCATTTATGGTGATTCTAAGGCAAATCTACCATAGGTTGTGGGTTGTTGTTGTTGGTTTTTTTTTTTTTTTTTTGCAAGTTTCTTCAGAGGGGGTTTGCCACTGCCAACCTCTGAGGCTGAGAGAGTGTGATTTGCTCAAGGTCACCCATTGGGTGTTCATAGAGAAGCTGGGATTCAAACTCTGGTCTCCCAGTGTCCTAGTCCAAACCCCAAACCATTAGGTCAGGTATCCATACTTATATTTGTGCTTATATGTGGTGAAATAACAGATTATGCATCAAATAAACGCGTTGTGGCAATAATTTAATAGTGTTGAAAGAGTGGGTCATCTTGGTAACCAGAGAACACTAACACAAAAATATATAATCATAAATAAAATTTACAGTTTTTAGTGACATCCAAAATATGCCATATGGCAGACCCAGCCATGATTTTTGATGCTACAGCAAGCTGACTCACTGACTAGACAGACGGTTTAAAAAGCCAACAATACAGCAGCTAATAGGCTTGAGGAAGATGCACTGTAGCATCCCCGAAGGCCTCAGGTCACCCATCATATCATTTTGCACATTGCTCACACCACAGTGCAAAGCACAAACCGAACACAGCAGCTACTCGAGGGGAATGTGTATCGCCTTTTGACTTCTGTCTGCAAATATTCTCTTCTTTTCTAGTGTATTGAGTCTCATTATGTAACTTAGCCTCTTCTCCACAGATGGCCATCAAGGCAGATGGGTTTTCTCATAAGAACAGTTCCCATATTATCCAAGAAAGATATGTAAATAGATTTCCAGCCAAACCAGTCAAGAATCCATAGTAAAGACTAGCAGTATCTTTTTGTTTTAAAAAGGCATCCCGAAACAACAACAAAAAACCAATTATATACAAAATATTTTTATTTTAACAACATATACAAATCACACATTATATACATTATACACCACTATATAAATAAAATGCAATATATTCAGCCATGAAACCAGCTATGAAATGGGCTTCATTGTACCAGTTTCCACATATACCTCTTAGGGTGTATCCACATTGCAATTAAAGCAGCTTGACACCACTTTAACTGCCATGACTCTATACAAGAAAGCATCTACACAGGCCAAATACTGTAAAACAGTCTCACCCAGATTTCACAGAGAGCTGTCCAAATGATGCACAGCAAGGATTCCCAAACTTTGGTACTCCAGATGTTTTAGACTACAGCTCCCAGAATTCCTGATTGTTGGCCAAACTGGCTACGGTTTCTGGGAGTTGAAGACCAAAACACCTGAAGGACCAAAGTTTGGCAAACACAAATGTAAAGGAAGATGGTGGCTGAATCTGGGCCTTTTCATCATCTCAAAGGTTTAATCCAGAGGGGGAAAGTGGGGATTTATCTCAGTTTTGAGTGGAAAATCCAGATGCTCACACAATTTGCGACACAGAGAGTGATGACAGACTGAAAGCTGCTCATCAACTTCAAACTTTAACAGTGATGGTGATCCAGGATAAAAACAAGATCCTTAGCCGGCAGGAGGATGCCAGGAACTGGAGTGCCTAAAGACCCCCAAATAGCAATACCTGAGGACCTCCACCTGCAAAAATATGGCTGCGGTCTAGCCACTCAAGCAAAACTGATTTCACCTTCAACACATTTGCTGACACTGTATACAGGCATTCAGGGCTTCATTAGAAAAAAGCAAATTTAGTAATCTTGGCTTTTGAAAATCACGTGTCTGAAGGAAATTAAAGCGGATAATTTCTCTGCAGTTTTAAGCAGAAATCATGGCACGTTAGACATTATTAACAGTTCAGACCATGATAGTGGGATGACTTGTGTAATATGCATTTACTTCCAAGGCACTGTTGTTTATACAACTATTGTGCATGGTAAACTATTGTATTTTTAAATTGATTTCCTTTGTTGTTTATACAACTATTGTGCACAGTAAAATATTGTATTTTAAATTGATTTCCTTTGGGGCAGGGTGAGGGAAGCTTCACAGAATACTTTTTATTCAAAATGCTTTAGCTGGAGATTATTTTTTATCATTATGTATGAAAACTTTTCCCCTACAGAAACCACTTCTATAGAATCATAGAATTCTATGGAAGAGGAAGAGACCACAGAGGCCAAAGTCTTCTGCCTCCCCAATTTTTGTATCCCACCTCCATCCTCGATGACAGTTGTCTCAATAGACCCCTGATCTTCTACCATGCTGAGGAGATAAGAAGCATCTGTGTGAGTGTTTCTTGTCAGAGTGGTTGATGTAGAAGAGGCTTCTGGAGTTTTGCAGATAGCTGACTGACTGACAAATAGTACATCCATCTTGCAAATGTGATGTCTGAGATGGCCTTCAGAATCAGATCAGGAAAGCTGCAGCAAAGTCACCAATGTTCACATCTACCTACATCCAAGGGGAGCAGCATGGTTCTTCCCTTGCAACACATTTTCCCACCATTCCCATAGGTACACGGCATTGCAACATGTTTTTCCCCCTGGAAAGTCAACATGATAGTAGTGCCTGTCACACTCAAAAGGAAATTCTGCTGATGTAGCAAGTACTAGCAAAACTGCTCCTCTCTCACTCTCATCAAAATAATTAAACAGTTTCAAGCTTTGCCAAGTTCCTTTTATTATCTTTTTGTCTTAAGACTGTGACACTTATTGATTTCTTTCTGGAGTATCATATCCTTTAACTCTGTCAACAACAGAAAGGTTCTATAGTAAATCTGCTTACATTTCACTGGGGGTATTTACTTATTGGATTGTTCAAGATATATAGTAGAGTATTGCTTTGAGGGATTATCTGTGTGTGTGTGTGTGTGTGTGTGTGTGTGTGTGTGTGTGTGTGTGTTGGATGTTGCTTCCCTTTCATCTCCAAATGTCTTCAGCTGTCTCCCTGTTCCAATATTGTCCAAGCTTGAATTGAATTTCTAAAGTAGCTGCTTGACTTCCAAACATCCATGCTCTAACAAATTAGTAAAAAGAAACAATGTTAACTCAAGGAAATGGGATTTTGTTTATTAGCTTCTTGGTTGCATGCCACAAAGGGGTCTTTGTGCATGCACACATTGTGCATTTGTATAGCTCTACTATTGTCTCAATATGAAAACATAGGCTAATGATGAGAGTCCAGGCAGTAGCTTAAAGGTACTTTAGGATGCCTACAAGAAGCAGGATTACCTGGCAATAATTTACTTCTCTTACTGTATAGTTTTTTATCCTGGTTGTATGTCATGGCCCTGCTCCAGGTATCAGTATTTTCAAAAGTGAATGATGGCAAACCATTTGAGAAGTCCTAATTTTCAATATCTTATGGAAATGTTTTCTACCTTTATAAAATATAAGAAAGAAACCATGTAAAATACTATGGATTCCTCCATTGTCCATGTTGTACCACATGATTCCATACTAAATGTGAAACTACTACCCTTGAAATGATACTGAAAGGTCTTTATTCCATCACCACCACATCTGCATCTCCAGTATGATGGATGCAGTATATGAGCAACCACCAGATCAAAGTGGATTTTCTTGTACTGTGTTTATAGGTGAATAGACTTCAGTCCTCATGCTCATCTACTCCTGTCAGGGAGCTGGGGATGTTTAGCCTGGAGAAGAGAAGGTTAAGAGGTGATATGATAGCCCTGTTTAAATACTTGAATGGATGGCATATGAGGAGGGAGCAAGCTTGTTTTCTGCTGCTCCACAAACTAGGATCCAGAGCAATGGATGCAAACGACAGGAAAAGAGATTCCACCTCAGCATTAGGAGGAACTTCCTGACAGTAAGGGCTGTTCGACAGTGGAACACACTCCCTCGGAGTGTAGTGGAGTCTCCTTCCTTGGAGGTCTTTAAGCAGAGACTGGATGGCCATATGTCGGGGATGCTTTGATTTAGATTTCCTGTATGGCAGGGATTGGACTTGATGGCCCTTGGGGTCTCTTCCAACTCTATGATTCTAAGATTCTTACAAGCCATCCTCTGTATGTTTTATGGGCACTTGGATGAAGAGGGCAATAAACTTGGTGCAATCCCCCTCAGAACAAATCTTGCCAAGAAATGCTGTGATAGGTTTGCCTTAGGATTGCTATAAGTCAAAAAGGACTTGAAGGCACAACCACACACACACACACACACACACACACACACACACACACACAGAGGCTTGTAACATTATAAAAAAAATCTAAATCTGAATCTAAATCATTTGCAAAAGCTAATTGTGACATAAAAAGCAAACACTTAGACTAATATTTCCTTCCTTCCTTCCTTCCTTCCTTCCTTCCTTCCTTCCTTCCAAAATCTGCAAGTCTCTGTTCTTCCCACGAGAAAGCAGTGTGAGATGCTCTACCATTTACTTATTTTATTTATTTACTTTATTTATATGTTGCCTTTCTCCCAGGGACCCAAGGTGGCTTCCATAACAACATTGTCTCTCAAGTTTGTTGCACCTTGGTTAAGTTCTCAAATATGCAGCTTAAGCCTCTCACTTGATTCTGACATTTATGGATTTTGATTTGTATAGGGACTATGTACTTTATCACATGGGAGGAAATTGGAGGAAAAGTGAGAGTTTAAACGGACATTATCCCGTGAAAATCGCACGATTGTAGTGAACATTTTCACACACATCATGATTAAAGAGGACTTGTCCCAGTAATAAACAGGGAAATCACGTGAATGATTTGTTTCTGGTTAATACCTGTTTATTGCTGGGATAAGTCCTCTTTAATCATGATGCGTGTGAAAATCTTCAATGCAATCATGTGATTTTCATAGGCTAATATCCATTTAAACTCCTGATTTACCCTGATTTTCCCCATGTGATATAGTCCTCAGACCATGGACTCTTGATGTTTGCAATTTTCCTACAATAGATGTATCTCAAAATATTTGCTCATGGTTCATTCCCACAATTGATTAATGGTTAGCAAGATTATATTGCATGATGGAAATTGACAAGTTAACTACTTTAATCAGAGAAGACAATTTGATAAAATTTACAGATCAACCAAAGGATTTGATTTGATTCTTTAAAGGAATTTGGGAGGAAACAGCAGTTTTATGAATGTTTCCTAGAATCCCTCAGTCAGCATGGGCAGCTGCAATATAAATGTGGAAACAGATGTATGCTATCAGGCACAGTTAGCATTACATTCACCCTGTCTGAATTTGCTGTCAGTCGCCTGCTTTGAAATGCCAGGGATGATCCATGCTATGGGCATAGAAGGGGGAACATAAATTACTACTTGGGATATCATATATCATCTGTATCATTGACTCCATCTTGATTCGCAGTGCTGACACGTGGGAACAACAGAACTCTCAGAGATGTGCAGAGATGTAATTCTGATTTAAAATAAACAGTGTGAACAACAAAACCGGAATGGGTGAGATTATTCGGCTAGTCGTGCTAAAAAACAACGTTTGAATAATTCCTTGGTCAGATAATGTCTTCCCCATTCTTTTTACTAGAGCAATTGCCACAGACTGACAGTGTGGCTTTTTACAGTAAGTCAACAAGGAACAACAAAAGCTGACCCAAACAAGACATGTTGGGTACATCCAAGGATCTTTGAGCATGCACACTTGTGGAGAAACATAATATGTACACCGGAACATTCATGGATATGAATTTTAAATTATATACACATGCCAATTAGCTAGGCCTAGCTCTTTTGGGCAGAGAAATAGCTTGCTGTGTGGACTGTACCCATAGTAAAGGTATGCGGAAACTGCTTTCTTCGGTTCCAGCCTTGTAGACCCTTTAATTTTTTAAAATCTTTCCAGTCTATGGAACTCCTTGTTATTATTTCACTGTACTCCAAACTCCTTCCACTAATTCTTCAAAGCTTCCTGGTAACACAGCATTCTACAATTAGGTGTGAAAGGCAAGTGTGGGAACCGTGTTCTCCAGATGTTGCTAAACTGCAGCTCCCAGTATTCCTTACCAGTGGCTGTACCATACCAGTTAGGACTGCTAGGAGTTGCAGTTCAACAATGTCTGGAAGACAACGTAATTCCTACTCCTGGTCTAGTCTGCGGTTACTGTAGGAAGAACAAGAAGGATGCTGTTATTCCAACACAACAGGACTGGGTGATGAATACAATTGAACTTGCTGAAATGGATAAATTTCAGCTGATGAATGTTGATTAAGGAGAAATTTTTGACTAACTTTAAGAAAGACTGAAAATTGTTGTTGGGTTTTTTGTTTTTGTTTTTGCAGTCTCATTGGGGATATTCTTCAGTTTTAGGTTTTGTAAGATAAATAGAGTTTGTATGTTACAGAAGTGTAATTCCATAAATAAATAAATAAATAAATAAATAAATAAATCTATAATTGTATAAAGGCAGTTTAGTAATAATGAAATATATCCATCAGTTAAGGGTAGGGAAGTCTGTAGTGTAAATGTTGTCTGTTTCTGTTTTGTTGTGTAATTGGGTTTGTAGGGTTGTTGTTGTTTATGTATGCTTGTTTGATATTATAGGTGATATATATTTGATATTTGTTTCATACATATTTATTTGTCTGAGATTGAAAGAGAGAGAGAGAGAGAGAGAGAGTTTGTGTTAATTTTTTTTAATCCCATTCCTGGTCTAAACTATTAACCTCACATCTTTATTAAATAATATTTTACATAACACTATTCTCAATTATTGTCCTCTTTTTTAACAAAAGAGAGAAAATAAAAAGATATGCTTAGTGACAGCAAACCGTATGGTCACAAACCTCACAAGGACTTTTCACCTTTGCCAAATATTCTAAATTCACCTCAGCCAAATTCAGATATATGCAAAATCTTCAGGGCATTTCAGTTATCACACATCCATTTCACACAAAGCTTTCCCTCCATCCTTGCCTCACACACCTACATCCACCCAGCTTCTCCTAACTCTTCAACCTGAACTCTCCAACTGTCAACTGTCAGAATAGAAAGGCCAGTGCTATGCCTCTTTTCCACATCTGCACAGACAATGAAAGATCTTCAGCCAATTTGGGTTTAATGCCTCTCCAACCACTAGAAATAAATTTACCTCAGATGGATCAGTCTATAAATATTGAGTATCCCTGCACAATTATAGCACTTGGATGCCACATTAAATGTCATGGCTCCATCCCATGGGATCCTGAGATTTGTAGTTTGGTGAGGCACATTTCATTCTCTGCTAGACAGTACTAATGTGCACTCCCCTGAACTACACTTCTGAGAATTTTATACCTCACCAGGCTATAAATGCTAAGATTACATAGGATGGAGCCATAGCAGAAGTGAGATGAAACTGCTGTAACTGTGTAGTGCCGATGTACTCATTAAAACTATATCTGAGCCAGTTCACACATTATAGGATTAAAGTATTATGACCCCACTTTATTTTCCATGGTTTTGTCCCATGGAATCCACAACTCATGGTGACCCTGTGGATAAGACATCTCCAAGATCCCCTTTCCTCCGCTGCTCTGCTTAGGTCCTGCAGATTCATGCCCATGCCTCCCTAATCCATGATCTGGCACAGAGTCCATTCATTTGGCATGCAGTCTTACTCTTTTTTCTGCTGTCCTCTACCTTTCCTAGCATTATTGTCTTTTCTAATGAGCCATGCTTCTCATGATGTGGCCAAAATACATTAGACTCAACTTGATCATGGAAATTTCATGTTTGATCTGTTCAAGGATCCATTTCTTTGTCTTTTTGGCTGTCCACAGCATCCTCAAAACTCTTCTCCAGCACCACATCTCAGATGAGTTGATTTTCTTCTTATTCACTTTCTTCACTGTCCAGCTCTTCCATCCATCCATGGCTTGTACAATTCTAACTTTAGTGTTCAGCTATATATCTTTACACTTTAAGATATTTTCTCGCTCTTTCATGGCTACCCTTCCCATTCCTAGTCTTCTTATTTCTTGACTGAGATATCTGTTCTTCTGATCAAAGTTTGATCCAAGACACAGGAGCTCTATTCCTATTTCAATTTCCTCATTGTCTACATTGAACTTAGGAAGATCCTCCGTGGTCATTATTTTTGTTTTCTTTATGTTTAGCATTAAGCCTACCTTTGCACTTTCTTTTTTATCGTCTTTAATCATTATTCAAGTCTATGATTTTTCTGCTGAAGAGCTCTAGTGCCTCCCCAAATGACAAGCCCCAGGGATCCATAGGATGATCCAATAGCAATTAAATTGAGAATAATGTGATATTTGTATAGTATTAACAAGCCTTCTCTTGCTCTTGCCTATTTTGGAATCGTGGTATCATTAAAACTGTAAACTGACAAGACAGCACATAAACAATCAGTTTTATACGCAGCATTTCTCCACAATTTGTCTAAGGACATGTGATACAGCCACCTCACTTGCTCTATGCAGCTCTGCATCTGATTAATGCCTGGGGAAAAGATTGCTTGTAAACCATGGATGTTGCTTTCAGTTGCCTGATGGAAGACAGGCAAGATATCAGTGTACTTGATATGTCACACATTAAATTTCTCCCCATGAGTGTGTGTTTAGAACAGCGGTTCCCAACCTTTGTTTGGCCGTGACCCCCATTGGGGACGAAAGTCCTGCCCGCGGTCTCCCTGATTGGTTGGGAAGCTGGGAAGGGGCGGGACTTTCGGCCGCCTACAAGCCCCAGCAGGCTTTGCGGCAGAGGTCCCGCCCCTTCCCGGCCTCCCAACCAATTAGGGAGGCTGCCAAGGGAAATGGGGCGGGACTTCCAGTTGCAAAGCCCGCTGGGGCTTGCTGTTCCGTCCCCTTCTCCCCACGGTTGCCTGGCAGCCCTGGGGAGAAGAGGAAGAGGCACCCTCTCGCCCTTTCCTCCTCGCGTGTGCATGCACCCGCGGGGAGGGAGGGAGAGGAGGAGGTGCCTCCTCCTATCCGTTCCTCTTTGTGCGTGCCCGCGCCAGCGCAGGCACACACAGGGAGAAAGGGAAAGGAGGGAGTCCCCCTTCCCCTTTTCCCTGCCAATGCCTGCTCCAGCGCCGGCACCCGCGGGGAGAAGGGGAGGGGGTGGTGGGGGGATTCCCAACCTGGTGACCCCCGAGGAGGGGGCCAACCCCCAGGTTGGGAACCACTGGTTTAGAAGCATTTGGGCCTCCTGCAATTTATATAAGAAGTATTGTGTAAACTGGCTCTAGAGAGCCAACATGGTGTACTGCTTTGAGTGTTGCACTATGGCTCTGGAGACCAGGGTTCAGTTCCTAGCTAAGCCATGAAACCCACTGGGTGACCTTGGGCAAGTCACAGGCTCTCAACCTCAGGGGAAGACAATGACAAATATCCTCTGAACCAATCTTGCCAGGAAAACTCCATGACAGGTTCACCTTAGAGTCACCATAAGTTGGAAACAACTTGAAGGCACACAACAACAAATGGCTCAAACTGACCCTTTTGAGTATGATTGCATTATCACATTTACACTTATATGATATAAGGACAAAGAGTAATAAATGGATTTTGTGGCACTTATTTCTTGTGACGGAAAAAGTTATTTATCTGGCCCTTACTCCAAATCCCTGAACTTCCATTGAGCCTTTGAGATGAAGATATGATCATGGCTACTGCTGTGGGGAAAAAATGTTCTAGTACTGAGTGACAGCTTCATTTAAAAAGTTAAAAGATCAAAAAGAGAGATGAAATGAGTGTAATGGCTGGAGAAGAAACTCTTTTCACATAGACTGAGTTGCTGCTTATGGACAAAAATGGAATTGTCTCCTTCCTCCATCAAGTACTGTCTTTTGCGGTCCATACATATCCCTGACAATGCCTGCCATTCATATCTAAGCACAGGTTGAGTGTCCCTTATCCAAAATGCTATGGACTAGAAATGTTTTTGGATTTTAGAATATTTTGGATTTTTGAATATTTGTATATGCATAATAAGATACAGTATCTTGGAAATGGGACCCAAGTATACACCTTGAAAACATAGCCAGAAGGTAATTTTATATATAATATTTTTAATAATTTTCTGCATGAAACAGGAAGCAAAGGTGTCACTATGTCAGCCACCTGTGGGGACAATTTTGGATTTTGGAGTATTTGGGAATTCTGGATAAGGCATGCTCAACCTGTCTATGGCAAAATTAATTTTCTTCCATTATTCCTGGCAATGTTTATTTTTCAACTTAGTTACAGAAGTATAGCATACTTCCTTGACAGGATGTTCTCCAGATGTGTTGGACTGCAAGAAACTTAAATGTCCAGAGGTTACAAATGGCCAGGATGGCTAAGGATAGTGGAAATAGTCTATCACAATTGGAGGGCACTGGGAAAGCTGGAATAGATAATAGATTACAGATGAAGATCTGTAAATATGTGTTTTAGAAGCTTACATTAATTTGCTCTTGCTGATTTCCTAATGGTAATATCCATCAGCAGTGGGAGTTTTTAAGGAAACCAGCATCTGTTCAGATATCTGGCCCTTCTGATGTGTGGTTGGGCTGGTGAAGAATGCAGGGAGCAGCTTTTCAGCAAAATTTGGAGGGCTGCAGGATTCTCCTACCCCCTTCTTCAAATCAATTGCCCATCTCACTTTGGTTCTATTACCTTTTCTGCTGACTACAAAGGGCATTCTTAGGGCTGGCAGTCTGGAGGCAAGCAAGCAGCCCATCGTGCAAGTCAACAATGAAGAGACAGGCAGCTGAAAATCTTATAAAGCTAGTAAGGGCACATTCCCACTATGATTTAAAGCGAATCACTGATTGGGTTATATGACCGTCATTCCCATTTGTAACCGGTTCTAATCCTACTTTGATCAATTTCTGTCATGATAAAGTGAGGCAAGTGCAATAAACAAACAAACAAACAGTTTCCTAGTGGTTCTTTTGAAAAGAATCGATTCCAAAGCATGTTGAACAGTAGGAACGATGGATCTGAATCACATCATTCTGGAGAGGAGAGACTAATGGCAGAGGGGTGTTTACCATCCCTCCTCAGCTTTTGGTAGATCCACCTTTTGGAATTGATTCACCAACATGGAGCGAAGACGAATCGCATACCGGTTTAAATCTAAGTGCCAGTGAGCCCTAAGGAGCCCACCCAGAGTCACCAGCTTTATAAGATAAGGCAGACCCTGTTCGTCAGTGTGTCACCTGATCATTGTGGATTTGGTGGCTGCATTACCACCTTTTGGCTTTCAACTGTGAAAGGTATTACCTAGTTCAAGAAACTTTAGTTGATTATTAATGCCCATCAGGAAGCAAGATAGAATTTTACTGAATGAAAGCAAAGAAAATCAGAAAGAGAAATTGTGAGTGTGCCTTGCTATACAAATCTATAATCTGGGAACGTGATAGAGTGCATAGGGAAGGAACAGGGAGGAAGTGAAATTTGGTTTTAGAAGGTGATATGTCAAGGATTACTTCAGTGGGTGCCTCCATTTACCTCTCTCTGAGAAATGGACATCTCATAAAAGACAATTATAGTTTCAAGTTTCCTTGAAAGCAACAGGGCTGTATTTTGAGTGCATCTGAAGTAGTGAAATACCTGGCTGGGTGATTGTTTCCATGGAAAAATATCTTGATGTTACACCATGTTACACCATTGTGAGGATCACTGAGACACTGGGTTGAACATCAATCCTTGACTAATGAGATTTCAAGTTTCAGATCCTTTTTATTTCCATGATGAAAAGACAAAGTGTTTTTCATGTCAATCTCATTGAGCAAAGAAACGTGCCAGCTTGATAATTATCTGTTCCAGAGATGGATACCTTGATACAGAGGAGATGGAAAGAGGAGAGCACTTTCTATTCACCTGAAAGAAAGGCCATCCCTCTTAGCTATATGCTTTCAGAAGCCACTTCTCCAAGGACAAAGCTTTTAAATTGCAAGGAGCATCCCTTTGC
The DNA here is from genome assembly GCA_023333645.1 of Sceloporus occidentalis. Taxonomy (NCBI): domain Eukaryota; kingdom Metazoa; phylum Chordata; class Lepidosauria; order Squamata; family Phrynosomatidae; genus Sceloporus; species Sceloporus occidentalis. The sequence goes on from JALMGF010000001.1 coordinate 211,769,207, forward strand.
AAAGTCAATGTAATTGGGATAATTGCATCTTGTAAGTGATGGTATAAGGTATGTGTGCTGTAGACAGTCTTGGATCTAATGGGAATGCAGAAAACAGTAGATCATTTGTCCCTTTCACACACACACACACACACACACACACAGAGAGAGAGAGAGAGAGAGAGAGAGAGAGAGAGAGACTCTCTCCAAGAATGCTAAATATTTTGCGATTGTATTGCTATTTCTAAAATTATTGTCCAGTGGGAAGGAGAAACAGAATCATATTTTCTCCATTATATTGCATTCTAATGAGCAGTGATAAGCATTTCATCTGCCTAGATGAAGATCCCCATACAATGGCATTGGGAGGCTAGAAGGTCCTCTGTGGTCGTGGATATGTAGCTGGTTACTTCTACCTATGGCAAATACCACATGATCAAGAAAGAGCTAAAGATAAAAACAACAGTATATTTAATCATCTTATGATAAGAAAATCTTTGCTTAAGGTTTGGTATAAAATAAGATTCCAATTTTATAAGAATATCCCTCCCTGGGTATCTATACAAGAAGCTTATTACAATAGAACTAAAGATAAAGAAGCTTCGTGGTTAAGATATGGAGATATAATAAATAAAACATCAGAAGGTATATACAATATGAAATCCATAGAAGAACTGAAAGAGAAAGGGAAAATTAAAGATTGGTTTTTATATAATCAAATAAATAGCCGCTTTAAAGCAGACATTAAAATTTTCGGATTAACAATGGATAATAATGAGATAGACAAAATAATGTTGGATAAGAAAGGTAAACATATATCAAAATATTACAAATTATTAAAAGAAAGAGATCTTGAGGATGAAACTATCAAAAGTAGTATGGTAAGATGGGCACAGGATATTAAGAAAACAATAACAACAGAAGAATGGGAAAAATCATGGAAAGAAACAAATAAATTCACCCTGTGTCAAAATTATAAAGAAAATTATATTAAGATGCTGTATAGATGGTATTTAACTCCCCCAAAAATACATTATATATACAAAACAGAGGATACCAAATGTTGGAAATGCGGAAAACCAGAGGGAAATTTTTTCCACATGTGGTGGTCATGTAATAAGGCAAAAGAATATTGGCAAAAAATCCACGGAATTATCCAAGATATCTTAGACATCAATTTTCCATTTGAAGCAAAATTATTTTTATTAAACATGATGCACAATCTTAAATCTTTAAAAAATAACAATAGGATCATTTTGTATATGGTCACATGCGCAAGAATTTTATATGCTCAACACTGGAAAAATACTGTTAATCCATTGATAGAAGATTGGTTGATTAAAATATATGAGGCAAAAAATATGGATATAATATCAGCTGCACTAAGAGGAAAAGATAAAAATCAGATAGAAGAGGAATGGAAATGTCTTAAGAATATTGAAGGAAGAGATAACAATTATAAATAGTAAATAATAAATGAAGGTTATGTGATAAGGTTATGTCAACACAGGAACAGATAAAGATAGAAACATAAATATTAGGAGTAAACAATTTTTTTATGATGTGGGAATACTCAATTGTGAAGGAAGTATGACTAGAAAGACAATGATTTCAAATATCTTTTGTAAATAGTATATATTTTGTTGTTATAAGGTATTGTAAACTTGTTTGTATGTTGGTTTGTATGTTGGTTTTTTTCTTTTTCTTTTTTTTCCCCCTCTTTTTTATTCTTTCTTTTCACCTTTTATGTGTAATGTTTATTCTAAATAAATTTATTTTTTAAAAAAAGAGCTAAAGATAAAATAGTTTGGAAATTCCCAGAGCTTGAAAAAGTTACTTTCCTTTTTATTACAGCTTCCAGAATGGGGAAATCTGAGAGGTATGGTCAAGAAAAGCAATTTTTGCAATCTCTGCATATGGAAACCTAGTTTTTGCAAGATTTGGAAGATGGAATGTTGCATGGGCACACTCCCTCTGAATGCTGTTTTGTTTGAAGCCCTATTCATATGTTATTTTCATGTGTTCTGTTACTATGTGAAGACATATTCCCTAGCCCAGCTACAGTTTCATTGGTTTCCTACCTGTGGAAGCTGACTATTTGGCAAAAGTTATTACTGAAGAATAACATAAACTAGGGGAGGCTGCAGCAGTTTGCTTTTCCCTGAGCCTGCTGGGAAGGAAAAAATTCCATCCACCTTTCCTCGCCCCCAATTGAGTTAATGGAGTGCAAAATATGTCTACCTGTGAACTACTTTTGCAGCAGTTGAAGTAAACTGAGGACAAAGGGGAAAGTAAGAACTCAGTACTGGGACATTTTAAAAGCATCTGAAAAAGTGGAATGACAGGATTAATTGGGATTTTACCTCCCAAACTGGGGCAGTTAGAGGGTATGATGATAGATTTTGTTGGTGAGGGAGAAAATCAGGGTCATATCAGGCTCAAGAGTAGAAGCCAGTAGGCTTTTCATATATGAGCCTTTGAACAGAAGCAGTTCTAATCTTTAAAGGTTCACAGCCATTCCTAGTTCATCTTGGCCTGTTTGTGGCAGGGGCAGGAGGAGTGGGAACCTGCTCAACTGCCCAAAATGACAGGTTACCAAGAAATGATTTTAAAAACCAGTGTAAAGAGACCTGAAAAGGAGGGGTTAACTTGCATAAATCTTTTATCTTTGAATTAAACTTGAGGCAAATGCAGCGAGAGAGAGGGAAAGATGATAATTTTGCTTATGTAGCTGCCTTGCGTAAAGTATGATTTCTCCAAACAGCATTCTTTCTATAAGCTTGTTTCCCAGTGGAAATGATTGTTCATTCCTTCATCCTCATGCTTGACTGAGGTTCTTAATTACCATTGGAGAGTTAAGTTCATTATCCCCTCTTCTCTGCATGTTTCTAATAATACCTAATACTTCAACGAAATAACTAAGCAGATCTAGAGATTTTTGCTTTTCCATGTTTCTGTAGTTTTAAATCATGGTTATGAATACTGGCCAACGGAGGTGATGTGAGAGACTTCGACAAAAGGGGGGGGGGAGTCTTGGGCATTGTGTGTGTTCCCCCATCAGAGGCAGCAGAACAACTTGTGCCACTCTTGCCCTTTTAATAAAATGTATTCTTTATCATTCCTTGAGATAGGCTGTGGTCAAAGTAAACAACCAGAGGAAAATGTACTGTAATATGAAAATGTACACTTTTATTACAGGCATAACAAAGAGACTATATAAGGCATTAATTATTACCTAATCCAATCATCAGTGATTGATTTATCTGTTCCGCATTGAATTGAACATAAAAAAGTATAGGGATTTGCACTGGTGCATTAAAAATGTCAACATTCACAGTTGGGTACAACTTTAATTAGGAAAAACTAAGAGTGTCTCAGAATTGCAAGCCAGCTTCTAAGTTTCTGAAGACAGACTGGACATTATGGAAAGCAGGGGCTGGAAAGAGGGGGGGGGTTGAAAACAGCAACAACAACAAAAAGGACAGATGCAGTGACAGTAAGGCAGACAACTCAATTCTGTCAGTGTTTATTATCACTGCTGCCCCCACTAGCACATATAAAAGAGTAGATTTGGAAGGAAGGTTTGTGGTTGTTTTTGTTAACTACCTTCATTTCATCGCAATTCATGGAAACCCTATGGATGAGACATCTCCAAGCTTCCATTGCTCTGCTTACATTCTGCAGACTCGGGCCCATGACCTTCCTGATTGAGTCAGGCCATCTGACATGCAATCCTCCTCTCTTTCTATTACCTTCTACCTTTTCTGGCATTATCTTTTCTAGTGAGTCATACCTTCCACATGAGGTGGCCAAAATATGACAGCCTAAGTTTCATCATCTTGGCGTCCAGGGAGAGTTTAGTTCTAGGATCCATTTGTTTGTCTTTTTGGTGGTCCATAATATCCTCAGCACTCTTCTCCAGCACCACATCTCAAATGAGTTGATTTTCTTTTCATTTGCTTTCTTCACTGTCTAGCTCTCACATCTTATATGGGAGTTTATCACATGGGAGGAATTTCTTTTAATTTCGAATGAAAAGAAAGTGGGGCCAGAACGCATTCATGTGAATTCGCTAGTTCAGTGAATTTACTTGTGTTCGAACTGACTTCCCATTGCCTGAAAATAGCATGTCATTGCCCGAAACGTTAAACCCCATGATTGCGTTTGGATTACGATTGGATTATACTTCCAATTTTTCTTGTCTCCATGGTGATAGGGAATACAATGGCTTGGCCAATTCTAACTTTATTGCTCAATTACATATCTTTACATTGATTTTTTTGGCTGCATTCTCCCTTCTGGTCAATTTTTGATCCAAGATATGGAAAATCATTAACAATTTCTTCATTATTTAGGTTGAATTTACTTTGAGCCTCCATGGTCATTATTTTTGTTTTCTTTATGTTCAGCAGAAGGCTGGAAGTAGGGAGGCAGAAATGATAGTGATTCAGTTGTGGAGAAAAATATTTTGCATATGTTGAGACACTCTCAAAAATGGCAGATTCTCCACTCTTAATTCATAGAGAAATCTTTGTAGATTTTTATTTATTGTTGTACTTAACTGTAAATAAATAAATACTTTCAGTGCACTCCAACTGAATTTGACCGCTCCTTATTAATCTTAAGCATTTGAAGAGAAAGTGAAGTGCATGTGATGGTTGAGTTGAAAAGAAAAGAGAGGAGCAGATAAGTGAGAAACTAAATTAAAGATGTTGTTAAGATGATATCCCATATTTTGGGACAACCTTCCCCAGCCTAAGAGTTTCCATTAAGTGCTTGGCTGCCACCCTTCCCAGGCAACAATCCTATTATGGGCTTCATAATCCCTGCAGGGAAGAAATCATAGGTTGGAGGAAGGCAACCTACAAAGGACAAGAACAGACCTTTTGAAGGAGCCAGTAACAATATGTGCTCCACTAAGTTCAACAGTGACAGCCTCTATATCATTTTCTGTAAACTGCATTTTCTGGCCCAACACTAAAGTTTAATCAACAAGTGAATCAATAGTAACTAGCCAAATTAAATAATTCAATTATGCCTTTGAATTCATTTTGAAGTTCTATCACTTAGCAATATCAAATTAATTTTCAAACCTAAAGTTCTACCGTCTGGTCCCAAGGGCTAACCCTGGTGATGATATTAAGCATTATAGATTAAGCATCAATCACACTTGCTGACAGCATGTCATTTATATACACACACAGAGAGAGAGAGAAAAGTTGGAAACTAAAAGAAGTATTGTAGCTAAAGCAGATGTTGCAAAATCCAACAACTCTCCTTGGATCGTAAAAAAGACAGAGGGAGGAACAGTGCAGTGTGATAACTGGATAATACTTCTGATTATTGCAATCTCACTGTCTGGCAGGCAGGATTCTGACTGAGACCTTGCAGGAGGAACACCATTACAAGATGGAGAACAGGCTGGCCCTATCACTCAACCAGGGTAGGATGAGTAGTTGCAAAGGAGGTTATTCCCCACCACCCAAGTGCAGCTGGCCTTGGGACTGCATAGATGAATGGAACAACAATCTGGCCACTTTCACATCTCTTTGTGTCAGGGAGGCTCTAATGCAGATCATGTGATACTGATAAAATCAAGTATCTTCCAGAATTTCTATCTGCGTTTGATTGCTTCTCTCCCCTTCCTGTGAGATTGTGAGGTTGTGAGCACAGACCTCCATAACTACAGCTGCATCTACATACTAGAATCAATGCAATTTTACACCTCTTTAACGGTCATAGCCCCATGCTATGGAATTCTGGGACTTGTAGTTTTGTGACATATAGTTTTCTCTATCAGATAGCTCTGATGCCACAACAAACTCCAAGACCCAGGATACCATTGCATGGAGACACACCAGTTAAAGCAGTGTCAGACTGCATGCATTCTGCAGTGTGGCAGCAGCCTTTGAATCTCTGATGATCTTCTAGTCCTTTAACTATGAATAAATGATTAAGTACTTCATAAACGAATATTGCAGTTGGAGCCTGTATGGCTGCCCCCAGATTTTGAGAAGTTGCTCACCCCTCCAGTGGATCCCTGGGATCTGATCCAATTATGATTAATTTGTTTAGCTTTTGCCTTGCTGATTATGTAGACATTATGTTTGGTTTGATTTTGTTTCCATTTCTGTTAGCAATATGCAACCTTTTCTTCTGTCTGAATATAACCATGGTTCAGATTAGCCACAGCTACTTTGATTAGTTGTTGTTATGCATTAAGATGCAAATACAATAGATGGGAGGTGTGGGCTGATTTCGCTTTTGATTGTTCTGTCTTTTGTGGGATATATAATGGTGTTCTTCGATTATTATTTTTACATTCGTAACTAATAACAATAAAAATCTGGAAGAGGCTGATAAGACAAAGGAGATGAGACATTAGCTGCTACATGCATATCAATTACAAGTAGCTGACTTTGCAGACTCAAAAGCATCCACATTTCCTGAAGGCATTTTCCTCTTTTTAAACTGGCATTAGTCAGATTAAGCAACACAGTAATATTCATAACCAACAGAACGAGGAGGATGCAGAAAGAACAGGGGATGGAAATCACTAGTGATCATCCTGGGAAAAGTAGATCTAACTGGAAAAGGTGTGATGGTGAACAAACAGGTGATTTTAAAAGCTTCAGTGATGATCCTGCAAAGCAAAATAAAACTTTGCCCAAGAAAATTCTCAAGCTTTCACCAAAAAAGATGTGTTCCTCAAAAAGAGGTTTGACAGCTACATTAAATGAGGAGAAAAAACAAACAAACAAAAAATGGATATTTCAGCCTCCCTGAACAAAAGAAACCATGCCCAGGATATTGGGATGATGAAGGGTCCTTTGCATTTATGTGCATTTTTAACTATTACTATATTTTAAACAGATAGATAGACAGACAGACAGCTTACCATAATAATAGGAGTAATAGAAACTTAGTAATGACTATTAAAGTTTTACAACAATAATAACCACCCAATGATAGCAAGTGATAGTGGCAATATTAATGTTGTTGCAGAGATTGTTATTTATATAAGAGTTTTGCATGCAACCAGTATACAGTACCTGAAGAAGCTGATATTATTATTATTATTATTATTATTATTATTATTATTATTATTTTATTGCCATAAGTTGCCTGTTGACTTATGGTGACACCATGAATGTCACAGGGTTTTATTAGGAAAGGATTCCTCAGAGGTGGTTTTGCCACCTGGTATTCATTGGTGGTCTCCCATCCAAGGACTAACCATGAGCAGAAATCAGGCCTCTTTGCATTCTTTGACTGTAAAAATCATCTGCTCCTTAATCTGCATAGAGAGACAGCCACTCCAGGGTTATGCAAATTCATGAAGCAGATGGTTGCGGCTGAGCTGCTGCAAATAACAAAGCAAAGGATGAAGTGGAACATTCTGAAACTGGCACTGTCAGGGGAATGCCTTTGTTTGAATTTCATATTTTGAAACTTGATAGACAACAGTGTCTCACACATTCGACAGGTAGGATTAGGCAGCAAGTCAAGTGATTATGGAAAGAGAAGCAAGGCTGGGAAATTACTTTCCTACAAGAGATTATTTTGATTATTTGCTAGAATGTCAAAACAGGGGCCTGTGTCAGCTAACTGCTGATGGAATAGATCGGGGGTAGGCAACCTTTTTGAGCCGGGGGCCTGGTTTCTGTCCCTCAGACAACTGGGGGGCTGAAGCCGGGGGGGTGGAGCTTCCACCCTCTGGGGGCGGTGCCACACACTGGGGGTGGAGCTTCCACCCTCCAGGGGCGGGGCCAGCGCTGGAGGCCTCGCCCTCTTTCCGGGCCCCTGACAGGACCCAGGCCCTGTCAGGGGCCCGCAAAAAAGCCAACGGCGGGCACCAGCACTAGAGGCCTGGCCCTCTTTGCCAGACCTGCCAACCCCCATCTCACATTCATTCTCTTTTCTTCCTCCCTTTTCCTTCTTCCACCTCCTTTTCTCATTCTCCCACTTCCTTCCCTCACTCCCACTCTTTTTCCTTCCATCCGTCTCTCTCTTCCTCCCTTTTCCTTATTCTTCCCTTTCTATTTCCCTTTCACCTTCTTACTACCCTTCCATGCCTTTCTTCCTCCATTTCCTTTATTCCCCCTCTCTCACTCTCCCCTTTACTCTTTCTTTCTTTCCTTCCATTCATCTCTTTCTTCCTCCCTTTCCTTTATTTCCCCTTTCTTCCTTCCCTCCATTCCACCTCTTCCTTTATTTCCCTCTCCCTTTCTCTTCCCCTTTCCTTCTTCCTTCCCTCCCTCCTGTCTTCCTAGCTCCCTTCCCTTCTCCCCATCTCTCCCTACACACCTCTTTCCTTCCTTCCTTCTTTCCCTTCCTGCTGGAGGCAGAGGTCCATCCCTTCTTCCTTCCCATCTCCCCTTCTCTTTCTCCTTCCTTCCTTCCCTATGTCTCCCTTCACATGCCCCTTTACCTCATGTCTGTCTTCCTCCCTCCCTCCCCCATCTCTCCCTCCACACATCTTTCAATCCTTCTCGCCTTCATTTCCCCTTCCTTTCTTCTTTCTTCCTGGCTCTCTTCTCTTCATCTCTACCTCCACACAGCTCTTTCTTTCTTTTCTTTCCATCCCTTCCACTCTCTCTCCTTCTTTTCATCTCTTTCCTTCTTTCCACCCATCTCTCTCTTCCTTTTCCTTCCCCCTCCCTTTCTCATTCTCCCCTTTCCCTTTCTCTCCCTCCCTCCACCTCTCTTCCTTCCTTTCTTTCCTTCCATCCGTCTCTCTCTTCCTTTTCCTCCCACCCTTTCTTTCTCATTCTCATTCTCCCTTCTCCCCATCTCTCCCTCCACACCTCTTTCTTTCCTTCCCTCCTTTCCACTCTCCTTCCTTCCTTCCATCTCTTCTTCTTTCCCTATCTTTCTCCCTTTCTTTCTCTCCCTTCCACTCTCTCTCCTTCCTTCCTTCCTATCCTCCCTTCCCTCACCTGCTGGAGGCAGAGGTCCAGGAAGGAGGAGGCCAGCGGCTCCCCAAAGGCCCCGCCCACTCGCGTGATAGACCTTTGGCCTCTCGCGCGAGCGAGCAGCGGCTTGCGTGAGAGGGAGGAGGCTGGCGCCCCCCCCAAGGGCCTGGTGCTGCTGCCGATTGCCACCGCGCCGGCAGCACCGGGCGCGGGCCGGTCCCCTGGCCTTGGTGGGCCGCATGTGGCCCGCGGGCCGGGGGTTGCCGACCCCTGGAATAGATGGGGAAATGAACCAGGGTTCATTTTGATTAGGCTACAAAAAGGGGCATTTTTCTACAATGTTCACTATATATTTCGAGATCTATGGTAGGAATACACTCAGAGATCATCCTGTCTAATTCAAATGTCAGGTCCAAAGGTTACTGAAATAACTTGTAAGAGAGGAATTCATATAATTGAGCTATTCCCACTAACTGGGAATGCTGTAGCTAGACTTCATGGTACACTGTGAAACTGGGGAGCTGTCCAACAAGGCAAGGGAGCAGCTAGTCAGATAGAGAAATGTCCAGCCCAAGAGCAGACTGAAAAAACAAAGAGCTCAGGAGGAGGAGGCGTGTACCAGCAATGGTCAGGGTGCAAGGATACAGGTTTATTTTTGAAAACAGCATGAAGCTGATCTGGACAGTAGTTATTGGGTGCTTGTTTCCTTGTTCAGAGCAAGGCTGAGACTTAAGGGGTACCCTGCTGCTTGCTGTACATAGATTTTTTTGGCCAGGGCTTCAGTTCACCTTTTTGCTGTCTCTGCTTCTGGCATCTGGGTGCAATGGTTGAGACTCTGAAGCTGACTAGACTGACTAGATGGGGCATTCTCCAAGGTGTCAGCCTCATGGGATCCTTAAGAATATGCCTTTTCACATTGGTCTCAATATGTCTTGATCCTGATGGTGATCTCCTTTTTTTCCCCCAAAAAGGAGGTTCTATCTGGGTCTGAACACACTTGTCTTTGGTATCAGCAGAACTTTGCAGCTTATTTATACACTACACATAGCTATTTCTCCTTTAGATAAAGCAATGCAAAATCAAATCCAAGACTTAAATGCGGCTCCCATATGTTACCCCAACATCATCTTAATTTTCCAGATTCTGCATGACCAGTGTTATATTTATGACCAGTCCCATAGGTCTGCAGCATCAGCATTCCAAGGTTATGTCTCCTAGTGGGTACTACAATTTCTAGCCGTTCATGCTTAGATTGATGGTGGCAACATTGTTCAAACCTTATTACTAACCATGACACACAACCAAATCTAAATTTAAATAAAGTCTGTGACCTGATCTTTCAATGTAACCACTTTGTCATGGTCAAAGGTGAACCCAGCCATTAGCAAACCTAGATTTAAATGGAACTTGTGGTTAGTTCTGTCATCAGAACAACAATGCCATATTTACATGTGTCACCAGTCATATGCTGTAATAACCAAATTTTGTTTTTAATAATAATAATAATAATAATAATAAAATTTATTTGTGTTTCCCCGCCTCTCCCAGTGGATCGAAGCGGGGTTACAGACTATTGAAATCAATACATATAACACTCTTATAAAAACATAAAAAATATTACATCAACACTCATCAGTACAACAGTACAAAAATCCATCAACCATCAAGCATCCAGGGGCAAGGCAGAATAACGTTGTCAGCAGGGATATTGGTTTTCATTCTTCAGGGGGAAAAGCTTGACAAAAGAGTATTGTTTTAAGTCTCTTTTTAAATGTTTCCAAGGGGGTCATGAGACGGAGCTCCTTAGGTAGGCTATTGCAGATCCGCGGGGCCATTATAGTAAAGGCCTTTTGGGATGAGGAAACATATTTGGAAGATCGTGTTTCCAATAAGTTCTTACCAGATGTTCTGAGTGTGCGGGGCAGATCATACGGGGAGATGCGGTCCCTCAAGTAACTCGGCCCAAGCCATGTAGGGCTTTATAGGTGATAACCAACACCTTGTACTGTGCCCGGAAGCGAATAGAAAGCCAATGAAGATCTTTCAAGATAGGTGTTATATGGTGAAACCTAGATGCACCGGTCAGTGACCAATCTGGCTGCCATATTTTGTACTAACTGAAGCTTCCGGACTTGATACAAGGGTAGCCTCATGTAGAGCGCATTACAGAAATCTAGACGAGAGGCTACCAGAGCATGTACCACTGTTTAAAGGTCCCTTTGGCCCAGGTAGGGTCGTAGTTGGCGTATCAACCGAAGTTGATAGCAAGCACTTCTGGCCGTCGCATCTACTTGAGATGTCAACTGCAGGGACGAATCCAGAAGTACTCCTAAACTGTGAATTTCGTCCTTCAGGGGAAGTGTGTCCCCGTCCAGGACAGGTGGAAAAATTTCCTTCCCCGGGCCTGGGGAACCTATCACCAATACTTCCGTTTTCTCTGGATTCAGACTGAGTTTGTTTTCCCTAATCCAATCCATTATTGACTCCAAACAGGCATTCAGAGGAGAGACACCATCCTTAGTCACTGCATCAGTTGGAGACACAGAGAAGCATATTTGGGTGTCATCAGCGTACTGATAACACTGCGCTCCATGTCTCCGGATGATCTCTCCCAGCAGTTTCATGTAAATGTTAAACAAAGTGGGGGACCCTGAGGGTCACCAGATGTCAGTTCCCTCTTAGAGGAGCAACTGTCCCCCAACTGCACCATCTGGAATCTGCCAGAGAAGTAGGATCGGAACCACTGGAGCGCAATGCCCCCGATACCCAATTCCCTCAGGCGTTCCAGAAGGATACCGTGGTCAATAGTATCGAAAGCCGCTGAGATGTCCAAAAGCACTAACAAGGTCACACTTCCCCTGTCGATGCCCAGATGGAGATCACTGACTAAAGCAACCATGGCAGACTCAACTCCGTATCCTGCTCTGAAGCCGGTTTGAAATGGGTCCAGATAATTGGTTTCATCCAAGACTGCTTGGAATTGGAAGGCGACCGCTCTCTCGATCACCTTACCTAAGAATGGCAACAAAGAGACCAGTCTATCATTATTTCTCACCAGGGGGTCCAGGGAGGGTTTCTTGAGCAAAGGTTTAACTATTGCTAATTTCAAATTCGATGGAAATTTACCCTCCCTGAAGGATGCATTAATTATGAGTTGTAATAATGATGTTACTGCATTACCACCCTGGGTGGTCAACCAAGAAGGACAGGGATCGAGAGAGCATGTCGTCTTCTTAACACTTCCAAGAAGCTTGTCCACTTCATTGGTATGTGAGGCTGTGACATGTTCTAACAACTGTGCCATGCTCAAATGTGTTACCAGCCATGCACTATAGCTAAAGCAAGATTAAAAGATAACCTATTGCTCTGAAACAATAGTGCCATGCTTCAATGTGTCACCAGCTAAGCACTACACAAAGCTAGATTTAATCTGAACCCATGGGCCATTTTGCCAATGTAGCAGCCATGTCATGTGTCCCATAAAGTGGTATGGAGGTCGCTTTTTACAAACATATCATATTTAGTTCAAGATCATGGTAGCACTTATGAAAAATTCTGTTTTGTAACTTTCAGTAACTTTCTATAGATTAAGCACAGAGAGAGAGAGAGAGAGAGAGAGAGAGAGTTGCTGAAAACCAAGACTCTGGGTTGCCCTTGTCATCAGCCAACACACTTGCATTCTACAGTTTTTCAGCCACAGGGTCAGATTGTCAATCTGTAGTGGAAATGGTTAGGCTGATAAAACTGTATTTCAAAAACTGGACATTAGAGATTATAGTAAACAGTGGAACTCAAGGAACCACTATAAATCTTGCCAATCTGTTTTAATTGATGTTATTCCAGTTAAATGTTTTTATTGTTATTATTTTGTATTGATGGGTGGGAGTGTAGAAGGGTGGGGGTTTTCGGGAACTGTTTCCATATTTTTTCAGTGACTTGTATTTGAAATTTTCCTTGCTGTTACTTGCCTTGATCCTCAAACGGGAGAGGTGGGATACATACAAATAAATAAATGAATAAATAAATAAATAATTATTGTTATAGAATAAAATCTCTCTCTGTGTGTGTTCTTCATAATCATAAATATGTTGAAGTGTCTCTTTTTTTAGCAGGAATGGTTCTGTTCCAACCAGGCACCTCCATAAACTATAACGAACCCAAATTGGACATTGCATTCCCAAATCTGCTTTTATTTTTATTTTTCAGTTGGCACTGATTATTCTATTACTATTGAACTTACTCCTCATGAGACATTTAGTGGAGGAGGAACTGCCCCCCTTAGGTTTTGTTTTAAAGCTGTTGCATTTTGAAGGGTTGGATATTTATTTTTAATTTAACACTTGCTTTCTCTTGTTGTATATGTGTATGCTTGTGATGCAACATTATCTAACCAGATGCCCCTCTTTTCAAAATGCAGTTAGAAAGGGGTCTGTGAAATATATATATGCACACAGCTGCCAACAAGCCCTTGTGGCATCTGTATGTAAGATCTCTTAGACGCCTCCAGCACCATGAAGCCATATCACCATGTCTCAGGGAGAAGTCAGAAAGAAGATACAATTGACAGCTTGTCTGGCCTCCAGAAGAATTACTTCCTGGGCCCATATATGGCATCTGGTAATTGATAGTTACTTTCACTGCCTCGGATGCTCAGGCGCAACTTCAACCATTGAAGTTGTGGCTGGACACATTCTACCACATATAAATGAGCATTAATTAAAGAAGCAGACCAGATGCTAGAATTTTGAGACTGGGCCATGTGTAAACACCAGGTGTGATGCAGTGTTGACTGACTGCTGATCTCCTGGGCCCCTTGGGCATGCCACTGACATTAGCTCCAGGCACAGGCAAACATGTAAGTGCTCATTAGCTCTTTGGGGCTCATCTAATACTGCTGTCCAATTTTTTTCCTAGCTGTCTGTGTCAATGAAGGAGGGAGCTCCAAAACAGAGCCAGTAAAGTGGACAGTCTCTCTCTCTCTCTCTCTCTCTCTCTCTCTCTCTCTCTCTCACTATATATATATATATATATATATATATATATATATATATAGTGTACAAGATACAGTGATTTAACTGGATTCTTAGGTTTTTCTCATAATATACATAGTTAAGCAGCTGTTGTGGTGGTGTCATTGCTTTGGAAAAAGTTTTTTTTTATTACTCCTAAAATCCCATGAGCCATCATGGTGTAGTGGTTTGAGTGTTGGACTACATCTCTGGAGATCTGGATTCACTTTCCAGCTTGGCCATGAAACTCACTGGGTGACCTTGCTCTCAGCCTCGGGGAAGGCAATGGTAAACCACCTCTGAACAAATCTTGCCAATAAAACCTCATGATAGGGTCACCTTAGGGTCACAAAAATTGAAAATGATTTGAAGGCACACAACAATGAGAAGAATCCCACAGTTGGCATGGATATTGGCCCTGCTGGTTGAGAGATTTGAGAAATTATAATCCAAAATACAGCAAATATTCCAAGCTATGGATCTATAGCAATAGCAGCTTCATTTACATACCACTTCATACCACTCTAAGGGGCTGGACAGGCTGCCCCAAAAGGGTGATCTGGAGCTGCCCGTTTTCCCACCAGAGGGAACCTGCAGTGCAGGCTCCCTCTGAACGAAAAAGAAACCTTTTTGGCATGCTCACACAGCCATCAGTGCGACATTAGCAAACTGTGCCGCATCAATGATGCAAGCACGGCACCCCGACATGTGGATGCAGCACTGCACTTGCGTCATTATGGTGGCCTTTTTGTGGACCAGGGGCTGCTGTGATGGCAGTGCTGCTCAGTACTAGGGTTTGGGAGCGTGCAGTTACTGCACACTCCCGAACCCTAATTTTGGCCTGAGAATGGCACTTCCCAACCATCTGATTTGGGCTTAAGTTTACAAATGTAAGCTAATTGCCCCTATCACTCTGGGTACTCATTTTAGCGACCTCGAAAGGATGTAAGCCTGAGTTGAGCCTGAGCCCTGGATTGTACTGAACTCACAACCTTGTGCTTTGTGAGTGAGTGACTGCAGTGGAGGCATTTAACCACTGCACCACCAGAGATCTAGTGAGCATAATGTTAGTTCTGGATATTCTTGATTCAATACTTAGCATTAATGTACAAAGAATTAAAAATGCAGGGCCTAATCTACTAACCATAACACAGAAGTAATGAAACATAAATATGTGCAGGTTTAATATGGTGCCTTTACAGATTACTGGATAAAATGGTTGATGATGGAATGGACTAATTTCTACAGGGACCTAAGGTACAGCCACTCCTTTTAGAGCCAGATTGGGGCCATGGCAACCGCACGTTGTGGCCTTTCCGTAGTGCAAAAAGCAGCCACAAAAGGGTGCCATAGCTGCTGGTGCCATGGCTTTTCAGCGTTCCTCTGGTGCTACATCATCTGGACACAGCACCAGAGGAGCACTGTGATGCCACCTGCCATGTGGTGCAGCACACGGTGTCACGCTGGCATGGGGTAGAGTCGGGGCATGCATCATGTGGATGCCATGCCCCCACTCTGCCCCCATGCCGGCCTATATGGCTGGTCTATATACCGTGTTTGAGACATTGATCATTAGGCCAAGGGAGTATTTGAGCTTACCCTTCAGAGATCTGCTAGGTGGAATGATCACTGTTTTCAAGCCTTTGGGGAAGCCTGCAGATTAATTCTGATGTAACCATCTGTGATTTCACTCTCTCTTAGAACTGAAAAGTGGTTGAGTGGGCCATTATGACATCACCTCAGTCTAGGTGGATGTATGGACCTTGTTATAGCTAGAGTACTGTAGCTGCTTAAGAGGAAGACTGCATACAGATGGATAGACTCAATCAGGGAGCCCATGGGCCTGAGCCTACAGGACCTGGGCAGACAGGTAGAAGATAGGAGGGCTTGGAGACATCTCATTCATAGGATTGCCATGAGTTGAGTTGACTTGAAGTCAGCTACCAACCAACGTTTTCTGGATGACTTCAGTAGAATCTGAAATCTATTTGGTCTCTGTCACTATTGAAACTAAACTCATGTAAGGCAGCTCTCATAATCAGTTTATTATCATCATAGCATTGATACAGCACTTTCAGTTGCTCAATTGTATAAAGATTATGTTAATAACTGCCACAATTCACCTCTATTGTTGCTCAGCATTGTTGTTGTTATGTGTTGTCAAGTCACTTATGGTGAACTGTCTATTCACCTCTAATGTTGCTCAGCATTGTTGTTGTTATGTGTTGTCAAGTCACTTATGGTGAACTGTCTATTCACCTCTAATGTTGCTCAGCATTGTTGTTGTTATGTGTTGTCAAGTCCCCTATGGTGAACTATCTTATGAGAAACCTCAAAGAGTCTTGTTATTAACAGTCCTACTCAAATCTTATTTTATTTATTTAATTTCTGTGCTGTGTTTGAGTTTCCGCAGCCATTTCCTAAGAATATTTAGTAGCACATGTGCTACAACCTTGCCCTTTTTTGTTCTAAGCTTCCCTTTGCTTAATGGAGTTTACTCCCATTGTTATTGTTGTGTACCTTCAAGTTATTTCCAGCCTATGGCACCCACAAGGCAACCCTATCATGGGGTTTTCTTGGCAAGATGTATTCAGGGGAGGTTTGCCCTTGCCTTCCTCTGTGGCTAAGAGTGTGTGACTTGCCCAAGGTCACCCACTGGGTTTCCGTGGCTAAGCAGGGATTCAGACACTAGTCTCCAGAGTTATAGTCTAACACTCAAACCACTATGCCACACTGGCTCTTTAACTATGCTTTAACTATAGTTTATCCAGAAAAGCCAGGATCATATTAACCTACATGTGGAAATATTTTTCAAATTATTTTCAAGAAAACCCCGAGTTTCTCTGAGGTGTATGAGAAGTTCTTAATAGGGCTGGTCATGGTTGTTTTGTTGTCTGAAGACAAGCAGCAAGTGATGCTTTTCAATCCACCTGGTTCCCAAACTGTGGTCCTCCAGGTGTTTTTGACTTCAACTCCCAGAATCCTTAACCATTGGCTAGGTTGGCTGAGGCTTCTGGGAGCTGAAGTCCGAAAGAACTCAAGGACTAGAGTTTGGGAACCACTGAGTCAAAGTGCAATGCACCTAAATCCAGCCAAGTCAAATCTACAGCATGAAGTAGCCACTTTATACTTTCCCTGGTTGTTTATTGGGAGTTTTCTCATTAACGTGGACATGTTTCCAAGCTCTACTGATGATCTTGCCCTGCAATGCATAGCCTCAGGGGGAATGGAATCCAAGCAGCATTCTTAGTTTGTACAGGTAACATTTAATAAGCCTGCCCCTGCCCCCCTCACCCCCCATATACAGGGTTCTGGGGCAGAGAGATGCAGGATCTTCTGCATCTGTGAAATATGTCCCAGCATCCTCAGTAGCATACACAGTTATGAGACTCATACACAGGGGTTCCTCAGTAGATGAACCCATGTGGAAAGGCTGCCTGAAGGCAGAGGGTTAGCAAGCCATGGGATAAATGTAAATAATGTTGGGTAAGTGCTGCACCATTCTGAGCATAAGAGTATTAACTCCAGAAGGACTTGTGTAAGTTCAGCAGCCATTGCCTGAAAAGCAAACAGAGAGAGAACAAAAAAACTTTTGTATTCTTGCCATCTTCAAGGTCTCTGGCCTGGTTCCACCACTATTTGGTTAAGACGCTTTTGTGTACTTTCACTGAACAGTTCAGGCTAATGCGTTCATGTAGGAAGAGATGTCGTTTTTTGTTTGGCTGCCAATTATTTAGTATAATCTAAAGGGCTCTAAAAGGTTGTTTGTTAACCAAAGCAGCTGTACAACTTGCTGGAGTGTAGAAGAAGTATTTCACTGACTCGCATCTGTTCCAGTGGGGTTGCATTTTATGTTGAGCCAAAATCTGCTTTAAATAAATATTGTATATGGGTGCTTTATGAAGCTCAGCATCTGGACAAGCTGGCCAGCTTTGAATGGACCTTTGCCAATCACACTCCAGACAAAGTAATTAAAAACTCATGCCCTCAGAGTTTAAACATGAATACACTTCAAGTGCAATTATAATAGTAACGATCAAGCTTTGAGGCCATCAAAATAATCCCCTGTCTTCTCCAATTTGGCCTGCTTTAGCACAGTATAAAGAACAAGATTTTCTTTTTTTTAATGGAATAAGTAAGAAGGAAAAGAGAAACCATGTGTGTGAAAGAGAGAGGTGAGCTAAGTAATATCCAGGGTGGTGTTTCCAGCCTCACATTGAGGAAATAGCAAGGAAATGGTTCCTATTCTGTTAGCTATGAAACTGCCACTTGGCAGTCAAGACCAACCAGTCCAAATCTTTTGGCAAATCTAAAAATTACCCTCAGGGCCATGCCTTAGAGGCTCTTTGAACAGAGCAAGCCAAATGAAGCTGTTTGGCAGTGCTATTCAGTTTTGTCCCTTTGGCTTGCATTTTCCCAAAGTGAACTGGGTGCCAAGGCATCCCTACACATTTCCCATTAGCATTTTTTTTTTCTTTTTGGCAAAGAATGCTGGCCAGGATTATCAAATTGAAGCTCTCATACTTTGGCTACACATCATGAGAAGATGCTACTCATTAGAAAAGACAAGAATGCTGGGAAAGGTGGAGGGTAGTAGAAATAGAAGAAGACTGTATGCTAGATGGATGGACTCTATAAAGGAGGTCACAGGTATGAATTTATAGAACATAAACAGAGCAGTGGAAGACAGGGGCCTTGGTGGTGTCTCATCCACAGGGTAGCCATGGTTGAGGTCAACTCAAGGGTAGTTAGTAACAACAAAGAATGCTGGGACATGCATTAGAGCTCACAGCCTCTTGAGCCTTCATGTTGCTCCAAAGATAGCCAGCATTCTCCTACAGGAATTCATTTGCAGAGGAAACTTGATCATGGTAGATACTGCTCAAGTCATCTTTGATGGAAACACAATGGCCATGGCTGATCTAAGTACTGAGAAACCAACCCTACTAATTTTTCTCCAACAAACCTCAGTGTTGCCTGGAATTGCACTTGAAAATCATGGCTGCATGATGCTAGCTAATTCTTGGCTGATGTCAACTACAACCAGTGGCAACTGGAGGCAGAATTATATTTACATCAGGATAGGACGTACTTCCAGTACTCTCTGCAGGATTGTTTCCAGTTTCTTAGAAAATAACCCCCAAATCCTCTCTGTAGTTCTCTGCGGATGTTCAAGGGTATGATGGTGATACCGCCATTGTTTCACATCAGAGGAATCTAGTTCTCCAGATGTTTTGGGTCCATCAACATCCAATCAGCCCTAGCCAGCATGACTAATAACTGTGGATAATGGGAGTTGCAGTCTGACAGCATCTAGAAGGTTACCAGATCCTTATTTCAGATGTGCATGTTGACTTGCTGCATAAGATATGTAAAACTGAATTTAAATAAAATTTAAACAGCAAAGAAGACAACTAAGGGGAATGAGGAGGGGGAAGACAAGGAAAAGGCAAGGACAGCAAGCGGCTAACAAGCATGCATAAAATGCAGAATATTTATCAAATAATTTCTCTCTAATATATGCTGAATATTCACTTTTTGTGGGGCATCCAGAGGAGATTGTTATAAAATGTTTGTACTTCTGTGTTTTCCCAGCATTTCTTCCAATGTTTCTGAGTGCTGAAAATCTGAATTTTGGGAAGGAAAAGAAAAATAGTAAACTCTCCCCAGGTTATTAATTGTTCTTACCTGTAATGTTCTATTCCCTCTGAAAGATATAATTTCAATGTGTTTGTGGTGGTACATTGAGCAAGTGGACCTTTCATGACATGACATACCTTCATTAAAATGTTTCCGTTGGACACCAGTCAATCACCTCTTTTACAAATTTTCATTAGCATTAAAATGCTTTCTGACTATTTTTAAATAATAACATTAAGTACAGAAGTATTTAAATAAAGCAGCATTGCAATACTAATTAAACAAGTCATTTTTTAAAAAAAAAAGTCTAGTGACTTTCTAAATACTGTCAGCGTTTTCCTACTTCTAATTAAACACTCCTGATCTACACTTCTGATCAAAAACAAATGTTAAGCATTTGTTTTTAGATATTTCATTAACAATAATTGAGCAATCATGCTTCAAATAAATGATTTGGTGCTATTTAAATTATCTGTTTTCTTTTTTAAAAGATTGCTCAGATTTTAAAGAAGAGCTGCTTAGGTGAGAGAGCTGCTGTGGTGCAGTAGTTTGAGCCACTGGGATACAGATGGGCTTCAAATCCCTACTCGGCCATGGAAACCTGCTGGGTAACTTTGGCCAAGTCATATTCTCTCAGCCTCAGAGGAAGGCAAAGATGACCGTCCCTCCCCAAAACAAATGTTGCCAAGAACGTCCTGTGAGAACTTCACCTTAGAGGTGCCATAAGTCTGAAATGATTAGAAAACTGGGCCAAAACATCCTATAGTGTGATGTGGCAGCTAAAAGAGTCAATGCAATTTTAGGCTGCATCAGTAGGAGTATAGTGTATACATCAAGTGAAAGTTATAGTGCCACTATTCTGCTTTGGTCAGACCACACCTGGAATAATGTGTCCAGCTCTGGGCCAGGGACATAGCCAAGGGGGGGGGGTCCTTGGGGTCCAGACCCCCCCTTCTGTTAGATAAAATGAATGGTGAGTGCTGCCGTGCTGCCGCACCCAAGCCCCATTATAATGGTGGCACTTAGTCTGGACCCCCACCCCCACCCTAAAATCCTGACTACATCCCTGTCTGGGCACCACAGTTCAAGAAAAATGTTGACAGGCTGGGCAATAATCAAAATGGTGGAGTGTCATAATGAGCTGAGTGTGTTTAGCCTGGGGATGAGAAGGTTAAGAGATGACATGATAGTCATGTTTCGATATTTGAAGTAATGTCACATTAAGGACAGAGCAAGTTTGTTTTCTGCTGCTCCGGAGACATAAGATATGGAGCTAGAGGAAAAAAGATTTCACCTCAATATTAGGAAGAATGTCCTGTTGGTAAGGGCTGTTTGACAGTAGTAGAATATGCAGCCTCAGAGTGTTGTGAAGTCTCCTTCTTTGAAGGGTTTCAAACAGAGGCTGGATGGCCATCTATTGGGAGTGCTTTAATTGGGTATTCCTGTATGGCAGGGGGTTGGACTGAATGGCCCTTGTGGTCTCTCCCAACATTATGATTCCATTATAGAGGGAGCCATCAGGCAGACCCAGCAACATCAGGGACTGCCTGAAGGAAGAGGCCCCTCCCTCCTCAACTGTCATCTCGGCCTCAGAGGGAGAGATCAGGCAGACCCAGCAACATCAGGGACTGCCTGAAGGAAGAGGCCCCTCCCTCCTCAACTGTCACCTCAGCCTCAGAGGGAGCGATCAGGCAGACCCAGCAACATCTTGGACTGCCTGAAGGAAGAGGCCCCTCCCTCCTCAACTGTCATCTCGGCCTCGGAGCCATCAGGCAGACCCAGCAACATCGGGGACTGCCTGAAGGAAGAGGCCCCTCCCTCCTCAACTGTCATCTCGGCCTCAGAGGGAGAGATCAGGCAGACCCAGCAACATCAGGGACTGCCTGAAGGAAGAGGACCCTCCCTCCTCAACTGTCATCTTGGCCTCAGAGGGAGCGATCAGGCAGACCAGCAACATCTTGGACTGCCTGAAGAAAGAGGCCCCTCCCTCCTCAACTGTCATCTCGGCCTCAGAGGGAGCCATCAGGCAGACCCAGCAACATCAGGGACTGCCTGAAAGAAGAGGCCCCTCCCTCCTCAACTGTCATCTCGGCCTCAGAGGGAGAGATCAGGCAGACCCAGCAACATCTTGGACTGCCTGAAGGAAGAGGCCCCTCCCTCCTCAACTGTCATCTCGGCCTCAGAGGGAGAGATCAGGCAGACCCAGCAACATCAGGGACAGCCTGAAGGAAGAGGCCCCTCCTTCCTCAACTGTCATCTTGGCCTCAGAGGGAGCCATCAGGCAGACCCAGCAACATCAGGGACAGCCTGAAGGAAGAGGCCCCTCCCTCCTCAACTGTCATCTTGGCCTCAGAGGGAGCCATCAGGCAGACCCAGCAACATCAGGGACTGCCTGAAGGAAGAGGCCCCTCCCTCCTCAACTGTCATCTTGGCCTCAGAGGGAGTGATCAGGCAGACCCAGCAACATCAGGGACAGCCTGAAGGAAGAGGCCCCTCCCTCCTCAACTGTCATCTTGGCCTCAGAGGGAGCCATCAGGCAGACCAGCAACATCTTGGACTGCCTGAAGGAAGAGGCCCCTCCCTCCTCAACTGTCATCTCGGCCTCAGAGGGAGAGATCAGGCAGACCCAGCAACATCAGGGACTGCCTGAAGGAAGAGGCCCCTCCCTCCTCAACTGTCATCTCGGCCTCAGAGGGAGCGATCAGGCAGACCAGCAACATCTTGGACTGCCTGAAGGAAGAGGCCCCTCCCTCCTCAACTGTCATCTCGGCCTCAGAGGGAGCCATCAGGCAGACCCAGCAACATCAGGGACTGCCTGAAGGAAGAGGCCCCTCCCTCCTCAACTGTCATCTCGGCCTCAGAGGGAGCGATCAGGCAGACCCAGCAACATCAGGGACAGCCTGAAGGAAGAGGCCCCTCCCTCCTCAACTGTCATCTTGGCCTCAGAGGGAGCGATCAGGCAGACCCAGCAACATCAGGGACAGCCTGAAGGAAGAGGCCCCTCCCTCCTCAACTGTCATCTTGGCCTCAGAGGGAGCCATCAGGCAGACCCAGCAACATCAGGGACAGCCTGAAGGAAGAGGCCCCTCCCTCCTCAACTGTCATCTCGGCCTCAGAGGGAGCCATCAGGCAGACCCAGCAACATCAGGGACAGCCTGAAGGAAGAGGCCCCTCCCTCCTCAACTGTCATCTCGGCCTCAGAGGGAGCCATCAGGCAGACCCAGCAACATCTTGGACTGCCTGAAGGAAGAGGCCCCTCCCTCCTCAACTGTCATCTTGGCCTCAGAGGGAGCCATCAGGTAGACCCAGCAACATCTTGGACTGCCTGAAGGAAGAGGCCCCTCCCTCCTCAACTGTCATCTTGGCCTCAGAGGGAGAGATCAGGCAGACCCAGCAACATCTTGGACTGCCTGAAGGAAGAGGCCCCTCCCTCCTCAACTGTCATCTCGGCCTCAGAGGGAGCCATCAGGCAGACCCAGCAACATCTTGGACTGCCTGAAGGAAGAGGCCCCTCCCTCCTCAACTGTCATCTCGGCCTCAGAGGGAGCCATCAGGCAGACCCAGCAACATCTTGGACTGCCTGAAGGAAGAGGCCCCTCCCTCCTCAACTGTCATCTCGGCCTCAGAGGGAGCCATCAGGCAGACCCTGCAACATCTTGGACTGCCTGAAGGAAGAGGCCCCTCCCTCCTCAACTGTCATCTCGGCCTCAGAGGGAGCCATCAGGCAGACCAGCAACATCTTGGACTGCCTGAAGGAAGAGGCCCCTCCCTCCTCAACTGTCATCTCGGCCTCAGAGGGAGCCATCAGGCAGACCCAGCAACATCAGGGACTGCCTGAAGGAAGAGGCCCCTCCCTCCTCAACTGTCATCTTGGCCTCAGAGGGAGAGATCAGGCAGACCCAGCAACATTGGGGACTGCCTGAAGGACGAGACTTCTCCGTCCTTTAACTGTATTTTGTATTGTATTACGATTTTACTGTACACCGCTATGATCATCGCGGAATAGCGGTCTATAAATAAAACATATTATTATTATTATTATTCTATGAAGGCACACAATAACAAGAGCTCAAGTGAATTGACCACTGTGTTGTGTCAAATTCACTGCTGCAAGCTAAACACACTGAGATATGACATTTTAATAAAAAATAATACTTTTCATAGTTACCTTGCAATGGAAGCACAGTTGTAATTCCACTGAGAGCTTCCAGAAGAGGTACGGTTAATGGTTTCACCAGTAACCTTCCTCTGAAAATACCCTCAGTCTGCAAACTGAGGTGGAAATTAGATTCAAACAGATCTAAGTAACGGAAACACTTTCCCCAGAAATGTTTGAATCTGCTTGATCTTTAGCGTATGATAGAACCCGGTGGCAGTTTGGGTAGGTGTAGGTTTTTTCCACCAATAAAGACTTTATCATCTCTACTATTTTGGTATCAAAACCTCCCTGGAGGAAGCAGGTGACAACTTTTATATCCCCCTTTCAAAATGAGAGAGAGAGAGAGAGAGAGAACAGACGAGATTCACTCCCATGAATTTTTAATCTAAATATTGGTAGTTGTGGAGAATGAAATACAGGTAATGGACTGTGATCCTTCCCTTCAAATGTCCCTATTGCCAAACTCTGTTGACACCTTTCTGTACATCCACATCTTTTGCTTCAGGATTGAAGGAGAAAATGGAACCATTTAGAGTAAGGATGGGAATCATGTTGCTGTTGGACTGAAGCTCCTATCATTCCCTTACCTTTAGCTAGAATTGTTGGTAGGTACAATCCAACTGCAGCTGGAGGGTCTCATTAATCCTACCCCTCATTTAGGGAATAGATTTGGCTCAGGGCTGCTGGACAGAAACCTGTCATGTCAACAGTATTGCAGCAAATGACCTTGGCACAGATAACTCCTAACATTCAGAAAAATACAGCAATGTCATTATGGTCCCTGGGGAATGGAACAAAGCGATTTTGGGCCTAATAGCCCATGAATAAAGTTATATTCACAATTTAGTTAAAGATTAAGTAATCCCAGGTTGGGAACACATTTCAGTGTTAGTGATAAAACAAATCTCTATCCCACATATCAGGGCCAAACAAGGAACAGCTGACATATTTCCCTAACCTGATTACAGTTTAAATAATTTTAAAATTTAAACTAAATGAACATTAAACCTGAGTAGGCAGTGGAGAATGATAACTCAAGGCTTTCATGTGCCAAGGAAACTTGTGGAATGGAGCTGGGGAATAGGGGCTGACACTACTGAACTAGACATTGGGTGCGCCTGTTCCAATCTCCACTCAGCTGAGCTCATTTGGTGACTTTGGGCCAACTAGCAAGTTTTCATGTCTTTCAGCCTAGCCTACAACACATGGATCTTGAGGGTATAAAAAAAGGCAAACCAGATTTATTTGGGCAAACTAAACTGATATTGTTTTTAGGTGCTCAACAAAAATGCCAGGAACATAGAATAATAGAATAGTAGAGTTGGAAGTGTGGGACATGGTGGCTCCAGGCATCATTTCTGACAACTAGAAGGTTGACGGTTCAAGGCAGTTCAATGGGATGAGCTCCCATCGCTAGTCCTAGCTTTTGCCAACCTAGCAGTTTGAAAGCATGTAAAGGTGAAGGTAGATAAATAGGATCACTTCGGTAGAAAGGTAACAGCATTCCATGCAGACATACTGGCCACATGATCACAGAGTCATCTTTGGACAACGCTGGCTAATTGGCTTAGTAATGAAGATGAGCACAACCCATACAGTCGGTTACGACTAGACATTCATGTCAAGGGGAAACCTTTACCATTACTTTAGAGTTGGAAGAGACCACAACAGCCATCCAGTCCAACCACCTGCCATGCAGGAACACAGAATCAAAGCACCCCTGACAGATGGCCATCCAGACTCTGTTTAAAAACCTCCAAAGAAGGAGACTCCACCACCCTCTAGGAATTGTTTTCTACTGTCAAACAGCTCTTACTGTCAGGAAATTCTGCCTAATGTTGAGATGGCATCTCTTTTCCTTCAGTTTGCATCCGTTGTTCTGGGTCCTAGTCTCTGGAGCAGCAGAAAACAAGCTTGCGCCCTCTTCAATATGACATCCCTTCAAATATTTGAACAGGGCTATCATATCACCTCTTAACCTTCTCTTCTCCAGGCTAAATATCCCCAGCTCCCTAAGTCTCTCCACATAGGGCTTTATGGTTTCCAGACTCTTTACCATTTTGGTCGCCCTCCTCTGAACATGCTCCAGCTTGTCAACATGCTTTTTGAACTGTGGTGCCCAGAACTGGACACAGTACACCAAGTGAGTTCTGACCAAAGCAGAATAGATTGGTACTATTACTTTTCTCAGTGCAGACACTATACTTCTGTTGATGCAACCTAGAATCCCATTGGTTTTTTTAGCTGCTGCATCACACTGTTAATTCATGACAATGTAGAATCACACTGATGTCCTAAGGTTTTACATGTGGCCACTGTACTGTGTAGCTGTTTATTAGATAGGACACTTTATTTTTAAAAAGTGAACAATTCTGCCCTAGAAAGATCAACAATCTGATTCAATGAGCTGGCCTGTCTCTATGAAAGTAGGTCATCGGGATGCTACCTTGGAGGAAATTTGGCCCACACAGTTACCAGACAATTCTGAAAAGGTGGAGGTGTTCATTCCATTAATTTGCAGAGTTTATAAAAGTGATTTTTTTTTCACTTCAACTCCCAGAACTCCCCAATCAGCATGGAAAAATCCAGATGTTATAGCTGTTATAGCCATAGTAAGACTATAATAATGAGATGGAAAGTGCAGACAGTTTGAGATCCCTTTGAGATTCAATAATATCATGTTATATCTAAAAGGATGTAGAATCCATCATCTTTCTCTACTGCTGTAGATGCAAAGGGCTGGCAGACATTCAGTAATTTATTCATTGCCTTTTGGCAAAGCACGTGGGCTTTTGAGTCAGCTTGGAGAAGAAGCATTGAGTAAGATGGTAATCTCCATATCAGCAAAATCCTGAGATGATGCTGCTGCTGCTGATGATGATGATGATAATTATATAAATAATAAACAATTAGGCAATTGATAAAGTTAAAAATATTAAAAACATTAAAACCTACTAAAAGACAACATACAAACCTTAAAAACAACACCACACTGCATTAAAAGTTCACCCTTGTCAGTTTCCAAAAGCTTGATGGCATAAAAATGGCTTAACTTGCTGAAGGAAAAAGAGCAAGGACAGGGCCATCCTAGCCTCTCTGGGGAGTGAGCGCCAAACTCTGGGTGTAGCCACCGAGAAGGCCCTGTGTTGAGATTGAGAAGGTGGTGGGACAGAAAGAAGGGCTCTCCAGATGATGCTAGAGCTTTAACAGGCTCATAAAGAGAAATACAGTCCTTCAGATAACTTGGATCCAAGCTATATAAGGCTTTACACATCATCGCCAGCATTTTGAATTCTGCCCAGAGATGGACCAGGGAGCAGCAGAGCTGTTGCAACAAGGGAGTTGTGTGCTCACTGTAGACAGCCCCAGTTAACAATCTGTCTGCGGGTCTGTGATGATCCCCCTGTGGTCTAAGCAGACAAACAGCAGGCTTGCCTTGGCTCTTAGTCCCAGAAGATCCTTAGCTTCTCCCTGAGCCTCCTGGTCCATGTTCCTACTCCTTTGTGAGTTGAAGATGACTCCTGGAGATCCTTGATTCATGCTGCCACCACCCAGTGAATTCGTACTGGATTTCCCTTAACATACACTGTGACTTGTTAAGGACTTCTAGTTCTACTTCTTGCTAATCTTCTCACGCATCTACCAAGCTGGGACACATGTAAAGGAGTGTTGAATTAGCAATACTTTGAAGGAAGTATTTATTATAAATAAACAAAACAGAACAAAAAGATTTAAATCATGCAAGATCTTAAGGGGCTTGCAGGTACAATATGTGTAATTCTAAAAGTATTCATTTTATGCAAGCAACCAGAAAAATATTAAATAAGGCCTAAATGTTCTAATCTGACACATTCTCGCATAACTTATATATTGAGGTAATATGCCGGCCTTCATGGATTTGAAATATTGTTTTCCTAACCTGTAAGACTAACTCGAGGGAGACATCTCCACCTTGAATCCTCACTATACAAACCACTAACTGCTGAAGACTCTCTCTCTGTCACTCTCTAACTGCCACTCTCCAATGGCCACTCTCCAACTGTCACTTTCCAACTGCCACTCTCTAACTGTCACTCTCTAACTGCCACTCTCCAATTGTCACTTTCCAACTGCCACTCTCTGTCACTCTCTAATTGCCACTCTCTAACTTCCACTCTCTAACTGTTACTCTCCAACTGCCACTTTCTAACTTCTGCTCTCTAACTGCCACTCTCTGTCACTGTCTGTTACTCTCTAACTGCCACTCTCCAACTGCTACTCTCTAACTGCCACTCTCTAACTGTCACTCCCTGTCACTCTCTAACTGTCACTCTCCAACTGCCACTCTCTAACTTCCACTCTCTAACTGCCACTCTCCAACTGTCACTCTCCAACTGCCACTCTCTGTTACTCTCTAACTGTCGCTCTCCAACTGCCACTCTCTAACTATCACTCTTTAACTGCCACTCTAACTATCACTCTCCAACAGTCACTCTCTAACGGTCACCTGTTCTCAGAGGCTTTTTTCTCTTAGAGGCTTCCGGTGAAAACTCTCGCTTCTGCTCACTGATTGGCCAAATGAGCCTTCCGTCAGCTGTGATGTCATTACTTATTTGCATGTGCCTCCCTCCCAGCTTACTCTTATTACCTGGCAGAAGTCTTCCAATGACTGGAGGCCCAGTCTTTGGGCCAAGTGAAGTTTCTGAGCACTTTTTCCAAAGTAGCCTGATACAGAGCACATTACAGTAATCCAGATGGCATGTGACCAAGGGTTGTGTTTACCATGGCCAGTCCCCATTTCTTCATGAGTGGGCACATTTGGTGCAATAATTTTAACTGTGCAAATGCACTCTTGGTTACCACTGAAACCTGGGCATCCAGGCACAGGACTGAATCCAGGAGTATCCTTTAACTGCATTGTTGAGGGAGTGTAATGCCATCTAACACAGGCTGAATCCCTACTCCCAGATCTATCTTTCAACAGCCCTCTGTTTTATCTGGATTAAGTGCGATGTAATTTATTGTATATCAGAAAGTATGTGGAGAAGGGCTGCAAGAGAAGACAATGTCCAAGATAAAAGGCAAGTAAAGTTGTTCCTTTGTGGGGATTGAAGGGAAAGAGGAGGAGGAGGAGGAGGAGGAGGAGGAGAGTGAGAGGAGAAGGAAGAGGAAAGCAAGAAGGAAGAAATGACAAGGAAGGGAAGAAGAAGAGAACAGGAGGAAGAGGAAAAGAAGGATTTAAAGCTTTAAGGTCAGGAAAGGGGGGAGAAGAATGGAGGATGTGGAGAAAAGTTGGAGAAAGACTAATAAACAAAGGTTTAAGGAGGAAGGAGGAAGAGTCTGCAAAGGCAGAGATAAGAGAAGGCAAGAGGAGAGAGAAAAGAGTTGAATTCAAAAGAGAGTAAGAAGGGAAGGAAGAAAATATAGGAAGAACACGGCTTCAGGCATTATGAGGAAAGATCTATAATGATTCTCAGAACAGAAGAGGATCTATAGAAGATGAAACTCCCCAGTATATGGTGAAATTTATGGAGGAAATAAGAGCATTGAGAAAAGAAACAGGAAGATGGCTGGGAGACGGGAACACCAATTTTAAGTAGTCCATAACTTGTTGGTACAGGTAAAGAATCATATAAAAGAAAACAAAGAAGAAATCCAACTATTGAAAAAAGAGAATCAAGTACTTAATTTGAAAATGGATAAATTAGCAGATCAAATGGCATTGGCAGAAGAGAGAGAAAAAGAGTTGTGGTTAAGGTTCATTGACTACAATATGAAATGCTGACCTCTTTTTGAATAGCTCACAGTATGCCAGGCACCTAAGAAATGGTTCACAATTGTAGACTGATCACTGAATGATTGTATGATCAAGTGATGGCACACATGAGAGAATGGGTCATGTGAAATATAAAACCATGGAGAGAACTTTCACCTTTAATGCAATGGTGTGTATATGATGGAGAGGGTTCACCTGAGTTTTCATGCTGGTCTTTGACCATAATAAATTATTGATTGATTGATATATATGTATATTCATCATTTGAAGATTGCTTCAACCAATAGCAACCAGTATATCTGTGAACACCAAAGGGAAGATTTCTGGATCACTTTACATAACAAAATGCTTTTCAGCAAATCCAGAATCACATAATCCATGTGAATAATTTCACTAGAATGTGGCAAGATGAGGAAGAGTGAAGAGTAAATCAGATGCAGGTGGGCAAAGAAATTGATGGTGCTTATCTGCAGAAAGGTGAGGGCCAGCATAGCATAATGGTTTGAGTGTTGGACTATGACTTTGGAGACCATGGTTGAATTCCCAGCTTGGCCATGAAACCCACTGAATGACTTTGGGCAAGTTACATGCTCCCAGACTTGTGGGAAGGCAATGGCATTGGCAAATCTCCTTTGAACAAATTTTGCCAACAAAATCCTGTAATAGGTTCACCTTAGGGTCACCATAAGTTGGAAACAACTTGAAGGCACACCATGACAACAATCTGGAAAAAGAACACAATGCAGTTTTCTGATCTATGGCATCCAAATGTCATACAGTAGAATAGCCTGGTGTTCTTCAAAGTTTTAGGGGTTAAGTCTTCATTCTGCTCTCCTCAGTATTTTCCTTCAAGCCCCTGCCAAATATCTCTTGCAGAACAACCACAACAAGCAGGAGATATGTTTGGTGTGACCAGCAGGGGGAGATACAATTCTCAAGAGCTAAGAGGTGTGTTAACACCCACAATCTACCAGATGTTGGCTTCTGTAGGAATGAAGCTTCTTCAGTACCAGTGACCACAGGCCCTCCTGTCTCTGCTTCTCTTTGAAGATGGTGACAGCAAAAAGAGGTGTGTGTATGTGTGTGTTCAGAGGAACCGTTCTTCAGAGGTATTGAGAACTTGGGTCCACAATAGCATTTCGGGGTGAACATGAATGACCATTTACAAAGTTCAAAGTTATAGCTGTGTTAGTCTGGAAAATCAGTATGCAAAGGGATCTTGTAGCACCTTTGAAACTAAGGACCGGTACAGACCGGCACAATACGCCGACTTTCCGGTGGTGGGTGGGTGGGTGACATACAGAAGACGCACACCCCGATGCAGCTCTGAAGCCAACATCATGCTGCCCCACTGCCCACATGGGAGGCAGCTTTTCAGTGCTCCAGCAGCATGGCGTTTATATGCCACATGCCACTGGCGTGCTGTAAAGCCATGGTGGCAGTGGAAAGGGCGGGGTTTTTCCAGCCCAAAAAGCTGCGACTTTTTGCCACTTCTTTTTGGGCTGGAAAAATGCCAGGTCAGGGCTGTGGTGTATGGTTACTGAGCCTCGATCCAGTGATCAAAGGGGTGGCATCAAGCCACTCCTTTAGGGCCATCTGTTTTGACCCTAACTGACAGAAAGAAGTTGGTAGAATGGGCTATGAAAGCTCATGCTACCAACTTATTTTTTTTTCCAATTAGTCTCAAAGGTGCTAGAAGATTCCTTTGCATACATTCACCAAGTTGTAGCTTATTACAATTGGCATGTAACCAGCTAGAAAGTTGGTAATTTACAACACCCTAACTAACAGTGAGGTGTATCTTACTGTTCCTCTCACTTCTAGACATTTTGGAAGATAACACCCTAGCACACAACACCACCAAAGTGCAATATTCCACTTTAAATGCCATGGCAACAGCCTATGGAATCCTGGGATTTGCTGTTTAGGGAGGGCCATTTAGAATCCTCAGCTAGATAGTTCCCAGGCCTCACAAGACTACAAACCCCAGAATTCCACAGAATGTTAGTGCTGTAACAATGTAGTGTGATAAGGTGTTATCTTTCATAGTGTCAATCAGGCAGAGCCATAAAAAGAAATGGGAAAAGGAAACCAAGAACAGGAACTGCAATTATGTGATCCTTGCTATACATAGTCTTTCATAAAAAAAAATTAATCTTCCATAGCTTCTAGAAATAACTGGGGCTGGGAAAAATATACAAACTTACATATATGTCTTGAACATTTTATTAACCATTTTACATTTTAAAATTTTCATTTTAAATAATATTTCTGTAAAAAAAGCCATTTGGGGAAAATATTCTGCATTTTTGTACAGTGTTTCTTTTAGATGGGAGGCTTACACATCACTAGTGATGGCTATGATTTCAGAAATCACTTGTTTCTTTTCTGATGCTGTTTTTTCTCTGGTTTATTTCTATGATTATAAACAAAAAGGAACCAATGGCCAATTTTTAATATTTTCTGTGGTAGCCTATGCTTCTTTAATCTTTCAGTAGCTCAAAAGGCAATGATACTGAGGTTTGGAGGCAACACACACACACACACTATTTTAATCTAAATAATGAATTGATCTGTTGGCGAAAAGATGACTGACTGATAAATTAAAATGTTTTAATTGGATGACAGGCGTATTTCAAAGATGTAAAACTTATTAAACAGATACAAATCTGAAACGTCATTCTCGAATGCAAAGCAACAAACAATATTTACACTTGATTTACAACAATGTCTTCTTAGCTTCGAAGTTAGTTGTTAGTTCCCGAGTAACATATTTTAATTACAAATGTCATAGTTCCTGCACAGCTGACTTTAATTTAATTGAAAAACTCATATATTGCTATTGGAACTTCAGGATGAATGGTTGCTGTTTACATATTTCCAGCAAAAGTACATGTTACTTCTCAGCCACTAGCAGTTTATTTCCAAGATAAAGATGTGATGTTTGATTTTGCTGTAATCTGTCTTGCAACACATACGATAAACTTTGTTCTAATGCTCTGTCAAACAGTAGCCTATGGTTGCCTTTGAACGAAGAAAATGAAAACTATTGGCAGAGCCTCAGTAACTAAGATGTGGTGCAGGAAAAGGCTGAAGCATCCTGGGATTTACAGTGAGATAGAACTCTCACCTTCTCTGCTGCCAGGCTATGGCACAAACATGAAATATTCATATATTTATTAAAACATTTAAGTCCTGGCCTATATTGAAAGATCTCAGGGCAGGGTTCAGTTAATAAAACAGCTAAATGTTTTAATTAAACAGTTTGAAACAATCATTACCTGCAGAACTACACACTGTGGGATTTGTGGAGAAACAGCCCCAAATGGCATTACCTGCTGAATTCTAGTGTGTTACATATGACCACACTGACATCGCTATGTTGTGTTATGACATCCATTGCATTCTGCATTCTGCCCTCTGGAAGGCAGCCATTGAGGTGGGTTGTAGGTTAGGAAATACACAGTGTTGTCATAACTCACACTATAGTGTCAAATGCAAAGGAGAATCAATTACAGACGAGCCAGTTATAGAAAGACCTCTGGCTCCAGATAAGAGCTACCTGCTCACCCCACATCTCCCAAATCTGAACAGATAGTGGCCAATGCAACTGAGAGAAACTTCAGCAGAGTGGGTCCCTACCTAAGCCAGAATTGAGGGACACTGCAGAGACACCTCATCATTTGTGGATTATCCTCAGGACCAAGAGTAGATACAACACCTCTTAAATAAGAAATGCTGAGCAATGAAGCACCTGACATCTCGAGACCAGTCAGCTATACATCTCACGGCAGCTACTGGAACTTTCTGTTGTTCACAACAGTTTGTTCCCCCTGGCTTTTGTGCACTTCCTACTTGTAGATTTGTTTAGATCCTTGAGCTCTGAACTGGTCTACAGTATATGCCTCTTTGTCTTTTTCTTGTGGCCTTGGTTATCCTGACTCCTGGCTTCTCATGACAGATTTTACAACAGCTGAGACTTTATTATGCATCCCCCTTAGCCTTGGTATAGCCTTTGATTACCTAGAACTGACTTGACTCACCTGTTAACCATTTCTCCTTATTTGCCTCTCCTGTCACTTTCTGCATATAGACATCAGGACAGATTCACTGACACCATGGACAGGTAAATGTTGCTTTACTTCACAGGATAGGCCAGGGAAAGGATGATTATAATGGTGATGATGATCCATTTTCACCTTCTACCTCTCTATATAAGTGCAATAAATAAGAACCTGAACCATTGGAAGAATTTATAAAGCCATGCTAGAGGGGATTTCTTCAAAGCTAAATACAATAGGCCCTTGGTATCTGCTGAGGTTTGGTTCCAGGACCCACCGTGGATACCAAAATCGGTGGATGTTCAAGTCCCATTAAATACAGTAAAATGGCAAAATCAATTATTGCTTTTTGGAATATATGTAACTGTAAATATTTTCAAGCGTTGGATGCTTGAATCTATGGATAAAGTATCCATGGACAAGGGAGCCAACTGCACAATTGTCTCCCATGATAAAGACACAGAAAGTGCATGGAGTGTCTCATAAAATCACTGGCTTCCACTATAGAGGTGCCATTAAATCAGTCTGAGTTTTATTCCAGAAATTAAAGGATCTATCTAAGATGCTGAACATATTTCAGAGACAGAGCTCAATGTCTTGCACAACTGCTTTAAAGCCTGGAATAAAACCTAGTCTTCTTTGTTAAGGGTTAAAAGCCAACTAACAGGAGCTTGGCTTGTCTGGTCGTTAATCAGCAGAAGCCTGGCAGTGAAAGCTGGATAGTTCCCAGTGTTCTGCATTCCATCATTTCTGGAAGACATCCTTCTGCTGTTATCTTCGTTGAGGGCTATGAACACGCTTCAAAGATTCGTCAAATACTCTGCTATACTCTGACAATGGTTATTGCCAGCAGTTGTTGACATTCTTTTTGTCCCCTCCCATTCTTTATATACTCTGCAGTTGTCCCTGTTTGGCAGGGAAAGTCCCTGTTAATAAATAAAACTTTTATTTATATTCCGCTTTTCTGTGACAAGACAATCAAAGCAGCTTACAACACGTTAAAATCCACATTTACAAATTTATGTCCCAAATTCCCTCCCTTAAAACAGGATTAAACAAGTTACAATTAAAACATCTATTTTATTCCTCTGCTGTCCCACTTTCTCAGCTGTTTTTTCTAAACGTCCAGTTTCTCTTGCCTCATCTTCCTTTCTGACTTTGTCCTCAGCATACTTCAATCGCTGCTGAGTTCAAAGTGCAAAGGTAGTTTGACCTTTGAACCCTTTAAAAGCCACATGTGCCTCTCTCACCCCATTTGCCAATCAGTTTTGTTGTGTGCCCCAGGTTTTGTGGTGGTGGTTGTTAACTGCCCTTGAGTAGACCCCGACTCATGGTGACCATGTAAATGAGAAATCTCCAAGATCCCCTATCCTCCGCTACTCTGCTTAGTTCCTGCAAATTCATGCCTGTGACCTCTCTGATTGATTCTATGCATCTGGCCTGTTGTCTCCTTCTCTTTCTGCTTCCCTCCACCTTTCCTACCATTATTGTCTTTTCTAATGGTCCGTGCCTTCTCATTATTTGTCCAAAGTACAACAGCCTCAATTTTATCACTTTGGATTACAATGGGATTGCAGGCTTGATCTGTTCAAGGGCCCATTTGTTTGTCTTTTTGGCACTCTGTGCAGGGACGTAGCCAAGGGGGGGGGTCCTTGGGGTCCGGACCCCCCCTTCCATTAGAAAAATGAATGGTGCGTGCTGCTGCGCTACCGCGCCAAGCCCCATTATAATGGTGGCACTTAGTCTGGAACCCCCCCCCCCTTCCTAAAATCCTGGCTACGTCCCTGCTCTGTGGTATCCTAAGCACTCTTCTCCATCTCAAATGGGTTTTTTCTGCCTACTTTCTTTACTGTCTATAAATTTTATTTGTACTCTGTTTCAGAGTTCAGAAAAGTGACTGTTTTGGGCTGAAGCCCTCTACATCTTCTGTCATGGCTACTCACCTTGCTGGCTAGAGACTGGGAAAGAAGTAGTCTCCAAAAGTCTGTTTTTTCTACTGTGTACTGTTTTATAACATTCCATGGCCTGTTACAGACTGCCAAAATAAAGCTGCTTTGAGTCTCTTTGGAGGTATGCTGTTTAAATGATGCATGGGTCCTAAGAATCCAGAAGCTGCACCAAAGCTGCACTCCAGTGCTTAGGAATGGAGTGTGGCTTTGGCGCGACCTCCGGACTCTTAGGACCCAGGCATCATTTAAATAGCATAACTCCAAAGAGGCCCGAAGCAGCTTTATTTTGGCAGTCTGTAACAGGCCCATATTTCTAGCTCTACTATATTTTGATTTCATTGTTGCTGATTTTTTTTTTAAATAATAGTTTGAACTTCTTAGTCTGTAAAGCAACCATTACCAATTTAAACAAAAGTCTGGCTTAGGAAGAGAACTTTTTCTTGACTATCAGTGCCTTGGTGGTAAATATTAATGGTGAAAGATAAAAGCAACTCTCTGTGTGCCTACTATGGATATTTTAAAAAGCTGCACAGACTTCGCATGAAAAATGAAAATGGTACAGCAAGTGATTTACATATAAAACATTGCTCTTTCATTCCATCTGCCTAAGTGATGGATGTGGTAATTGGTGGAGGCAACCCAGAGGACACTTGCCAAGTCACTTGTGTAGATTTTTATGATGTGTTAGCTACCTTAGTCACTTACAAAGAAGGGCTGCTCAATGAGTAACCAGCAGAGGTCAAACCCTGTTTTGACAGATTTGTCAAGCAAAGTTGCAGCCTTCTATCCAAGTTCTGGCACCAACTATTAATGCCCTGCTGAGCTACAAACTAACTACTGATTAAACAAAAAAGAATGGTAAAGCCTTCATAGATATTACCCTTCAGTACAGATAGATAACATAGCTGGCAAGCAGTAACAAATTAATAATTTCTAGTGTTATATAACTGGTAAAAAACCCAACAACAACAGGTAGAATCTAAAAATGCTACAGAATGTGGAGATAGAATCCTAGAATGGCATAATGGATTATACCGCTTCACACTACAGGGGAAGTACCGTATATACTCAACTATAAGTCCAGAAATTTATGCCCCAAAATGGACTCCAAAATCAAGGATTGACTTACTACAGCTGATAAAGTTCATTTAAAAAGTGCCCACCTTCCTCTGTAGCCAAGTAAACAGCTCCCCATTTGAGTCCCGATGCCGGCAGCCTCTCCTCTCTCCACGAGAGTGTGTGTGTGTGTGTGTGAGATCCTTCAGCCCTCCCTTGCAGCTGGAGCTAACAAGCAGCTACTGAGGGAAGGGAGAAGGATGCAGAGAGAGGGAGCATGCCCAGGCTTGGACCCCGTTTTGCAAAGCATGGGTCTGGAAATGCTGGGGTTAAAGGCAAGGCTGGGGTCCTCCTTTTTCCCTCCAAGCCATGGGTCTGGAAATGATGGGGTTAAAGGCAAGGCTGAGGTCCTCCTTTTTTTTCTATGGAAGCCATGGGTCTGGAAATAATGAGGTTAAAGGCAAGGCTGGGGTCCTCCTTTTTCCCTCCAAGCCATGGGTCTGGAAATGATGGGGTTAAAGGCAAGGCTGAGGTCCTCCTTTTTTTTCTATGGAAGCCATGGGTCTGGAAATAATGAGGTTAAAGGCAAGGCTGGGGTCCTCCTTTTTCCCTCCAAGCCATGGGTCTGGAAATGATGGGGTTAAAGGCAAGGCTGGAGTCCTCCTTTTTCCTCCTGCAAGCCATGGGTCTGGAAATGCTGGGGTTAAAGGCAAGGCTGGTGTCTTCTTTTTTTTCCTGCAAGCCTTGAGTCCGGAAATGCTGATGCAAAGAGGTGTGTGTGTGTGTGTATGTATGCACCCAGATTTGTTTCCCCATGCTGATACTGTGACCCTTGAGAGAGGTTCAGAGAGAGAGATGCAGAGCGGGAAGTGGTGCTTTGTTTCCCCCTTTAGATCTTTTGTAACATGCCCTCAACTTATCCACGGGTCATATCAAAATCCCTGATTCTGGCCTCAAAAACTGCCCTCGACTTATACATGAGGTCGACTTATACATGAGTATATACGGTAACTGCTTTTTAAAAAATAAAAACCCTCAATGATATGTAGAATTCAAATAGATAGCTGTGTGAGTCTGGAAAATCAGTCTGCAAAGCATCTTTAAGACTAACCAAAAGAAAGAAGCTGGTAGCATGATTTTTCATAGACTTGACCCTACTTCCTCAGATGCATGTTTGGACAATGATATATAATAAGTCTTTCTTCTGGACGAAATTGAGCAGACATTGTATTTTGTGTTTCTGCATGCAAGGAGTTTTTCATTGGAAAGAACATTTTAAAAAGCAATGTAGAGGGCATCTCACAGTGGTCAGCCACTGTGTATGGGCATGAAGGTGTCAATGCATTGGCAACAGTTGGTTGTTGCTGCAGGAGTCCAAGGGGGGCCAGGCCCTGAGGGATCTGCTGTTGCCACAGCAAAGTACACACACTGGGCACAAGCTCTTTCCTACCTGCAGCAAATGCTCCTGTTTCTGGAGTTTCAGTGGCTTCAGGCATGGCTGGCTAAGGGACTGAAGTGTGTTAGAATCCTGTTGTATTCTATCAGATATGTTCTTTGGGGTTTGTGGGGATGATGGGGGTTGGGATATGCTTTGGCTATGCTTTGGCTAGGGCTAATGTAGATAGAGCTTGTTAGGGCTGAGCAGTGCCAGGTGGTGGTTATCTTGTGGCCTTGAAGGCCTTTCTTTCAGAGGCTTGGAATGCAGTCTTTAGCATAGGGGAATAGAAGTTGAGGGGGGAGTGATGGGGGATGAGTAACGGTGAGAAAGAGGTGGGGATTTTTCCTGCGTGGGCTTTTGGCTGGGGGAGGAGTAGACAAGCATTGGGAATTTAGCTATTGCTTTTGCTGGGAGGGGTCAGTCTCAGCTAAGAAGCTGAATGATGTGGAACTGCTGATTCTGGGGCTATCAATAAAGTGCTGTTGATTCCTAATCAAGCTGACTGGTTGATTGTCCAGGGTTCTGGGCTTGCATTCTGACAAAGTGGTACCAGGTGGTCTCCACTGCTTTGCATTCCAGAAGCTCTACCCCTGCCAGCCCAACATAAGGCTCTATTACAGGGGTAGGCAACCTACAGCCCGCGGGCCAGATGCGGCCCAGCGAGGCCTTGGGACTGGCCCCAGCCCGGTCCTGCCGCCGATTGCTGCATCCGGGGCAATTGGGGCCTTTGGCCTCTCGTGCGAGGGCAAGGGGCCTTTGGCTTATCAGGAGGAGGCAGGCAAGGGGGGCAAGCGGCGGGCAAGGGGGGCAAGCAGGGGCAAGGGGGGCAATTGTCTATAGAAGCCTCAGAAACATGCATTTATATTAACATTTTTTAAAAAATTAGCAAATTTTTTCGCGTGTCTTCCATTTTTTTGGAAAAAGTGTCCTCCATTTGAAAATTTTGTCCTACATTTGTCCCGGTTTATTTATTTATATAATTTTTTTAAAAATTATTTAATTATGTATTGTTTGGCTTCGCCCCCCCCCCCCCCGCCAGTTGTCTGAGGGACAGCAACCCGGCCCCCGGGTCAAAAAGGTTGCCTACTCCTGCTCTATTATGTGGAATGGCTTCCTTATGGTAATCCATAAGGTCACCTCACTGTACACATTCCATCCAGTATTTTGCCAAACCTTTAAAGCACCCAGAGCCAGCCTTATGATTTAGCATAATGAGGTAGCTGTCATAGGCAAGTAGAACAGACAAAGCTCTGTGTGCCATATGAATGGTTCTGTAATACTGAGCAAGCCTGCTGTTTCCATAAATAATGCTATCTCAACGTCACCAGTGTAGCAGTAAGGGTCAAATATTTGGCCAAGTGGCTTGTGTAAACAGCAGGACCAGACAGATGAAAGTAGAATGCCACTGTGAAGACAGCATCTCTTGGGCTTGCACTCAATGCAGCTACTGGGCATTAAAATGTAGTGTATGTGTGCGTGTGATTTCAAGTCAGCTGTCAATTTGTGGCAACTCCATTAATTTCATAGGGTCTCCTTAAGCAAGAAATATTCAGAGGTGCTTTTGCCAGTTCCTTC
Source organism: Sceloporus occidentalis (assembly GCA_023333645.1). Lineage (NCBI taxonomy): Eukaryota > Metazoa > Chordata > Lepidosauria > Squamata > Phrynosomatidae > Sceloporus > Sceloporus occidentalis. The sequence continues at coordinate 211,808,743 of JALMGF010000001.1, forward strand.
TGCAGCATACCTGCTCCTTTTACTCTTTGTTGTATAGTTGTGTCTTCTACTGCTGCTCTGTGCTGCTTTGGAGGCACCCAAAGCTGGTTTCCTAAGCTTTTATGTGAATTGAGAGAAATTGTCAGAGCAGAACATGTATGAAACATTGGGTACCTACCCTCATTAGTCCAATTGTGTAATTTTTGCATGTCTTTCATCCCGTGGCCATAAAGCATATCAAATATAGTCCACTAGCTAGTAATCCAAATTCACTGCACACAATGCCTTTGTCATGAGATCTTTGGCCGCTCCCTACTTTAATAACCACCAGCACCCTGCCCAAGCCAATCCACAGGCACAGAGGATCAAGGAAAGAACACTGAACTCTCTGAGAGGTTGCGGTTTGGGCTCTAAGTAGTTTCTACTCAATAATAGCTCTAACAGTGTAACTTTAGCTCTACATTGTGTCCAGACAGAGTGGGACCAGATATGGTGTCTAATGCTTACCTTTGGGCTGGGTTTTGATTGGTTGCTTTGTTAGAAAGCTTTAAGAATGATTTCTAAAAGATCTCATCCAGGGTGGTACTCTACGTTATCTTGGCATTGTCCCCACCCCACATTTGCTGAGATGATGGGAATGTGCAGGGAAGAGATAGATTTCTAGAGGAGGTACAAAAAATAAGAATGGGTGCTTAAACTGCTTTGTTTTCACTGACTCGCCTGAATTTTTTTTTTTAAATTAGGACTTGGGATAACCTAGGATGTACACAAAAGGGGTTGAGGTCCATGGGCAGCAATGTTTCCATCCCTGATCTGCAAACATTAACAGATGATAATGCTTAACTCGGCAGACCAGGAGGCTATTAAAATCGCAAAAGAAGGTCAGGCTGAGTTTTGTTTTCTGATAAAATTAGCCTGGTGGCTAGTACTATAGAGGGCCAAGGTTCTTAGAGCTTGCTCATAAATGATTTGGAGTCAGGAGGATCAGCAGAGAGATTGCCAAAGGTTTACTGATGGGAAAGAACTATCTGAGGTACTTAAAACAGGATTGTAAAGAGCCCCAAAATGATGATGAGTGTTAAAATGGAATGCAGTTTAATATAAGGAAATGTAAAGTGATGCACTAGACTCAGTGTGCTGTAGTGGTTTGAAGTGTGGGACTATGATTCTAAAAATCAGGGTTCAGTTCCCAGTTCAGCCATGGAAATGCACTGAGTGAGATTGCCCCAGTCAAACACTCTCAGCACCAAAACACCCTGTGATAGAGTTACCTTAAGGTTGCCATAATTTGGAAACAATTTGAAGGCACACAACAACAAAGTGATCTGCATTTGGACAATTACCCATGTGCTAATAGAATTTGAGGGCCCCTCCAGACATCCCAATAGTTCCGGTAAGTGCTGGGACTTTTCGTTTCAGGATTTTGTGCCTTATAACAGTTGTTAATGCTCTTGCATCAATCATCTCTAAATATACTAGGGTTTTAGCACTGATTTGTTGCTGGTTGTAGCAGAGTTTAGCACTAGCTCTGATCTGCATATCTATTTTCAACTTCAGGTTTCTCACACTTGAGGTGCAGTTAGGTTATGGGATAAGAATGGTTTCACTCCATTTCTGCCATCCCTTCTATGTACTCAATACACAACAAACTTGACCTTCCACACTCCCCGTCTCCCTGTTTTAAAACTTTAATTATAGTGCTGAAGTACTACACAGTAAGAGAAGGATAGGGGGAATTTTCATTCTGGTAACCGGAAATGTAATGAGAGACTGAAGGTCAAAGGAAAAACTTTGGTTGCACACCCATTCCAACCATTATCAATGGAACCACCCAAAGGTAGAATGGGAAGAACTGAGACAATTCATGCAATTGATACTTTCTATATTGGAAAGTTCTAGGACAGAAAAAAAGGCACATCTGGCAGTGGCTTTAGAAAAATACCACGCCAAGAAGAATGTCATATGAATATCAAGGGAAAATATACCTCAACAACTATAACTATAATTTCTGACAAATCCCAAGGTTTGGGGCCATTCTAGAAGAGCTATGAGTTGGCAATAATTGACCACAATTATTTGGTAAAGAGCTCAATTAAAATGTCAACTAAATAAGTGGCAAAAAGCAAATTTCATGTTGCACATACAGTCAGCCCTCCACATTTGTGGCTTTGACTTTTGGGGACTGGCTTATTCACAGATTTGATTGATATGTTTTCTCTAGGAATCTCTAGGTCCTCCAGCACGACTCTGTCAATGTCTGCAAGAAATTGCAGTGGAGGACCTAGAGATTCCTAGAGCAAACACTTCTCTAAGCACTTGTAGGTCCTCCAGTGTTGATCACAGACCTGTGCTGGAGGGCCTAGAGATTCTCTCATGTTAAAAAAATGGTTGTTGTTGTTTTAATTAGTTTTTCCACTTTCACCTGCACTCCTAACCCCACTGAATGCAAAGGACCCACTGTACTTAGAAAAGGGGTTAAAAATAAAACTTCCAATGCAAATCTATGGTGTAACCACACTTGGAATCCCATGTACCGTTCTGGTAACAGCACCTGAAAAAGAATATTGTAGAGATAGAGGAGGTGCAGAAAAGAGCAAACAGAATGAATAAGAGGATGAGGAATGGTTATAATGTTTGGGCATGTTTAGCTCAGAAAGAAGGTGAGTAAGAGGAGCTACAATGGAGATGTATAAAACTATGAAGCAATTGTGAAGAAATTTTCTTTTTCCCAGATAATAATAGAACCTGAATGAAGCTGAACAGTAAGAGAGTGGAGACAGACAAAAGGAAATATTTATTCACACAGGCCAGACAAAGGAATGGCTGTCACAAAATGTAATGGTAATTGATGGCCATCAACCTGGATTGCTTTAAAAGGAGATTGGATAAATTTCCTTTTATTAGACTATCAGTGGCTACTAAGCATGATGAATATACATTCCCTCCAATAACAGAAAAAATACACCTCTGTATTTTAAATGGAGGTCATGCCCTGTATGTGAGCTTCCTTCAGTCCACTGAGTGAACACATTGATGGAAACTCTTCTTATGTGCTTAACTATTGCATATATTAATCTCACCATATGGAGCTGAAATTTACAAAAACATCCTTCCTATAGTAAGTTTCCCACCCACAGCTGTAACATAATCGACCACTTACTTCCTTGCACTAAACCCAGGTCAGGCAATCCCATAGGACGGTGATGCATGTTTGACATATGTGGCGGAAGATTGGCCCACAGTTTTGGATAGCTACTCACTGCATAACATCAGTGAGCAGCTAAGGAAAACAGGTAGAAGACAGATGTAACATTTATAGAACCATGGAGCCAATTTAGCAGCAGCTACAGTTCAAAAGGACATTTTTGTGTCCCGGGGTGAGCACTGAAAAAACTTGTATCGTTTCTCTTTCAAAGTGATTTAACTGAATTGAGGGTGGCTGTTTGTGGTCCGTGCTGACTGGCTAGTGCCACACATCACCCACAGTACCACAGTCTGTTGGAAAAGCTTTGAATTTGGGGGGAAAAGCAATAGCAGGAAACATGTGGCTGAACAGCAAGTCCTAGCCAATGGTGAAGAATGCTAAGAAGCTGCACTCCAACAACATCTAAAGGGCCATACAATACCCATCCTGCTTGAATTGGTTAAGGCTGCAGTCTTATAGATTTAACTTAGGAGTAAGACACATTTAATTTACTTCTGAGTAGACATGTACAGGGTGTGTATCGTACATGACTAAATACACACTAGCAGCACTTTGAGAAGAAAAAAGGTAGATAATCCACTGAAGCATGAGGATGACTTGAAAGCTGAACTAGCATCCACTTTGCAGCTATAGACATCTGTCATGTAAACTGCAAAACTGAAAGATTTTTGCTGTATCTGCTTAAATGCTACAATCCGTCTTTACCCAGAAATGCTGTTGAAGAATCATTACATGTGGTGTGACATCCAGTTGCAGCTTGGTCCCTTCTCTGAAAGGTAAACTGCTGCTCACAAAAAGCTAGGGTGGCTCATGTGTGGCCTTCCAGATGTTATTGATGAACCACAACTTCCATCATTTATTTAGTTACATATTTCTTTATCACCTCTCAGCCTGTCAAGGTTCCCAGGCCAATGTACAACAGATATAAACGTTTAAAACAACATAGATAGATAAAACAGACATAACATTATTCAAAAGGAAACAAACAATTTCTTTATAAAAACCATGCATAAACAGCCAGAGAAGTCACCTCTTTTTAAAGGATGAAGGCCATGTGGCACAGTACAGTTTCAGATGCCTGCCAGAAGCTCAGGGAGGAAGTAGCTGCTGGACACTTGCTTGGCAGAATCCACATGGTAAGAGTAATGTGAGGACTGGTTCTTGGTAACTAATTCTCTCTAATTCACTTTCTGTGAATTCAGTTTCAATCAAACTTTTGTGGCTTAACTTTTCAGCTGCACTTAGCTTTGCAGAAACATAATGTGCTCACACCAAGAATAGTGGCACTCACTGACACTGTGATCCTGCCCATGTCTACTGAAAGTACCCCTGACAGATGGCCTTTTTAAAAAAAAACCTCCAAAGAAGGAGATTCTACCACTCTCTGAGGAAGTCTCTTCCACTGTCAAACAGCTCTTACAGTCAGGACGTTCTTCCTAATGTTGAGATGGAATTTCTTTTCCTGTAATTTGAACCCATTGCTCCGGGTCCCAGTATCTGAAGCTGCAGAAAACAAATTTCCCCATCTTCAGTATGACATCCCATCAAATATTTCAACAGGGCTATCATATCACCTCTTAACCTTTCTTCTCTAGGCTAAACATATCCAGCTCCCTAAGTCATTCCTCATAGGGCATCGATTCCAGACCTTCCACCATTTTGGTCACTCTCCTCTGAACTCTGGAGAAAGTTTTGGAAATCTTGGACACAGGGCCAGTCTTACCATTAAGCAGTGAGGCAAATGCACCAGGCAGCAGATATTTGGAGTCAACTGGGGTAACCCCACATCTCATCCTCTTCAGACCAACAGCCATTCTCATCTCTTGAAGTGCAGAACTAGGTGTTCCACACAGCCTGTTTTGCACCTCTTAAACTGGACTGCCGCTTTTAGCTCTGGTGACAGATTCACCTATTGGCAGCACTGAAGCATGGTTCATCTGCCAGTCCAGCTGGCTTCTGTACATAGAATAGGATGAGATGCCATTTTGTTCTTCCCCTCTTGGGCCACTCTGTTAGGAAACCAACATAATCACCAACCAATTCTTGTCCATCATGTTCATATTTAAATTGCAGTGATGGCTGCCAGGGGGAAAATGAGCGATCCTGTGGCCCTAGAAGATGAGGAACCTCTGGTGGCAGTCTTGTCTTCCTGATTTAATTGACTATTTTAATGAATGACTTGCAGGCCCATTTCTCTTCCTCAAGACAATAGGGGAAAAGTAACCATCACTTCTTAAAGCCTTGAACCTGCCACAAGGTGATTATAAATGTGTTTCGAGTTGCCCAGTAAACCTGGGAGATTCTGGGATGCCACGCCCATTCTGTGCAACACACCACAAAGTAATACTTATTAAAACAGGGGTGTATCCTTGTTAACAAAGCTCCTTGCTTCATTATGAAAAGAAACATAACCTTGAAATAGAGTGAGAACAAGGAACATTTTCTTCAGCTTCTTTTATTGTTGTCATAAGCTTGGAAGGTTTAACATCAATGCTTTCAAAATTATAGCTCTTGGCCCCATGGTCACTGCATGTTGAGTCTTGGAGTCTGGGATGTGGCAATGACACTAGAAGTGAGAGGCAAAACAAGGAATGTTGACACTAAAAGGGCAGACATGTTGGAGAAAGGTTTAGTCTTGCTTTGGCATGGCATCTTGGGAAGGGAAATGGTGGAAAGGGATCTATCCTGCCCTAGGATTTCACTTGCAAAACACCAGTCATAAATAGAATCTTGATTCTGTTTTTTACTTTGCCCTGATTCCTGAAAGTCCTCCTGAGCATTTCATTCTTCTGCACCTTTCTCAGTAATGTCGGACACTAAACTGTCAACATTGTACCAACTAACGCGAACCCAGGGAATGGCAATAGGCAGAGATGGACAGCTCCCAGTGTTTTCTCCTCTTGGTTTTTCTAGATCAACGTGAATGTTGCTCTTGCTTTCATCCCCCTTTCTCTGAGATCACTTCCTCCTTGTTTTCCCAGCTAGAAACAATATGTGGAGTCTTCACAATGGCTTCCTGTGCAGACTAGTACTGACTGAAGCCAGCTTTAGGGGGCTTCAATAATGAAATTTAGAGTCTTTTTCCTGCACCATTGTTAATGAATTTTGTAAAACAGTCACTGAAGTGTTTTAGTTTAGTAAGACAATTCAGAGTAGCTACTCTTTCTTGCAACCATAGGTTCACAGCACTAGCCCACTATACTCTGCCAGCATGAATACAAAAAATTCTTGTAATTACAATGTACTGGGAGATTGTGGCTTCCACCAAGATCAGAGGGACCAAGTCTTCCATCTTTTTAATGCCCCTGACATACAAAAAGCTGTGGAGGAAGCAAAGGCAGAATAGTGCTTTCTATCTGGATTAAACCTAAAATGGTATCAGGTCTAGAGCTTCTTGGCTGTTACAGCTTTGCAACATGGCAGCTATCCCATGCCTCCATGTCCCCAACTCATGTGAAGTAGCAATTGAAGTAGCAATATCTGAGGAATGTTTTAACAGGTTGTAGGAACTCCAAGGTTTGTAGAACCACACACACACACACACACACACATATGAGAGAGAAAAAATGCACATGACACATGGGCAGTTTTTTCCAGGCCCTACATTGCTGCTGGGGGAAAAATTGTCCATGTGCCATGGCTCAGTCATGTAAGCCCACTGGGTGACCTTGGGCAAGTCACACTCTCTCAACCTCTGAAGAAGGCAGTGGCAGACCTCCTCTGAACAAATCTTGCTAAGAAAACCCTTTAGGGTCACCATAAGTCAGAAACAACTTGAAGGCAAACAACAACAACAACAACAACAACAACAACAACATTGTGTGCATCTCCTTTCTTTTCCAGGTCCTACATTGCTGCTGGGAGCCAGTATGTTGTATTGATTTGGGTGTTGGACAACTCTGGAGACCAGGATTCAATTCCCAACTTGGCAATGGAACCCAATAGGTGACCTTGGGCAAGTCACACTCTCTCAACCTCAGGGGAAGGTAATGGAACACTTCCTCTGAACAATTCTTGCAAGAAAACCCCCGATAGGTTCACCTTAGGGTTGCTATAAGTCAGAATTGACTTGAAGGCACACAGCAACAAACATTGCTGCTAGCTCTTGTGGAAGGCTCACTGTCATCCCTGAGGGGCATTTCCCCCTTGCTCTGTAGTGCTGTTTAACAATTGTTGTAACTATTATGATTATTAATATTATTAGCTTTATTTATATCTCTCCTTTTCCCAAAAACCTGGAGTCAAGGTGGCTTACACATCAAAACACGATGTTGGCATTCGCTCTCTGTCTTACTCCAAATGGCACAATGGACATGTACCCATAATCTCTCCCCAATCCCATCCCCCTTTCCCTTGGTTTTCCTGTATGATGACTTCATACAAGTGAAAAACACATTTTTAAAAAAAAATTCTTCAAATCAGATGTGAGGGCTCTGGTGCCACCTATGAATTGGCAGAGCTGACTCCTCAGCTTTAAAGCCACCTCCCATCCAGAAATCAAACCTTCTTCTTTCCCAGTGTTGATCAGTCTCACATTTGTTTCCCTCACTTGGACACATGGAGAAGCATAGCAACTATCCAAACTTTTGGCCAGTGCCCTGAGACATGGCGACCCTCAATCTAATCCATTTTTTTCTACACAACCCGACTCTTCCAGCTTCCCATTTTAAATCGCTATCTACAGATAAACTCATATTTCAGTGCTTTTGGACTCTGGGGAGAATACTGGCTAAGATGTAGCCATTAATAATTGTACCTAGTTTACTGCATGCCAGGTGATGATCTGCTGCGTGCTAAATTTAGTTAATGAGTTAATTAATCAAGTTACAGTTACATCTTAGATTTAGAACAATTTATATGTTGCCCTATCTCTCAGGCTCTGAACTGGAACTGTAATGTATTTTTTACACTGTTTAGGAAGAGATCAAATAAATATACTAGATTTGTGAGTGCACAGGTCAGCCAAAAAGCAGCCGCTTGAAGTCCAGCGATTTCAGTGGGGAGATTTAAATGCATGCTCTGTTTTGCCACTGAAATCAATTGAACTTTTTCTATTTATTGTGTAAACCAACTTGAGAGGACAGTATAGCCCTGAAAGACAGTAAGTATATAAGTGCATAACTAAACTGCAGGCATTTCACTTTGGCTAGGTTGTATCCAATAGCCACAATTTCAAAGATAGCCTTTTTTCCCCTCCAGTTACTGAAGGTCTTGGGGGGGGGGGGGATGTTTTATGAGATCCAAAAATAAAAATAAAAATGCAGCTTTGTAAGAACTTTGAAAATGTAATAGTGTACTGTCAGGGATTAACCACAAAGAACATCACTGAGTGCTTCCTCCCATCTTCTGCTGGCATAGGGCAAAACATGTGATATTGAGAACAGTGAGATGTCTGAGGTGACTGCATGACTAACAGCATAATTTCAGATGGTCATCACCCAATCTAACTTGTTTATTACGTTTTATCCAACCTTTCCTCTAAAATACTTGAGTCATTGTATACAATAACCCCACACCCACACATTTATATTCACAACAACCCTGTGAGTTGCATTGGAGTAATAGAATCCTATTGTTAGTTCCAGCTAGAACAGATATATTGAATCAATGGGATTTGCTTATGTGTTGACTCACCACTCAACCACTGATTCAAGAGGTTTCTCCAGTTGGAATTAACCGACAGAACACCAGCTATTAACAGGCCCAAAGTAAATTTCAAGGCTACAGCACACTGGCTATCAGGTGACCTGCTGTATTTGAAGCTTGCATTGAGTATCATAGAATTCATAGCCATGTTAGTCTGGAAATTTAGTATGCAAAGGGATATTGTAGCACCTTTGAGACTCACTGAAAGAGAGAAATTGGTAACATGAGCTTTCATAGATTTAAGTCTACTTGTATCTGAGGAAGTAGGCTCAAGTCTATGAAAGCTCATCCTACCAATTTCTCTCTTTCAGTTAATCTACAAGATGCCTTTCCATATTGAATATCATATTTAGACTTTTCAATTCACTTTAAGCTCCATATGCAATAATGATAATTAGAGTAGACAGGCCATGCAAGTTGGTCATAAACAAAATTTTAATATGATGCATTGATACAATCCAACATAAAGTTCTGCAGAGACAACATTACCAAACTTCTTCACTGACTGCATGAAGTTCACTATCTCTGTACAAACTCAGATTTGTTTGTTATTCCTATAAATCGAAAGTGGGCAACTGTGATGATTTTGGACTATCAGCCCAACTTCCAAGCAACAAGTGGTGTAGTAGTAATTTGCAAAGTGCAGGTACTCATCATAAAAGCCCCCACAGATGTAACCCTGAGGAGGCATCAAAAACATAGACAATATACTATCAGCAATATCCAAATCAATGAACCAGTTCTATCTGTTTTCATCTACACTAGATCTGTTGGAATGCCAGTGGGTCCTAGTTGCCTATTCTGGACCAAGCCACCTTAAATCACTCTGCATTACATTGTTGTTCTGTGCCTTCAAACCACGCTTTATTTATGACAACCGTAAGTGACCCTATCATGGTGTTTTCCTGGCAAAATTTATTCAGAGGAGGTTTTTCTTTGCCTTCTTCTGAAGCTGAGAGAGTGGGACTTACCCAAGGTCATCCAGTGAGTTTCCATGGCTGAGCAGGGCTTTGAACCCTGGTCTCCAGTGTCATAGTCCAACACTTAAACCACCCTGGTCTAACAGTCAAACCACTAAAACAGATAGCTCACAACAATATACAGTGGACCCTTAGTATCTACTAGGGTTTGGTTCCAGACCCCCACGTGGATACCAAAATCCATGGATGTTCAATTCCCATTAAATACATTGGCATAGTGAAATGGTGTCCCTTATATAAAATGGCAAAATCAAAATTTGCTTTCTGGAATTTATATGTTTAAAAATATTTTCAAGTCATAGATGTTTGAATCCATGGAAACCCTTGCATATAGAGAGCTGACTATACAAGAGGCCTTTGGCATCTGCTGAGCTTTGGTTCCAAAACCTCCTATGGATATCAAAATCCATGTGTGCTCAACTCCCATTAAATACAACAGCATAGTGAAATGGTGTCCCTTATATAAAATGGTGAAATCAAGGTTAGTTTTGGGGGATTTATAATTTTTTTTTAATATTTCCAAGCCATGGATGGTTGAATACATGGATTATAGAATCATAGAGTTGGAAGAGACCACAAGGGCTATCCAATCCAACCCTCTGCCATGCAGGAACTCTCAATCAAAGCAGCCTCTGTTTAATGACCTCTAAGGAAGGAGACTCCACTACACTCAGAGGAAGTGTGTTCCACTGTTGAACAGCGCCTAATGTTGAGGTGGAATCTTTTATCCTGTAGCTTGCATCCATTGCTCCGGGTCCTAGTCTCTGGAGCAGCAGAAAACAAGCTTGCTCCCTCCTCAATATGACATCCCCTCAAATATTTAAATAGGGCTATCATATCACCTCTTAGCCATCTCTTCTCCAGGCTAAATATCCCCAGCTCCCTAAGTTGATAAAGAATCTGTGGATGCAGAGAGCCAATTGTACTGTTGCCAGGTAAAATCCATACCCACAGAAGCTGAGGAGGGGGGATAATGCTAATGAAACAGCATTAATCTTCCAATTCCAGTTAGACATGGTTCCACTATACCAGAACCCGTCACCCCTAGCCAGATTAAACAGCAGTTAGGGGTGATGAGAGGTGCAATACAACAACACTTCGCAGATCCCTGCCATAGATGAAATACCCCATACCTGACCATAATTATCTGGATGCATGCCCAATAACGTCCAGTTCATACATTTCACAGGATCATGTAATATAGCATTTCCCAGACATCCCAAACGTGTCAGGCCACACATGTGTGGCTATGTGCATATAGAGGAGGCTATTGCATGTTTGTGCAAAGCTGACACATATGGTAAACTAGTGAACACTTTAAATGACTATCTGCAAAGATGTCTCTTTGAACCCCATTAATGAGCATTCCAATATCGAAGCAGACTTCTAATCCACTACTTGTAACTTGAAGTGGTAGTGGTGGTGGTTGTGCACCTTCAAGTCATTTCCAATTTATGAAGACCCTGAGGCAAGCCTATAATGGGATTTTCTTGGCAAGATTTATTCAGAGGGGGTTTGCCATTGGTTGTGTGTGTGTGTGTGTGTGTTTCCCTTAGGTTGAATAAGTGTGACTTCTCCAAGGGTTTCCATAGTGGAATAGGGATTTCAACACTGTTCTCCAGAGTCGTAGTCCAATGCGCAAACCACATGGGCTCTCAGCCTGAGGTGGCACAGTCTAGGAAAGCCTGAATGCTGCCAAATTTATAATATAGACCTTAGTTTTAATCACCAGGTTTTATAAGAGGAATTATCTTTTCATGGCAGTTCATCCTGTAAACATTAATCTTTCAGAAAAGAGAATAACATCACAGCCACGTTCTTCCTTTAGAAAATATGAGATGTAAAAAACCCAACAACTTAAAATTCTATGCAAACCTTTTTATAGATGAGTTCTGGACGCACAGTTGTTATTTTTCCAGGAGAAAGAGAGAGCTTAATTTGAAAATGGCTCATTCAGTACCCAGCCTTTCCACATGACTAACTTCACACTTTATCTTTCCTTTCATATATGAGCTTTTATGCTTCCAAGGGCTAAATCGGAATGCAAGCCACAAAGAAAATCAAATTGTTGTCTCAAAGAAAGGTGAATGTATAATAGTGCAGAGTCTTTATTGATGGCGTGTGCGCTCTGAGTCTCTCGTCAAACTCTCCAGTCTTCTCAGATAATTTATTGGCTTCTTCTGTTTGCAGATGTGAAATATATTAATGCCTCCCAGAAACAATCCTTTTAAACAATCTCACAGGGAAGGAAAATGAAGGCACTGAATCTTTACTGGTTTCAAAGAAAAGGACAACATTGATCTGTACACAAATTAAGAAAGGCAGGATTGGCTGATTGTTTTGTTTGGAGGTTTTGTTTTTTTAGCTTTCCAAACAAGTCCTCAAACATAAGCTGTGGCTTGGAGGGTTTGCAAAACAGAGGGGGAATTAAAAATTAGAATAGGATAATATCTTAATTGGATCACAAAAATACCAGGGAGGGGAAACAGTGGATGCTTGAGTCCTCCAGAAATCATTGTCAGGTTGGGCATGGAGTTCCAAGGAGAATCATCTCTTTTCTAATTCTCTTTTCTTGTGTGGACAAAGCATGGACTCAAGTGGATCTAATCCATTTGCTAGTCCCAAGAGAATTTACATAAATGTTGATTTACCTATCAATGGATGTCAAGTTGGAAGTAGCAGTTGGCTTTATTAGGCTGTTGTCTTTTGCATAACCTGTACTCAGGACAGGAGGTTGCTGTCAGAACAGAATATGGAGAAACAGAATGGTTCCCAGTTAGCAAAGGGGTCAGGCAAGATTTCATTCTATCACCCTATTTGTTCAAGTTGTATGCAGAAAATATCACATGCAGAGCAGGCTCAGAGAAAGGAGTGAAGACATCAATAATCTAAGATATGCAGACGATGCTATACTACTAGCAAAAAAGAAAAGACGTGGAACAGTTACTAGAGAAAGTCAAAGAAGAAAGTGCTAAGATAAGCTTAACACTAAATATTAAAAAAAATAACCACAGAAGGCCTACATGAATTCATCCTAGTTAATGAGAAATTGAAATAGTCAAAAATTTCCCATGCCTTGAAAAATATATTGATCAAAATAGGGACTGCAGTCAAGAAATCAGAAGAAGACAAGGGTTAGGATGGGCAGCTATGAAGGAATTAGACAAGATCCCAAAGGGCAAAGATATAACACTGAACACTAAAGTTAGGATTGTCCAAACAATTGTATTCCCCATCACCATGTACAAACATGACAGCTGGACAATGAAGGAAGCAGATAGACACAAAATCAACTTATTTGAGATGTGGTGGTGGAGAAGAGTGCTGAGTATACCATGGATTGCTAAAAAGACAAAGAAAGAGTCCTAGAACAGATCATACCTGAACTCTGCCTGGAAGCCAAGATGACTAAATTTAGGCTATTGTACTTTGGCCGCATCATGAGAAAGCATATCTCATTAGAAAAGGCAATAATGCTAGGAAAGACTGTAGAAAGAGAAGAAGACAAGACATCAGTCAGAGTGGTTATGAGCCTGAACCTGCAGGATCTAAGCAAAGTGGCTGAGAATAGGGAGACTTGGAGACATCTCATCCACAGGGTCACCATGAGTTGAGACCAACTGAAAAGTAATTAACAATAACAAACTTTTGCTTTATTTTGCAGTGTTTTGTTCTTTTACAGATACCAAAGCTGAGCAAAGGACTAGGCAAGAATCTGGCCAGTATAAGTCCTAGGCCTCATTCCCACTTACAGATAAATCGGTGTGCGATCCAAATTGATGGATCGATTCGGCATCGGATCATGGTTCCCACTACATTTGCCCCGATCTCATTTTCTAGCACCAAAATAACCCACTTATGGTTCCCATTCACCAATGAATCGATTGAAAATGAATCGATTCCAGTCAACCGAAGGGGAAATTTGAATTGATTCTGATCCGCTAGTGGTTCACGCTTGCGCTGAATCGATTTATTGAAAAAGAACTGGAAAAAATCAGTATCAAAAAGACCGGGTTAAATTGGTCTGGAGCATGGGCCCCCTCTCAGAATCATTTCAGCGATTCGGATTAGGTGGGAACCAGGGTCGTTAGAACCGGTTCAAACTGATTCACAATCCAATTTAAAAGGTGCTGGGAATGAGGCCAAAGATACAGTTTCCATAAGTGATTATGTCAATACCCCTCCCCAGTTGATACTAGCAATTGGGTTTAATCCCTAACAATTATACAAGAAGCTGCTTTATACTGAGTCATGCCATTGGTTCATTTAGCTCAAGTAAAGCTAGAAGAGTTTTTTCCAGGGTTTCAGATTGGAGATACTATGGCCCGGGCTCTTGAGGACCTAGCATCCACACCGGCCTCACCCCTAGCACATGACGGGGGCGTAATAATGGCGGCACCCTATACACACAGGCGCCGCCATTATTACGTTCCGGACGCATAGCGTCCGCATGTTGCGCGGCGCTTATGAAGTCGTGAGTGCGCCATTGGCGTCTCGCGGCATCATAACCACACCGCAGGAAGAAGCGCCATTTTGGGGCTTCTTTTTTGCTCCTCGTGGGAGCCGCGCGGTTTGGCTGCTGTGGCTTCCTCGCGGAGCAACCAGCAGCACCGGCAGACCGCCGCTTTCAGGTGGTCTGTAACGCACCTATGAATTGATTCTGGGACTTTGTGCATACAAAGCAAGTACTCCATCCCTGTGCTATTGGCCTTCCTGCAATGAAGCACCTGCTTTTCTAAAACAAATGGAATGCTCTAGACTTTCATGGGAGATTACAGCTCAGCAGATGAGAGGTATTGCCTGCCAAATCCAAAGGAGGTTGTGGATTAAAATGTATCTCAAACCTCAGTGTTCTTTTTGTTTTCATGCAACTTGACCCTTTTCCTTTCCTTTCCCTTTTTGTCCAATTCAATTGTTATTATTATTTTACATTTTTGCATTAGAATACAGATAGGGGGTTAATTAAGGCTGCCAAATTTAATGCAGCCAAGAATTATTTCAATCCGAAAACACTGTGGGATACTACTACAATGGCATTTGCTCCAATTTTCCCTCTTAAGGGATGTGTGCCTTCAGCATTTGTACTATGCACTAAGAAAGAAACCTTCTGGAGGAAGGGATGGATTCTTGTTTTGAAATTTATTTTTCATTTATCTATGTTTATGTTTCTACTTGAAAGCCATGTTTCTTGAAATTTCCTCAAACTATCTTTAAGATTTCCTTTTTATACCTTTTTCCTGTTTAGCCACTTGTATAGTTTTTTCCTGTTTATCCAAATGTAATCCAAATAGAATATTAAATACCCTAGGCACCAGATCCTGTCTGATCTTGGAAGCTAAGCAGCAGCAGCAGCCCTGGTTCATACTTGGATGGGAAACTGCCAAGGAATACCAGGTGCTGCAGGCTATATTTTAGACTGAGGAACAAAATAACAAAATGACCTTTGAATATTCCTTGCCTAAGAAAACCCCATGAGATTCAAGGGATTGCCATAAATTCACAAGTGACTTGAAGCCATATAAATATGCTTTGTGTGCCTTCAAATCATTTCCAACTTATGATGACCCTGAGGCAAAGCTATCATGGGGTTTTCTTGGCAAGATTTATTCAGTGGAGGTTTGCCATTGCCTTCCCCTGAGGCTGAGACCATGTGACTTGCCCAAGGTCACTCAGTGGGTTTATATACACACACATTTAAGACACATTTAGGAGTTTGGGGGGTATCACAGGATTAGTACCATTTGTCCGGGAATGCTGCCAGCAAACACTGACAAGTGCTGATAACAGTACCTTCAGCCCAGTGAAAGTAAAGCAGACTTTGCAAGGAAGCAGTCTGAGAGTAGTCCGAGAATACAAGCCGAGGTCAGGATACCGGGAAACAGCATGGTCCAACAGTCCGAGGTCAAAACAGCCAGGAGATAACGAAGGTCCGGTCCGAGGTCAAGGTAACAAGGAATCAAGATGTGAGGAGCTAGTGCCAGCAGCAATCACGCCAAGGGATCATGCAATAAACTCTAGCAACCAGCAACAGTCTCTCTCCCACCCAAGCAAGGGAAACCCTCCCCCGCACCACCCGAGACCGGCCGGCCAACCGCCTCTCGGCAATCCTCCCCGAACTGCGCCTGCAAACACTCTCGGCCCCTCTCTCTTGGTAAGAAGGCACCCGCAGGCAAGCCTCATCTCCAGAGTCACCACCAGGCCGCGGCACCACAGGAGGCCCCCCTCAGCACCAGGACCCAGCCGAAACCCCCCCCCCCCCCGGGGCCAGAAGAGCACAGCTGGGACCCGGCAGAGCAGGATCAGCACCTGGCGTTGCCCCAATCAGCCCCTGCTCTGGAGGAGGCCCATCCTCCTCCTCATCCTCCAAGAGCCGATCTTGGCTGGCCATGACACCATTTCATAAGGGTTTTACAAAAACAATACTAAAACAGTGCCATAAAAACCTCTATAAAATCTGAGGAGTTTATCAAATGGGAGGAATTTCTCTTAAATTCAAATGAAAAGAAAATGGGGCCAGAATGCATTCACTTAAAGTCACTAGTTTAGTGCAATTACGTGAATGCGCATTGCATTTGAACTAGCTTCCCATTGCCCGAAAATAGCATGCCATTGCCAGAATTTGCGTGTGGCAGTCTATCACGCAATAATGTGAAACCACATGATTGCGTTCGGACTGACTTCCCATTGCCCGAATTTGTGTGTAGTGGGTTATCACGCAATAACGTTAAACCCCATGATTGCGTTCTGATTGCCATTGGATTATACTTCCAATTTCCCTTGTCTGATAAACTCCTGAGTCTTCTTAAAATGCAGGGGCTGGAATCGTACAGCCTTCCAGATGTTACTCAACTGCAGTACTTAGCTAGAACAGCTAGTGGGGTGGGGAGGATTGCAGTCAAGCAATACCTGGATTCTCACTTCATGCTCTAAGAAGCCAAAGGTTAACAGGTTTCAGGCCTGTGGAGTCTACTGTATATTGAAGAAAAAATTAGATTCAGTTGGAACCAGTTGCAAAATAGGACATACACTGAGAATTCAGAACAGTGTCACCACAAGAATTAAGAACAATGTCACCATACTCAATAACCTAGAAGAGTGATTCCCAAAGTGAGTGGTTCACACCCCTGTGTGAAAAGGGAGATGGCGGGGGGGGAGGTAACAGTCAAAGTATTGGTGTGCAAAAAAGATATGGGGAACCAGTAGCCTTTAGGACCATGGTGGGGATATAACTTCTTTTCAGGGTCCCCTCCAAAAACACCACACAGCCTCGCTAATCATTTTGTATGTTGGTGTCTCCCGCTCTTTGCCTTCCCATATGAGTTCACTCCCTTATCTGCATCTTTCACTAGTAGTAGCAACTAGAAAATCACGTGAGGCTTGGGCACAGGGCATCATTTCTGTGGCTTAAAACGACACTGGGACAGACTGGAGCAAAGAGTTAGAGCATGTGGTGGCATTGGAGAAGTGGTGGCAAAAAGAGCTTTCAAATTTGGGACCCTGCTTAAACTTTGTGAGCTTGGTGGGACTTGGCTAGCAGGTTGGAGTTGCACTGCTGCTCCTGCTTTCTTTCATCAGAAAGGCTAAGAGAAGAGGTAGCAAAAAAACCCCCATTTTTTGTGCGAGAGTGGACATGTGAAACTGTGTGGGTTAGACATGTCTGTGGGGAAGGAGTATCTGTGCTTGATTCTTGGAAAGAGTCCTTTGTCTTGGAGCAGCTCCTGTAGTTAAAATGCCTCCCTTTCCTGGGCAACACCAGTCTCCAGTCTAGAGCATGTTACCTCTGTAAACCCCCTACACACACACACACCAGCTGCGCCTTTCTTTGTTTTGATGAAGGCTTGAGAGTCCCTCTTGTCTGGAAAGAAACTTCCCCCTTGCACCTGGACAGCTTGGGAGCAGCAACTGAGCTGCTGGCTGAGCAGTAACCAAGAGGCCTCTTGTCTTGCAAGGCTGGCATGGGTGAGAGCCATCTGCTCAGTGGCTGCTCTCAGGATGACAGGGTGCAAAGGGAGCAGGGGCTGAGCAGTCAGTTAAACAGCAACCAAAAAGCCTCTCACTTGTGCTGGCCTTAGCTGCAAGGCTGACACAAGCAAGATGCTTCTTGGTCACTGCTCAGCCAGCTATTTGGTTGCTGCTCCCAAGGTGACTGAGTGCAAAGGGAACAGCAACCGAGATTGGTTGTTTTGAATTTGCAGTAGAACAGCAGACCTAATATTTAAAAAAATGTGCTGGGGGGCACTAAGATTGTCACCCAAGAGGAAAGGAGGTGATGGCCCCCAAAAGTTTGGGGAACACTGCCCTAGAGGAAACAGATCCATCTGATCTTGGAAGCTAAGTAGAGTCAGCCCTAGTTAGTACTTCAATGGGAGACCAGAAATGAATACAGTGCGTCCACGCTACAGGCTTGTGCCCTGTATCCGGCTTCCTGCTTATGCGGAAGCCGCACGATGGGAGAGTGAATGGCGTGCGCACCCATGGCTCACACTCTCTCCTGCGACATGAGCACGAGCCCCATTCAATAAAATGGGACTTGAGCTTATGCAGTTTTTGGCTTACGTGGGGGTCCCGAACAGATCCTTTGCGTAAGCCAAGGGACCACTGTATTAGGTATTGTGATCTATATTTCAAAGGAAGGAACTTGCAAACCACTGCCTGCAAACTGGAATTGGCAAACCACCACCATTTCTTGCCTAGGAAAATCCTATGAAATTCTTGAGGTCACCATAAATCAACAGGCAACTTGAAGACACACACACACACACACACACACACACACACACACACAATAAATATAAAGCCACTGAAATACATTTGTATGTATAAAACAAATGTGCTTCTTCTCACGTCTTCATTTGCATCATTCTCATTATCCTTTGTTACTTTCAAAGAAGGGCAGTGTTTTCCATAGGCATATATGTAAATATATCTGTAAATTTTGAGGACAGAGGACCCTTTCCACCCAGCCATGGATCCTCTGAGACAAAATGATGCCCCTCTCGAACAGGGAAAATCCAGAATCCATGGCAGATATTGCTAGGATCTTTAGCCAATGACTGGATCGAATACATTTAGATTTACTTAAGGGATCCATAAAAGATCCTTGAACAGTCAGGGCAACTGCATATCTAGCTCAACATCCTGTTATCAGCCAACAGGTTGCTCAGAAGAAGCCCATATCTGGTAGGATGTAGGGCAATAGCACTCAGCTGGATATGTTCCTGGTCATGCTGGAGGTTAGGAATTAGCATATAATCATTTTAACTGGTAGCCAGTGATAACTTTATCCTCTCTGAATTTGGCTTTTAAAGCCATCCAACTTGTTGGCCAGCACCAAATCAGGTGGCAGCATTTAACCATGCTCTTGTGAAGAAAGAATGTCTAAGAGCTCCTCTTACAATTCATAATTTCTGATGCACAAAATAATTCAATCCCTCAAAGTTGCTGATTAAGGCCAGGATCCAATTTGGTACTTATGGGAATGCAGGATGGATCCTGGAAGAGACAATTCCCCCATACATACATCTCAGTGCATCTTCAATATCTGCACCAGTAGATGTGAAAACATTGAGGACAGAATTTGATGTAGTGGGTCTTACCCAGAAGTACTGAGGACCAGTTCAAGGACTGAAGACAAAAGTCTTCTTGTGTGTTCTATGTAGCAAGCAGAATAATCTCTTAATATTTTGATTATCCTTCTTCCATCAGGATAAGTCCTCTTTTGGATCCTGGCCTGAGTATTCAAGATGCTTGCAGTACATTTTGAAATTCTTTCTCTTTTCCTTCAGTTTCTAAGGTGTATGTAAAAGGAAATTAGGGATGGTACATCATAATAGCACCAATATTTTAACAAAAGCTTCATATTTTCAGTTGCCCACTCCCCTCTAGCCAATTTGGTTCGCAAGCCAAAAATAGTCTATCTCCATGATGGCGAACCTATGGCATGTGTGCCAGAGTTAACACATGATGCCATTTGGCTCAGAACTCAGCTGAGAGAAGGTGGAACAGGCAGCCGGAAACCAGGAAAGGCGGGGGGGGGGGGGAGAAGGAGGAACAGGCACACTCCTGTTCCTCCTCCCCCCAGATCTTTCCCAGCCTCTGGCAAGGGCCGGTTACAGACCGGCACTTTAGTGCGTGATGAGCACGCACTAGGGTTACAAAAGGGCGGTGCTTCCGCACCACCCTAACCCTAGTGCGTGCTCGTCACGCACTAAACGGTGGCGGCCCTTCCATACAGCCGCCGCCGTGAGGACGTCACGGCCGCGCCGCCTCTAGACAGGGCGGCGCGGACGTGATGTCCTTGCTCCGCGCCAGGGCGCTTAGTGCGCCCTGAACACGGAGCAGGAAGGAGCTCTATTTTGGAGCTCCTTCCTGGTTTAGTCCGCTGGGCGCAGCCTTCAGACGGCTGCGCCCAGCGGACTAAAAGAGAAAGGGGCCAAGTGGCCCCTTTCTCTTCTCCCCGCCGCTGCGGGGTGTGCTTGGGGCTTGAAGCCCCAGGGACACCCCTTTTCAGGCTGCGGGGAAGCGGCGTTTTGCTGCTTCCCCGCAGCCTGAAAAGCAGCGGATCGGGGCCTCAGCGGCTGCTGCTCTGCATGCTGAGGCCCCGATACTTCGGGGAAAGGGGCGGGTGCAGTCCGCCCCAAATGGGTGGTCTATAACCCGCCTACCTGTCCAGAGGCAGCTGGAGGCTGGGAAAGGTGCGGGAGGAGAAGTCTCAATTCACCTGGAAGTCCCACCCCTGGAAGGCAGAAGTCCCACCTCCAGCACTGGGTAAGACCCACTGCCGGAAAACCTTTTAGTTGGGGCTCTTGGCCCCAAAAAGGTTTGCCATCACTGATATAGTTCCTATTTTTTTATTTTCAGCCTGCTGATCCAGATCCACACATTGTGTGTGTGCGCGCACACACACCTTCAAGTCGCCTGTTAACTTATAATGGGGCCATTAATTTTGTATAGTTTTCTAAACAAGGAGTATTCAGAGATTATTTTCTACTGTTTTCTTCTGAAAAATGGCCTACAGAATCTGTTATTCCTTAGTATCTCCCAACCACATACTAACTAGGGCTGAGCCTGCTTAGCTTCCAAGATCAGATGGGATCTTCTGTCTTCATGGCCTGACAACTGCAGAGAGGCTAATTCTGAACCATGCTGTTCT
Source organism: Sceloporus occidentalis (assembly GCA_023333645.1). Taxonomy (NCBI): domain Eukaryota; kingdom Metazoa; phylum Chordata; class Lepidosauria; order Squamata; family Phrynosomatidae; genus Sceloporus; species Sceloporus occidentalis. Next base: position 211,829,705 of record JALMGF010000001.1, read on the forward strand.
CTCTTTAGTCTGAAAAGGTGTCCCATACACAAGGTCAAGTTAAATGTGAACCTAACTGTCTTACTTCTACTTGCATATATATTTTCCAAAAGTTTGATAGATGCTTTCCAGGATGGGGTGATGAGAGTTGTAATCCAGCACATCTGGAGGGAATCAAGCTGGAGAAAATTGCCTTGATCACTTGAAATGTAATAGCAAAATGCTGCCAGGGTTTGTTAGACTTTAGATAGCAAGGATACAATTTTTCTTTTTTTGTAGATCAAACAGGGGCACATTTCAGTAGCAGTACCAGCGGCAGTGTAGTCATTAACTTTATACACTACCTTCCTCCCAAGAATGGCCCTCAAAGTGGTTTACCAATTAAATTCTATTACTTTCTTGCATTCTCACACAGTGATGTGATTCAGCACAAAACTTGGGAATTACTGTCTTAAGCACTGTTACCAGTAAAATTCCTACAGGCCAAATGGCCCTTGAATTTGGAACCCTATTGTCTTTAAATGGTAATATTAGTTCAGTCAAATCAAGCCCAAAGTACACCTTGTCAGGCTGTCTGGCTCTGCAATGTTCAAAAATCAACTTAAAAGCAGCATATGTCTTCATCAGCATCTCTCATGCACATTAAGTGTCTGCTCTGAGCACACCCACCTACTGTTATGTAAGAAAGGTGTGATGCTCTCATTTCTGCGCCACCATCCAGAAGAGAAACAGCAGGCAGGGGAAAGGAAGGAGTGGGAGCGTAAGTCCACACACCCTCCTGTGAAATGTTTAGTAACATCCTTTGCTGAAAGAGGTGAAGAAAGGTTATCAGTTTCTGACCTCATAGCTGAACAAACCTCTTCTTGGGTGAGTTGGGTTGTCTCCTTCCCTGACACTGTTAATCAGATTTGACAAGTTAATTTCCAGGCGATGACAGACTGCAATGCAAGCTCAGTTCCCTTGGAGTATGAGTTGGCTTCTCCTTCTTCTGCAGATATTAATTTAGACTTCTCCCTCTACCCACTCCTTTTAAATGAGTGATGCTTATCCACAATGCCAATGTTTAAGCCCGTTTTGTATCTAAACTCATCTGAGTAACATGACATATAAATTGATGGGGTATGCCAAGTATTCTGAACTAGCACCAGGAGGATAGGAATTCACAGCTGTTTACTCCAGCCTGCTGAAAGCAAAATAACTGAGCGAACACTTCTCCTAAACCTGCCAGAGAGCTCTCTTGTAAAGGTCAGTGCTGTTGAACACATAGCATCTTGCTATAATGACCCAAAACACATAGAGATGGGTCTTGGTACTAGTGCCAAACTAGGTGTTACCTGCAGATGCATGTAATATCATCATTGCTGTATTATTTGGAGAGCAGAAAAGCTAACCAGGGCTGGAGGAGAGGCATCAGAAGAAGACATTTAATCTTGAATGTGGATGGTTTGTTGTTGTTGTTGCATGCCTTCAAGTCATTTCCAACTTTTGGCAACCCTAATCATGGTGTTTTTGTTTTTTTTTTTTTTTTGTTTTGTTTTTTTGCAAGTTTCTTCAGAGGAGGTTTGCCATTGCCATCATCTGATTTTGAGTGTGACTTGCCCAAGGTTGCCCAGGGAGTTTCTCGGGCTGAGTTGGCACTTGAATCCTGGTCTCGATATGCCTAGCCCAGTGCTCAAACAATTACACCATGTTGGCTCCCCTTTTATAGTTCCAGTGTGCAAAAAGCAGTTTCTTACCATTACAGTTGTCATATTTGAAAGGAACTCTGCTTTTTTGTTTATCATATGTAACTTATAAATGTAACTTTCACTTTTTAAAACAAAAATATGAATGCTACAATGTGACAGCTTGTGGTACACCTACTGGCATCCTCCTGCAGTCAAGCTCACTGTTGCTTCTGTGCCCACAATAGAGCAGGGGCAGCAGTATGGATCATTCCATGAGCCAACACATCAACCATAATATCATGGTCCTCCTCTACCATCTAGTGAAGCTGTCCCCCACCACTGTAAAAGTAACCGTGGGGCTGTATGATGAAACCCTACCGAAATCTACACACATACATGCACTATCCCCATTATATTTTGATGCACAACATAGCAGCACAACCATTCAAGTTGTGATCTTGGACTACAACGCTGCACCCACTAAACTGGAAGTAAGTACCACTGAATTGTACATATATTTATTGAGAAGCAAGGAGACTTACCTCTCAATAAATATATGTAGAATACAGAGTAAAAGGGAGTAGGAGGTGAAGACTTCTGTTGTTAGCCCAGTGTTCATCTCAGAGGTTTAGTCTTTGGGACACAGTAAAATGACAAGGATGAGGAGGAAAATACAGTAGACCCTTGGTATCCGCCAGCATTTGGTTCCAGGACACCCTGTGGATACCAAAATCTATGGATGCTCTATTCCCATTAAATGCAATGACATAGTAATATGGTTCTCCTTATATAAAATAGCAAAATCAAGGTTTGCTATTTGGAATTTATATACTATGGAATATTCTCAAGCTGTGGATAGTTGAATCCATGGATAAAGAATCTTTAGATATGAAGGGCCAATAGTATAACAAGGACACATGTGACTCAATAGTTTCCTAGGGAGGAGGGTAAATGTGCAAAAGACTTTAATTAGAACAGACTTTTCCTTCTGCTAGTGGCAATGAAAGTACTGGTCTTTTGTCTGAAATGAGGGAGTAAGGGCCTGAACAGACAGGCCAAAATAAAGCTGCTTCGGGTCACTTTGGAGGTATGCCGTTTAAATGACACATGCATCTTAAGAAGTCAGAAGTTGTGCCAAAGTTGCGCTCCAGTCCTTAGGACTGGAGCGAGGCTTTGGCATGGCTTCCAGCCTCTTAGGACGCATGCATCATTTAAACGGCATACCTCCAAAGTGATGTGAAGCAGCTTTATTTTGGCCTGTCTGTTCAGGCCCTAAGACACTATGGAGAGGGAGTATATGCTTTTCTGATATTTAATATCTTGAGGTTTAAGCTGCTTTAAATTTCCCTCATCAGGTAGGGGCCATTCTACCAGCTTGCAAAGTGCTGTGATCTGTGCCAGCAAAGTGTTCAGGTCCAAAGCTGGTAAGGCCTTGTTTTGTTTTGTTCTATTTCCACGCTTCTTATCTTTATGTAAAATCTTACATCTTAAATGGAGCTTATCTACATCCTGAGATAAGCTTATCTGCAGGGCTAATTTATGTTGACTGCATGTCAGTAATTGTCATGACTTCTCTCAAAGAAAACTAGCAATTGTGGTTTAGTGAGGATGGAAATACATTTCCATGAGAAACAGAAACAACAATTTAAAACTATTTAACTCAGCTGGTTTGAATGAGGCTGAGAAGGGGGGACATGGAAATCCCTGCACATGGAAGACCTGCCCTTTGGCATGTAGGTTCTTCTAAAGACCTCTGAGTTTATAGAGGTATGGACAGATTTCCAGGTTAGGGGAAGGACTTCACTTTGAACTTGAAGGGAGGTCTGCCAAACTCTTTGATAATGAAGCTAGTGTCCAAGATAAAGAAGAAGATAGGTAAATAGTTAAAGTAGAGAAAGAAAAGAAATTTAATAAGAGAAGATATAGGAAAGAAAAGAAAAGACAGAGAAATGCTAGTAGCTGTTTACTTAAGACAGTAATATGAGAACTTCAATTTAAGGAATTTAGTGTCATCTTCAAATTTAATACACATGACCTCTATTCCTTCATTCAAGTCATTGATAAAGATGTTGAATAGCACTGGGCCCAGGACAGAATCCCATATTTCAGCGGGTAAAGATAACCACCGACTATACTCCATGTGATCTCTTATGGGATGATTTGCAACTACACATCTATATTTAATTTTGTACAAGTCAGTGGTTCAAGCATAAATTGAAGGTGAATTGGAAAACTTTTCTGTTCATTTTATTAAACAAGTGTTATTTCAAAATATTTCCCAATATATTGTAAATCAATGATGGGTATAGTTTGGCCTGTGGACCACATATGGCCCCTCAGGAGTGTTTTTGTGGTCCCCAAAGGGTTTTTTGCCCCCAAATGCCTTCAAAATGTGGGGATATTTTTGTTACTATTTTAACCCCCCTGGAGCAGTTTAGATTAAGGAGAAACTATTCTCGAAAAAGGAACTGAACAGGAAGTGATGTTGTTAAAAAGGGGCTAAAATATAGATAAAATGCACCCCTCACCCTCTAGAAAGTGTTTGGAATTTTAAATAAGTTTGTAGAGGGTTTTCTGGGGGTGTGGAGCCTTCCAAGGTCTTCTACGGGGCTAATGCAGCCCCCCCATTCTTCCAGAGTTGCCCAGCCTTGCTATAAATAATCCAGCAGTCTACTAGTACATACTGATCCAACATGTACCTGTCATGCGGTTTTTCTTGGCAATATTTGTTCAGAGGAGGTTTGCCATTGGTTTACCCTAAGGCTAAGAGACTATGGCTTGCCCAAGGTCACCGAGCGGGTTTCACGGCTGATCAAGGAACTGGACCCTCGACTACAGAGTCAACACTCAAACCACTATGTCACGCTGGCTCTCAGGTTCGCCTTAAGGTTATCATAAGTCAGAAGCAACTTGAAGGCACACTGCAACAACAAACCCACCCTTGTGGTAAGATCTGACAAGGGGTCATAAAAGCATAAGGTCATGGGGAAGTTTGTAAACGCATTCAGCCAAACACATTTAGCCCCCCCTTCCCGATTTTTTTATTCTTATCTTGTGAAGATCTACAAAATATGTGGGCAGATGGGATTGTGACTGGGAGGTTGCATATGTCCACCAAACATCCTCCCCCTATGTGTTGCCTGAATGCCCAAACAGGGTTGTGGGGATGTAGATATACTCAATGTCTCTCCTGTTTCAAAATTGACTTTTCAACGTCTGTTCCTTTAGGGTAGTTAATTCCATCCCATATATCACACCTCGTTCATTAAGAGTTCTGGCTGTTTCCAGCTTCCTTTTTAAAGCCTGCTAATGCAGTTCTTGAAAACACATCTTCTCTCCTTAGCCATCTATAATTATTTCTCATTAGAGTCAATTTTCTTCAAATAGAAGCAATTGAACAAGTTACCATAGCAAGAAAACTCCAAATTCTCCTTCCCCTTGCTACCTCCTTCAACTGTTTGTCTCTTTGTGTGTATCACACAACTCACCCTAGAAAATGAATGCTAAGTTAATACCCTGATTTTTCCCCCACCTTCATGTAAATCAAACTGTCAGGGTTTGGACTGGGCCTTTTAGCCAGAGGCAATCCAGTTCAGAAATCCAATGTATATACTGCGAAATCTAAATTGAGCTGCATTGATATGGCAAATTGAACTAGGTTCACAAGTTCACAGTGGAATTCAGGCCACATGATGACAGGTTAGAACTGCTAAGGCCAAGTCAAAAGCTGGTAGAGAAAAATACAACCAAAGAATAAAGACATGTAGAACAATGCAGTTAATATGCAAGTGAGTAGTGGACCCAGTTTATAACCAAGCTCCCCCAAATTGTGCTGTGGCCCCACAGCAGCCTTTGAAAATGGGTTGGGAAACTTCAGCTGGAGTGCATCTACACTGTAGGAATAATACAGTTTAATGCCACTATAAATGCTGTAGCTCTATCCTATGGAACCCTGGGTCTATAGTTTTACAAGATCTTTAGGCTTTAGTCAAAGGTTTTTGTAGGCTGATGCCATGGCAGTTAAAGTGGTGTCAAACTGCATTATTTCTACAGTGTAGATGCACCGCTAGTCCCAAACAGTACTGTTAGGCTGTTAAATGGTACTATAAGCACATTATGCTAGCACTTTACCCATCTGACGGCCAATCTGTTTCCAGATCCTTTTCAAAAATGCTGGGTTTAAGTCCCAGTTGCTCCTTTGACCCACCTAGAGTTATCACTTGAGGCCCTCCTCCAAGGGCAGCTACTAAATGAGGAGAGTCAGTAGCCACACAGTTTTAGCTTTGCTCCTGGCTTCACTTATGGTTTATTATGAGTTTTCATTTTGTTTATCCCAGCTGCTTTTTTTAGGACTTGTTGCATCTGTGTTGTTTTATTGTTACATTGTTACATACTTTATCACATTTTTAATTGATCTGGATACCAATGGATGACCTTGGGTATTGGGTGGCTCTAAAATGTGAAGGATGGAGAGAGAAAGAAAGAAAGAAAGAAAGAAGAAAACCAGCCAAGACTGACCATTCGTCATGGTGACTTAAAATCATGGGAAGAGGAGTCCAACAACATCTGGGTATTCAGGGTGGGATATAGTGGTCAAAGCACTATATCACATTATAATGCATTTATGTTGATACTAGTTTGGGAATTACTGAATCCCTGGGTTTCAGTATCCAAGTGAGCACACACTGAAGGTTTGAGTGTCACCTTCCAACTGGGTCCCAACCAAGCTCTCTTGAGAAAGCAAGTGAAAGATATCTTAAGTACTCACAGGATGCAGCCGTGGCAGTTAAATTGGAATCATAGTGCAACAACTGTGTAATGTAAAAGGAACCTAACGGCCTGAACAGACAGGCCAAAATAAAGCTGCTTCGGGTCACTTTGAAGGTATGATGTTTAAATGATGCATGCATCCTAAAAGGCTGGAAGCCACGCCAAAGCCATGCTCCACTCCTAAGGATTGGAGTGCAGCTTTGGTGCAGCCTCTGACCTCTTAAGATGTCATTTAAACAGCATACATCCAAAGTGACCCAAAGCAGCTTTACTTTGGCCTGTCTGTTCAGACCGTTAGGTTCCTTTTACATTACAGAGTTGTTGCACTATGATTCCAATTTAACTGCCACAGCTGCATCCTGTCAGTACTGAAACTTATTTAAATTCCGCTTCGACTCTTATCAGGCTAGCCCAACTATGGTGGTGAAAGTGATGATAATCTTTATTTGTAAGTTTGTTGTGTGCCTTCAAGTCCTCTCTGACTTATGGTGAACCTAAGGCAAACCTATCATGGGATTCTCTTGGTAAGATTTGTTCAAAGGAGGTCTGCCATTGCCTTCCCCTGAGGCTGAGAGCATGCGACTTGCCCAAAGTCACCCACTGGGTTTCATGGCTCAGCTGGGAATCAAACCCTGGTCAAGGTCCTATGCTCAAACCATTACACCATGCTGCCACTTTATTTATACCACACCTTTTCCCCAAAACCAGGACTCAGCTCTTTATCACTCCTCCTCCAATTTTATTATGGATTGCTCTTTGCAGGGTTTGATGCCATACGTCTCCCACAGAGTAAGACAAAAGAAAGAGATCAGTTTTGCCAGATAAAGTGTTTTTAAGGAAATTTACTTAATGATTTGAAAAGGCTGCCAGCACACAAACTAATTTTGGGGTATCCATATCAGTTCTCTTTGCTCCAACACCCTCCATCTCATCATGCTGCTGAAACTGAATATTCAACGTGCACAAATTATCCCAGTAACATGATTAAACTGTATGCATTGCTTTTTTTTCCAGAGAGAAAAAGACCAAAAACAAAGAAGCTGAGTCAGTGTGGTAATGAATACAAACTGCAGAGAAAGAAAACAATCCATTACCATTAGTAATCCTTGTCACTAAGAACGAATTTTATGCTGCGAAAATGATGATAAATTACATTATTATTGTGGTACTCAACACAGAATTCCACTTTCTTTTCTCAGCACCAAACTTCAAAAGCAATCTTCCCAAGCTGTAAGTTAATGCTATACTCCTGTTGCACACTATATTGTGTTGGGAAAGGAGGCATCTGTACAGATGTGGACATTGGCGGTGCCATAACCAAAGCTTTGGAAAGTTCCTTTTTCAAATTATAAGTTCAAGAATTCTCCAGACAGCATGGTCATAACTGTCACGACTAGGGGATTCTGGTAATGATATTCCCCCTCCCAAAAAGTAATTTGGGCATCACTAATCATTTTAAAGCCCAGGTCACCTTCCTCATCTCACCTTCTCAAAAGGAATCATTGTTTTTACTTTAAAAGGCTAGTGGTTGTTTGAGAGTCCGGTTTCTACAGGGATGGGGAAAGGCAGAGGGCGGGTTATTTTTCACTCTTGAACTCCCTTTCCCTCACCCAGCAGGCTGCACTTGAGCTCCTGTTATGGCTTATGGTTTCATTTTTAGTTGTTGTTATTGCAGTAAGGCATCTTGGGAGTTGCGGGGATGTGGAGTCAAAACTACTGTGCGTTACAATGTTTTGCTCCATTTCGGATGGGCTTGGAGAAGAAAAAAATACTGGTTTTTAATGGGGGCCTGAGGTCCTGAGCAGGCCCCTCTGTGCTACTAGCATTTTTAAACATGTATTTCTTCCGCAGAAGCCATTGTACAAAAAGCAAACTAGCCCTGGAAGATATCACAGTTTTTCTCTCTCCCACCAGAGTATTAACATGTGAATTGAGTGATCACTGCATTATCACCAAAGGGGTGGGGGCAAAGATGCAGATCTGCACAAACTTCTTATTTGGACACTTTTGTTGTTCTATGTCTCCAAGTCATTTCTGACTTATGGCAACCCTATGACTTGTGGAACATATCACGGGGCTTTCTTGGCAAGTTTCTTCAGAGAGAATTTGTCCTGGCCTTCCTCTGAAGCTGAGAGAGTGTGACTTGACCAAGGTCACTTAGTGGGTTTCCATGGTCAAGCAGGGATTCAAACCCTGGTCTCCCATTGTTTAGAACTCTACATTGGCTCTTGGAAACAACTGCTGTAATTTAAGCAGGCATACAATGCAGCTCTTCCTAATGACTGGAAAGTAGGATTCAGTATCACACTATTTATAGCATTTATAGGTGCCTTTCTATAGTTCAAGACAGCTTATAGTAAAACAGGTAGAAGGGGAAAGAAGAAGAAGTACAGCAATCCTGGTGAGGGGACAGTGTATTGTTTTGAGAAGAAGGTACCTGTACAAATCTGGCAGTGCCATAACTAAAACATGGAAACATTATTTTTTAACTATAAGTCCTTTGTTGTTGTTATTATTAACAGCCCTTGAGTCGACCCTGATTCATTGCAACCCTGTGGAGGAGACATCTCCAAAACTCCCTGTCTTCCACTGTTTTGCTTAGGTCCTATAAATTCATTCCCATGACGTTTCTGAGTCTATTCACCTGGCCTGTGATAGTCTTCAATTTCTGCATCCCTCCACCTTTTCTAGCATTATTGTCTTATCTAGTGAGTCGTGCGTTCTTATAATGTGTCCAAAGTCTTTTCCAGCACCACATCTCCAGTGAATTTGATTTTCTTCTTATCCGCTTTCTTCACTCACATCTATACATGGTAATAAGGACTACAATGGCTTGTAAGATTCTAACTTTAGTGTTCAGTTGTATCTTCACTCTTTGGGATCTTTTCTAGCTCTTCCCATTCCTAGTCTTCTTGTGTTCTTGATTGCAGTCTCCTTCCTGGTGTATGTTTGATCAAGCACAAGAACTCTTTTAGTTATTTCAATTTCTATGGTCATTATTTTTGTTTTCTTTATCTTCACCATTAAGCCTGCCTCTGCACTTTCTTCTTTGACCTTCATTAATAATTGTTCCAAGCCTGTGATGTTTTCTGCTAGTAGTATGGTATCACAGGCAGCTCCAAGAGAGGCCTTTTTTGAAATAGTAAAGGCATGTGCAGACGAGTCATTAAGGCTGGCCTGGGGATGGAGTTGGGGCATGGTGTCCATACAATGCAGGTCCGACTCTGCCCCCATGGCAGCATGATGCTGCATGCTGCTCCACATGGTAATCAGTGTCACAGTACTCCTCTGGCACTATGTTTACATGATGTAGCCCCAAAGGAGCACCTTAAAGCTGGGGCACCACAGCTATCGCTCCCGTTCCAGCATGCAAAAAGGAGCCAATCCAACACAACTGGAGGCGGCTGGTCAAATAAAATGCCCTTTCGACAAACAATGAAGCAGAAGAGAGGCATGTACCCAAGAGGGGAGATGTTCCCTCAGAGATGAGCAATTGAGGTAAGCAACTGCTAGCCAAAATGGCTGTTGCAGAGCCAGGACATTAAGCAGAAAGGCCTGACTACATCCAGTGACCATACCTGGCAAGGGAGTGAAGCCAGAGAGGACTTTGGGGATGAAGTTCAGATTCTGACTCTTCAAGGCTTACTCATCAGATTTTGGATGTACACATTGCCTTACAAAGAGAGCTACTTTCTCTTGTAAGACCCTGGTTCTGATCTATGAGAAAAAGGACTTTGCTATCCAGTCTCCATATCCAATACTGAATTTATTTTATTTTTATCCCACCTTTCTCCCAAAGTGGGACTCAAGCAGCTAACAACATATATAAAACACATTAAAACAACCATTAAAATTGTACAATTAAAATCGTAAAAAATATAAAAATTACAAATATAAAATTTAAAACATACAAAGTTTAAAACCAACCATACTTTTGTGGAATCTTTTGTGCTCTGAGATCTGAAGCTGAATATATCTGTGAGAATCTACTGGGATTGGCCAGAAGCTACTTGGCTCTGTGAGGTCATAATCCATAATGCTTGCATTTCTTCTAGAGAGGAGAGCATGAGCCATGGACCAAGGAATCACTCAAGAAAGGAGAGAGTTAACTACTAATGCTGAGGTGCTATGAGGGCAGAATTTCTTCAAATGCAGCATAGTTGGTTGAAGATATGTTAAAGTAAGTGAAGTAGTACACATCACCATCTTAAAAGATGGAGACTACAAGACCATTAAGTCATACAGTCAGCCCTCCATATCCATGGATTTTTTTATCCATGGAGTCAAGCATCCATGGTTTGAAAATATTTTTAAAAGAAAGTAAGGCCTAGAGCAGGGATGGAGTAATGGTGATCCTCCAGATGTTTTGGACTTGAAGTGACAGACACCCGAGCCACCATGTCCTATTTATTTGTTTTATATGCTATCTTTCTCCCAGAGTGGAGACCAAAAGTGGGTTAGAGATAAAATTAGCTAAAAATGTAACAGTAAAAATTAAAAAAAAATTAAACTCACCTTATTAAAAAGTATAAATTTACGTTAAAGATACAAAAGTTAAAAACATGAATAAACACACTATGTACCCCAGTAAGAAGCCTTGCCAGACAGTGATCACATATTTAAACCCCTGCTTAACTAAAAATGTATTTGCCTGCTGGGGAAAGGAAAGCAGGGAGAGGGCCAGTCTAGCCTCCACGAAAGGACATTCCATAGGATGGGAGCAGCCACCTAGAAGGCTCTCTCTTATGTGCTCACCAAGCAAGCCTGCAATGGTGATGGGACCAAGAGAAAGCCTTCCTCTGGTGATTTTAATGCTCTGGCAGGTTTGTGTAGGGAGATGCGGTTTTTCAGAGACTCTGTACTAACCTGCACTAGCCATTGGTAAGGGACAGAGAGAATTGTACACCAACACATGTGGAGGACCAATGATCCACTACTCATTGCCTACCTAGAAGTTGTGAAGATCTTTATAGGTTAGTACATGAACTGACCACACATGAATACTGGTAGTCAGTGCTGTTCGTACTGGCTGTAATAGATCTCCCAATATCCACAAGTATATGAACTGTGTCTTTTGTACTTCCTGAAGCTTTTGAGGTTTCTTCAAGGGCAGCACAGCACTGAGGACAACACTGTAGTTCAGGAATGGCCAACTGTGGAAGGGTAGGGGGCCGCATTAGACCCCACCAAGAAACCATGGAGAGCTGCAAGCTTGACCACACCTGCTCCTGCAAATAAATAAATAAATAAATACATACATACATACATACATAAATGGAACTTTTTGCCATGAAATGGCCTCTAGGGAACAGGGGGATATTTTTCACTCTGTTTTGGAACAGCCTTTTTAACAGCAGAAATTGAATGGAGGTCACTAAGAGGCTGTGCAGACCAGCCGCCTCCAGCTGTGCTGGATTGGCTCCTTTTAGCACGCTGGAAAGGGAGCGATAGCTGTGGTGCCCCAGCTTTAAGGTGCTCCTTTGGGGCTACATCATGTAAACATAGTGCCAGAGGAGTGCTGTGACACTGATTACCATGTGGAGCAGCATGCAGCATCATGCTGCCATGGGGGCAGAGTCGGACCTGCATTGTATGGACACCATGCCCCAACTCCATCCCCAGGCCGGCCTTAATGGCTGGTCTGCACAGGCCTTTACTATTTCAAAAAAAGGCCTCTCTTGGAGCTAACTTGGCCCAGGGCAGGCCTAAAACATGAGCAAAATGCTCCTGCCCCGTAGCGTAATTTTGAAGCACTTACACACATACGCACACACACTCATGCTTTAAAAATGGCTCTGGTAGCTGTAGTTGTATGCCTTCCAATTGTTCCAATTTGGCAGGGACAGTCCCAATTAATCATTTCTCATCCCACTTTTCCAGCTACTTTTAAAATGTCTCAGTTTCTCTTTTCCTCCTCCCACTTTCCCCCATCATCCTGCCTTATGCCCATTGCTGCAAACTCGGTTCAAAATGCAAAAGCAGTTTGTACTCAGTTAACTCAGCAACAGGGAAGAGGCAAGATGTTGCAGAGTCTTGCCCTTCCCTGTAGGCTGAGGCAAAAGCCAACTGTTGCAGACTTTTATGGCTTATCTCTTCTTCCTCATTAATAATAATCTTTGTTGTCTTGACCTCACTCTGATGTTGCTGGGCCACAAGTGCCCTGGTTTTCATCTGTGAAACGTTGAAGTGTATGTAGGCAAGTTGACAGTATACGAAAGCCTGTCACTAATCTGTGACTTTGGGCATCCCATTCTTTGAAAACATGTTTAATGATTCCATGGGAAAAAGAAATACATTAGCAATTTTTAATAAACATATGTATCTTTGATGGTTACTTTGTGGCCTTCCCAGGTTGGGCCTGAGGCAATAATTTCTGATTACTCAACTACACACAAGAAGCCACACCACTGAAAAATGATCTTGTGGCATATCTCTGGATGTGATCAGGGATGACATTCACCTTTCACAGCCTGTAATGGGTAATGAAGAATAGTTTGCCTAGGGGAAAAAACACAAACTTTGGTAGAATTCTGCCATATTGCAGAATTAATGCAGTTTGACACTACTTTCACTGCCATGGCTCCATGCTTTGGAATTCTGGGATTTGTAATTTTGGGAGATATTTATCTTTATCAGAGAGCTCTAGTGCCACAATAAGCTACAAATCCCAGGATTCCACAGGGTGGAGCCATGACAGTTAAAGCAGTGCTAGAGTGCATACATTCTGCAGTGTGGTAGCAGCGTTTGAACCTCTCATGATGGGCTCTGATTCCAAAATGAGTTACACATCCCACAATTCCATAGCATTGAATTGTGGCAGTTAAAGTGGTGTCCAACTGCATTATTTTTGCAGTGCAGATTAGATCTAAATTATTATTGTTACTGTTGTTGTTATCATTTATTTATATAGCATAATCAGTGTATATGGCAGTTAACAATTGTTAATTTGATAGTTCCCTGCCCTCGGGCTTACAATCTAAAAAGACATAACACACAAGGGCTGGATCCACACTGCAGAAATAATCCAGGCTGACAACACTTTAACTGTCATGGCTCAATGCTATGGAAGTTTGTTCTGGCACCAGAGCTCTCTGAAAAAAAAGGCTAAATGTCTCACAATACTACAGTTCCCAGAATTCCCTAGCATTGAGTCACAGCAGTCAACGTGGTATCAACCTGCATTATTTCTGCAATGTGGATCCTGCCAAGGAAAAGAGGAGGGGATTATTTTCCTGCAGATGCTGACTGTTCTTCTAAAGGACACAACAGTGGCAGGTGGCACTGAGGGAAGGCTGTTTCTGCCCATTCATCTCTTCCTCCACAGAAACCCCAGCATTGGCAGTTGGGATGGAGGGAATGTTTTGCATTTAAAACTTTAAAACTAACTTCCTCCCACATTTTTTAAAAATAAAATCACAAGTATTTTCATCACATGAAAGCCAACATGGTGTAGTGGTTTGTGTGTTGGACTACAACTCTGGAGATCAAGGTTCAATTCCCTGCTTGAGCAGAAAAATCCACTGGGTGACCTTGGGCAAGTTACACTCTCTCAGCCTCAGAGGATGGCAATGGGAAAGCCCCTGTGAAGAAACTTGCCAAGAAAACCTATGATAGATTTGCCTTAGGTCGCCATAAGACAAAAATGACTTGGAAACATAGGACAACAAAACCACCTTCCCCAAGGAAGGGCTTACAAAAGCTCGTGCTACCAACTTCTCTCTTTCAGTTAGGGGCAAAATATACTGCTTTTTTGGAGCAGTGTCCCCCTGCCCCTTTCCTCACTGGATCGGGGCTGTGGCAACTACACGGCGTGGCCCCGATCTGGCACTTGACAGCTAAAAAGAACAGCCAAATGCCACTGCTTTTAGCACCAACAAAAAGGCACCCTTGCTGCTGCAGTGGCAGCTTTTTGGCTTTCCTGTGGTGCAGCGTGTCTAAACGCTGCGCCAACAGAGCACTGTCATGCTCCTTGCCATGCAGTTGGGCATGCGGTGTGATGCCGGCATCAGGGTGCATGGTGTCAAAATGCCATGCTCCACACTGCTCCCATGCTGGCATTTCAAGCTGGTCATTTAGCACATTTGTCTCAAAGCTGCTACAAGATTTCTTTGCATACTGAGTGTTCAGATGAACATGGCTCTATCTCTGAACTCCCCAAGTGGTGCTCTTCAGAAGTATTTGGACTATAACTCAAACCATCCCCAGTCAGCAGGTTTGTGCTCATTGTGGATAGTGAGAACTCTAAACCAATAGCTCTGGAGGGTACTGCTTTAGAGAAGGTTAATCTAAGAAGTATTAGTTGGCATACATACAGTGGAAAGAGTTTGAGTTTTTCCTAGATGCTGAAACTTTAGTGGCCTTACATTCTCCATTGTGTTAAGATCCTAAAGGCAAGAAAATGCTAATAACAGTATCCTTCCCAGCAGAAGGAATTAATTAGCCAAATGAAAAGACACTGCAAAATTTGTTTGCAAAATGGTATCCTCCAAAGGTTTCCTACACCTTACTTCTATGCACAGAGAAACTTCAGTGATGTTAGAAATTCAGGTCATCAGCAGTACAGTTTAGGATGAATGTCTGCCTAAGTGTGTTAGGAAGACTTTAATTGCCCTGTGAAGATGTCCACAGGAAGCTTCCTAGCTCCCCATTTCCTCCTCTGCAGTTTGCCTGAAACATTGTACTGCCAGCGTAAAAGGAGCAAAGTGAGTAAATTTGGAAGAAGAAAGTATTTGAAGTGGTCATTTGAAGTGAAGCCAGCAGAAAAGGACAAAAAGAGACGGGTTTTTTAGGAAAATGTTGGAATAAAGAAAGTTCTCCAGTAGTGTGGTCCGGTGTTCTACTTTACAGAGTTCATCCTTTGTATTAAAATATTCTTCATTTGAAACTAGACTTAGCAAGAACGTCAGGAGTAGCACACACATTTTGCCATGGACTAATTTTTTTTGTCTTGCAAAGTGGAGCTAGAGGCAAAGCTTGCAAAATTAAAATTTTTGGACCACAGTGGCCACAATCCTTATGCTGGTTGAGAGATTCTGAGAGATACTGTATAATTAGGGATGCCATATCCCGCCTGGGGGTGGGACTTTCCCGTTTTTTGGCTCCCTGGCACGGTCCCGTCCTGTTTTTGCCCCTCCCCTGGGTTTTCCCTGGGTTGAGTTGGGCCCTGCCTCAGCAGCAGCAGCCGCTCTGCAGCTATTGCTGCCGACTGCCAGTCTGCCACCAACGTGGCCACTCTTGAAGCCACTCCTGCTGCGGCCTTTGCAGCCCTCCGGCGCTTCCATTTTGCGCTTCCATTTTGCGCCTTCTTTCTCCTTCCTTTCTTTTTTCTCCTCCTCCCCCCTTCCACCTCTGCTGCTGCTGCTGTTGTTGTTGTGTGCCCAATTCCCTCCTTGGCCAGGCCTGCATTTCCCAACAAGAGGGAAGCCAGGACTTGTGGGGGCCATGGGGGGGGGGCGGGGCTGAGAGGGAGGCACCAGGCAAAAGGGAGCCCAGGAGGGAGCCCATCACGCTGCATCCACACTGGAGAAATAACCCAGTTTGGCTGGCAATGCTTTAACTCTTTTCTGACTCAAGGCTGTGGAATTCTGGGAGCTGGAGTGTGCTGTGGGGACCAGAACCCAAGCCCTGACTCTTTTATAGCTCAAGGCTGTGGAATTCTGGGAGCTGGAGTGTGCTGTGGGGACCAGAACTCAAGGCCTTCATCACTTTTAACAGTGATAGTGATGATGATGAAGATAGTGATATTGATATTAACCAGCTTCTGAGGCATGCGACCACTGTTTGTTCATAAGCCTCTGAAATATGCAAGAGGCAATGTTAAATAAAGCCATGTTCAATGCCCAAATGTGTGTCCTGTGTGTTATGGAATGGAGGGGGGTGGTTTGGGCAGAAAGGGAAGCACATTTCTGTCATCTTTCTAGGAATAATGCCAAAATGTCCTCCATTTTGATCATGCCTAAGAAACATGCATTTATATTAACATATTTTTAAAAATCATCAATTTTTTTCATGTGTCCTCCATTTTTTAAAAGGGTGTCCTACATTTGAAAATGTTGTCCTACGTTTGTCCCGGTTTGAAGGTCCTGACTTATGGCAACCCTATGTATAATCCAAAAAGTAACTCTCTGAAACCCTGGCCATAGGAGAGTGTCAGATAGGCTCTAGGTTAGCTTTTCTGGACTGTTCATAGACTAGGCCCCTTTCCACTGTAGTTATGGAATTGCTTCCTACTTTGGAGTACACACACACACACACACACACATACTGTGTGTATATGTGTACACACACACTTACATCCTGGAATACTGGGGGAAAGGTAAATCTAGAACTTCTCTCCGTGACATCAAGTTTTATATGTGCATAGGGAATTTTACATAGCAAACCACTCAATTATTCAAAATTGTAGCTCCTACCTTTAGTCTCAAATTATAATATCAGGAAAACAGTTGGAGTGACACAATGGGTCAGACTTGAATTTCTCTCTTCTTTCAAAAACTGCCTATCACGACGTGGTGTACTCCAGAATGTGTTGGCCTACAAAGGAAGGTCAAGTTTGTACTTGAACCTCTGAAAGGGTTAAGCATGGTGGAATAAATAGAACCTGTTAATATAATTTATTTTGGCTTCTGATAAAGTTCCTTGCACATGGCCATTAAGGAAATGAAGTAACTCAGGAGTGGGAGTTTAAAAGTCCTCAGAGGGATTAAGAGGCCGGTTAAGAGATTGGAAGGAAAGGCTGGGAATAAATAGCCCAGCCTCCTCTTCAGATAGGAAGGAGACTTGTAATGAGCTAAACTGACTGTGGGATCAGATTGAGGAATGCTGATGCTCAGTAACAGTAATAACCTGTTTGACAGAATGAACAGTGAGCTGGCAATATTTTGCTGATGACGTGAAATTATCTAGGTTACTTTAACTGGAAGAGATTTTGAGGAAATCCCACAAGGAGCTAACACAACTAAGCAAATCTGAGAACATGGGAGGAAAGGAACTCTTAGCAAAAGACAAATAGACGTTGGTCTCTATCTCAGCAGGATTTACAGTTATTTTCTCAGGAGGGGCTAAAAATATACTGTCAACTGCCTTTGCAAAGCAAAACTGAGCCAAAACTATTCATTCCAGTTTGGTCGTTGCCATTGAAAATCTCTTTTATCACTACTATTTAACCCCAACAGATGGAATAAAATGTTTCCCTGGGATATGTAGAGGGAATCAGGATGCAGGAAATGCAATTTGGTGAATGCTATCTATTCCACCTTGGGTGCCCTGTGGCTCAAGTCTATGGGTCTTTGAGACAGAGGAATTGTGACAAGGTACTGAGACAGTGGGATTGCTGGAGAAAATGAGAAAAGAGAGAATTTTTGCTGAATCTTTTTGTTATAACTTAAATTGTTTCAGCATGAGGTGGGAACGCAAGAACAATACTTACATATATCGATATTTATGGAAAGATGCACCAAAGACAGAAGTGTGGATGATACATTTAACAGAAATGGGAGGAAATAACAGTTATCACTCTTACCAAGAGAGCTTTATCTGTGTTATCATCATCTTCATCATCCCACCATTATTATCATTAGTATGTATTATCAGGTTCTAGAGCCATGTTTTCATTTTAAAAAAATATTTTCTTTCAAACCAAGGTTGGGGGGAAAGCAGTTACTAGAAGGGAATTATAGCAGAGAAACAGCAGACAGGGAAATAAACACTTCCTTTTGCCGTATAAAGTTTCTTCCCTGCAGGTCACACTCTTCCAAAGCTCAGATTTGTATTAGAGAAGCAGCCACCAGCCTGTAATGGTAGAAGACTGAAATGGAAAAGGCGTCTCATCCAAAGAATATGCCAAACAGTATGGTGCAGATACTAGATGGATCCATGCGCTGGATCAGGCATATAAAGCAAATTTTCCCCTCTCCCAAATGTGGTGAAAGTATGACCTACCGTTTCTCTTCTAAATGATAGATAATAAAAGTCTGTTATTGTGGAGCAAGCTCATTAGGTAAAAGACAGACAAAGCCTTCTCAAATTCACTTACTATACAAATCATTTGCTTGCAAAAAATGAATTTATTTTATGCATAGTTTTCTACTATCCTGGTAATTCTGTTAAATGTACACCTGGACTAATTTAAAGTGTCAGTCCCAACCTAAGTCAACCCAATTAGATAAACAGAAACTTTGTAAATTGATACCTATGTAAATTCTTTTGATTCAATGGGTCTGCTCCATTTAAGATGAATAATTGGATTTTAAGCCCATAACAGAAACATAAGATAGAGTTCAGTGCAACACACCAGTCCAGTTTAATTATCAGGCAGCTATTGGCAGCCCAATAATAACTGGGTTGTGCTGTAATTGGTGTGGTATATCCTTAAGCAGTCACTGCAAACTGACAAGTTATAATTATACATTAATATTAAATGTCATTTGCTTATCACAGCACAGGCAGATAACATCTCTCTGCATTATGTGTTTCAAATGCTGGCACAGTTCACAAGCCTAGACGTCCTTCACTTTCAGTGTCTCTCTCATGCTTTTAAGATTGTGAAGACGCAGCTTGCGGAAAAGCATGCTATTTTTCATTTCCAAATTTCAAGACGGATTCCAAGCCAGAATTCGGAGAATGTGCCTAGATGTGTACATTTTAAAAGTCCATATTAGCAAAAGGCCACCCCTTATCACCTCCACATCCAGCCCCTTTCCAGTTCTATCATGATTCTGCTGATTTTCAAAAGGGCAAAGTCCATTCTTCTATTTGCTTTTGAGTTTTCAAATGTGTACACGCTGGTGCTTGTGTTTTAAATTGTATTCCTCACTTGGATACACCCCCATTAACTAAATCATGTTGAAAGAGAACTACATGCACGTTTGGATGAGCCAGCATGGTTTAGTAGTTTCAGCATTGTATTAGGACATTTCGAAACCAGGGTTTGATTCCCAGCCCAGCCATGGAAAACCACTGGGCGATCTTGGGCAAGTCACATTCTCTCAGCCTTAGAGGATGGCAGTGACGCCCCCCCTGAAGTAACCTCATAATAGGTTCATTTTAGGGTCATCATAAGTCAGAAAAGACCTGAAGGCACACAACAACAACAACATGCACATATGAAATTGCACATTTCTCTGCGAGCATGATGCATATGTGAGCACCTTTTCCCCCAGCTGCATCCACAGATGTCCATCAATATACAGTGGCATTGCTATGGTTGGTGTCACCCAGTGCAGGGTGGTGGTGGACCCTAGCCGATACAAAGTGCCTACTGTATTAGAAGCCAACAAGGCTTGTTCATCAGAAATATACAGTTGAATACATAATAAAATTTATTTTATTTATTATTTATTTATTATAGCCCACCTTTCTCCCACAATGGGATTCATTAAAATACAGTACAGGTAATGTAAATAAACTGTATGAAGTGAACTTTTATTTATATTAGTGTTTTAGCTTCTCTTTTGTAATTTCCTACATTTTTCTTCTTTATCCATTTTTCCTTTTTCCTTGAATGTTCTGGTGCCTTGACCTTCTTTGCAGTTATGACATCTGATTGCCCTGGTACCACCCCACTAGATGTATACCCCCCATGTGCATCTGCACTCCCCGCACACCTCCAGTGGTGCCTCTGTCAATATAGCACTTCCAGAGCACAAACTGTACCCATCCTATATAGAGCCCAGGAAGAAGGGACTGAAAGAATCCTACCAAATCTTGAACTAAAATCAGATTCCTCACACACTCTTTATATGTGGCATTGAACACTCCTCCATCCGGGTATTCTTGCTGAGTTCTGTTAGTCATTTCTTTTCCTCAATTGCTTTAATAAGCAGACCAGGTGAGGAAGACCAGACAAGATGACAAGCAGATAAAATGGGTGGTGGTTGTTGCAAGTGCTTTATTTTCATAGGCATTCAAGGAATTTAACGGGATCTGTACATTATTTGGGTTTCCATCTAGTAGCCTTAAGTATGGTGTACTCCATGCCTTTAAGAGGCTCAATGTGTTTTTCCCACACCCCCCCTTAAAAATGGGACATGCAACAGAACCAGCAGAGACAATCATGCAAAGGTTGGGTTGGGGGTGGGATGAGGGTTTGGACTGTATATTTTAACTTTGTAAGCCACCCCGATTGCTTTTTGGAGAGAGGCGGGATATAAATAAAATTTATTATTATTGTTGTTGTTGTTGTTGTTTCATATTGTTGAGTTGTATTTGGGCCTATCAGAGCATCTTTAGATACACATCCGATGCCAAATATAGCCACAGAAACCAAGCAACACTCACATGAGATGTGTAGCATGAATCTTTTCAGTTTAAAAGAGGGATGCCAGTAAACCTCTACACCAATGGTTCTCGAATAGTAGGGAGGGACCCTGAGGGAGGGTGCAAGAGTTTCTCAAGAGGAGCACAAGACATGGAGGCTCTGATTTCCCCTCTCCTCTTCCCAAACCTTTTAATGTGTAAATTTACAAATTCATTGAGTTAAATATTGAGTTTACTTAAATAAAACTTATAATTTGAACAATATTATTTTCTTTTTAAATGTTAAAATATGAATACACATGAATGTGTGAATGAAAATAAGCCCATTGAATAAGCAATTTTTAAAATTCATATACTAGGTTGAATAGGGCGGAGGAGAGCATGATGCATGCATGTAGGTGTAAAGAGAGGGTCCCAAGGATAAAAAGTTGGAGGACCACTGTTCTATACATTTGTCCACTTCTTGATTTGTGTGGCAACATCTTCCTCAGTGGATGCCTTCTTTTATCCTTTCATAAAATAAGTTTCATTTTCCTGTTACTGTGTTTTTTGTATAGCTTTGACCTCTGAGGAGGAAGGAAAGCAGCCAGGAACTTTTTGTTGTGTGCCTTCAAGTCATTACTGACATTATAACAGGATTTTCTTGGCAAGATTTGCCCAGAGGGGTTTTTCCTTTTGCCTTCATCTGAGGCTGAGAGAGTGTGACTTGTCCAAGCTCACCCAGTGGGTGTCCTTTTTTAAAATATTTGTGTGTGTGTGTTAAACATAAACAAAACCACAAATACTTTTTACACATATATCTAAAATCAACTATGAACCCAGCTAACGAATAAAACAAAAACAAACAATGACCCTGAATCTCCAAGACCTGAGCATGACTGTTGAAGACAGGGGTGACTTGGAAGTCTCTCATTCATGGGGTCACCATAAATCAAACTCTGCTTCATGGCAGTTAACAACAACCTTGGACTTCTCCAAACATTGATCAGAACAGAGACTGCAGTTAAGAGATAAGAAGAGCAAGAATGGGAAGAGCCGCAATGAAAGAACTAGACAACATCTTAAAGAGCAATGATATACAACTGGGCACTAAAGTTAGAATCATCCACCCCATGGTATTCCCCATCACCATGTAAGGATGAGAGAGCTGGACAGTATAAAATGTGGATAAAAAGAAAATCAACTCATTTGAGATGTGGTGCTGGAAAAGAGTGCTGAGGATACTATGAACAACCAAAACAAATTATTCCTTGTACAGATCGAGGCTGAAATAACCTTAGAAACCAAGAGGCTGGGCAGACTGCCCCTAAGGGGCGGCCTGCAGCTACCTCCACTTTCACCGGATCAGGGCCATGGCAACTACACGCTGCGGCCCTGATCTGGCCTTTCTAGGGGGCAAAAAGGAACTGCAAAAAGTGGCTCCTTTTTCTGCCCTGGAAAGGGTGCCATAGCTGCAGCAGTCTGGACAGAGTGCCAGAGTAGCGCTATGACACCGTGTGCTGTGTGGAGTGGCATGTGCTGTCATGCATCATGTGGGTGCCACACCCTGAATCCGCCCCCAGGCCGGTCTTTATGGCCGGTGTGCACAGCCCCCAAGATGACCAAATTGAGGCTGTCTTACTTTGGCCATATTATGAAAAGGCATGACTCATTCAAAAAGACAATAATGCTGGGAAAGGTGGGCAGTCATAGAAAGAGAAGAAGACCTCACCCCAGATGGCTAGACTCAATCATGGAGGTCATGGGTATGAATCTACAGGACTTAAGCAGAGCAGTGGAAGACAGCGGGTCTTGAAGATGTGTCATCCATAGGGTCACCATGACCTGAGGCAGTTAAGAACAAACAACAACAACAACAACAACCAGAGATGGTAGAAAAGGTGGGAAAGCTAGAGAACAGTTTGCACTTGCCTATCTTAAATTCAGTACAAAGGGGGGCAGGGAGGAACTCAAGGTTAATCAGTCTGAGCCCTGGCTACCTTCATGCAAGAGGGAATGCAGAGAGAATTTAGAAAGGCTAATTACATACACCAAAGCAGCACATCCAAATACTTTTTTACTTAATTCTGGAAATTCTATGCTGCCTAAATTTGCACACAGCCAGTGGCAAGTGGTGGTGGTGGTGGTCAGGTTTTTTAAGGGGAAAAAGCGCTGTAAATTTATTTCCTTTCTGTTTCAGTTTGAATATTCCCAGACATGCAGGAAACAAATGCATTTGTCCCTGATTTTGTGGGAAATTATCAAGAAAAATAATTAGGAATAAATGAAGCAGACATATTTGAATGTGGGTGCTTTGAAAAATATTGGCTTGGGTCCAGAGTTCCCTTTGCTCACAAAGTGCTGTGAGAATGGGGAATGGAGCTGCAAAAGTAATCTTTGCCACCTTTTCCTTCTCGTGCCATCATGGTGCCGCCTGTGTGGATGGGGGCGAGCCATGATGGCGGTGCCCTCATGGACTAGGGCTACTGGGCATGTAAATGCCCAGCCTCATTTAGCTCTAGTTCGCAGTGAGGACGCCACAAAGTGCCAGTTTGTACTGGGCCTATGTGTGTTTTGGTTGTGCCTTTTATTGCATATTTTAATGTAATTTTATAGTATTTTCAGATGCTCTTGACAATATTAAAAAAATGTATATATGTGTTTGTGTGTGTGTTTATCTGTGAGCTGCCTTAGGTCCCTTCTGGGAGAAAGGTGGCACAAAATATAGGAATGGGCAAAGATCATTTCTTCTCCCCTTCCTCCAGTGGGAGCTCTTGCTGATCTCAGTTCCTTCTCTGAATGGAAGGAGCCTCTCTGCAAAAGCGAAACTCTTGATCGAACACTGTTTCTCCACACACTTGGGATCATGATTGGCACAGTCCCAATTAATACTTGGCTGTCCCACTTTTTCAGCTACTTTTGAAATGTCCCAGTTTCTTTCTCTGCCTCCCATGTTCCCTTTACTTCACTTGTCGCAAACGTAGGAGAGAAGCAGATCAGCAGCTTCCAGTTGCTTCCCAATTCGCTCCCAATCAGCATGGGACCATGGCGACGAGACAGCCCCTTCTTTGAAAGGCTGCTGCCACAGTCCCACACAGGCTGTCGCAAAGGAGCACTTTTTCAGTGCTCCTTCTCTCCCTGGCTTCGCACAGCCTTAGGCGGCCTCAGAGCAGCTTCCAGCCCCTCCAGGGGCATGTGTTGTGTGCACACTCCACCCCTGAAGCAACCAGAAGCTGCTTTTTTTTTTGTCTGTCTGTTTCAATTGATACTTGCCTTTCCCAATAGGGAGAAAGTAAACTGCAGCAGCTTCTCCTAGTTTGTGTTTTCTTAATTTTTAGTTAATTTATAATTAGTAAACTTTGCCCTCTTGACCACATTCTGATGCTGCTTGCCCACATGTATCCCAGTTTTTATCTGTCAATATTGGGCTGGCTCTGTGGGGACACTGAAGCTGAGATGATGATGTCTAAGCTTTGAGCTACCTAACTGCTGCCTGGGGGTGAGGTGAGACTTGAATGTATTTTGCAAATTAAAAATTTTGCACTCACCTAACTCAGCATTGTGTATTCAGTTAACTGGGACCTCATTCACATGGGGGGTTTTTTGTTGCTTTTTTTTACTGGAACGATTCAAATAACCTGACTCACGCATTCCAGATTTGTTGTTCACACCATGGAACTTCATCCTTCCAGGAACCACATCGCTTCGCATCTCCACAAGTTTGGTTACTCACACATGCAGGCACCCTTCCCTTGTCCTGGCACCCACCGGCACCCCTCAGCCAGGTAGAGGGGGGTCAGCATCCCCTTTTCTCTCCCCTCCTTTTCAGCTCTCTTTCCTTTTTTCTCCCCAGCAGCAGCTGTTCCACTGGTGAAGGGGTAGTGCTTTCCTCACCGCGTGGGCCATCAATGATGCAAATGCATTTGAACCCCATTAAAGACATGTAGATTTTTATCTTAAGTCTATTTAGGTCTATTTGTATCATTGTTCACACAACTGACAATGCGAATCGTTTGTACAATCTCAGGAAAAAGCCTGATATCAATTTTCTTGGGATAAGTGGATTTTTAGCAGACTCACAAAAAAAATCGAGTGCATTTGGAATGCGTATGAACAACAAAGATTCATCCTAAATTCATCCTGGATTATTTTCATCATGTGAAGATGAGAGGCGAGGAGAAGAGGGTCAGAGTCTTGCCCTTCCCAGTAGATTCAGACAACAGTAAACTACTATACCCTCTCCAAGCTTCTTCCTTTTTTGCCAGCTTGACCACACTCTGGTGTTGCTTGGCCACACATGTTCTGGATTTCATGTCTGAAATTTTGTGCAATATGCTGTACATGTTCTTTCTTTCTAAAGAAGGTGGAGCCCTAAATAGTGATGATGAAAAGGAGAGGGATGGTGAGATCTAGAATGCTAACATCTGCCAACAGCACTTGCAGGAAAGGGTTTACTATCTCTTTTGAGGTCGCTAAAGCGGCTGAAAAGAGAGAGAACAGAGGATTAAAATACCAGAGCCATCAAAAAACTAAGGACTTTCTGACAGTGCCTGTTTGACCAGACCAGCACTAGGTTGGTTGTTATTGAATTGCACAACTTTGTTCTTGTATACCAAACATTGGCATGAGATTGATGCTACTGTATAATTATAAATGTGACTGTCATGTACAGTCTAAGTTTCAGTTTTTGCAAGGGGTAGGATTACTGTTATAAACAAGAATGTGATGTAAGTTATCTGTATGCTCAACCAGTGTAACAGCAGGTCTTCTCAACACAGAAAATCACAGTAGCTATTGCAATGGGGTGAGGGGCTTCTGATTGTTGAGTAAGTCCTGTTCAGAAAAATAACTGCTATAATCTTGTGTGAGCAGTTCTTTTGCCATAGGATGGTGAAGAGAATAGGCTCCATGTATATGCACATGCAGTTATTTATAGAGGTAAGTTATGAAAAATAACATTGGCATCAGCTATACATCCTTGAGAAAGTAAATCTTAACAAATTCCAATATGAAACAGATCTGATTGGCATCTCCAGAACCAGTGTGCAGATTGGAATATGGTTATTCTCCAGCTTCTAATGTAGCTCTTGATTCATAATTATATATAATCAACAGGCATGATAAGCTTTGCATTTTCAGAGAAAATGCATTTAGAAATGCTATTTTGTAGGGAAAATACATTAGGAAATATGGGTTTAAATGCATTTGTGTTACAGATTTTCTTTTTAAATCACAGATTAATTTGGAAATGGAACAAAATAGACTTATGGGTGACAAACATACTGAAATGACATGGACTAAAAACAGACAGATTTCTACATCACTATAGCAGCTCTTTTGGCCTAAATCCCCTAAGGGCACTAGATCCTGTCTGACCCTGAAAGCTAAGCAGGGTCAGCTGTGGTTTGTACTTGGCTGAAGACTGCCAATGGATATCTGGTACTATAGGCTGTATTTCAGAAGAAAGATCTGGCAAAACTACTTCTGAGAATTTCTTGCCTAAGAAAACCCTATGAAATTTATGGAGTTGCCATAAATCAACAGGCAACTTAAAGGCACACACACACACAGAAGCTATTACAATATAAGATCTCCATGATTATTAAAGAGCTCAGTTCACATGTGCAGTTTGATA
Organism: Sceloporus occidentalis; assembly: GCA_023333645.1. Classification (NCBI taxonomy): domain Eukaryota; kingdom Metazoa; phylum Chordata; class Lepidosauria; order Squamata; family Phrynosomatidae; genus Sceloporus; species Sceloporus occidentalis. The sequence continues at coordinate 211,855,991 of JALMGF010000001.1, forward strand.
TGGCAGTCCTCAAGATATTCCTTGCATGTGTGGCTGAGCCATTCCACCAACACCACTGACAATTCCTTCATATCATCTAGTCATGCCAGCTTGAGCACAATGCTTTTCAGTGGAGTCAGTTCACACACTCAACAGGATGTTATTCTGACTTAAATCCTGCTGGTAGTCCCAAATAAAGGTCCAATCCAGATGGGCCTATAGTGCGCCCTCATCACGTAAGGAGTTGGCCGAGGGCGCACCGCCCATATGTGCCTCAGGGATGCTTAGCGTCTGCACATCACCCCCCATAAAGATGTCATGAGTGCGCCACTGGCGCACTGTGGCATCATTATGGCGCCGCAAAAAAAACCCGCTTTTTGTAGGTTGTTTTTGCTCCGCGAGGGAGCCATGCAATTTGTCCGCTGCGGCTTCCGTGAGGAGCAAAGCAAGGCATGGGCAGACCGCCCTTTTTGGGTGGTCTGTACCCCGCCAAAGTAATGTTACTGAATGATGAGTCAACACTTATGTAAATCTAATTGATTCAATCAGTCTACTCTAGTTGGAACTACCATTATTTGCAACTGCCCAAAGAATGAACTAACATGGGTCTTTTACACTACATAGTTATAAATGATATAGCTCCATGCTATGGAATGATGGGGTTTTTAGTTTTGTGAAGTATTTAGAATTTTTTGCTACAGGGCTCTAGTGCCTTTACCCAAACTATGAAACCCAGGACTCCATAGGAAGACAGTTAAAATGGGACTAACATGCTAGGATTATGTAATGATTAGGGTTGCCAGAGTGAAAACTGGAGAAGCTCCTGTGATATTGTTGAGCAAAAGTGGGATTTCAGCAGGCATTGCTTGTCACGCAACCAGGTAACAAGCAACACCTGCTGAAATTCCTTTTTCTATACAACCATTAAAGATATAGTAGCCTTCTCTAGTTTTCACTCTGGCAATGCTAAGTGTGAAAGAGACCAAGGAAAACATGGTAGTGAGGGGAGCAGCAACAGTAGATGAGAAGATAGATGGGACAACTGAGAACAGAGCAGCTTGGGACTTCCTAGCTTGCCTTAAGGGAAAATGGAATAGGAAAATCAAACATGCGCCACTGTATTTAAGAATTCTTGCTGGTGGACATGTTACAATCTCTCCCCTTTGAAGTGGACTCCTGTAACACAGGGGAGAACAAATGGTCTTAGTGTCATCTAAGGCTCTATAGTGTGGAAAAATGACTAATGGAAAATGACTTTCAGATTAATCCTCATTTTTGCTAATATAATTGCTGTTTTTGTTTTGCCTCTATTCACTGTAGTACTACACTGCTCTGGCTGTCATGATCCAGTGTGGCTATGCATCAGGTAAGTCACAGTCTTCTAAGCAGGCAATGAAGAGTGGTGGGATAAATTTGCAACTGGCAAGGATTAAACCTAAGCCTGCTGTTTGCAAGGTACAGGCAATGCTTCTTTACAAGCCACATGAAACACAGCTCTAAGCAATTGCACAACTTAAAACAAAAAGCCCTTTCACAGTCCACAGCTTCCTCCAGGGGAGGTGTGGCTACAGATGATATTTAATTTATCCATTAAAAATTAAAAGGGACTAGTGCAAAATAAAGCCACTCATCTGTAATTAGCTTTTTAAAAGCATTAAATAGTGTTTCAGACACAGAATAATAATAAAAATGGTCTGTCTTTCACTGCATTTGGAGAGGTTTCGGAATACTGCATGCTTGGCCAATTCATGCCCCACAAGCCAAATGGAACCACTCAGTGATCTATGGTGCACCACCAGGGACACAATAAATTTCCTGTATACATTGGACTATCACAGAAAGAGACTGCCAAGAATCTTGTAGCACTTTTGAGACTAACTGAAAGAAAGAAGTTGGCAGCATGAGCTTTCATAGACTTATGTCTCCTTCGTCAGATGCGTTGGAAGCAGACTTAAGTTGATGAAAGCTCATATCTTTGAATTCTGCCAAGAATCTGTCTCATATTCTCTAAAATTTCACAAATTAAAACCAGGACACATGTGGCTGACCAATATCACAGTGTTGTCAAAATGGCAAAAGTTATTAATGTGGAAGAATACACAAACTGGGAAAGGCTACAGCAGTTTGCTTTTGAGTCTACAGAGAAGGAGAAGATTCCACTCCTCCTCTTCTCTCCCTTTGCTAAGCTAATTTAATGCAACATAGGCCTGTTACAGACAGCCAAAATAAAGCTGCTTCAAGTCACTTTGGAGGTATGGTATTTCAATGATGCATACATCCTAAGAGTCCAAAAGCCACACCAAAGCCACGCTCCAGTCCTAAGGACTGGAGTGCAGCTTTGGTGAAGCTTCCAGACTCTTAGGACTCAAGCATCATTGAAATACCATACCTCCAAAGTGACTCGAAGCAGCTTTATTTTGGCTGTCTGTAACAGGCCTTAGTTTTGCACTTTGAACTCAGTTTGCAGCAACTGCAGTAAGCTGAAAATAAAGGGGTAAGTAGGAAGAGAAGAGAGAAACTGGGACATTTTAAACATAGCTGAAAAATAAGAGCCCAGAGGATTAAATCCAACTGCCTGGGCTAAACTGGAAAACTTGAAAGGTATGCTATCAGGCAATAGTACGTTGCTGGCAGGCTACAGTTAGTCTGGTGAATACAGCAAGCCATACATATTCAAGGATTCTTTATTCATAAATTCAACTATCCATGGCTTGAAAATATTCCAGAAAATATATAAATTCCCAAAAACAAACCTTGATTTTGCTATTTTGTATAAAAGACATCATTTCACTATGTCATTGTATTTAATGGGACTTGAGCATCCATGGGTTTTAGTGTCCATAGGGGGTCCTGGAACCAAATTCCAGCAGATATCAATGGCACACTGTAACAAATTGTGCAGCCCTGGTATATTGTGCACATTGCAGTGACTGAGTTTTCTGGAGGTTGTGGTAGTTCATAAATGTAATGTTGTGAAGCTTTGGTATAGTAAGTGGGAATAATGTAGTAGCTGAGGCGAGAGTAGGGCTGCCATAATTGTCCACTTTTACCAGGGACAAAATGTAGGACAAATTCAAGACCAAACTGTAGGGCAACTGCAGGACAAAACTCAGCTCAAAATGTAGGACATTTAAGGTCCACCATTTTTCTTCAATGTCCTACATTTTGGGCTGAGTTTTGTCCTGCAGTTGTCCTACAGTTTGGTCTTGAATTTGTTCCACATTTTGTCCCTGGTAAAAGTGGACAATTATGGCAACCCTAGGCGAGAGGTTCCTGTGTTAAAATCTTGCTGCACTCAGTAGTAGCCTTACATGAACCAATATTGATCATTGTGTGATCAATCATTCTGTGATATTGTGTGATCATATCCAACATGGCATAGTGATTGGAGTGTTGGACTGGGAAAAGAGAGTCCAGGGTTTGATTCTCAGTTCGGCCATGAAACCAACCTTGGGCAAGTCGCATGCTCTCAGTCTCAGGGGAAGGCAATGGCAAACCCTTTCTGAACAAATCTTGCCAAGAAAAATCTATGATAGGGTCACTTTAGGGTCACCATAAGTTTGGAATGACTTGAAGGCACACAACAACAACAAGCGCCCAATTGAATTATGAGCAGATCTGGTAGTATCTCTCCACTGCACTCAGAGCAGATTCAGGAGTACAACAGGATTTGCCACTGGGCTGCCTTTAAAATAATGTACCTCCACTAACTTTTGTGCTCTAATGAGAATCAGGCAGCTATATCTGGGATCCACCTTCTTATGCCATGGACTTATATTTATGTGAGGGGCATTATGGAGAATGACAATGGCTCACAGGTCCAGTTTTTGTTTACTACTGTCATGCAATAGACCCATTTAGAAGGAATGGCTATGACCAGAGGTTCCTTTCAAATGTGGAGCAAGCTCTGGACAGGCAGGTATTTTGATAGGCTTTGTATATGAAGTGCTTTCCATTTTTGAAATGTGCTGAGCTATAAGTGACAGCCAGCATGGCATAGTAGTTTGAGTGTTGGACTATGACTATGGAGACCAAGGGTCAATTCCCAGCTCAGCCATGAAATCCACTGGGTGACCTTGGGAAAGTCACATGCTCTCAGCCTCAGGAAGGCAATGGAAAGTCTCCTGTGAACAACTCTTGCCAAGAAAACCCCATGATAGGGTTGTCTTCAAGTCGCCATAAGTCAGAAACCACTTGAAGGCACACAACAACAACATAAGTGCTGCTGGGTATTACGTTATAATCTGACCAAAGTAGAATCAAGTAACAAAAGAAGCTCCCAAAGAGTAATCATCACTAGTCATCACACAATTTCTTTTCCTTTCCTCTGGGAAAGAAACAATTGAGTAGAATGCCTAATTCTTTAAAGAACAAGAGGGATTCAAAATTGGTTTCTTTGGGTATGATCAAACCAAATTTAAGCACTTACTGAGTCCCTATGAGATTTTAAAAGACTTGCTTGCATTACTTCCTTTGTGATTAACTAGCCAACTTTTTTTTTGTTAGTATTACAGTAACACCTTTCAGTTTCAACTGGAGCCAAGGCCTCATTGTTCTGCAATGGCACAGAGCAACCCATTCTTGGCTGTCCTTTGCCACTTAATTGAAATGCAGTTTGAGATGAATGGGGATTATGGGTGGATACAAAAAAGAATTGTCCTCCCTTTGGTGCTAGAGTAATTGTTTGATGTTCACACTTTGACACTTCAGCAAATGTTTGGATTAAGTGTTGTATTCCTGTTTAACACCCTAGCTGGGGGTGGAGGAAGGGACAAGAGTCATTCTTTAGATGCCTGCTAATCTTAATTCTCACCTTGTTAACTTTCAAAGGGTAGGCTTTTTTTTTTTCCAGCAAAGAGAGCTCTTGGCACTTTAAAGACTAACAGGTTACTGAGAGATAAGCTTTCCTAAACTAAAACCCGCTTAATCGGAAGCTTATTAACTTTCTTTATCCTCTATGGTAATTGAATAGTATGACTGTGTATACATATATTATGAACATATATCCTCACACTCATTTCCCACCTTTCTAATCTTCTGTCTATCTGTTTAATTACAAAGTAATCATATATTTAGGTTACCCTAAAGGCACCAGATCCTGTGTGATCTTGGAGGCTAAGTAAGGTCAGCCCTGGTTAGTACATGGATGGGATGCCAGTCAACACCAGATGCTGTAGGCTACATTTCAGAGGAAGGAACTGACAAAACGGCCTCTTAGTATTCTTTGCCTTAGAAAACTCTGTCAAATTCATGGGGTTGCCATAAGTTGACAGGAGACTTGAAGGCACATACACACATAATAATATATGTGTCTGCTCCGAAGTAATACCCATTGCAATTGGTGAAGCTTATCCCTAGGGAAGTGTGTGTATGATGACAGTCACAGTTCCTTCCCTTCCAATAAGCAAAAGTAGCTACTTGGTTATAACAATTTGCAAAATCCACGTTAGGATAAAGCTTCTTATTCAGCCTGCTTGAAGGGCACAAACTCAGTTCTTAACAATATCCACTTTACTTTTTGACTTAGAGATCTGTAAAGTTGCACAAAGCGAGCCAGGGTGGTGTAGTGGTTTGAGTGTCACTGGGAGATCAAGAACTGAATCCCTGCTTGACCCTAGAAACCTACTGGGTGACCTTGGGCAGGTCATACACTCTCTGTACTGGCCCTGGAAGCGCTGGGTTGGGGATGTGGCAGCTGCGGCACAAAAAGAAGCCACAAAAAGCAACGTATTTTTGCACCGTGGAAAGGGCACCATAGCTATCGCCATGGCTCTTCTGCGGTTCTTTGGTGCAGCGCATCTACATGCTGCACCAAAGACACAGCATGACACTGCTGGGGTGGGGTGCACTGCATGATGCTGGCATGGAGGCAGGTGACTCACGGTCACCATACTCCCACTCTGCCCTCACGCCAGCATTTCTTGCCAATCTGTTGAGGGCCTCAGTTTCGGATAAAGGCAAGAATAAACCTCCTTTAAACAAATTCTGACAAGACAACTCCTTGATAGGGTTCCCCTAGGATCACCATAAGTCAGAAATTACCTGAAGGCACACCACTACCACCACCACAATGTTGTGAGTAAGAAAATATCAACCCCTGTAACATTCAGTACAAAATTGGAATGCAGTATTAAATTCACAAAATAAAAGCATTCTAAAAGTCTTTACATTAGTTTGTAACTTAAGTGCAGTCTTGCTCAAAGTGAGTCAGCTATGAGGGAGGGATGCCTTTATTGATTTCCAAACAGATCCAGGGAAGAAATCTCCCACATCTTAAGTCAAAAACCAACAATCAAGAGTAAGTATTATGACCCCCAAATCCCTGAATTTGATTCCCTGGTGGGATCTACAGGAGGTCTTCATTTCTAGATTTCAGTTCACTGTGGCGAGCAATGTTTTGGAGGGGGCATTCTCTCAACTGAACATATAAGAGATTTGCAGTGCATGGATTGAAAGTAAGAGGTACGTCCTACATAAGTATATTCCTGTTAAGTTGTCTTTGCTTTTGTACCTTCAATATCTGTGTAGAAGAGGGGATTTCAGCAGGTGTTGCTTGTCATACACTACAGGAAAAAAACTGCCGAAATTCTGGCCTGTTACAGACTGCCAAAATAAAGCTGCTTCAGGTCTCTTTGGAGATATGCTCTTTAAATGATGCATGGGTCCTAAGAGTCCGGAGGTCGCGCCAAAGCCACACTCCATTCCTAAGCACTGGAGTGCAGCTTTGGTGCAGCTTCTGGATTCTTAGGACCCATGCATCATTTAAACAGCATACCTCCAAAGAGACTCAAAGCAGCTTTATTTTGGCAGTCTGTAACAGGCCTCTCTCTTCTCCAAAGGTACAGAAGCTCTGACCTTTATTTTACCTGGCAGCATTAATTTCCTCCATAAAGCAATTGTACTCAAACACCATGAGGTACCAGACATTAAAGGGAAAGCACTGCTTCTTCAAAGTGGTATTGCACATTTTTTGATTGTAATAAACTGGAGGTATACTTGATTTTTGCTTATGAAACAGTTTTACGTCTACTCCTGATTCTCATTTAAATAATAAAACTGTGTTTTTGGATTGTGTCGTTTCAGACTATAAGTGGGTTTTCGCAAGAGCTGAAAGGCATCCACTGAAAAAAACAACCAATAAGAAAACTAGCATCTTACAGAAAGGTTTTTAGTCTAGTCTTCTTCCTGAGATGCTCGTTTTCCAAGTGAAGTGAACTGTGTGTGCGTGTGTTTGTGTATATGTGCATGTAGGAGAGCCAGCATGGCATAGTGGTTTGACGGTTGGACTACGACTCTGGAGAACAGGGTTCGATTCCCAGACCAGCCATGACACCCACTGCCTTACCTTGGACAAGTCATATGCTCTCAGCTTCAGGGGAAGACAATGGCAAACCTCCTCTAAACAAATCTTGCCAAGAAAACCCCATAATAGATTTGCCTTAAAAGCAAGTCATCATAGGTTGAAAATGACTTGAAAGCACACAACAACAACAAATGTATGTATATGATGGGTCTCCACCTGCATTCTGAAGTGGTACCACTATATAATTTCAGTTACTGCATCAATTTCCAAATGGTGTGCTCCAACAAGCATTTTTGTTGTTGTTCCTTGAACTCATTTCTGACTTATGGCAACCCCAAGGCAACCGTATCACAGGGTTCCTTGGCAAGATTTTTTCCAGATTTTGAGTTTGCCTTTGCCTTGCTCAGGGAATGAGAGAGTGTGACTTGTCCAAGGTCACCCAGTTGGTTTCCGTGGTCAAGCAGGGATTCGAACCCTGGTCTCCAGAACTGTAATTTAGTCCAGCGCTCAAACTGCTATACCATGTGGCTCTTCAACAAGTATGCTCATGTGCTATAAGAAAACAGTGATTCAAGAGACGGTATACATTTCATAAAAGAAGCCCAAAATACCCACCCCAGAGGAGGCTGTTTGCTATAAATTTGTTGCTCTGGCCTTGCCTACTTCCAGTAAACTTCATTCTCCATACACACTCAAGGTCTATAATGACACACACGCAGTGCAGTCCTCGTGTCTTATGTTTCTGTCAAAGTGACTGCTAACTAGAAAGAAGCAAACTCAGAACACAGTGACTCAAGCAGACACATGTTTCTTCCTGTAAGATTTAACTGTAGAGCTAGGTGGGTCTGTTGTATCATAATGATCCAATGGCATCTATATAGCAGAATTAGTCAGTGCTGAAGGAGGTTTGGCAAGGACCATGTAGTAGATCATGTAGAGACACAGCAGGCAGCCTCCATATGTGGGTGGCAACTTTGGGCTCACAAAACCCTTTGATTATTTACCTAATTTGTCTCTCATGGCATTCAAAATTGCTCTTACAGAAACATTAATATGCCTTGGTGCAGTAAGTAATCAAATGCAGAGGTAAATTTATTATGAGAAATATCTAGCAATTTTGTGCTATATATAGCTCCATATCCAGGGCTAATGTTAAAAGAGATAATGTACAAATTATAATTGGATTCTAAATAACATTTCCAAATAACCTTCACGTTTCCTGAAGGGAGATATAGTGGTATACCATGACAAGAGGAAAAACGATGTGCTTTTGGATGCAGGCAGATTGAAGATACTGTGCCATAGCAATTGTTTTATTCTTTTACATAGAATCAAGGGTTTCCAATCACTATACCTTTAAATCACCATGCTAAAACTATACACAAGCAGAAAAACAAAAAATATTGTGAAATAATTATTAATAAGTTCATACTTGTCATACAACGTTGCAGCCGTTTTGTTGCTGCTTTGGTGTTAAAACATTCCTTTTCATTGATGGGAAGCACCTGTCAACAAGATCCCAAAAACGTTGCTGTAGCATTTCTCCTCAACTCCGATAACTCCCTTGCATGGCTGTTCCGGTATTGGGCAGTCATATAGTGTCAGTGTTCCCTCCCCAGTAGTGTCACTAAGGTGGTGCAGGAGGTGCAAATCACACTGGGGTGACACCTCATAGGAGGGATGAAACCTGCTTGGGCCCTCCTCCTGCTATGAGGGTGGGTATGTGTGTGCAGTGCTGCTGTTGGTCCCTGACCCTTTTTCTTTATTGCCATGGCTCTCTTTGCCAAGGAGGCCAAGTGTGCACCCATCCTGCCTTTTCTGCTGCCATGGCTCTCAGTCAAGGGAACCAAGGCAATGAAGAAGGAGAGACAAGCAGGCAAGCACCCTTCCCGCCTTCTCCACTGCTGTGGTTCTCTCCAACAAGGGAGCCAAGGCACTGGAGAAAGAGGAATGAACGTACTCCACTCCCACATTCTCTCCTGGCTTTCTGGGTCTGATCAGGCAGCGGGTGGGTAAGGGGCTGGGGACAGGGGGACAGGTGAGCAAGACAGCAGGAGAGCGGGAGGGAGGGGAGGACAGGCTGCCACCACTACTGCTAGCATCCCTTCCCAGGCACCTAACAGTAATGCCACCAATGCCCCCACACCTTGCCAAAGAAGAAATGACTGTCTCCTTGTGAGGAGACATAATCTTTCTTCAGCAGGAGTGAGGTGGAGAAGCTGGGGGGAGCAGGGAGATAGGGTTAAGGGTGGATGAGGAAGAGAGAAGATAGGGACCCTCAATGGTGCAAAAAGCCCCATAGTGAAGAGAGGTGTGGTCATAAAAGCTGCAAAATTGGTATGTCTTTGTTCTCTTTTAGTAACACGATTGCGGCAAGACCCAAGGTGGTATTGTGGCTTGTGTGATAAAGTCCTAAGTCAGAGCTGACTTGAAGGCACGTTAGCACAACAGAACTTCACTAAACACATTGGCCCAAATGCAATTTGGGAGCAGACTAAAGATTGGAATGAGATATATTATACTGCCCTCTAATAACTGGAAAAGAAGCATTACAAGACCTTTTCAGGACTTTAGATAAAATTAAGGCCAGTTTTCTTTGTTGTCTTTGGGGTTGATAAGGAAGGTCTTATGGCAACATCCATTTCTACATAAATTTGTACAGCTCTGTCTTATCTACCACTTGAATTGTTTGGGGGGGGGGGGAGTGAAGAATCCCCACGGGTTTTTGTGCTGGGAGTAGAAATGCAGGCATTGAGAAGAGCGGCATGGAGTCATACAATGAGCATTCACTGACTCTGAAAGACTCTGACTCTGAAAGATAGTTTGAAAACTTCAGCTAGAGCAATGTCTATGGCTAGTAAACTGGGAAAAGAGAAATCCAAGGGAATTTCACATCAGTCACAACCAATTCCTGTTTGTTTCTGGTCTTTAAGGCCTTACATGCATATTTTGTGGCAGAGGAAGATGTAAGAAACAATGGCCCGTTACAGACGGGCCTCTAAGTACATGGTGAGCACGTACTAGGGTTAGGAAGCGGCGGCGCTTCCGCACACCCCCAACCCTATGGCAGCGGCTGTTCCACATGGCCGCCGCCATGACTACGTCACAACCGGGCCGCCTCCAAACGAGGCGGCGCAGTTGTGACGTAGTGGGGCCACGCGAGGGCGCCTAGTGTGCCCTTTCCGTGGCCCCGGAAGGAGCTCCATTTCGGAGCTCCTTCCAGCTTTGCATCGCTAGGCGCAGCCTTTAGATGGCTGCGCCAGCGATGCAAAGGAGAAAGGGGCCAAGCGGCCCCTTTCTCCTCCTCCCCGCCGTCGCCGGGTGTCCTTGGGGCTTCAAGCCCCAAGGACACCCCTTTCCAGGCCGCGGGGAAGCGGCCTTTTGCCACTTCCCCGCGGCCTGAAAAGCGGCAGATTGGGGCCTCAGAGGCTGCCGTTCTGGCAGCTGAGGCCCCGATACACCGGGGAAAGGAGCGTCTACAGGCCACCCCAAAGGGGTGGTCTGTAACGCGCCAGTACAATATACAAGACAATTTGAAGTAGCTCTTCAATGCTTTCTGGTTTCCAGTTGTTTGATTATTACAACAAGAAAGGGGCTTTTCACAAATCTAAATTAGGCTGTTAGAATCTCTGACATACAATAACTTATGGAGATCTCAACTTCCAGGCCATAAGAATTCTGTGCCCCCTCGCCGTGAAATTTCCTCCAGCTTCCAAATTTCTAACATTGTAGAGAGTGAGTCATTGAAAATTATTCACAGCTGGGAGTCTTATATTTGCTGCCCCTTTTCTTTTGATGCTTAAACTCTGCTTCTAAATGCTCAACTGAAGTCTTATGTTACTTCTTGTTGTGTGCTTTCAAGTCATTTCCAACTTATGGTGACCCTAAGGTGAACCTATAATGAGGTTTTATTGGCAATATTTGTTCAGAGAGAGCTTACCTTTGCCTTCCTCTGAGGATGAGAGAATGTGACTTGCTCACGGTTACCTAGTGAGTTTCCATGGCTGAGCATGGATTCTGGTTTCCAGTGTCATAGTCCAAAATGCAAAGCACTACACCATGCTGTCTCCCAATGCTAGAAATTTGGGAGTGAAGGGAAAGGGGGACTTCATTTCCCCCCACTATCACTGAAGTTAGTGGAGTGCAGGGAAGCAGAGTTTCACAAAATGATATGTAGAAGGCAAGCCCAGCCCAGTAATAGATTCAATAACCCAGCCTAGGACATTGACAGCTAAATCCAGTTGCTAGTCACATTGAATCAATGGGGCATAGTAGGTCAATTCTTATATCAGTCCCATTGATTCAGTGGCTACTCAAGTTGGAATGGACAGTGACTGTGGCTCTAAAAATGCTGGTAACATTTAGGGGCTGGTGGGGGGGGGGGGGATAATCCATGATAAAAATACATATTTTGCATGTTTGGAGCGTGACAAGAATAGAACATGGATGTGGTGTTGATAACCTGGCAAGACCCTCTGAACATATCTTGTCAAGAAAACCCAATGAAAGGTTCACATAATAATCATAATTTATATCTTGCTTCTCTGTTACAAAAACAACCAGAGCACCTTAGAGTCATTGTAAGTTGGAAACAACCTGAAGGTACACAACAACAAACCTGAGGATCTTAACAATGAGGTGGTGGTAGTGTGACTTTGCCTCACAGTTTTTGACCAAAGGAGAATTTCAGGCAGGCCAATTCTATAATGGAAGCCTCTATGAACAGGTCAGTCAAAGAGGATCAAATATTACTCATTGATAATCAGGCTTTCTTTATGTTCTGACCTTGCTTTCATTGCCTAGAGACTTGCCCAGTCCTCAGCTGGATGAGAACCAGGTCTGACATGGAGAAGGTACTGCAAAAATGGCATCACTGTTGTGCCCCTTGTAATGTTCAGGGACTCTTGTGATGTGCGAGTCTTCCCATTTGTACCCTATATTGTTGTTGGTGGTTGCAGCAGCAGGAGCTGCTGCTTGCTGGGGCAAAAGAAGTCATAATGTAGAGAGGATGTATTCCTAAATGTGATGGGGGAAGACTTTGCCATATGGGTATCATTTTTTCTGTAGCATACTTGTGGTGCCCCATTTATGTAGCTCAGCTCGAACAATGCAAGATCCCATATATAGCATCTGGAAATTGTTACTGATCATAGAGGATTTGCTCCCTCACAGAACTAGAAAAAAATCATTATTTTTTTGCCAAGACTTGTTTGTACTTTCTGGTTTTAAATCAACAAAAAGTTTAGTGGTACTTTACTTACAAACTTGATTTACTAAGATAAAAGCTTTTGTAGACTTCATCAGAAACACGTGGTGTTGTGGTGCATGAAAGCTTTTGCCATAGTAAAATGAGTTATTTTTGAAGGTGTCTCCAGATTCTGTTGCTTTGGCTGATCAGAGTAGCCTGTTGAGTCCCTAGGAACCTGTTTTAAATGTCATCCTTTTATCCCACCAGCTCTCATACAAACGCTCTGAATTTCTGCCACATTCAGTGGGACTTAAGCCCAGTGCAGATGGTTAGTGAGCATACACATTATCATGGAAAGAACTGAGAGGGATCAGGGCTGTGCTTTCTGCTGGTCATGGTCTCTTAAAATTCAAGGCACCATTTATTTTGGGGCCTCCACATGTAAGTTTCTTAAGCATGATCTGTCCCCTCCATTTTTAAAGTGAGTGAATATATGAAACCGTACATGTTAGGGACCAAATTTACAAGCTCCTGTGCAACAATATCTGGAAAAAATGCATGAACATGGTAAAGACTGGTGTACTATTTTTGTTGAATTTTAAATGCCTTCAAGTTGACTCTGGCCCTTTGTGACTCTATGAATGAGAGATCTCCAAGTCACCCTAACCTCAACCATCCTGCTCTTCTGCATATTCATGGCTGTGGCATCTCTAGTTCAGTTTATTTATCTGTAATGCAGTCTTTTCCTATTGCTTTCAACTTTACCAAACATTATATTCTTTTGTTGTGGTTGTTGCTGTGTGCCCTTAAGTCATTTCTGACTTATGGCAGCCCTAAGGTAACCCTATCACAGGGTTTTCTTGGCAGTGCTTCTTTAGAGGGGGTTTGCCTGCCATCCTTTGAGGCTGAGAAAATGTGGCTTGCCCAAGGTTTACATGGCCTAGCTAGGATTCGAACCCTGGTCTTCAGAGTCACAATGCAACACCCAAACCACTATACCAGCCTGACTGTCTACAGTCTTTTCTAGTGAGTAATTGCTTCTCAGGATAAGGCCAGAGTACGCCAACTTTAGTTTATTGTCTTCTAAAGAGAGTTTGGGCCTGATTTGCTCTAGGACCCATCCACTGATCTTTTTAGCAGCCCACCGTAATCTCAGCACTCTTCTCCAGCACCACATCTCAAATTAGTTGATTTTTTCCCCTATCAGCTTTCTTCACTACCCAGCCTTCACAACCATATATAGAAATGGAAAATGCAATGACATGGACAATCCTAATTTTAGTATTTAATGATACATCTTTACACTTCGGGATCTTGTCTAGATGCAAACACATTTCTAAGCAATCTGAAAACAGTTTTCAGAGGCACAATCGTTTGGACCATTTTTATATCATTCCAGATGAAAGAATCCAGCACAGTTAAATTGCTAGTCAGCTAAGCTGTGCTGCAAAAGAAGAGGGGGGAAAGGGAATATACATCTCAAATACAAACTTGCCATAAGATCCAACAAATCAAAACCAGGCCAGAAAGCATTTTTGAAAATTAGTAAGTGGGACATAGCGGAGCTATGGAATATGGGTAATATTGTCTCGGAAGTCATTCAGGTGTTATCCTTTTGTGAATACTATTGTTCTGCTTCTGGAATTATCTTTTGATTTCCATTCCATTCTAAATTAAAGTTCTCCTTCTTTCCATCTGCTACTTCAAGGTCTCTGCACACCTCCTCTGTGCCAATATCAAATGGATATCACAGAGGGATGACTGGAGCATACAGATGCAAGGCCACCCCAATGCGAGAGACTGCCTTGTCCTATACAAGGAGATCCACTATGCTTAGCATGGGGAAGCTCAAGTGCATGTAGACAGGAGAGGGTGATCAAGATCAGAAGCTGCATAATCCCTGCATTGATAGGAGTGATGGTGGACGATAAACCTTGTGTTTACACGTGAAAGAAATCCAAGTGCACTCCCCTCCAAGAGCAATACTCTTTCATCCAATGACATTTACACTGGTAGTCCAACCATTCTCAACTTAATTGCTCATTCTTCCCTCCAGGAAATCCGTTCATGTCCCCAAGCCTTCTCTTGGATATGTTTGTCCTATAAATATGCCTGCCCAGTCACCCCCAATTTGTTCTTGTTTGAAGCCAGACAGGCACTCTATCAGTATCTCACCTGACTTCTCAACATAAACTGGCCATGCCACAATCCTAAGGCTGCTGCTGAGCCTTTTCCCATCTCAGTGTCCACTGAGCTACATGTCTGGAATCAATATGGTATAGCCCTGTGAAAACCCCTTTAAGAGGCTGTACAGGGGCAGAGGGAGGCCACCCCTTTCTTGCCCAGATCGCGGTCATGGCAACCTCACACTGCAGCCCCAATCTGGCCTCTGGAGGGCACAAAAAGGAGCCAAAAAGCAGTTCCTTTTTGCATCCTCCAAGGGGTGCCATAGTTGCAGGGGCACGGCTCTATGGCGCTATTGAACCTACACTCTGGAGTCCTGTTTATTGGAACCATGATACACAGGCTTCATCCCTGCTTTAGTTGCCCGAGCCATCTCAGCTGCTGTCATTTGAGCTAATAAAATCCCCCTATTTGGATATTAAGTGTGGGTGCCCTCTTGAGACCCTTGCATTTTGGGT
Source organism: Sceloporus occidentalis (assembly GCA_023333645.1). Taxonomy (NCBI): domain Eukaryota; kingdom Metazoa; phylum Chordata; class Lepidosauria; order Squamata; family Phrynosomatidae; genus Sceloporus; species Sceloporus occidentalis. The sequence continues at coordinate 211,871,103 of JALMGF010000001.1, forward strand.
TACACACTATTCCTTACACCATCTGTCAGTATGTCCTGCTGAACAAGAGGTGTGAAGGGGAAATATGTTTCTCACCGCAGGGACAGGTTGACCCCGGGCCCCGGCCCTTCTTCCGCAGCAGCGGCGAGGAGGACGAAGCCTAGCTTCATCCTCCTCCTCCACCACCGCGGTTCAAGGGCCGGCTGCAGCTTGGAGGCCCAGAGGCAGCCGGACCTTGTACGGTGGCAGCGGCGAGGATGAGGCCAAGCTTCGTCCTCCTTGCCGCCGCCACCGCAAAAGAGCTGGGTGCAGCCTGGACGCCTCTTGGCCTCCAGGGACATAGCCGGGGGGGGGGGTTCTTGGGGTCCGGACCCCCCCTTCCATTAGAAAAATGAATGGTGTGTGCTGCTGCGCTGCCGCACTCAAGCCCCATTATAATGGTGGCACTTAGTCTGGACCCCCCCCCCTTCCTAAAATCCTAGCTACATCCCTGTGGCCTCCATGAGCAGCACCTGGCCGTTGAACTGCGGCGGCGGAAGAGGAGGCGGCGGCGCGGCGACAGAGCAGGTAAGTGGGAAGAGGGAGGGAGGGAGGGTAGGTAGATAGGTAGGAGGGAGGGAGGGAGGGAAAGAGGGGAGGAGAGGGACTTTTGTCCCCAATGGTGGTGCGCGTGCCTGCGTGCCCCCATTGGGGACAATTTCCCTGGATTTGCCATGAGTGTATGCTCAAATCCACGCATGGCAAATCCGCATATAAGGAGGGCCGACTGTACTGTAAATCTGAGTAGACTCGAGTCCAGTAGGAAACCTCCTGCTGCCAACCTCTTTCTTTCAAGTGAATCTCAAAGGTGCTACAGGATCTCTCTACATACTGATTCTACAGACTAACATGGCTATATCTTTGAAGAATAGTAACAATATGCAACAACAACAACAAATTTTATTGCTTAGTCAGCTGACTTTATCAACAAAATAGTATGTTTCTGAGGAAGTAGACTGAAGTCCAGGAAAGCTGCTGCCAACTTCTTTCTTTCAGTCAGTCTCAAAAAGGGGCTACAAGATCTCTCGACGTACTGATGCGACAGAATAACAAGGCTATATATTTGACTAATAATAATAATAATAATAATGATAATGATAATGATATGCATCTGAGGAAGTAGACTGAAGTCCAGGAAAGCTCCTGTCTGCCAACTTCTTTCTTTCAGTCAGTCTCAAAGGGGCTACAAGATCTCTCGAGGTACTGATGCTACAGAATAACAAGGTTATATATTTGACTAATAATAATAATGATGATGATGATGATGATGATATGCATCTGAGGAAGTAGACTGAAGTCCAGGAAAGCTCCTGTCTGCCAACTTCTTTCTTGTCAGTGAGTCTGGAAGGGGCTAGGAGACCTCTCTCTACAAAGTAGCCTTGGGACCGAAGGCAGGACACATCCTGGAAAAGGAGAAGGCTAGGGTTCCCCGTGAGTGTCCTTCTGAAGCCCTTTTGGGTCTGGGAATCCCTCTTTCCCGCCCAAAGGGAGAGAAGCCGACTAAGGGTCAGGGAGTTTGTGGGGAGGAGGAGGAGGAGGAGGAGGAGGAGGCAGCACCAGGGAGGCTCCTGATTGGTCAGTCCTCTTCCCATCCAAAGCCGAGAGAGGAGGACTATTAGGGAAGCCCCTCCCCGCCTTGGAGCCCGCCTCCTCCTCCTCCTCCTCCTCCTCCTCGGCGGCTGGGTCTCTGCTGCTGCGAGAGGCAGGGAAGAAGGAGCCCAGGAGGAGAGAAGGAAGGAAGGAGAGGAAAGGCAGGGAAGGAAAGAAGGAAGGAAGGAAGGGCTCCAGGGAGGAGTTGTCCTTTGCGGCCCCTGGAGCCCAACTCGGCCAAGTTGCGAAGGAGAGAAAAGTTTGAGGGGCAGAATTAGGGGAAAGAGCAGAGGCTTGGGCTCCCATGGCGGCGGGGCTGGAGCCGGCCAGAGCCGAGGAGTCCTGACCCTGGAGGGCTTCATGGAAGCTTAGGAGGAGGGCGAGGGAGGGGAAGGGGAACCAAGGCGTCCTGACCCTGGAGGGCTTCTTCCTTGAGGGCTTCATGGAGGCTTAAGAGGAGGAGGAGGAGGAGGAAGGCGAGCCAAGGCGCCCGGACCCTGACCCTTCCTTTTGGAGGGCTTCATGGAGGCTTAAGAGGAGCAAAGAGGGAGAGCCATGGCCAAATGGCTGAATAAATACTTCAGCCTGGGCAACAACAAGACCAAAAGCCCCCCTCAGCCTCCGCGGCCGGACTACCGGGACCAGAAGCGGAATGGGACCGCGGGAAGCGGAGGAGGAGGCGGAAGCGGAGGGCACCACCAGCACCACCACCACCATCACAACCACCACCACACCTCGCCCTGCTTCCCCCGCCACGACACCAGCGACCTGCTCCGCGCTTACCGGGCCCAGAAGGAGCGCGACTTCGAGGACCCTTACAGCGGGCCGGGCTCCTCTCTGCGCAAACTGAGAGCCCTTTGCCGGGCGGAGTACTGCGCCCCCGAAGAGCTGCTGGCGGAGACCCCCAAAGCCTCCTCTTGCTGCGGAGGAGGAGGAGGAGGAGGGAGCAATGGCCCCAATGCCTCCTCCTCTTCCTCCTCCTCCTCGCCGCAGCAGCTTTTCCGCAGCCAGAGCGAGCGCCGGCCCGCCTCTGCCACGCCGCCCGAGCCGGTCAAGTACATCTCCCCGAAACACCGGCTGATCAAGATCGAGAGCAACGAGGCGGCGACAGCGACAGCAGCAGCAGCAGGGAAAGGAGGAGCGGGAGGAGCAGCAACAGGAGGGCCACCGCTCACCTGGAGCCCCACCGGCCCCAAGCTCCACAAGGCAGCCCCCGAGCAAGGAGAAGGAGGAGGCACCGCCAAGAAGGAGAAAGTAAGCCCGGATCTGGGCCTCTTTGAGGTGGCTGCATCCACACTGGAGCAATAACCCCCGGTTTGGCAGCGCTTTCACTTGTTCTGGCTCACGGCTATGGCATTCTGGGAGTTGGAGTTTGAAATAAGGAACATTTTCCTGGTGTAGGTTATTAAGACGGTTACACACTCCATAGGTCCGCCTCCACTACGCATTGTACAATTGCCCAAACTGGAAACTAAAGTTGTTGTTTTTTCTGGGTAGTGTGTTGAAAACTCCAACTCCCAGAATTCCATAGCCTTGGGCCACGGCAGTCAAAGCCCAAGAAGGACTTTTCCAGGATGTCCCTCCTTTTCCAAGGTGTCTTCCTTTCCCTTTATATATATATATATATATATATATATATATCTTGTATACAAACTTTTCTGTCCAGGAGGGATCCCGAAGGGTCCTCCACTCAAAGCATGGCTAAGCAGCACATTCAGGGTGAGCAGAGGTCCTCCTTTTCCAGAGGTCCTCCCTTTCCATCTCCTGTCCAGGAGGGATCCCAAACTGTCTTCCATTTGGAGCACCTTCAGAAGGTGGAGATGGAGGACGTGTGGGAGGACGTTCAGCCTTCCTTTCCGATGAACAGTGGGCCCTTGGTATTTGCTTGGGTTTAGTTCTAGAACCCATGGATACCAAAATCCACGGACGCTCAAGTCCTTTTACATACAGTGGGATGGTAAAATAGTGTCCCTTACATACAGTGACAAAATCAAGCCCTTTTTTCCCCGGGAATAAGTTGATATTTTCAAACCGTGGATGATTGAATCCGTGGATAAAGAATCCATGGATATGGAGGGCTGGTTGTACTTAATTTCCCATGCCCTTGTGGCTCAGGCAGCTGAATGTGGGAAGCCACTGAATGCAGGGAGACCAGGTGTCCTCCTCACCAGCAGAGGAGGATAAGGCTGTTCGAAATGGAGGGCATTCCAGAAAAAGGGAAATCATGACCAAATAAAAAGTGGGGGGAAAAACACTCCTAGAAATATAAATACATTCTTCTTGGTCCTGCATCAAAGGGAGGACTTTTTGGAATTCCTCCCGGACAGAAGATGGAAAGGTAGGACATGTTCTGGAAGAGGAGGATCTCTGGTAACCTTCAGTTGGCTCCACTTCTGGAGTCCAGGATTCAAATCCCCACTCAGCCATTGGGTGGGTGAGTGAGTTTCGTCGGTGGGGATGCACAGCCTTCCTTTCTCATGCACTTGGTTTCCCATGCTCATGTGGCTTTGCTGCTTGGCATGTGAACTGGCTGGATGGCGATGGGAGTGATTGGAAATATCAGTTGGTGACATTGTCATTGAAGCAGGGTGACCAAGTGTCCTCTCTGCATAAGAGGACAAAGCACTGCAAAAAGCACAACATTCATGAAAAAAGTAGGGCATGACCAACTAAAAGCTACAAACACCTAAATGAATATAAACTCATGTTTCTTGATCATGCTCCAAATGGAGAACATTTTGGAATTTTTCCTGGACAGAAGACTGAAATGTAGGACATATCTTGGAAAAGGAGGATATCTGGTCACCCTGCCTTGGAGGCTTTCCACACATGAGTGTTGGCCACCAGTGGTGGACTGTTACCTCAAGTGTGTGAACCCCTCCTTCCTACTTATCTGGAGTAAATGGCTGACATGCCTGTGTGAACCTCCCTCTGTATGTCTGACTTTTGCCATTGAACCCGTACCTAGTATCAGTGGTGGGGTCTTGTTGTTGTGTGCTTCCAAGTCATTTCTGACTTATGGCAATCCTATAGTGACTCTGTCACAGGGTTTCCAGTGCCGTCCCCTGAGTTTGAGAGCATGTGAATCCCAAGTGGGATTCATGGCTGAGCTGGGAATCAAACCCTGATCTCCAGAGTTATAGATATGGAGGGTGAGGACTGACATTGTGGGGGATGTATGGAGAGAATCTGCTTGTGACCTCTCTGAGAGTCTGATTGTCAACCACACCAGCAACGTCTTGTGAGTCTTACATGCAGGAATGTGACATCTTCAGGAGGCTTGGCTTGGTGGGTTCCTTGAAGTTCTCAATGAGTGGACTTTATTCTGTTTTGTCATCACACTTCTTCTTCCAAGGAGCTCAAGGTTAACATATTGTACCTCTTATAACTGCGTTTGGCTAGGTTGTACTGAAAGGTTGTGACTTTTCTAGGGCTGAGTCAGAATTTGAACATGGGCCTTCCCAAGCTAAATGAACCACATTCCACATTGGCTCTCCCCGGACACTCCTCTAGGAATGAGTTCTCTGAAACTGTGGAGCAGGCAGAAGGCTCTTCTCTTTGGCATGGAAACTGAAATAAGGAACATTTTCCTGGTGTAGGTGTAGGTTATTAAGACTGTTACACACTCCATAGGTGCGCCTCCACTACGCATTGTACAATTGCCCAAACTAGAAACTAAAGTTGTTGTTTTTTCTGGGTAGTGTGTTGAAAGTGATGGTGAGAGTTGAACATGAGTCAACAGTGTGATGCAGCATCTAAAAAAAGCTAATGTGATTCTAAGCTGTATCAATAGAGGTATAGTGTGTAGATTGAAGGATAATAGTACCATTCTATTCTACTTTGGTAAGGCTCCACCTGGAATACTGTGTCCAGTTCTGGGCACCGCAGTTCAAAAAGGATGTTGACAAGCTGGAGTGTGTCCAGAGAAGAGTGATCAAAATGGTGAAGAGCCTGGAAACCATAAAGACCTATGAGGAAAGATTCAGGGAGAAGGTTAAGACGTGATATGATAGCCCTGTTTAAGTATTTGAAGAGGTATCACATTGAGAATGGATCAAGCTTTTTTTCTGCAGCTCCAGAGAATAGGATTCAAACTACAGAAAAAGAGATTGCACCTCAACAATAAGAACTTATTGAAGGTGGTGGAGTCTCCTTTAGAGGTTTTTAAACAGAGTCTGTATGGCCATCTTTTGTGGGGTGTACTTTGATTCTGTGTTCCTGCATGGCAGGTGGTTGGACTGGATGGCCTTTGTGGTCTCTTCTAACTTGAGGATTCTATGATTCTGTGAATCTTTAGTAACACCTCTCCTGACTTAGATATTGCCTGCATTCTTTTATCATATGGCAGGGTGCTTTATCCAACTACCATATTTTCCTTCTTTGCTGGAGGGGAAAAGCCCAGCTTCCGAATGGTATCTTTTTCAGACTGCTATTATACTTGAGCTTGGGAACCAGATCCAGACATTACTGGCTTGGCAAGTCTTTCTTTTGTGAACACCTCCAGCTTTTTGATGGACAAATTACCGGTGTTGCCAGTTTTGTGCTTCAGCCTGGGGATTGTGCTTGGTGAGGCCTGAATTCAGGGCTTTTCAGCCACACTTGTACATTGCTGGGTGATGCTCCACTCTTAAGACGCAGCCTGTTTAAGTTAAGAAAGGGAGTGGACCCCTCTGTCCAGTGATTTTGGCCTCTTTGGTGTACCAGAACCAAATTGTTGGGTGACTCAGCTGCTTAATATCTGGCCCATTGAAAGCCATCCTGACTTGCTGCAACTGCTGTCAAGACTATGTAACAGACAGTGATTATGTTTTCAGATCAGTAAAAAAGAGAAGACATTTTAATCCCTGTGATAAAGAACTGTGGAAACAGGGTTTGCTTGTACTGCAATAACCTGAGTCATATGCAAAATACTCCTCAGTGTTTGAGTCAATACTGATGCTATGTTAAAAGTTTTTGTTAGTTTTTTTAAAGGAAGGTGTGAACATCCAGGCGGTTTAAGGGTAGGTCTGCCGTCACGTTACTGTATATAATTTTGTGTCAGCTGTTTGTTGGAAATGCTAGAGACACGTTTTAATCGGTTTCAGTTTTGTATTCAGCTGGCATGCATAATCACTTGTGACAGTAAATAAAATCTGAGAAATAAAGGCATTTCAGATTTCTTCTGGAGATGATAATCACTGAGATAACAGTGTCTCAATCCAAAGGTATGGAAGGTTTCATCACTGCTTGACCAGGAGCCAAAGAGTAGCTTTAGGCAACGGCTCAGCGCATATTTATTGTTGTTGCTTTTTGCCATTGATTTCTTAGAAAATCAGACCTTCTGCCTTCAGGGAAGCCTTTGCCACATAGATTTATCTTCTTTACTTCTACCTATGGAACGCTAGCATATGCAGTGGGGATTCTGGGATGGCGTGTGTCTGTCTTTTCTGTAGTTCCTTAATCCATTCTCAGTTCATGAAGCATTCTGTTATAGATATGCTGTCACTTCTATTTTGATATTTTATGCTATAAGTTAATAACTCTGTTCTGGGCTTGTTAAATGGATTGCATTTAATTTGTTTTGAAAATTATGTCTGAGAAAGAATTGTAAGACGTGAAAGCATTTCCAGTATGACTCAGATCTCTCCCCCCCCCCAAATACTGATGGTCCTCCCTACTTCTTTTCTTTAGGCCAGTTGCACCTCACCACCTGTCTATATAGTTCATCTAGAACTCCCTTGGGATTTTCATTGACATGAGTTACTTGACAATAGCTGAACAAGCTGTCCTTCACCTAAGCAGCCTCCTTTTTTCTGATCTTCTTGTTTTAGGAAGCCCATACATCTCTAACATTCCCTAGAAAACAGTGGAGAAAATGGCACTCTGCCATGACTTACAATTGAAACTCCCTTTTGTTTTCAAAAGTGGTTTGCAGGAATTGTTGTGGAAGAAAAATGTACTCCAAAAGCTTCCTTGGTTTTATGCAACTGACTTGTATTGCCCTCATGTCCTGCCAGGGCAGGGCTTTAAGATAATAGTGATATTCAATCATCCATAGTTTCAGTAGTGGTTTGTTGTTATTGTATGGTGACCCTAAGACTAACCTGTCATGGGGTTTTCTTTGCAAGTTTCTTCAGATGGGGCTTGCCATTGCTGTTCTCTGAAACTGAGAGAATGGGACTTGACCAAGATCACCCAGTGGGGTTTTTGTGGCCGAGCCAGGATTCACACCATGCTCTCCAGAGTAGTAGTGGTAGTTACATAGAAAATGCCTTGTTAAATTTGAAGACTGTAATAGAAGAGGAAGACCACTGCAGGTGGATTGGCTTAAGGGAGAGATGGCTACCCTGAGTTTGCAAGACCTGAGTAGGGCTATTAACAACAATGTCCTAGAGTCTTCCATTCATAGAGTTGCTAAAAAGCAAAACCAGTGTGATGTTAGTTAATAACATCTTGGATAGAAAATAGACACTCTGTAAACAATCTGAATCCAATTTATACTAACCTGCTGTCTAGACTAGTTTTGGGAACTGTGACCAGAAGCAGTTTCTAGAGTGACAAGTTGAAACTTTCTCCTAGTTCTCCTATCTGAGATCCTTCTGTAACAGATATAGTCCTTCTGAATGCAAAAAGGCAAGAGCCTTAGTCTAGAGCAGACAGTATACAATGTCAATAAACCCCATCAAGGGTTGCCAGTGGTCAGGGATTATGGGAGATCCAGTGTAAAAGATCTGGAAGCCACTAGACTGCTTATTTTCCAGATCTTGCATACTCCCTGGCTGTTGGTGTTAATTGAGCTATAGCTCATCCCTTGCTTTCCTCCTCAGTCATTTTCCATTGCCCTTTTGAAGGGGGTTTACCTGTTTCAAAGTGGTTTTGAGTAGATAGAAATATGTGGACTATGTACACAGTCACTTAGTGGTATCCAGCAACAATGGAAGCTTGGGAGCTGGAATAGATAAAGTAGAGAGTAGCAGATGGTGATAAGTTTGATAAAAAATATGTGTAAATAGGAAAACAAGAAATTGGGTTGCAGAGGTAAGGCAGAGATCAAAGTTGAAAGAACTTATCAGTTGCAACATATTTATATCCCTTTAAGTTTTTGCAGTGGGAAGGTACCATTGCAAAGCAAGCAAATGCTAGAGGCAGAAGTAGCAAGCATCTGCTTCATTCACAAACATTTCTACATGTTTACCAAGTGTTGCAATCATCTGTAGGTCTGTGGTAATGATGTCCATTCTGTAGCCTGAAGGGATGATGCCCTTCCTTGCCTGAGCTGTGAATACTGCTGGTGTATTGACTAGTGGAAGAACCAGACCATTTTATAATTGGAGTGATTTGTTTCAAGAAAATAGTTAACAATCAAAAATGGTGAACTCTTTTAACTCTAGGTTTCTGCCAAATTCAGTCAGGAACCCTATCCTTTGTGATAAGATTTGTTCTTACTTTATTTAATTAGTTTTTGCAATATATATCCACGTGCGTGTCTTCCTCTTCCTCTATGACTAGGCCTCATCCCTGGATCACTCTCATTGTTAGGTTCCTCCGGTCTTGCTCTCGAGTGGCCAAACGTCTCTGGAGAAAGTCTAGGGAGTGGGCCGATTTTATCCATTTTAAGTTCATTCTCTCTTCCTTCTCACGCGCCTTAGCCACAGCAAAACAGAACTATTATAAACTATTGATCTGCACCAAGAGGCGCCCGCAGCGTTTGTTCTCTTGCTTCAACACACTGCTAAAACCTTCTGTTCCTCCTGTTTCTTCATTATTTTCTCCTTCCAATTTTGCTAATTATTTAATTACAAAGATCACCACCATTCGGTCGAAGTTGACTCTTTCTGATTTGGTTCCCACCACTATTTTCTTGACTCCTCCTACTAATAAATTCTCTGCGTTTTCTCCCATCTCGCTGGACGAACTTTCTACGCTGCTGAACTCTTCCAAACCCACAACCTGTTCTCTTGACCCATTTCCTTCTCGTCTTCTAATCTCCATAGCTCCTTCTTTTTTGCCCTCCCTCCTCTACATCTTTAAGCTCTCTCTTTTGGCTCCTTCCCCTCGGTCTTTAAACACGCTTTAGTTTCCCCTATATTGAAAAAAACCTTCTCTCGACTCTTCTTCCTTGTCTAATTATTGTCCGATTTCCCTTCTTCCTTTTCTTTCTAAGGTTCTGGAACGAGTTGTCTACTCTCGCTGTCTTGAGTTTCTTGAAACCAACTCCATTTTGGACCCTTTCCAGTCTGGTTTCCACCCACGGCACTCCACAGAGACGGCCCTCACCAAGATCCCAAATGATCTCCTGCGGGCCAAGGCGAATAGCCTTTATTCCACGCTAGTCCTCCTTGACCTGTCTGCGGCCTTCAACACTGTGGACCACTGTCTTTTAGTTGACTTACTTTCTGACCTTGGCTTCTCGATTGGTTTAAATCCTACCTGTCAGATAGATCTTTTGCAGTGGTCTCGGGTGGTCAGACTTTGTCCTCTGTTCCCCTGTCTGTTGGAGTTCCTCAGGGTTCTGTTTTGAGTCCCCTCTTGTGCTCTCTATACACACTGTATCTTGGCAAACTTATCAGCTCTTTCGGCTTCTCTTGTCATCTGTACGCCGATGATACCCAGTTGTATCTTTCCACCTCTGACCTTTCGCCAAGGCTTGAGCAGCAAGTTTCATTTTGTCTGACAGCTGTCTCTTGCTGGATGCTCCATTGGCATTTGAAGCTCAACATGTCTAAGACGGAACTTCTTGTCTTCCCTCCTAAGCCCACCCTTCAATATTCCTTTTCTTTCTCTGTCAACAACATCTCTATTCAGCCGGTTCAGGAAGCCCACAGTCTTGGTTTCATTTTCAACTCCTCTCTGTCATTTATCCCTCAGATTCAGGCCACAGCCAAGGTCTGTAGATTTTTCCTCTATAATATTTCCAAAATCCGTCCATACCTCTCTGCTTCTACTGCAAAGACTTTGGTCCATGCCCTAGTGGTCTCTCGACTCGACTACTGCAATCTTCTCTTGGCAGGGTTTCACCTCCATCCATTGATTTCTGTTCAGCACTCAGCTGCTCGTATTATCTCACTCACTCGCTGGTATGACCATGTCTCCCCTCTGTTGTCATCCCTTCACTGGCTCCCCTTTCCCTTCCGCATTCGGTACAAGCTTCTTCTGCTCACCTTTAAAGCCCTCCATGGGCTGGCCCCTCCCTATCTCTCCGAACTACTTTCTCCCTACACCCCCACTCGTTCCCTCCGTTCTGGTAATCAAGGTCTCCTGTCCCAGCCCAGGATTTCCACTGCCCCGTCCCGGATTCGTCCCTTCTCGCTTGCCGCCCCTCACTCCTGGAACCTCCTCCCCTTACAAGCACGACTCAACATGTCTCTAACCAGCTTCAAAGCCGAGTTAAAGACCATATTGTTTAGGGAAGCGTTCCCAGGGAGTCTGTGATTATGTCCTGGTTGTTCAGATGCTTGACTCTCAATAGTGGATATTGCTGTTTTAACTTGTTTTATATGATGTTTTTAATTTGTTGCTTTAACTTTTAGATTGTACTCCATAGGCAGGCTTTTATATTCTTGATTTTACTTGGTTTTGTACAGCGCCGTGTAGATTTACGGCGCTTTATAAATAAAGCTGATAATAATAATAATAATAATAATAATAATAATAATAATATATACTGGTGAAATGGCTTCAGTGTTGATATGTAGAAAAGCTGTCCATTAATTTTTATGGAGGTTTCCACTTTTCTGCCTCGGTCTGACAGATCTTCAAGCTACTGGAAGTCCAGTGTGACAATATTCCACAAGGAAGGTGTCAGTATGGAAAGGTCTTGCTTCTAATCCAAACTGTTGCAGGGGTTCAAACTGGGTCTTCAGTCAGAGGCAGCAGTACAGTCACCCCCCCCCCCATTCACCAGTTTCCCTTTTGTGGATTGAATTAATATGTTCTCTTTAGGACTCTCTGGGTCCTTCATCATAATTCTGTGGTCAACTTCCAGCAAGCATTGACCAAAGAGTCATGTTGTAGGACTTAGAAATTCCCAGAGAAGTGAAAAAATAGCAAAAAAATTAATAATAATAACTGTCATCTTTCGGCCTCTGAGGGAGAGAATAGGCTGGCCCAGCATCATCAGGGGCTAGCCTGAAGATAGAGCGCCCTCCCTCCATAACTGTCATCTTTCGGCCGGTGAGGGAGAGAATAGGCTGGCTGTCTATTATCCCCTCTGTTGTAAACCGCTCGGATTCCCAGAGGCGGAGGCTAGAGCCCCATTGGCTGGAGGGAGCAGGGGCTGGGGTTGGGTCTAGGAGCCCCCACCCCAGGCCGAACACCCAGGAAGGAATTTCCAGGCTCCGAGACCCAAGCCCTGGGCCCAGCTTTGGCTTCCTCTGGCTGGCAGGGCTCCAACCCCCGCCCCAAAGCCAAGCCTGGGGCAAAAGCCTTGGAGAGGGATGAAGAAAAGAGATTTGAGTCCCATTGTCCCCAATGGCAGTGCAGCTGCATGGCCACTCCGCCATTGGGGTCAGTGGGACTTGAGCATCTGTGGGTTTTGGTATTATTATTATTATTAACCTTTATTTATGAAGCGCTGTAAATTTACACAGCGCTGTACATGCAATCTTTTTAGTTAGACGGTTCCCTGCCCTCGGGCTTACAATCTAAAAAGACATGACACAGAAGGAGAAGGGAGTGGTGGAGGAAAAGGGTAAGAGGTCCAGCAGTTCCTCTCTACCTCCGAGGCCTGGACCAAGGCAGATGAACTGGACGGAGGGCTTGGCTTCATAATGGATGGTTAATCATTTTCCAGGGAAAATACATACTCTCAAGTAGGATAATGCATATACAGTACATAGCAATACAGGAAATGGTTTGATAAACAGGCACCAAAAGAACATCAAATATTAAGCGACAATTATGCAATGCCTGGGAAGGCTTCTCTGAACAGGATGGTTTTCAATTCCGTTTTGAAGCTGGTTAAAGAAGTGATGGCTCTTGCTTGTGGGGGAAGAAGGTTCCAGGAGTGAGGGGCAGCAAGTGAAAAGGGGCGAATCCGGGATGGGGCAGAGGAAATCCTGGGCTGAGATAGTAGACCTTGACTACCAGAACGGAGGGCCCTGGTGGGAAGGTCTGATAAGTAAGGAGGGGCCAGTCCATGGAGGGCTTTAAATGTCGACAGCAGGAGCTTATACTGAATGCGGAAAGGGAGGGGGAGCCAGTGAAGGGATGCCAACACAGGAGAGATGTGGTCAGAGCGGTGGGCGGATGTGATAATGCGTGCAGCTGAATGCTGGACAGAAATTAAAGGACGGAGGTGAGAAAGAGGAAGCCCAGCCAGGAGGACTGGGGGAGGGGGGCTGGAATGGATCCCCTGCAGATACCAAGGGCTGACTGTATTCACAGCATTTATTTATTTATTTATATTCACAGTTTTCCACTTTCACAGGAGGGCTGTGGCCATTAACCTCCATGAATGGGGGGGGGGGCTATGTATCAGATGAGCAAATATTATCTAGAAGACATTTAGTGACAAGTGGCCAAAGCATTAGAAAAATAGAATCATGGATACTTACAGTTGGAAGAGACCACAAGGGGCATCAAGTCAAACTCCCTGGCATGCACAACTAAAGCACCCCAGAATCATGTTCATCTCTTTGAAACTCCAAAAACAGAGAGTTAACTACCCTCAGAAGCAAACTTTTGAACAACTCATAAAGTAAAAAAAGGTCTTCTTAACAATTAGGTAGAATCTTTTTTCTTGTACTTGAAGTCCATTGGTTCATGCCCTATTCTTTGGAATAGCAGAAAACAAGCTGCCTCCAACTTTTACATCAGTGTTTCCCAAACTTTGGTCCTCTGGGTGTTTTGGACTTCCACTCCCAGAAGCCCTGGTCATTTGGACCAACAGTCAGGAATTCTGGGAGCTGAAATCCAAAACATCTGGAGAAACAAAATTTGAGAAACACTTCAGGCATTTAAAGATGGCTACCTTGTCATTTCTTAGTCTTCCCTTCTCCAAGCTAAATGTATCTGTCTCCTTAACTTGTTCCTCATAAGGCTAGTTTCCAGAGTTTCATCATTTTGGTCATGCTTCTCTGGAGCATGTTCTAATTTGTTAGTATCGTTCTAGGGCTGTGGAGCCCAGAACAAGACACATTGTTCCAGGTGAGGTCTGGCCAAAGCAGGAGACAGTGGTGCTGCTACTTTCTTCAATATGGGCAATGTATTCCTGTTGATGATGCAGCCCATAATTGTATTATCTTTTTTGACTGCTGCACTGCCCTGTTGACTCATGTTTAGTTTGTGGTCTACTAAGACTCCTAAATCCTTCTCTCATATGGTTCTTTCAAACCAGGTGTCACCCGTACTGTATTTATACGTTTCCTTTTTCCTACACAGATATAGTTACTTATATTTCTCCCTGTTGAAATTCATTTTGTTAGTTGTGGCCAGATTTCCAGTCTGTCAAGGTCACTTTGAATTCTTTTCCTGTTCTCTGGGGTGTTAGCTACTCCTCCCCTAAATTGTTGTCATCTGCAAATTGAATAAGCATGCCTTCTGTTTCATCATCTGTGTCATTTTTAGAGATGCAAAGCAACACTGGGCCCAGGACAGAATCCTCAGCCACCCTGTTAGTTACTTCTCTCCAGGATGAAAAGCAACCATTGGTGGGTACTCTCTGGGTTCTATATGTCAGCCAGTTACAGATCCATTGAGAGAAGTAGGTAGAAACTGGCATGGTGTTGGGCAGTGGTTCTCAACCTGTGAGTCACAACCCCTTTCACAGCGGTCCTTTCCGATGGTCTTAGGCAACCCCTGTGAAAGGGTCGTTCAACCCACAAAGGGGTCAAACCATTTCCAATGTAGGAACTGAGATGAAAATAATTTTATGGTTGGGGTTCACCACATCATGAGGAACTGTATTAAAAGGTCATGGCATTAAGAAGGTTGAGAACCACTGGTATAGGGACTTGCGTGGTGAACTCAGAGGACCAGTGTTTGAATCCCCACTTAGTCACAGAAACCCTCTGAGTGACTTTGTGCAAGTCATATTCTCTCAGCCTCAGAGGAAGGCAAAGGCAAACCCGATTGGGGAAAATCTTGCCAAGAAAATACAGAATTGGTTTGCTTTAGGGCTGTCATAAGTCCAAAATGACTAGAAGACACAAAACAACAACAACAAAGCTGTGTATTCTTTTACTGCCCTTTACCTGTTCTAGGCTGCAGTCATCTTATTGCACGTTTAATCCCATTTTCACCAGTTAGGACTCTGTTTTCTTTTGGAGAGAAGACTGAGGCAAAGAAGGTATTTAATGGTACAGCCTTCTCACTGTCCCCTGTTAGCATTTCACCATCTCCTCTATGCAGTGACACTACCATTTCTTTGTTCTTTGTCTTGCTCTGAACATAGCCTAAAAACCTTTTCTGTTGTTTTTAACCTGCTTAGTGAGCTTGAGCTCATTCTGACCTTTACTTGTTCTGACCTTCCTCCTACAAGTATTAGCTATTTGTTTGCATTCTTCTTTAGCCCCCCTACCCCTTTTATATTTCTTATATTCAACTCATCTGAAAGCCCTTTGTACATCCACCCTGGTTTCTTTAGACACCTCA
This sequence comes from Sceloporus occidentalis, assembly GCA_023333645.1. Lineage (NCBI taxonomy): Eukaryota > Metazoa > Chordata > Lepidosauria > Squamata > Phrynosomatidae > Sceloporus > Sceloporus occidentalis. The sequence continues at coordinate 211,886,283 of JALMGF010000001.1, forward strand.
TATTTTTTGGGAAGAGGAGAGGGGAATCAGAACCTCCAAGTCTTGTGCTCCCCCTTGAGCAACTCTCACCCTCAGTGGGAGTCCCAACCCATGGCTTGAGAACCGCTGACTATATTTGGCATCAGATGCATATCTAAAGATGCTCTGCTTGGCCCTGAGGAATAATTGAAAAAAATAAAAATACAATGTTCATTTAACGGGTGTGTTTTCATTCACACTTTCATGTATGTTAAAATTTTAACATTTGATAAGGAAATTGCTCTCCTCCTCCCCTGCCCAGGCAGACACTCCAAGCACCCTCTTTGCCTTTCACTTCTCCTCCAGGAAAAAAAAAGGGATGAGGGGACAGGGCTTCAAAGTCTTGTGCCCTTCTTGGGAGACCTGCACCACAGTTTGAGAACCACAAGTTTAAGGAGACAAAGTTATTGAATAGTTAAGTCTTTTAAAAGGAATGAACAATTATTTGGCAGACAATAAACAGAAGAATGCTGCAGGTTGAGCAAGTATTTTGAATATTTTCTCCCCTGTAATACAGCCAGCTTGAGTCACACACCATGGGAGGACCCTCCAATGCAAGCTCCACTGAAATGAGTGGGTGATGCACAAACATATGCTGTTATGCTCTTGCATGTATACGGACCTGGTTCATTTAAGTTGCGCAGAAGGGATGTTTCCATAGACTGGTAAACAGTATGGGACTGTACATCCAAGAGTGCATAGCATGGCTGAATGGTAACACATTTCCATTATATTTTAAAGTTGATAAATGATATCCTGTCCACATGTAATTCTAGATAAATCACTTTGTCAGAATAAAAGAGGATTAAAGGTATAATAAAATATTTATTGCTCTGTCAGTCATATACTTTTTTGTCACTGACTGGAAACACTTAATCCTTTCAGGGAAGTGAGTAATTATGTTGGAAATTTTCATTTATATTGCAGGTTTTGTTCTTTTTTTTTTTAACCACACAACATGCTTAGACATAATTTGTATTTTAAAGAGCAGTACATTGATAGATATAAAAATTTTGTAGCATTTGTGGAAAGAACATTGTTTTGTGTGTGTGTGTGTGAGAGAGAGAGAGAGAGAGAAACAGTGTTCTTTTTCAATAAAACATGAAACAATGCTATTTTTCAGTGAAAGAAAACACCCGACGTCAGATAATTCTTGTATAGATCAGGCAATTCAGAATGTGTTGTGGGCACATAGTTCTTCCTCTCTGAATTCCTTTCCTCCCTATTCCATATTATATTTGGTATAGATTTGTTTGAATCACCACAAATGATTGTTTTTTGTGGGTTTCTCAGGCTATGTGGCCATGTTCTAGAAGATTTTCTTCCTAATGTTTTGCCAGCATCTATGGCTGGCATCTTCTAGATGCCAGCCACAGATGCTAGCGAAACGTCAGGAAGAAAATCTTCTAAACATGGCCACATAGCCCGAGAAACCCACAAAAAACTATGGATGCTGGCCAAGAAAGCCTTCTACTTCACACCACAAACGATTGTTAATGCTAATCAGGTTTGCCCTTTGCAGTCAGAGTGTGAAAGCAAGATTTGAACCATTATATTAATATGTTAATATTATAATATTAATATTATATTAATATCATATTATTCTTTTTACAAATTATCAAAACGGTAATAATGTGTAAAAACATCAGTAAATATGTTTCTTCTTGTTGACTGCCTTTGAGTTGACTTCAACCCATAGCAACACTCTGTATGAAAGACGTCTAAGTAATCCTAACCTCAGCTGCCCTGCTCAGTCCTGTAGATTCAGGGCCGTGGCTTTTCTGATTGAGTCTATCCATCTGGTCTTCCTCTTTTCCTATTCCTCTTCACTTTGCCAAGCATTTTCTAGTTAATCCTTTCTTCTCATGATATGGCCAGAATACCACAACCTCAGTTTAGTTATCCTCTTCCAGGCAAAGTTTGGCCCTGATCTGGTCTAGAACCCGTCCATTTAAATTTTTAAAATGCCTTTTCTGTGGGTAAAACTTCAATGGTGGATACTGTTTTAATACAAACAGAAGTTCTGAAAATGAATGAGACAATTCATGACTAAAGCCTCAGTAAAGTTTTCATCCTCTTACAGTCAGGAAAAAAGTATTGTATGTAGAGAGGTAGCACCATTGAGACTAACTGAAAGAAAGAAGAAAAAAAATATTGCTTGCCCAAGCTATTCAGTGAAAAAGATGCTTCCTGCCAAATATCTTCCCCTCTCCACCCTACCTTTCCTTTCTGCCAACTGGGGATGATATGGTGGTGGAAAAGCCTGGGAGAAGATGGCTTTTTATCTTTCCCCCTCTTCATCTCTAGTGGGCTTTGCTGTTGTGCATCCGAATTTATTGTTTATGTATTTGTGTACATGAGCCAGCATGGTTTAGAGGTTTGTCTCTGGGAGACCAGAGTTCAAATTCCCACTCAGCTATTGAAACCCGTCAGGTGGCCTTATAAATCTTGCCAAGAAGATCCTGTGATAAGTCACCATAAATTGGCGTTGGCTTGAAGGCACATAACAGCAACAAGTCTTCCTTTTGCCCAAATTACTTTGGGATTAGGGAATTTTGTTGGAATAAACCAGTTTTCCACTGTGTGCTATCATCTCTCATAATCACTCAAAGTCACAGCTGTTTAATGAATAAATAATGGGAATATTTTGTATATAAGGCTTAAGGATCTAAATTCATAATATGATGATGTTACTGGTTCATTAAAAGAAAACAATAACAACCAGTGGAGAGGTATGAAAAGTGGGGTAGAATTATCAAATCATAAATATAATCTTAGTAGGAGAATGTTGGATGGAAATCGGGGAGTAAGATGAATTAAAAGAAGACTGGTCACAATAAGACTGTTTCTGTACATATTGAGTATCCCTTATCTTAAAATCCAAAATCTGAAATGCTCCAAAATCTAAACCTTTTTGAGCACCAACATGACACCACAAGCTCAATGGTTCAATGTACACAAACTTTGTTTAAGGCACAAAATTATTTAAAATATTGTATAAAAATGCCATTGTCATCCAAGGGGGTTCGGTTCAAGGGCCTCCCATAGATGGGAAAAAGTATGGATAGCAGCGCCCTGTTTTATCCAGTGGCAGCTGTGACAGCATGTCCTGCATGTATGCACCAGCATTGAATAAAATGGACCATGGTGATCTGTGGGTGCTCAAATCCTCAGATAGCTAGCCTGCCAAAATGGCAGGCCCACTGTGCTTTCAGGCTATGTATATAAGGTATATATAAAACATAAATGAGTTTAATGTTTTGACTTGGGCCCTATCTCCAACTATCTCATTGTGTAGATGCAAATATCCCAAAATCCAAGAAATCTGAAACACTTCTAGTCCAAAGCATTTCAGATAAGGGATATTCTAACTGTATAAAGAAAAATGTGACATGACTTAGCTACAGCCTCGAAATGAGAAACAGAATACAAAGAAGACAGTAAAAATAAAATGAAGAGCTTAGATTATAAGTCCCAATAGCAAGTTCTTTTAAAGTCTAGATGCATCTCACAGACGACTAGTTGTAAACAAATCTAATTGCTTAATTTTTAATTAAGCGATGATGGAGTTTATTCCTCTAAGGAGATAATATGAAATTGTATGGTGTGTAGTCTGTTTGATCATCTTGCTACAAAATACCACCCAAATATGATAATCTGATACATACATACATACATCTCCATTTTAATTCTTAATGTAACTTTTCTTATTAATTCTATTCCAAAACTCCCAAACCAATAAAAATAACATTTTGGGGCTAAAAGTATCTTGCCTTGTAGCACAGAAAAACAGCAGAGGGAGAGGTGGAAGAAGGGAGAACCTTCCCTTTTCTCCACACCACCTACCACTTACTGATAAGCTATCCTTGCTTATCAGTAAGTAAAAGAAAGGGTGAGGGACATATATTGGGGCTGGTAGACTGACAGGTAGGATCCTTTGGGGATAGGGAGGAATGATTGGGATGGAGTAAGGGAGATGGGAATCATCCTTGGTCTCAGAGTTGGATCTGAACTGGAGAAGCATTTGGTGGGTTTAAAAGTTTGGTTCTCTTTTGAGGTTGAAGATTGAGGCAGCATCCAAACTGCTTAATTTTTCTCTGAGCCCAGCTCAAGAAAATATGACAGCATCACATTAGAACTTCATGTATTAAGGTTCATGAAGAGGCATTCGATACTGGTTCACACATATAGGAGCTCCACCTCATATCTTACCATGTGCTCATAAACATGTGATATTGTAGCTGAATGTGTGAATTAACAACAGTGAGAGACATTAAAATTGTGTAGGATGAGTGACTGGTGGCAATTTATTTGACCACTGAACACCTTGGCTCTTTGTTACTGGCTTCCCATGTGCGGTGTTGCTGTACAAAACACCTTTTTAGGCTCTGGTAAACTCTTGGGTGCTAATTTCATTTATTTTAAATAAAGGATACTGACAATAGCTAGTTTTTGTTGTTGGTCATGTTGCAAATTATTTTTATGTGTTTTCTTTTTTCTGTGACATTTGTAATTGTTGTTGCTTTTGTTGTTGTTATGTGCCTTCAAGTCATTTTACAATTTATGGCACCCCTATGGGTTTTCTTGGCAAGATTTGTTCAGAGGAGGTTTGCTGTCCCCCAGAGGGTAAAAGCACATGATTTGCCCAAGGCTAAAGGCTACACTAAATCACTATTTGAATTAGTGGTGATTTTCCATATGAAATTCATGGCATTACATAAATGGACATGGAACTTGAACTCATGCTCATACATGCACACTTCTTGTTGTGTGCCTTCAAGTCATTTCTAACTTACGGTGACCTAAGGTGAACCTATCATGGGGTTTTCTTGGCAAAATTTGTTCAGAGGAGGGTTGACATTGCCTTTTTCTGAGGCTGAGAGAATGTGACTTACCCAAGGTCATCCAGTGGATTACATGGCCAAGCTAGGAATTAAACCCTGCATTTATTATCCTGAGTTGACTCCTTCTCACTGTGAAAATGTATTTGGTGTGGGGACATAAAGTGATTTCTATTGCTTATGTGAGGTCCTCTTCAGTAGGAATAGCACAAAAGTATTCCCTTTCATTTTGAAAGATAAATAAGTTGTTATAAAGACTTAACTACCATGGTTGAGGCATAACCTAGTATTGTATTTTCATCTTGCTTAAATCTGAGACATCTTTAATACAAAATCTTTATACAAAATACGAATTCTTTTCTGATCATTTGAATCTACAGTGAGGTTTCTCTGAACTCTTAATGACACAGATCCAACAATGGAACCTTCCTTATTTTCCTGTTTAGATACCTCTGATGATATTCCTGCTAACTTTTGTAGGAGTTGACTTCCTGAGCATTAGCTTTCACAAAGGAAAACTACAAAGTGTTCCTTCAGGGTTTTTATCTACTTCCTCCCCTGTTGTGGCAGTGGCGAGATCACTTGGGCTTTTCTGACCAGGCAGGCAGGGAGGTTCTGAGAGACACTGCCAAAGAGCAGGTGGTAATAAAACATGTTCTAGGAATTCTTCCATAGAGGTTGGGTCCAGACTTGGTATTTCCTTAACCACAGTTAAAATCAAGAGCACTTCCTAAGCCAGAGGGTGAACAAGATATACAACAGTACGCATAGTACATTGTAGTTAGAATACCAGAGTACTTCCTTATTATTACAACCTGCTCTATATCAGTAAATTGTCTTCTGTAAATTGGTTGTTTACTGAGAGCTGAGGTCTGCTGGTAGGGCCTGTTGCATGTGTCACTAGTGGATACACTACATTATACAGGGAGATAGAAATAGGCCTTCCCAGCTGTTGCATCCTATTCATGGAATGCCCTGAAGCCTGGTTGGCACCAAGGTTTTTAAACTGACTCTCATTAGGAGCTACCTTAGGTCCCTTTCTGGTAGAAAGGCAGCATACAAAATAAAATAAATAAATAAATGTGAAATCCTTCAAAAGTTGAGACAGCCAAAATATCATTCCTTTAGGAATATATGTAACTTGATTTAGCAATGAAAAAAATAATGCCAATCTTTCCCTGTCATGTTAACTGTGCCTGTGCAGGTGTATGCAGTGGCCTTGAATAACCTGTCCTTTTTTAGGCAGCTAAAAATCTAAACTTGATGAGAAATGAAGCTGTATGAGAAAACAGGTATCAGATGAATAACCAGGCCAAAACAGCTAAGACATCAAAGGGGTGAATGCCAGATGCACATGCTTGCATAATCTCCATGCAGGCCCCCCAAGTGGAATTTCAATGTAAATTTAGCCACATAACTGTAGTCTGTTTATTAGATTATCTTTTTTTACCTAAATGTTGATTAGAGTATCTCTTTGACAAAAATGTTTGGAATTCACTGACTCCTTGATCTAATATTGTTGCACTTCATTGAACCATGTTGGAAAAAGAAAGGGAGAGTTGCCAGAGAGGTGAGGCTCAGTTTCCTCTCCTTCAAGCTCCCTTCCCCATGCATTAGGATGGGAAGTTCAAAGCTTTGATTTTCCATTTCTTTTTACACTGTGGAGAATTCAGATTTAGGTTGTTCAAAGGAGGATAGAACTGTGAATTTATAACCTGTTTTCTTTCTTTGTTCTTATTTGGATCTGATGGAAAACTGCAGTTCATTCTAAGTTACAGATGAACGCTTTTATCTTCTCTTGTCCTCTGGATGTGAGCGAAGTAAGGGATGACTGTCCACCTTTAATTGTTCATAGTTTTCATAAAGTAAAACTATATCCTTTCCCTTTTAAATCAGAACCTGCCATAGTTTTGTGTAATAATTTCCCATCCATGTTCTGTATGATCTGGACTTGAACAAGAAATCACATGACTAGTGAGTGGGTTTTGACCCAGTGAATTGTCAAGGATCTATGTCTGGATTCCAGGCTTCCTTTTAGGTACAGGAGGAACAGGGATTTACAGCATTATCCCCTATAACTGGCAAGCTGTGTATGAACTCTCTGTATTTGACAGACCTGGTATAAATAGCATAACTCTTCTCTAGACTCTTCAGCAGAGCAGAAACTTCTTTTGCCTGTTGTGATGCTGCACCTCCTGATTGTTTGGGAGTCTTAAGTTTGAGATCAAATGCTGCAGATCTGGGTCACTCTGTTAGAATACATATCTGATATGATATTCATGGAACAGGAGCTGTAGTGATGTATCATGAGTACATTCCCGTATTAAAGTACCGTGTATGACATTCTTTAAGGTATGAGTGTATACAACTGACAACTGAGGAATGAGACAAGATGGGGATTCTGTTGGTGTACCATCCACCCAAATGTCTCCCTGCCTGAATTGCTGAGAGTAGTGTCAGAGGTAATGTTAATCTCCCCTAAACTTATCGTGTTGGAGAATTTTAACATTTGTGCCGAGGCACCCTCCTCAGGCCCAACTCAAGATTTCATGGCTACTGTGGCAACCATGGACCTCTCTCAATTAATATCTGGCCCTACATATGTAGCAGGCCACACTCTTCTTGTTGTTGTTTTTGCTGGTCAGGATGATGGTGATCTTGGTGTAGAGGGTTTTGAAAGAACCTGTTGTCATGGACAGATCACTACCTGACAAGAGTTTAGATTTGCTGGGATTCGTAACCTCTGCAGGGGCAGTGGACCCATTAAAATGGTCCACCCCCAGAGACTAATGATTCAAGAAGGATTCCTGAATGAAGGATTTTTCGTTCGCAAGAATTGGGCAATTTTGTTGATACCTTGTTTGATCTGTAGAATAGAGGATGACCTGGGTAATTGACATAGTTGCTCCCAAGTGTCTTTTACTTGGGTGCAAAGTATGATATCCTTGGTTTTATGAGGAGCTCAGGGCAATGAAGCACTTGGGTAGAGGATTAGCGTAATGGTGAAAAAAGACTCAGGATGAATCTGACCTAGCACGAGTCAAGGGACATTTTAGAACCTAGTTTGCAGTAGTGATGATGGGGGGAGGCCATTTTATTTGGCCCATGCAGACATGGCCTCAGTATTATTGATCTCTTACTTATGAGTAGGCTTGCATAGACTGTGTTTGGGGTTCTAGAGTATATTTTCTACAGTGTAGCTTCTACACCAGTATGATCATAGATTCAACATCCCTAGCCTGGGTCTCCAGATGTTTTGGATTGACCATTGGATGGATGGATGGATGGATGGATGGATGGATGGATGGATGGATGGATATATATGTGACCAGTCTTTATGTGACCAGAGTTTCTCCAGTTGTTTTGGACTACAACTTCCATCAGCCTCAGTCAAGAATGGTCTATATAGACCATTCCTGACTGAGGCTGATGGAAGTTGTAGTCCAAAACAATTGGAGGAACTCTGGTCACATAAAGGCTGTTCTTGACAATGTGTGACTGATTTTTGTTGCATACTAGAAAGACAGAAATTTACATCAGGAAAGGAAGAGCCTTTTCACATTGCAATACTACTGTGGTTGTAATGCTTTTCTTTCACACTTCAGTTTTGATCTTCAGTGCTATAGCTTGGGAGCAATTTGAAATGGCTGCCCTGTACTTTCCCCACTCATATCCTGACCCCATATCTTTATTTGGCTATTTTCTAGGAGGTTGTCATCATTTTTCCTGCCCTAAATTTCCTGCTTTAAAAAGTCAACATTGTAATTGTGCTTGTGCAACATCCCTTCAACACTCTGCAATGGGCCCCTTGCTGCTGTACCATTATAGTGGTAGAACACGATAATTGGGGAGATTGTGGCAACCACAGAAGGTTTCATTCATGGTGTAACCAGTCCTTCTTTCTGCCTCTGCTAGTGGAAATAAAGTGAGAATGCAGGGTTAGAGCATACTGTATGCCCAAAACACACTCACTGGATCCCTAAATGGGGATACTTCCAAAAGGAATCTTTCATAGTAGTTTAAAAACAAATATTAAACTACTGTGATCTAGGCTGACAAACGGATTGTTTTTGGTGGAGAAAACCATAATTACACCAGTTGGAAAATAGAACAGCAGCAGCATCATGTAAAAAAGGCTCCTTATTTGGCAGTGCTAACCCACTTCTTTTCTGCAAAAAATCCTTGTGTGAAAAAGACCTTGGAAACTGAATTAAATGTATTTAATGCCAAAGCACTCCCTCTCTCTCTCTCTCTCTCTCTTGACAATCTACCCAAAGTTGGAAGGAAATTGCATTCTTTTTTTGTCTCCTCACTGTGTGGTGTTGAGCACAATACATTTGGCAGGAGGGCTGTTCTTCCCCTACTAAGTAATTTCACTAATGCATGAGGGATCGGCAACTCACATAGAAGATGCCCTTAAAATGGCACATGGCAGCTGCTGTTTGACAGAGTCTTTGCATTTGGCTGTAACAATTTGATTAATGTAGAATTTTTCAGTCCTCTCCCTTTCCCTCCCCTGAAGGTTTGTGACATGCCCACATTTTCCTTGATCTGTTTTGTGTGCTTGGTCTCTGGCCCGATGTCATATCCACCAGCCATTTTTCAAAAAGGAAATGATAGCTTGGGATTGATGTCAAGCTTTCCTTGGATGGCTTTTTATTTTTCTCCTGTTTGCAGTTGCTAGAATATCATCTATAACTTTAAATGATCTTACATATATAAGTCAGAAAGAGGCCTGTTGCCTTAAAAGTCAGTATTTCAAATTATTTCTAAAACAGACTAGAACAAATCAAATCTGAACTTTTCCTGGAAGCCAAGATGATGAAACTGAGGTTGCCATAGTTTGACCACACACAAGATGGCTGGACTCAATCAAGGCGGTCATAGGCCTGAATCTACAGGACATAAGCAGAACAGTTGAAGATAGAAGGTCTTAGAGATGACTCATCCTCAGGGTCAACATGAGTTGGGGGTCAACTCAAGGGTAGTTAACAACAAAACATATGTAGAGAACAACATAAATGCTCCTTTCCTTGTGCTTTTCTTTGTCTTGACTGAGTCTTGACTCTTCTTCAGAAAATATTAGACACATAAACCCAAACTTGTATTGAAAGTACATACAAATCGTAAGCTCTAAACGGTTGTCTCCCAACTCCAGGCAGTCTTGGATGATACAGGTTATGTAGACCCATTTCAAACCAGCTTCAGAGCAGGATATGGAATTGAGACTGCTATGGTCACCTAGTAGATGACCTTTGCCTGAGCATTGGCGGGTGGTGTGTGCCCTTGTTGGTGCTTTTGGACCTCACAGCAGCATTTGATAGCATCAACCATTGTATCTTTTTGAAATGCCTGAGGGCTTTGGAAATTGGAGACACTGTCCTTCAGCGGTTTACAGGTCAATTCCAGATAGTGGTATTTGGGGATAGGATTTCAAATGCCATGTTTTTCTCATCATAGGAATATGGAGGATGGGTGCTGAGAGAAAGAGAGATTGTTTCCAAAGAAGAATGGGATGGGTTAAATGCCTAACATTTCCCTGTCTGCTCCCTGCCAGTGTGTTCCCCCACCTCATCTCATCCACCTTACTCCCTTGTGTCCACCAATATGGAAGGAGGTCTTAACAGAGGAGATTTGTAGAGGAGTTTGTTTTTATTTTGGGATCATCTTATTTCCAGGTTTAGCATGATCATGGTGTTGTATATATCTCAGTGAGAATTGGCCTGCATCTCCCTTTGCTTCTCCAGCGTTTGGTAGTCTATACTGTTGGTGCTTGATTTACAGGGCTTCTGGTTTGAGCTCTGTAGCACACAACAGCTTCTGTCTGTTTCCAGATTGGCCCTCTAGAAGACTGGATTCACTTGCAGCATCTGAAGTTCCCACCCTTGCTATAAACATTAGGATAAATGTCTGGAAGCCTAAGGATGGAATTCATTGACCCTTTACATGCATGCACACACATCCCTTGTCTCCTGTACTAGAAATCCATGTCATTGGTCTCACAAAATCCCAATGAGGTTCTGCTCAAGACTTAACCTGGAGGTCTGTCTCTATTTATTCCCCAGGGACTTGATTTCTATTTGTGTCTCCAGCCACTGACTATTTTTAAGTGCTGTCATAGCTAGAAGTCACTGAATCAGTAGCTGGAAGACTGAGACTAAGAAAGGAAATGTTAGCTATCAGGTCCCCTGCTTTAAAATAAAGCTGTGGTCCATGTCATTGAGCTTATATAGGTTTGAATTGGTTTAGGACTTACCTGGAGAGCATCGGGAAAACTGCAGTATGCATTTGTGATTTGACCAGACATCTCCCTTTAAAATTAGGTTTTAAAATATGATAAGTAACAAACGTGTATCTGTATAGATGTAGAGGGTTGGCAAATTTCAGAAGTGTTGGATACTGGGCTGTGTATTCAGTGGTATTCTAGAGTTCAGTTCTAGAATACATGAAGTAACAATAAAGGGGAATTTTGGCCAATGTATCTGAATTCTGTGGTATCTACACTGTCCTTTCCCTGAAGTAATGGTGACTGTTCCTTTCCATTCAAGTATGTCCAGAGGAGGACGGCCAGAATGGTGAAGTGTATGGAAGCCATGCCCTATTAGGAGTGACTTAGGTTGCTAGGTATGTTTAGCCTGGATAAGAGAAGGTTAAATTGTGATGTGACAGCCCTGTTTAAATATTTGAAGGGATGTCATACTGAGGATGGAGCAAGCTAATTTTCTGCTGATCCAGAGAACAGAACACAGGGCAATGGATTCAAACTACAGGAAAAGAGATTCCACCTCAACATTAGGAAGAGCTTTTTGACAGTAAGACCTATTTGACAGTGGAACACATTCTCTCTTTGAAGGTGGAGAGTGGTGGGGTCTCTTTCTTTGGCATCTGTCAGGCATCTGTCAGGGTGCTTTGGTTGTGTACTTCTGCATGGCAGAATGGGGTTGATCTGGATAGACTGTAGACCATTGAGGTCTCTTCCAACTCTACAGTTCTGTGATCTATATTTTGCATACAGTTCAATAGCAAAGCACCACTCAAGCACTGAAGTTTTCTTGAGTCCTTTATTTCCTCCCAGAAATCAGCTTCTTTGCCCTGGAATGTTTCATTGAGAGAAGAAACAGCTGCACCTCCTTCCACTCTGTGCTGGCTCAAATTCTGGGTTAACAAGCAACTTCACTGCTTGAGGCTTAAGTGAGAAATGTGATATGTTCACCTATTTTTCTTCTTTCATTTCATGGCTTTTAACAAGCTCCCATTTTCTTAATTCTAAAGGAAAGCATGCATGTCATACTGTGCACAGGAAGACCAGGTGCAAAGGAGGTCTGATCTCCTATGCTCTTGAAATTGTTGGTTAATAGGAGATGTGGCAGTGGTTGTGGTCAGTTGTTATTTGTTCCTGTTTAGTAGAAATGTTTAGTAGAATCTATGAGGATTGAACCAAGGTCTCTCCAGTTTGTTTGTATGTTTTATATTCCACCTTTCTTCACATTTGGGGACCCAGACGGCTTACAATTTAGACTCAAAACAATTACAGTTAAAACAGCATATGTCACAACAGTTTAAAAAGCACATGAAATACACTAAGTTTGGGCCCTTTATAAACTAAAGCCTATTGAGGCTGTAATGATTAAATATTTAGTATCTTTGTCTTGGAGACTCAGCATGGCATAGTGGTTTGAGTGTTGGACGATTACTCTGCAGACTAGGGTTTGATTCCCAGCTTAGCCACGAAACCACTGCATGATCCTAGGCAAGTCACAATCTATCAGCCTCAGGGGAAGGCAATGGCAAACCCCCTCTGAACAAACAGTTCAAGAAAACCCCATGATAAGGTCATCTTAGGTTTGCCATAAGTCAGCAATGACTGGAAGGCACAGAACAACACTTTGTATTGAAGCACTGGCAAATCTCCTCTGAATAAATCTTGCCAAGAAAAAATAACAGTAGGGTTGCTATGAGTCATAAAAAGGCACATTACAACAAACAGGTTTTCCTCTAGACCAAATTGCTTTGATAGTAGCGATTTCTGTCAAAATCAACCAGATCTCACTGGGTGCCGTCTCTTCAAAGGCACATTGTGAACCACTTGGTGCTATATAAGCAGCCTAAATATCCCAAGCACACCATATCATTGATGCTAAGCAGGGTCAGACCTGGTTAGTACTTGGATGGGAGACCATCAAGGAGTACCAGATGCCACAGGTTACATTTCAGAGGAAGGTCCCAATGGCAAACCTCTTCTGATGATTCTTTGCCTAAGAAACACCTATAAAATTCATACAGTTGTCATAAGTCAACAAGTGGATTGAAAGAGTACACTGGTGCTGTATAATGAATAAATAAAGGGCTGATGATCTAAATTTGTAGTGTGATGATGCTACATAATATTTGAATTATGCATCTTTGCAACCAAGTTTAAAGCATGGTTGGATGTCGTGTGGGTCACTTAGAATCATAGAATCGTAGAGTTGGAAGAGACCACAAGGGCCATCTAGTCCAACCCCATTCTGCCATGCAGGAAATCTCAGTCAAAGCATCCCCGACAGATGGCCATCCAGCCTCTGTTTAAAGACCTCCAAATACCTTGTGGCCTCAAAGGTTTTTTTGTTTGTTTGTTTGTTTGTTTGTTTTTTGTCCACCTGCAAATGCGATTGACAATTTCCAGCAAAGCAAAAGATCCCTTTAAAACTAACAAACTCCCTTTGTGGTTTGCTGAAGAAATATATTGACCTGACTTGCTGCTAAGTTCCAGCAGCAGTGTTTGGATGAGAGTTGCAACCCATCAGAATCGAAATTATCCCCTTTGTACCCACCCAAATTGCCCATCCTTGGTGGACGTTTTCTAATGACAGATTGTTGCTTTTTGTAAAATTCTGAGAAATGGTGCATTTTGTTGGTCAACCTTGGGATGTGAAGCTGGGCTATTATACTTGGAGTAGACCCTGCCACATCATACTGAGGATCCATCTTGTCTAGCATCCTGCCTCCTCCAAAGGCTGAACAGATCCCTGTGAGGGGATTACAAGTAGGGCAGACTACACTTACATATAGTTTGCCAAAATATCCTGATCTCATTCAATCTTTAAAGCTGAGTAGGATAAGCCCTGGTTAGTACTTGGATGGGAGACAGCCAATGAATACCAGGTGCTATAGGCTATATTTCAGAGCAAGAAACTAATAGAACCATCTCTGAGTATTCCTTTGAAATTCATGGGGCTGCCATAAGTTGACAGGTGACTTGGAAGCTCTTTCTTTGTCTCTCTCTCCATGTAGAGCCCCATTTAGCTTCCATTACAAAATTATTTTTGCTAGACATATGCTCTATGAATTCTGCTAATGCTCATAAAACAGTGCCTAAACTGGTGATCATAATCATATTGTAGCATGAATTACTCTAGTTAACCTATGTATTGTGTAAAATATTAGTTCTTTCTTTTGTCTGAACTGAATGTACTACCAGTCCTTCTCACTTGATTCTTATTATTAAGGGGGAGGAGAATGCTTACCTCCTCAGTTTTTTCACACTGTTCATAATTTAAAAAATTGTGTTCCCATTTCAATATTTTTTTTTCCAGTAGACACCCTCAATAAGTTAGCATCCTTGGAAGGTTGCTCCTTGGTCATTTATGTAACTCTTGAGTATTCATGCGATACCATTTTTAATATGGGACAACTAAAACCCTTCACAGTATTCCAAATAAAGGCTCACTGGAAATTTATATAAAGGCATTATGGTTGTTGTAAGTATTGAAGTATGCAAATTACGTAACACATAATGCTGAAGTGCTATATGGAATTTGGCTCATGGTATGGATTTCTTGAAACAGTCTCTCTCTGTTTGCTTCTTTGTCAGCCATTGAGCTTGAATGAATTTTATTCTCAATGTGTATAACTGCAGTTGTCAGCATGGAGTCCTTGGACACTGAAAACTGTTATAAGGAGATATGTATGTGTTGTTTGATATTCATGGTAAGTTGTTGTCATGTAATCTTTGATTTACAAGTCTTTTATATGGTTTTCATTATTGGTGTGTTTTCAATAGTGGCTCAATATCCTTTGTTCTTTTTGAATTGCCTATGACAGATGTTACCCAAAGAAAGGTGGGGGACTGGGAGGTGGGTCCCCATCAAATATGACAGTGTTCATTTAATTGTTGGGAAAACTAGTTTTTGCAAGAGGCTTAAGTCCTTTAGAACTGTTTCTACCTGTGTACACCACTAATAACTGAGGAGAATTCCAGTTTAGGGGTGAATTAAGAGAGTTTTATTTAGAAAAATACCACACAGAGACAAAGCATTCAGAGCTAACTAAAAAAGAAATATGCGAAAGGATAGTGGAGTTTAAGGTGTTTGGAGGGGGGTTAGAATTACCTGTCTGCTGAGTAGACTACCAAAAGCTAGAGTACAATGGCTCAGACTAGCAGGTCTGAGGGCAACACAGAACATACGCAGAGTACAGAGGTATATGTCGACTGTGTGTGCAGAATAAAGTTTTGGAACCTTATTGCACCTAAAATCTAGCCCCAAATGGTGGGCTATATTGTCATATAACAAAGACTGGGGGCCTTCTCACAGGAATCACCAGTAGGATACTGGACTGGTTGATGGCTTCAACTTTAATGGGACATAAACAACAATTGGACCAGGATATCCCCAGGATGGATGGACTGGGGAGTTTGGCTGGAAACACAACAGAAGCAGAGAAATTGGATTAATTCTTTGGATGCAAGGAATTTCTTTGTGTCAAGTTGCAAGAGAAAATGCAAATGACTTGAGGGAAGAAAGGAGCACTTAATACACCCATCTGGATTTGATTGTCTTATTCCCTGGATGTGCACATGCCTCAGGACATGTTTCTTTTCTCCTGAAAAGGTCCTTGATCTCCTGAAAGGACATTGCTCACTCAAAAACATGCTATCCCATATAAGAGGAAAATATGGGGACTCCAAAATAAAGCACAGGGCATGCAGGGTGTGCTAACACTGGTGAGGCTCTTCATCCAGGGATGATGTAATCTGACAATGTAATTCTGAAATGGGATCCCAAAATCCATTATTCTTGGTCAACAGAATTAAAGGAGTCCTTGCCCTCCTTTAGATTTGGTTGCATAGACTAAACTGGAATTTGATGTAATGACTGAAATGACAACCTGTAATTATAGTTCAGAAGGATAATAAAAGCAGAGTTTGACCTTTACCATTCATTTAGAAAGACAGGAAAAGCAGATTAGCAGCACTGAACTATAATTGGCCTTCAGCATGCCAGCTATGAATGGTGAGAGTTGTGCTCAAACACAACTGGATGCTATCAGGTTGGGGAAAGCTGCTTTAGAAGTCCAAATCATGATTTGGCTTCTACACCATAGTTAGTGCAAATCTTGGTTTGGCATCGTGTCTGAATTCAGCCCCCCAGTTATGCATCATAGGTCTGTGACTATAAGAAGAATATACAGGTTGAGTTTCTCTTACCTGGAATTCTGAAATCCAAAATATTTGAAAAATCAAAACTTTTCCCCAGGTGACTGAGATAGTGACACCTTTGCTTTCTGATGGTTCAATGTACACAAAGTTTGTTTCATGCACAAAATAATTAAAATATATAAAATTACCTGCAGGCTACGTATATGAGGTACAGTCGGCCCTCTCCATTTAAGATGCCAGCGGTGCGCAGGCGCCACGGGCACGCACACTCATTCAATTGAATGGGACGCGCCGCCCCTTCCGCCCTGCGCGCTCCCCATGGCTTGAGCACGTAAGCTCAAGTCCGCGTAAAGCGCGCCCGCGTATGATGCGGATGCGCTGTATATGCGACACATGAATGAATTTTTTGTTTAGACTTGCATTTTATCTCTACGATATCTCATTATGTAATTATATGCAAATACAGGTATTCCAAAATCCAAAAAAATCTCAAAACCCAAACACCTCTGTTCCCAAGCATTTCAGATAAAGCAGACTCACCCCCTGTATACACCGGCCTTAAAGGCTAGGTTGGGGATTGTGTGATGCTGCGCACTGCACTGCACTCCTCTGTGTCGAACAATAAGGTTGAGACTGTTCTAAAGCTGTGCCGCCATGGCTATCACACACTTTCCAGGGTGCAAAAAGGGTCCACTTTTTGCACCCTGGAAAGGCTGAATTGGGGCCGTAGCATGCAGTTACCATAGCCCCGATCTGGCAAAAATGGAGGCTCCTGCAGGCCACCCCATAGAGGTAGTCTGCACAGCCCCTCAACCTGTTGTCAGAAGAAGCACTGGATTGATGACTTGACAACTGTTGTTTTGCTGAAGCCATACATTTTCTATACAGTGTTATTTATTTCATCTGTAGAGTTCAGTAACAAGTCATGACTTGGTGTTTGGGTTCTGTGGCTAGTTTTATTTTCTAAGAGCAATAAGGTTGCAAGCTCATGCAGCTGTTTAGTGCTCAGATTTGCTGCATATACAACTTAGGTTCTTCAGCAGTCCTCAGATCTGTCTTTCTAGCAAAACTGGTTCTGGCACTTGCTCATCCCACTTTTCCTCTCTTTTGCTTCTTGTGGAGCCTACTGAAAACTTATTGGAAAAACTTTGAAAGGACGCAAACCACAGTGAATGGTTCTAGCCTCTAAAGTAAAAGGCTCTCTTTTAAAAATAGATGTATGTGCAGATAGCCATCTGGATGCTGTTACTCCCAAATTAAGACTGAGAAAGATATTCTTTGCCAGAAAACATTTAAGATGCTGGCTATAGATTTATTCTTTTTAAAAATAAAAATGAGTAGCTGATTTTATTCACGTTTCCAATTTTCATATGTTTCTTGGCTGTGTACTAATTGGTTGCTATAATAGTTGCAAATATATTTGTGCATGATTAAGTACAGCCTACTCCATCCTATCCAATTTGTTTGTCATTGGTACTGCAGACTGTATATTTGCTTAGGGGAGCATTTGTGAAATTAAGGATGTCTGCTTGCTATTCTTTATCTATATGCTACAAGGATACTAAGCAGGTTCATGTAATTGAAGGCAATGACTTCAAGCAATTAACTGTAGGAGTGAACTATTTCCTGTGTCCTCCTGCTTAATGACAGAATATCGTAATAGTAGTAACAATAACAAAATCCCTCCCTTTTTCAAGTTTGGGACTCAAGCCATCTTACAATACTTAAAACAAACATGGGTAAAATTCAGAGTGTACATAAATTAAAAAGCAATTAAAGCATCATAACATTAAAATGAATTTAAAAAGTAAACCATTTAAACAGTAACAACAACAAAGTCCAGCACATTAAACAAGGTCTGTTTCCCCTTTAAAAATGTCAGTCCTCAAAGACTAGCTGGAATAAAATGGTTTTTACTTGCTTGTAGAAAGATAGTAAGGAGGATGCCAGTCTAACCTTTCTGGGAAGGGAGTTTCAGTGTATATAAGCAATCACTGAGAAGGCCTTCTTCCCATGTATCCACCAAATATACCTATGAGGATGGTGGGACAGAGAGAAGGGCCTCCCTAGGAGATCTCAAAACATGGCTAGCCCTTTGAGGGTTGACTAGGGTCACAGTCAGTCTGTTCTTTGCTGTTACTGAATTTCTTAAGCACATCAAAAAACTTTGCAAGCTTTGTTTACACAGTTCATATGAAGCAAAGTCATAATGACAACCTTAAGCTATGAGGCAGTTTATTCATATGGCTGATAAAAGGAACATTGTTCTGTTCCTTGCATGGCAAGTTTGTCTGATACAGAACAGGACTGCAAAGGGTGGAAGAAGAAAAGTGGAAGCAAGGATAATGCTCTTCTGGCCTGCCTTGATGGATTGGGACTTGGAGGTTCTTGGAGGCTTGTTTTACAGTAGCTGTGTTCATTTCTGGAGAGGTGAACCCTGAAGTGATGCTGAGGGACTTCTGTTTGACCCATTGGCCATTGGTCTTTGGGTTTCCTCAGAATTCTGTTCTGCCCCCTCTAGTGGGCCCTAATCTACTTGGACCCACTAGAAGAAGTTATCTGGAGGTTTGTGGCACTGGTATGCTGATGAAACCCAGCTCTATTTCTTCTTTCCTCTTAACTTCCAGGAAGCTGTTTCTGTTCTGAGCCAGTGTCTGTTGTAACCAATGGACTGGATGAAGGCAAACAAATTGAAGCTTGATCTAAACGAGATAGAGTTGCTCCTAGTCACCTGAAAGGCAGATGATTAGGGAATAGGGATACAGTTTGTGCTGGATGGGGTTATGCTTCTCCTGAAAATACAGGTTTATGGATTGGGTATACTCAGTGACTCAGCCTTGAACCTGGAGGTCCAGGTGTCTGCACACTTAAGTCTTGTAACAAACTGCATCTGGAGATGCCTGATGTGACCACAGTGCATATGCATATCCTGTTTAAATTGGCATTACATGCTCTGTGTGGAGCTACCTTTGAAAAGTGTTCTAAAACTTCAGTTGGTAAAAAATATCTGCAGAGGAGTGTTAACTGGGACTCTTTACAGTGACCATACCACTCCTCTGCTCTAACAGATCTGCTAGCTGTCAGTTTGTTTCTGGGCACAATTCAAAGTCCTGGCTTTGACCTATAAGGTCCTTATAAAGGTTTAGCTCCAGACTGTCTGACAGATGTGTCTCCCCATATGAACCTGCTTGGTCCCTGATATCCACAGAAGTGCTTCTTTCTCACCTTCACAGATATGATTGTTGAGAAAACAAAAGAGGGACTTCTCAGTGGATTCCCTCAGATTTTGGAACTTCCTCAGATTTTGGAACTACAATGGCCCCCTTCTTGCTCTCCTTCCATCAGCAGGTAAATTTAGAATTAAAAGACTTTTAACAAATGGGCTGTAAGTGCTGTATTGTTAGAAGTTATCTTAGGCGGGATACAGACCTCCCAAAAAGGGTGATCTATCCTCACCTTGTTTTGCTGCGCAAGGGAACCACAGCAGACAAACCGTGCGGCTCCCTCACACAGCAAAAAGAACCCTTAAAAAGTGGGTTCTTCTTGGGGCGCATTTGTGACACCGCAGTGCACCAATGGTGCACTTGCAGTGTCACAATGACACCAGGGCGTGCGGACGCTAAGCATCCATCATGTCAAAATGTGTACAGTGCACCGCCATTTTTTACGCCCCTGTCACATGCTAGGGGTAAGGCACGTATGGGCGGTGCACCCTCAGCCAACCCCTAGAATGTAACGGGGGCGCGCTTTAGGCCCGTCTGGAGAGAGCCTTACTTAACCATATTAAAACATACACTTAAAATAATTTTAAAAGTTAACAGTTTAATTTGACCTTTTGTATATTTTAATTGCAATCTTTAAATATTTAAGTCACCTCAGATCCCAGCCTCAAGGAAAAGGCAGGATAAAAATAAAATGAAATGAAATAAAAGTCAAGGTAACACCATCTACTTGCAGAATGAGTCTATATACAGTGGGGCCTCCGCATACACGGACTTTTTAAAAGCGGCTTTGAGCGTATGCGCTCAAGCCACTGGGCGCGCACGGGGCGGAAGGGGCAGCGCGTCCCATTCAGTTGAATGGGCACACGCGCCTGTTGCGCCCCGCGCACCTCCGCGCCGCCGTGCACAAGCCCCATTGTTTACAATGGGGCTCGAGCATAGGCGGAAATCGCCATACGCGGCGGGATCCGGAATGGATCCCCCGCGTATGGCAAGGTTCCACTGTAGTTTCCTCAGGAGTTGGAGCTGTTTGCATCAAAGTTCTGTCTCCTACAGTCTCACATGGTTAAAGGGAGCCCACAGCAGAGCAGCTTTTTATGTGGATTTCCCCTTACTGCTGGGTAAAGGATCCAACATTTTGGAGAGATGCTGATTGGAGTAGATCAAAGGCCTCGAATTTTAGGTTTCTTTCTTTTAAATAGCTCTGAACTGCTCTAGCAGACCTCTGTTTAGAAACCTTGTGAGCAAATGCTGAGAATATTATTTTCTAGATGTATACCCTCCTTCTTAAGTGGCCTGTACCTCTCAGACTGGCTCTGTAATCAGTATCAAAGTCCAGATAAAACTTTACTACTCCACCTTATTATTGAACTGGGAAGAGGATTTCAGCTGTCTTAGTCCAAGGCTTTAAAAGAAGACCTTTGTGTAGAGCAAAACTGATGAGGCTTGTTTGTCCTGAGGTTACAGTGAAGGCAATGTGTCCCTCAGGCAGCTTTGCACAGCAGTTGTGTTTGCCTTGGTTACCCTGGTATTTGTTCCTTGCAGTAAGTGATGTGATAGGCATAGATACAGCTGTAAACACTTAGTACAAACACACTGAGACCCACAGCCACAGTTAACTGTGTTTCCTGGTAGGTGTCCCTGAAATTTCAGGTTGGACAACGCCGCTTGCACCCTGACAAATTTAAGCTAGCTCATCAAAAGTGATTCATGCCCACCCATTGCATTCACAAAGATGCATGGAGAATATCAGTCCCTGCTAGAGTTGTTAGGTTCTTGTTTAACTTAGTGCAGACTGCCCCAACCTGAAGCTTCTTTGGTGTTTTTGGATTAAAAGTCCTATTGGCCACAACAACATAATCAGTTGCCAGGTGTGATGGGTTTTGTACTGCAAGACGTGTAGAGAGCTCTGCATTGGAGAAGGCTAGCTCAGAGTGCCACCATGGATGTCAGCCTATTTTAGAGATCTGTTTGCTGATCAGCAAGTGTGGTTCCACTTGCATCTCCCACAGGAAAAATCACTGCCTTACAAACATATGCAATGGCACGCTTTCTTTGCTTCCACTTGTTGCCATGGAACAGCCAGGGGCTGTCACTGACAATGCTTGCACTTCAGCAAGAATGGTCAAGAGAATGTAAACTGTAAAAAATCAAGTGTGCTGCTGCCTGCTCAACCTCAGCTTGGACAGACCAGTAGCAGGCAGCCAGATCTCTCTAGGGAGCTCTCAAGCAGAACATGAAACTGTTGATCGCCTGCTGTTCTCAGCATCTGATATCTGAAGGTGCACTGCTTCTAAATGGCAGTTCCTTTGTAGCTAGCATTGCTAACAAAGATTAATAGATCTCTTCACAATCCCCTTGTTGAACTATTTTTAAAGCCACCTAAAATAGGGGTGTCCTATTAGTCAGTTAGATATTGTATGATATGCTCCTGTTTCTACTTTCTCATAAATGTACAAACCTCTTTCATATCTACCCTTGTAGATATCTACCCTCTCTCTCTGCCCATTCATTGTCTAAACTAAAAACAAACCAACATTTAACCTTTTTTCATAGGGACAGTGATCCAATTTCTTGACATTTTGGGCTGTCCTTTTCTTTTATCTTCTTCTTCGTGGTCTCTGTGACTCACACAGATGGATTATCTAGTTCTAGGTCATCTTTATTATGGTCATAGACCAACCAGCACAAACAAATGGGTTATCTGTGCCTGTGCAGTACATCATTTGGAAACTTCCATAGCTGCTATACAAGTCTTTTGGTGGTAGTCCCACCCATTCCCTATGCATCTAATGGATATACTTGCCACTTAATGCCTTAATTCCTTTTGGTCCACCATAGTAGCAACAGAAATATCATAGGAACTTCATGGAGCATTTTCACTAATTTTGATCAATTATCTCGGTGAATTCCATAATTGGATTGTTTCAATGGATACTCTATTTTTTCAGGGTTTTGGCAGGGTTTATTCTCTCAGGTCAATTTAAGAACGTCATACTTATTTGACTATGATTTTTCCTCATGGACTACGAATTTAGTATATTTAAAATGGCCTCAGCAAGCACTTTTAAGAAGTGTATGGAATGTTCTGGCAAAAGCCCTCAGAATATTGACAGCTCCAAATGACTCCTTTTTTTTAATGGGAAGGGCATAATGTGCAGTCCTGCAGGAACTGCCAAGCCTTTACACTGCAAGCCCAGAAAAATAGGGAGGTGAGGTTAAAGGCATTCCTATGGGATCATTAATCAGGCATGGCAACCTAGTTGGCAAAGAACAAACTCTTCATACCACTTCATTGAGCACCTCGACATTTTTTCCTCTGACTCTGCCCAGGGCTACTACAGCTCTGATACCCTCAACCTTGTCAGTACCATTGTCTTTGAAATGGTCTCTTGTGGAACCTGATTTTACACCAGTGAAATGGAACTTACAATGAGACAGACTTGTTTTGGTACCAGCACTGGATGAGCCAAGAACACTTTATCGATCCCTCAATACTGTACTGTGGTACAATTTCCTCTCATAAGCAAAGAAAAAGAAGAAAAGAAAAAGAATAGTTGAACCCAGTCTTCCCAGAAAATCCTTTGGGTTCTTTAGAAAGTTTGAAGATGGAAGAAGTGCCAGTGTCAGTTCCTGTGTAGGACATAGACTCTTCATCAATTTCCATTGCCTCTGTTCAGTCTCTAGAGTTTTTGCAAACTCTCAAGAAGAGTGAGCCATAGCACCACAAAGAATTGAGCCTGCAGTGGTGTCAGAAGGAGAAATTATGGATTTACCAGCATTACCACAACTCACAACTTCAGAAGTGGTGCCGTCCATTTTAGTATCTGGAGATCCTCAGGCCTGGACAATGATATAAGAAAGATTGTCTAGTCCATTGGAACAAGCTTCAACAGCGGTTTCATACCCATATGTTCAATCACTTCCATCCATAACCGCACCATGTATCAAGGAAGGGCATAAGGAACATGACTCCTGGTCTCCATCTCAAGACAAGGGCTGTAAGGGGATTATTACACAAAGCACTTACTGTGCTGGAATCGTTGGCCAGATGCTTCAGAAGTGTGGAGGTGAGATAGCTGTTCATGCTTCTGAAGCGTCAATGAGGCCTCCCACTCTTCTCCCGTTGACAAATCATTCGCGGAGCAGCCATTTTTGTAATAACGGAAATTTCTATTATTTCAGAAATGGCTGCTCCATGAACAATTTGTTGATGGGAGAAGAGCGGGATGCGCTTCAGTGATGCTTCAGAAGCACGGCCAGCTATCCCACCTCCATGCTTCTGAAGCATTTTGGTAAATGCCTCATGTGATAATCCCCTAAGAGACATACATCTTGGTCTTCATCTACATCCTGAGTTGTGTGATTTCAGGTCTCGACTTCCTTAATTCTGTTGCTTGAAGTATGTTCCTAAATTTTACTGGGAATACTAATCTAGGCACCATAACTATCCTCAGAGGTAATGCAAAAGAGGATTAGTGTCTGCTAATTGGTGATCATTATCTGCTGGGAAAGCCCCTGACTTTCCCAAGAACCATCCTGGGCATAAAATACTGTTTGAAAACACTGAAATTCTGGACCATGCCAACCACTACCATGTCAGGACGCACAGGGAAGCCATTGAAATCCATAAACATCTGGATAATTTCAACCAGAAAGAAGAAACCCTTAAAGTGAACAAAATTTGGCTACCAATCCTGAAGCATAGCAAAATGAGGACTGAGCAAAGGCAAATGGGAAACCACTCAGAGTCAGGGGCTTTCCCAGCAGATAATAATCACCCATTAGCAGACACTAATCCTCTTTTGCATTAGCTTCCCAGCCTGAGGCCTGCCATCAGCAACAGAACAATACACATGCAAATCACTCCTGCATGCCCAGGCTCACACAGTATATATACACCCACTTTTTCCAGGCAAGCATTCCCTGAAGATGCCAGCCATAGATGCTGGTGAAACATCAGGAAGAAAATCTTCTAAAACATGGCCACATAGCCCAAAAAACCCACAAAAAAACTTACCATCATACTTGCGGTTTTATTTTCAAACCCTTTTCTGTCAAACCCTTTGGTTTTTTTCCTGGCATTCTACCTACCTTCTGTGCCTCTTTTCCAGCCACTGTTGCATGTTCTTCATCAGCCTCAAATGGGTAATTGTCCTGGACTGCAGCCAGCACACACAGACACACGCCGATAAGAATGGCTTAGCCCAGCAAGTGGAAGCAGGACACAGACCTTGCAAGGAGTAAGCTTGAGAGCAGTCCGAGAAGCCAAGCCGAAGTCAGGATACCGGGAGTCAGAGTAGTCAAAGCAGTCCAAGGTCAAAGAAGCCAGAAGATAACAAGGGTCCAGTCCGAGGTCAAAGCAACAAGGAGTCAAGATACAAGGAGCCAGTGCCAGCAGCAATCACACCAAGGGATCATGCAATAAACTCTGGCACTGAGTGGAGGCCTCTCTACCACTTAAGTAAGGGAAACTCTCCCCCGTGCCACCTGAGGCTGGTTGGCTAATTGCCTCTCTGCAATCCTCTTGGATCTGTGCCTGCAAGTGCTCTCAGCCCTTCTCTGTTTGTAAGTAGGCACATCCAGGCAAGCTTCCTCCCCAGAGTCACCACTAGGCTGTTGCACCACAGGAGGCCTCTCACTAGCACTAGGACCTGGTTGGGCCTCCTCCTCTGGGGCTGGGAGAGCACAGCTGGGACCTGGCAGAGCAGGATTACCCCCTGGTGTAGCCTCAATTAGCTCTTGCTCTGGAGGAGGCTCGTCCTCCTCCTCATCCTCCGAGAGCTGATCTTGGCTGGCCATGACATCAATGGCAGGATGTTCCTTCTATTTTATCTTTATAAAATGGGGCTGCTGAAATTACTCCTTAAATGAGGGATAATCTGCATGTTACAGAATACTTTGCAACCCTTTCTATTCTTGGTTAAAAAATATCTATGAAGCTGAAAAGAGGCAATACTTAACCAAAGCAGATGGTCAGTGAAAGTTTACTATCAACTTTCTGTGATTTATTCCCCCACCCCACCCTCCATCCCACTTTAATGTGTCTACTAAAGTAATGAGTTGGCTATGGCTTACGTTTGACAGGCAGTCTGGAACTTGAGCCAAAAAAATTCCCACATCAAATCTCTCAGAAATGCAGTCAGTCAGAATTTCTTTCCCTCCCTCCCCCCCCTTTTTTTTTTTGCAGGGAGTTTCAAGTCTGAAACTCATCTAAGGGGATTTGCTGCACCTGGCAGCTACATATCTCGGGCCAAAGACGTGCAAAGCTCTAGCAATCTCCTCAGAAGTTAACACCAACATATCCAGCTGAGACAATGCCTCTGCCAAAGCCCTGAATGGCATCCACTGATGCTGCCTGTGCTTTTGCTTCTGGGAAAAAACAAAACAAGGAGAAGAGGGTGTGGGGGTGCAGTGAGGAAAGAGCCAGAACAATCCTTTCCAAGTGCATTAGGGTAAACTGCCTCCTAAAAAATTGTCTCGAAGTTTGAGAGGAGTTTGGAAAGTATCATAAAAGGAATTTCTACAGGCTTGCTTGTCATCTTGGAAACCTACTGAAGTTGTATACAAATCTTGTACATATAAGACTCATAAAATGTTAGTCTCCTTCATAAACTAACCAAAAACAAAGAGATGTTTCTTTACTGTTTCTTTAAAACATACAGACACACTCTCACACACCCATTATTTGGTTGTACTCTTTAAATGTTGCAGTAATATAAAGGGAAAAGTTAAACAGTATTTGTTTGCAGAGGTCATCAATAGACATAGCAATTCACAGGGTTTCGTGATGAAAATAGGTCCCCGCCCCAACAGACTGAGCAGAGCAAAGGATGTATTCATTCCTGCATTGCTGATGTTCAGGCTTTTCCAGGCATTGACTCCTGTTGAAGTCTGAAGGAGAGTGACATGTTGCAATCATGTTTTCTTTACCATTCTTGTTTAGTGCTACTTTCTACACTAATTCTTCTAGTACAGAACATCAACAATTTCAACGTTGTACAGAGAGTATTCCTTCTATGTACATGAATCAAAGGCATCAATGGAAATGAAATCATTTGACTCTTTCCATCTTAAGCAGAAAGCACAGGGCTGTGCTGAATGTCACAGAGGCATGGGATTTCATATTAATACGATGATCTCTTTAATCATAATGTATTTTTCCAGAGATGAAAACAGGTCAGTGAATAAACAGGCTACATTTGCCTTATGCTGCTTGTATGACAGAAAAATTATACAAAATTATGGTAGCTTGTTGATCAGCTGTGTTTATTTATTTGATTTATTTGTACCTACCTTCTTTCTAGAATGACATTTTAGCCACATATCATCAGTAAGATATAGTGACTGACTCAAGGCCCTTCAAGAAGAGCAAAGAACAAGATCTGGCTTTCCTATATTCAGTCTTAGCAGTCTGGCTACTACCACACAGCATGTTGAAATTTGTTACGAATATGCATGGAAGTGCTGTTACTGTCGCATGGTATTCGTGTGATTATAGGTGGTTGTTTTTACATCTTTGTTCTTTCTGCAGGGAAGCTCCTTACCAGCATGGACAGGTTCCTTGTCACCACATAGACTTCCCACTCCTTGGCTTTCCCTTTATGAACCAGTCAGTTGCATAGTGAGAGTGTTGGACAGGGGTTACGGGAATCCAAGTTGTCTATAAAACACTATTGTCCCAGTCCAACCTACCTCCCAGGATTTTTGTGAGGATAAAACAGGATGGAGGGGTGGGATGAGTGCTAGTATATGCCATCTCAAGCTCATTGGAAGAAAGACAGGATAAACATGTAAGATATAAGTGCCACTGACATTATTTAAACTACAAAGCCACCTTTCCCATATACAGTTGCCTTGATCTGAATAGAGTGAATTACGAGACACACCTTGCATTTTTTGTGACAGACATTATGTCTCTTTTGGTGCATCTAGACATTTAGGTCATGTCTGCATGGAGGAGAAAACCTGGCTTACCACTGGGGCTTCTGAATCCATGGAGAGATCCATGATCTGCACAATCAGCACTCACAATGGGCCAATATCAGCAGCACTCTACACACGTTGTGCAAATGCATCTTTGTGTGGTTATTTTGTATCAACGCACTGTACTGATGGTATTGTTGTGCTAGTGTGCACTTGTGTGATCAATTTGCACATCTGCGAAAGGAATGGTGCTGGAGGAATTGCATGTAAGTGCTTGGGGATTTGGAAGTTCCCAGTGGGAAGTGGCTTGCCCACCCACCAACACTCCTCCTTCATCTCCACATCAGCATGCCCAGGGGATTCTCTGGAATTTCTGGCCTGCTCTGGAGTAAAAGGGGGCTCTTTTTACCCCAGAAATTGCCCCAGAGCATGAATTGGACACCAACTTAACTCTTCTAGATGTAGGTATTGCTAACATAATCCTTTACTTAGGAATTGGAGGCACTGCGTTGCAGTGGTTCCACTCCTTCCTCTCAGGCAGGTTCCAGAGGGTGATGCTCGGGGACAGTCACTCTTCAAAAACAGAGCTTAATTGCTGTGTCCCTCAAGGCGCCATCCTGTCCCCAATGCTATTCAACATCTATATGAAGCCACCGGGAGAAATCATCCGTGCATATGGGGCTGGGTGTTATCAGTATGCCGATGACACCCAAATATATTTCTCCATGTCCCGGTCATCAGCGACAACGACAGATATCATCTCTCCCCTCAACCAGTGTCTTCAGGCAGTAATGGATTGAATGAGGGAAAACAAGCTCAAGCTGAATCCATATAAAACGGAGGTACTTAGGGTAGGGCCCCCAAACCAGGTATTGGGCTGCAACCTCCAGTCCTAGAGGGGCTCATGCTCTCCTCGAAGGACTGTGTTCGCAGTCTGGGAGTTCTTCTCGACCCGTCGCTTCAGATGAGGAATCAGGTGAATGCGACGGTCAAGAGCGCCTGTTAACAGCTTTGGCTGATACACCAGCTGCACCCTTTCCTGGAACAGGGTGACCTCAAAACTGTAGTACATGCGTTGGTAACCTCAAGACTTGATTTTTGCAGTGCACTCTACATGGGGCTACCCTTGTGCCTAGTCCGGAAACTCCAGTTGGTACAGAATATGACAGCCAGGTTGATCACAGGAACAGCAAGGAGTGACCATATAACACCAATACTGAAGTCACTCCACTATCAGTTTCCGGGCACAGTACAAGGTGTTGGTTATCACCTTTAAAGCCCTACATGGCTTGGGCCCAACCTATCTAAGGGATCACCTGCTTCCATACAATCCGCCCCGTACCCTCAGGTCCTCTGGGAGGAATTTACTACAACCCTTAAAGGCCAGGCTGACAGTGACCTCCCAGGGACATTTTCTGCAACTGCTCCCAATTTATGGAATGGCCTGCCAGACGAGATCCATCAAATTACCAATCTAGAGAGCTTTTAAAAAGCCATTAAGATGGATCTCTTCCGGCAGGCCTTCCCAGAATAAAATACTCAGCCACGGACAAGACTTCCCATCTAATGACTCTATCCATGATGATTTTTGTTTGTTTGTTTGTTTGGATTTGTTGGTTTTTAATGTTATACTGTTTAATCTTGTTTTAAGGGGGGGTACTGTGTATATATAGTTGTATTTTAACTTGCTGTACGCCGCTTTGATTGCTTGGCAAAAAGCGGCATAGAAATAAAATTTTTATTTATTATTATTTATTAAACAAGTCAGTGTGGAAACAGTGGGAAGATTTGTTTTTCTCTGTTCAGACACCAACTTACTCTTCTAGATGCAGGTATTGCTGACATAATCCTTTACTGGGTGCTGTTGTGGCAGGGAAGAGGGATAACCCAACATCTAAGCCTAAAGCAGTGGAATAAGGTTGAAAGTTGCTCTATCTCATTCATTTGAGTTGTCTCTATTTTTCTTCAGAAACGAGGACAGAAAACCCAAGTTCTTTAAGTCTGCAGCAGATGGCTGGGCATGGTGCTGGCTGACTGGCACCTGTGTTGGCATTGAGTCATCTCTCCTCCCCATGCCCTTAAATCACTGGAGTAGTGTTCAACATTTTAGGCAAAAAATCAATGGGACAATGAATGAATTAGCTAAATAGATACACATGCATGAGACCTCTTTGGTGTGTGCGTTTATATGCATGTGTAGTGTCAAGAGGAGATATTTTTCTGATAGGTTTGTCACTTGTTTCCTTTGTAGAATGGAGTTTTTGTTGTTATTTTTGGTGTGTGATGAGCTCAACCAGTGGCTCAGAAACACACTGTAAAGCTTTCTCTTTAATATTAAGCCAGAGGCCCCCACCTCCCCCGAAGTTCATGGGCTGTGATTCCATAATTAAAATTCTTTAGTTCTAATAGCTTTGATCAAATTAGTGCCATTTTCAACTCCCATCTTTTGTTATTTTGTGTTTTTTTAATCAGCAAAACTGTCATGAAGAAAGAGAGTGTATTTTAAGAGGTTTGTTTCTTCTTCTTCAAATTCTGACATTAAAGGGGAGATTTAGTTGGCAACTTAACCAGACAATCAACTCAAAACTTGCTGCTTCTGCTTTATAACCTTTGTGTAATAGGCAAGCTAATCCCAATTCAAAGGCAATATTGACTCCATACTTAAAAGGCTGGGAAGGGGTTAGGCATCTTCCTTCCACACTTTCCAAGCTGAGGTCTGCATGTTCTTTTACATATTACAAGAGTGCTGAATTTCTACTTTGATAACAAATGACTGAAATCAAACCCTCATCTAGAGTTCTCTCTTGTCACTTCCACCTAAATAGTCAGCTGTCCAGTGGCAGGACTTACAACAGAAGGCCTGGAGGAAAGCTAGTGTTGGGCTGGGCATACGTGGAAGATTAAGGCCTTAGTTGTTACTGTGCTATAAAGCACACTGCGTCACCCTGAACCAGTCATTCTCCCTCTCTGAAGAGTGTCTTCAGAAGATGGTCAACTCCACAAGATGGGGGCAGGCAATTGTAGGAGCTTAGGGGGCTACACTAGCGCCTGCCCCCCAATCTTAGAGAGCTGCACTGACTCACTTTGCTGGTTCCACAAAAATCACCCCCCCCCCCCAATTCTTTAATTCTTTAAAATGCCATGTTCTTGTCTCCCACATGCCTCCTAAAGGGAATTTGGGGACAAAATAAAATTGAGGGAGGAGAAATTCCCCCAATTTTTGTCACCTCTGAGGTCTGCATGTCAACCACTGCCATAGCACAATGACTGTATCTTCAGAGCATAGGAGTCCTGCATGCTTTCTTCTGCAAAACACTCTTCTGGTATGGTGCTTTAAAATTATTTGTGCTGTGAAAACAGAACACACACTCCATTTCCATAATTTCATCAATAGTTGCTGAAAAAACATCCTGTTGGAACTGTCTTTGCCTCAGCAGTAACCAGGACTATCATCATCATCTAGCATCCTTGGACATTGGTCAGAGGTTGAAAAGCTTCTTTTTGGACTACATCACTCCAGAGTCCCTAGCACAACACACCAAGCAGTGCCGGGACACCAAGTTTATCCACCATTTTACAGTATTCCCAGTACAGCATAATTTGAGAGTACTGTACAGTATTTCTAAAGCAACTAAACCCAATGATGTGTCATTCTTTCGAGTGCTGCTGTCTCCCACTCCTATTCCAAGGCCAACTGTTAATGGAAGATGTCTCCCTCAAATTTGGGCGCACCTTTGTGCTGTCTACCCCATCAGATCCTCTATTTGCCAATTCTGCCCCTTATAGTCAAATTATATTCTGCCCATTCAATGACATAAAGCCAGACACTTCACCATAGTTGGTGTCATTTTGTATTGTCAGTGCCTCATAAACATCCATCAAAATGCATTTCTCCTTCATTTTTAACTTTCTGTTCAAATTAGTTGCACTTCCCCTCTCTACATGTACCTCTTTATCCTGTTGTCTGTGTGTATGTTCCTTCAAGTCACTGTTGATTTATAGCAATCCCATGAATTTCATAGGGGTATTCTTAGGCAATGAAATCTCAGAGGTGGTTTGGCCAGTTCCTTCTTCCGAAATATAATTTACGGCATCTAGTATTAGCCATCTCCGATCCAAGTCACGCTCCCTGTGAAGGACTCCGTGCGCAGTCTGGGGGTGCTTCTTGACTCGTCCCTTCACCTGACTGCTCAGGTGAATGCGACGGTCAAGAGCACCTGTCATCAGCTTCGGTTGCTTCGCCAGCTGCGCCCATACCTGACCCAGAGGGACCTTGAAACTGTGGTACATGCCCTGGTAACCTCGAGATTGGATTTCTGCAATGGACTCTACATGGGACAGCCCTTGTACCTAACCCGGAAGCTTCAACTGGTGCAGAACATGGCTGCAAGGCTGGTCACTGGCACGTCCAGGGCCAGCCATATAACACCGGTTCTAAAAAACCTCCATTGGCTGCCCATTTGCTTCCGGGCGCAATACAAGGTGCTGGTAATGACCTATAAAGTCCTAAATGGCTTGGGCCCAGGCTACCTGAAGGACCGCCTCTCCCCATACATTCCGCCTCGCACCCTCAGAACATCTGGGCAGCAACTCCTTAGGGTTCCCGGGGCGAGGTTATCCTCCACTTCTAGGAGGTCTTTCTCCATCGCCGCCCCGGCCCTTTGGAACACGCTGCCCTTAGAGCTCCGCTCAGTCACCTCCCTGGCCCAATTCAAGCGGGAGTTGAAGACCCACCTGTTTGGCATCGCATTCCCCGACTAGTCCTTATAAGCCCCCCCCGCCATATGACCGCACAGGCAATGGGTACCTAACCTAGGGGCATTTGTTACTTGTTATTGTTTTCTATTTGCGTTGACTGTATTTTTAACATTGTATATTTGAAACTTTTATGTAATTTTTATCTCTTGTGAACCGCCCTGATCTTTGGAAGGGCGGTATATAAATAAACCATTTATTATTATTATTTATTAAGTAATAACCAGAGTTAACAGTTTTTAGCTTCCAAGAGCAGGCAAGATCTGGTGACTTCAGGGTATTTAGGCCCTGATGCCCAAACTGCATGATGATGGAGAAATGCCAGTAAAGCACCACAGCTCTTAATTGAACTCCTTCATCCTAGCACCAAACAAAAATATCACAAAATGGATGGAAGCTTCAGTTGTGGATTGCCAGACCAGCATAGCAATTGACTATGTTGACTGCAGGATTCTGGGAGTCCAAAACATAACATTGTCAAACTTTATTCAAGGCCTTTTCTGGTATAGAGATGTTACATCTTAATATACCTTCGTACGTGTAATGGAAAAAGAAAACATTTTCCTGAAAATCTAAAGGTGGGTCTTGCTTACTTTGTCACAGATGTTTTCACATCATTTGTTTAACATGCTTTATTTAATCTGGATTAGTTCACTGAAGTGTTCTCATAGTCAGTAGTGCAGATTAAAAGCATTTTTCTATGTTCAAAAGGCCAATCGGAAATAAGGTAAATTACCTGCTATTTGAAGTACTTCTAATTATTCGTATGAAAGGATAACTAAACTATCCTTGTGCCATTATCCATTAGTGGGTAATGAATCCATGTTTTCTGAGCATTCCTCCAATTATAACTACAAATGTCTGCGAAGACATATTTGGATGCATATGCAATTTTACACTTCACTGTAAGCAAGAGAAAGAATTCAGTTCTTCGCAGTGGCATCACTAGGGTTGGTGTCACCTGGTGCGGTAACTCATGGTGTTACCCCCACTGGCGGCCTCCTATAGCATGCCATACAGAATCCTTAGTAAATTTTTGTACTAATATTATTAATAAATCATAATTCCCATATATCACAGAATGTAACGGTAATAATTGTGACATAAACAACTAGCAAAATGAAAGTTATTTCTTTTCATTACACACACAGCTTAAATGCATTTGGATGTACATAATTTTATATGGTTAAAGTGAAAATTTGGTAAGACATGATGTTCCTAGAGATAATTTAAAAAAAGGGGGGGGGGATTTGTTTTGTTTTTAAAGTAAAACCTGGGGCCTCTCCTTACTCATCCCACTGAGCCTCTCTCAACTCACACCATCTCTTCAGCGACCTAGGCAAATGCCACAGCCCATTTCTGCCAAAGGCAGATGTTTAGGGAGCAGTGCTGTCACCTCCCCCACTTACGGTATCGCCTGGCACAAGTGATGCCCCTGGTGATGCTGCTGGTTCTTCTTAGACCAGTGGTGGCAAAGCTATGGTACGCGTGCCAGTGGTGGCACCCAGAGCCCTCTTTGTGGGCATGCGTGCCATCAGAGTTTGTCAGAGTTCATTACTAGAAAGACAGAGGGGTGCGGAAAGATGCCCAGTTCAGAGTATAACCAACACATGTTCAGCTTGTTTAAAAAAATCATGAGGCAGTGTTGTTTAAAAGAGGTTGCTGGAGCAGAGTTCTCCCAAGGCATCTGCAAGTTGCTTTTTTTGTATCAATATTAAACTAGCCAGATATAAAGCTTTGTTCCTGTTAAGGTGTATGCTCTCATTTATCAGAATAAAGAGTCTACAGATGGTTACATTTTTATAAGAGAGAACAGCAATAATTACTTGCTGTCTCCAATTGTACATCATGTGTGTATTCACTCATGAGTGCTCTACACAGGAGGAGAGAGAGCGAGTAAAGACGAGTGAGCTTGCTCCATTTCTATTACCCTCTACCCTTGGGGGAGAGCTGTGTACAGTAGGAGAGCCTCTTATGTCCACAGAGGCTCGCCCTGTCATTTAGAACCCTGATTGGTTCATAGAATGATAGAATTGGAAGACCTCAAGAGCCATCCAATCCAACCCCATTCTGCCATGAAGGAACACACAACCAAAGCACCCCTGACAGGTGGCCATCTAGCCTCTGTTTTAAAAACCTCCAAAAAAGGAGATTCCACCACATTCCAAAGGAGAGCGTTCTACTGTCCAACAGCTCATACTGTTAGGAAGTTCTTCCTAATGTTGAGGTGGAATCTCTTCATTGTAGGTTCTTGTAGAAGGACCTTAAAGTGAAAGAAGATTTTGGGGAAGAGAAGCTACTTTGCTAGATAAAAGCAGAGCTTGGAAAAGTCACTGTTTGGAACTGCAGCTC
Source organism: Sceloporus occidentalis (assembly GCA_023333645.1). Taxonomy (NCBI): domain Eukaryota; kingdom Metazoa; phylum Chordata; class Lepidosauria; order Squamata; family Phrynosomatidae; genus Sceloporus; species Sceloporus occidentalis. The sequence continues at coordinate 211,920,815 of JALMGF010000001.1, forward strand.
CCAGCATGACATCCAAGCTCTGGATATGAATGTACTGTATAGAGCAATAATGATGTATAAATAATCTCTTCTTGTCTTGAAACTGAAGGCAGGAGTAAGAAATAGACCAGATTTGGGGGACCTCAACATTTCATCAGGGAAGGATCTTTTCCCATTCTACTTCCTCCTAAGAAATGGTTAGGAGACTGGGACTATTTTCACATTCAAGGGGAAAGGGCAGCCTTTGTGACCTCAGTAGTCATTAGATCAATAGCCATCTTCAAGTCAAAAATCCTTGCTTGTCCAGGAGATGGGACAGAAAGAGATGAGGAAAGGGATTGGTGCAACGGAAGCTGATGTAGTTATGACCACAAGAATTAGCTACAGCGGGATGAACAGAAAGGAAACAGGAGCCAACAGAAGTAAAGAGGAAGTGAGGGGGTCAAGGGAAAGAAAGTGAGGTCAAAATCAGCTTTTATTTCTAACCCCCTTCCCCCCCATACATTTTCCCATGATTTGGTGAGTGTTTTACTGGCTAAGAATAACTACAGAGACTTGGAATCATTCCATTTTCATTGGAAACTAAAGCTTTTTATTTTTTAAAGAAATCCTTTCAGTACAGTGAACGGGTAAGTGAAAACAAAAGGCAGGTTAAAATAATGATGGTCATTCAAAAGGTATAGTTAATGTTTACACCTACCATAATCCTTCGTAGTTATTTGTAAGTACAAATGTTGCTTATACCCTTGCTCTGAGTAGTATGTTACAGTCTGCCATGTATCTGGCATGGACGTAAAAAGTCATTAATAATCTGCTCTGGAACTTGCTTTTTCTGGAGATTCACCAACAGCTGTGGCCAGGTGCCTCTCACGCTTCTTAAGAGATTTTCCCATTTCCAAAACAGAATAATAAATTGTGGTTCTCAGTTTTTGTACCATGAGTAATGTGAACATTTGCACATTACAGAGTATTCTGGGGAATATCAGAGGTTACATTGAGGTGCTGGCTAAATCGACTGGCCCTCATGGTTATTTGGTAAGAAGTGTAGTGGTGCCTGCAAAATAAGATGAAGAAAAGATAAGTAAGCGATGGAGCAGTCCAGTTGCCCTTTTTCAGTAGTGGCTGACCGGGGGTTTTATGATTGTTTTTAAAATGTTTTACTGTATGTATTATTTGTATTATGTTGTTCACCGCCCTGATCAATGGAAGGGCGGTATATAAATAAAAGTTTTATTATTATTATTATTATTATTATTATTATTGTTACATTCTCATACTTGCACCTTCAGATTTGCAAAGGATTTTTTCTTCTTCTTCTCTTTCCTGGAGCTGGAGCTTAGCTACTGTGTGTCATTTTGTATTAGCTGGCATATGTAATGCTGCAGATTTATTTTAGAAATATTATTAATGTCAGTTGCCAAAGCATCTGTGAATCTTGCAGAAAACTGCAAAATGAAAAAGCTTGCAGCTCATATGCAGCTGCCTTATCTATCAATTCATTGGTATCATTAAAGATTTGTCAACATGATTGCTCAAGTAAGGAAGGATTTCCCCTCCTTCCGCATGCAATATGCCTATTAGATACCATCTCTTTTAGGATTAGAAGACTATGATTAAAGATAAAAGGTTAAAAGACAAATTCAGAATTTGTACCAACTTGATGAGCAATAGGAATAGACTTTTTGAGGTGTTGTGAGCCCTAGGTTTCTCTACAACACCACAGCTTTAATAATCTCCACCTTCTCTTTAACTTTATTGATTTATTTAGAGCTATTTTAATGGTTTACAATTTTAGTCCTAGTGATCCCACATTTTCTAGATGGCTGCTGAGACCAGACAAAATTTATGGGTTCCCATAGAAGAAGCTACAAAGCAGTTACAACTGAATATTAAGAAGACAAAAATAATGACCACAGATTATTTACATAACTTTAAAGTGCATAATGAAGACATTGAAATAGTTAAAAGATTCCCTTTACCTTGGCTAGTGTAGTCAAGAAGTCTGAAGACGACTAAGGTGCTGTACAGACAGTCCGTAAGGGGCAGTTGCATGCCGCCCCTGGAAGCGCTGGGTTGGGGATGCGGCAACTGCATGCCATGCTCCCAACCTGGTGCAAAAAGAACCTGCAAATGGCGGGTTCTTTTTCTGCCCTGGAAAGGGCGTCATAGGCATCCCGCAGCATGGTGTTATGATGTCCCTTTGGTGCTGCATCATGTAGATGCAGCACCAGAGTGACATCATCATGGCGTACACCATGTAAGCATGGTGAGCACTGCCCAAATGGTGCCATGGGGTGGGATCATGGCATTGAGCGTGCAGGCACTATACTATGACTCCGCCCACAGGCCGGCACAAAGTGCTGGTTTGTATCCCCCCCTAAGACTTGGAAAGACAGAAATGAAGGAACTAGATGAGTTCCCCAAGAGTAAAGACTTATAAATAAATACCAAAATCAGAATCATCCATCCCATAGTATTTCCAATTGTTGTGTATGGTTGTAAAAGCTGGACAGTGATGAAAGCTGATGAAAATCAACCCATTTGAAATGTGGTACTGGAGAGGAGTTCTATGGATACCATAGCCAGCAGATGAATGAGTCTTAGATCAAGTTAAGCCCAACCTTTTACTAGAAGTGAGTATGGCTTAAACTGAGGCTATCATACTTTGGACATATCATGAGACAATGTGACTCATTGGAAAAGATGATAATGCTTGGTAAATTTAAAGCAGTAATCAAACGGGGACAGAAATACAGGTGGATAGATTCAAAGAAGCCATAGCTCATAGAATCATAGAGTTGGAAGACACCAGAAGGGCTATCCAGTCCAACTCCCTGCCATACAGGAGCTCACAATCAAAGCATCCCTGACAGATAGCCATCCTGCCTCTGTTTAAAGACCTCCGAAGAAGGAGACTCCACCACACTCCCAAGGGAGTGTGTTCCACTGTCGAACAGCTCTTACTCTCAGAGTTCCTCCTAATAATTAGGTGGAATCTCTTTTCCTGTAGCTTGCAACCATTGTTCCGTGTTCTAGTCTCTGGAGCAGCAGAAAACAAGCTTCCTCCACCCTCAATGTGACACCCCTTCAAATACTTAAACAGGGCTATCATATCACCTCTTAACCTTCTCTTCTGCAAGCTAAACATACACAAATCCCTATGTCTTTCCTCATAAGGCATGGTTTCCAGACCCTTCACCATTTTGGTGGCCCTCCTCTGGACACACTCCAACTTGTCAACATCCTTTTTAAATTGTGGTACCCAGAACTGACCTTCAGTCATGTTTCATTTTTATGGCTATTATACATGTACATGTGCTGCAGAGGTGTACCCCCTGGGGAGGGGGCAGAGAGAGTATGGCTACATTGCCTGCACAGAGGCCAAGCTTTTTTACATGAGGCCAGCAAAGGCAGGTCCTGCACTGAGGTATTTATCTAAATTTCACTGCCAAGAAAGTAAACAGAATTGTGGTAGGGGTGTAAGTAAGGGTAATATGGATGAATAAGCACAAACATGGACATGTCAATATGCACATGATGTTGCAACGAACTGCTGGAGATCAGCAGGCTTGCACTTGGGCAAAGGGATACCCAACATAAGCCACCCTTATTTTCATTGGAGGCAGGTGACTTAGGTCCAAAACACACTGCAGAAATAATCTAGTTTGAGACCGCTTTAATTGCCCTGGCTCAGTGCTAGGGAATCCTAGGAACTGTAGTTTTCTGTGACACCAGAGCTCTGTGACAGAGAAGGCTAAATGCCTCACAAAACTACACTTCCCAGGATTCCCTAGCATGGAGCCAGGATAGTTAAAGTGGTCTCAAACTGGATTATTTCTGCAGTGTGTTGTGGACCTTACATATTAAATAAAGGGCCATTGGAATGTATGAATGGAAGTAGTGAGGCTCCTCTGGCTTTTCTTACAGATCTATGGAGGGAAAACAAAAACAAAGGTTGCAAAGCAGCTCTGGTGCCACCACAAAGTACAAGTCCCAGAATTTCATAGCATTGAGTGATGATTGTTAAAGTGGTGTGAAACCAGATTATTTCTGCAGTGTGGATGCAGTCAAAATTTCCATGGGAGAATAGAAACAAAGCTCTCTGAGTACTATATAAAATAAAATATGTGTACTATATGTGTCTGTGCCTTCAAGTCACTTGTCAACTTATGGCAACTCCATTAATTTGATAGGGTTTTAGGCAAGGAAGACTTAGAAGTGGTTTTGCCAGCTCCTACCTCTGAAATATAGTTCACAACTAGGGTTGCCATAGCTGAGGACCTCCCACATTTTTGAACCTTGTCCTCCTTCTCCTTCCCGGCTTGGGAGGAAGCCTCGGGCTGCTCCCAGGCCGGGAAGGAGCGTGGGGGCCGCCTGTCATCACGGCCATTGCCGCGGTGGCAAGCGGCCTCCTCCTCGGCCTCGCAGAGGCCTTGGAGGACCCCACAGCCGGAGCTCCGACCACGGAGCCACTTCCAGGGCCTCCAAAGGCGCCTGGGGAGAGCTTCTCCCAAGCCCCAGAGGCCTTGGAAGAGTGCTCCGTGATCGCGGAGCTGCTTCCAGGGCCTCCAAAGGGGCCTGGGGAGAGCTTCTCCCAAGCCCCAGAGGCCTTGGAAGAGTGCTCCACGATCGCGGAGCTGCTTCCAAGGCCTCCAGAGGGGCCTGGGGAGAGCTTCTCCCAAGCCCCAGAGGCCTTGGAAGAGTGCTCCGTGATCGCGGAGCCACTTCCAAGGCCTCCCTGGGGCCTGGGGACAGCTTCTCCCAAGCCCCAGCCTCCAGGCCCTCGCTGGGAGGGGGGTGTCCCGGGGGTGGGGCCAAACTGGGGCGGGACCGTGTGGACCCGCCCCAAACCGGGAAAGTCCCGCCCCCAGGCAGGATATGGCAAGCCTATTCACAACAGCTGCTAAAATAATAATAATAAACTGTTTATTTATAGCCCGCTTTTCCTGGCAGATCAAAGCGGGTTACAACAAGAGTACTACACAATGTACAATTTACAAACAGTATCCATATAAAAATCACAATACATCAAATTATTAAAAACAGGGTAAAAAAATTACAAGATTAATTTGTTGGTGGTCCTCCATCGAAGTACTAACCAGGACTGGCCCTACTTAGCTTCCAATTCAGACAGGATCTGAAATAGTGAATATTAAATCTAGCCTGTTTCCTTTTGGGAACTAGCCATTTAGTTTTGGCAGATGAAGCTGGTGCTTATTTGGGCAATTATGCCAATGGCATTCAGAAACCACTTTGTTTTAATTCTACATTTCTGGCAGTAGATGAAGAATTCATGTTGCGTTGTTGAAGATCTGAGCTTGTCAGGCCCTTAGGTGCTCCCACGCCATCCCACTGCTTGTTCTTGCACATCTGTAGGTATGATTCAGCCTGCTCAGGTAGCACATGAAGCAGATCTGTAAAGTTCAGAGCAGTCTCATTCATTAAGCTGACACAGCTGCCTTTGTGATGTGAAACCCAGCTTGTCCACATGAGCTATATCTTTACCCCTAGCTTTGCTAGTCTTCAAAATCGGGATTCATGTCAGGATGGAAAATATGTTAGATTTCTTTTTTCTTTTCTCCACCTCTTACTAGAGCTGCTGTTAAACAGCTGGAAGACTAAAAAGTCCTGGTTTGTTGAAGCCAAGTGGTGTAAATAATGTTGGCGTGGAAAACATGAGATGGGAGTGCCTTGCATTTTGGTGGGCTTGTGGTATTGTTTTGTTTCGCTTTTGCAATGTGTGTTAGACTTTTTAAAGTGTATATCTATGGCACCAGCTTGTTGTTGTTGTTGTTAAGAACCAGATGAAAGCTAGAAAATAAGCTATTCTACATCTTTCTACATCCATTTCTTTTCACAAAAGCAGGAGACAATATTTCAACTTTTCCCAGGGATTGTGGAGGTTGATTATGATTTCCAAAGGGGTTGTCATATTAGTCTGTTGTAGCACAAAGAACAAAGACCTCTGTGGCACTGTTATAGTATGGGTTCATTCTGTCATAAATGTGACAGTCTTTATGGAGCTCCATGACTTTATCTTTGGAGGGTGGTTAGGAATCTCTTTGGTCTCAGGGTGGTTCTTGACTTAGTCTTCTGGAACAGTGTGTGCTCTGGTCTCCAAGGTTTCTTGTACACAGAGGAGGTGTGCATCATGAGCTCCCATGACACCCAGACAATTTGAAGCCTTCTGATTGGTGAGTTTGGCCTTCTGCCCTCATCAGTCAGTAGAGAAGCACCTTGTGTATTCCATCCTCCCAGTTCTAGAAGCTAGGCTCATTATCTGTAAGCCAAAGATACTGGGCTCCCCTGTACAGAGATCGCTCAGGATGTTTATACATGTGTTTTAGTAGCCCCCATGCAAGAAAGGGATTTGTTTCTCCAGGCTAGTGGATGCTTGAAACTGCTACCCACAAAACAAAGAGGTCCTGAGAATGGCACTGCTCTGGTCTCCCAATCACAGGGATGGTTTTTAGGGGTAGAAGTGTTCAACACTTTGAAGTGCTCTGCATAGGGTTGCCATAATGGAGGACCTCGAAACCGGGACAAATGTAGGACAAGGTTTGAAAATGTAGGACATTTTTTTTTTTAATTTCCTGGCTAGGAAATTAAAAAAAAGTCCTAGATTTTCAAACCTTGTCCTCCTCTCGGCCTGGGAGGGAGCCTAGGCCGGCTCCCAGGCCGAGAAGGGCGGGGGGGAAGCCTGGCATCGCGGAGATCTCCGCGGTGCCAGGCTTCCTCCTACTCCTCTCGGCCTGGGAGGGAGCCTAGGCCGGCTCCCAGGCCGAGAAGGGCGAGGGGAAGCCTGGCATCGCGGAGATCTCCGCGGTGCCAGGCTTCCTCCTCCTCCTCTCGGCCTGGGAGGGAGCCTCGGCCGGCTCCCAGGCCGAGAAGGGCGAGGGGAAGCCTGGCATCGCGGCGATCTCCGCGGTGCCAGGCTTCCTCCTACTCCTCTCGGCCTGGGAGGGAGCCTAGGCCGGCTCCCAGGCCGAGAAGGGCGAGGGGAAGCCTGGCATCGCGGAGATCTCCGCGGTGCCAGGCTTCCTCCTCCTCCTCTCGGCCTGGGAGGGAGCCTAGGCCGGCTCCCAGGCCGAGAAGGGCGGGGGGGAAGCCTGGCATCGCGGCGATCTCCGCGGTGCCAGGCTTCCTCCTACTCCTCTCGGCCTGGGAGGGAGCCTAGGCCGGCTCCCAGGCCGAGAAGGGCGAGGGGAAGCCTGGCATCGCGGAGATCTCCGCGGTGCCAGGCTTCCTCCTCCTCCTCTCGGCCTGGGAGGGAGCCTCGGCCGGCTCCCAGGCCGAGAAGGGCGAGGGGAAGCCTGGCATCGCGGCGATCTCCGCGGTGCCAGGCTTCCTCCTACTCCTCTCGGCCTGGGAGGGAGCCTAGGCCGGCTCCCAGGCCGAGAAGGGCGAGGGGAAGCCTGGCATCGCGGAGATCTCCACGGTGCCAGGCTTCCTCCTCCTCCTCTCGGCCTGGGAGGGAGCCTCGGCCGGCTCCCAGGCCGGGAAGGAGGCGGGGGCCGCCCCTCATCGCGGCGATCGCCGCAAGAGGAGGCGGCCTGCTCCTCCTCCCGGTTTGGGAGGAAGCCTCAGCAGGCTCCCAGGCCGGGAAAGAGGCAGGGGCCGCTCCTCATCACGGCAATCGCCGTGGTGGGAAGCGGCCTCCTCCTCCTCCCTGGCCTCGTGGAGGCCTTGAGGACCCCGCGGCCGGAGCTCCGACCGCGGAGCCGCCTCCAAGGCCTCGCTGGGGCCCGGGAGGGAGCGTCTCCGCGGCTGGAGCTCCAACCGCGGAGAGCCTTCCCAGGCCTCAGCAAGGCCTTGGAGCCGCCGCGGGGCCTGAGGTGGCCGCGGGGGGCGGGGCCGTCCCGGTTTGGGCGCCAAACCGGGCCGGGACCGGGACAGCACCGCCCAAACCGGGATTGTCCCGCCCCCCGGCGGGATATGGCAACCCTAGCTCTGCAGCACAAGGAAGCTGTGGGTCTGGCTTTCTATCTCCTGAAATGCAAGTTGTACCTTAGGTACAACTGCTAAGAACTGTTTTATACATAATGAATATTGCCAGAAATGCTGAGACAAGAAGTTTTCATGGGATTGTCTACCAGCATTTGTGAACTCTTTATTGAATCAAAAATTGATGGGTAAGTTATTGGTGATTTCAGGCATTTGTTTTTAAGCACTAAAAACCTGTAGTGTTTTTTGCCCTTAGGAGCTTTTCTCTGTCAGCCAGAACAAATTTGGTTTGTTTGATACTGTCCTGAAAAATATTTGAAAACAACTGACTGCATACACAGAAAATGGATTTACATAGGAAAAATATCTAGCGGCATAAATGCTATGCTTGCTGATGGAAAGCATGATGTATTTTTGGCATAGTCAGCCAGAAATGTGGATTATATGTGAAGCCTTCTGTGTAATGAACTGTCCTAATCCACCTGCTATCCGGTAATTAATCATGATAGGATTATACACAAACTAATCCTGGAGGTTGGGGGAGCAACTGCATTAGAAAGGAAACTTAAATCCAGTTGCTAGGTTGAAGAATGACAAGTGCTTAGTTTTGCAATGAAAGCAAGCCCAGAGGTCATATGGCTAACAGGGCTTCTAACAAGTCATGGACCCAGAACCTGTGGGGTGTTAATCACACAGTAATGGTCCGCCTGGCTACCTGCTGCATTGAGAAATGTTCCATTTAGGAATTCACCTAACCTATTCTGGGAATTCATACAATTAAGGGCATGTTTGCTGCATAGTGTGAAATCAGCTGTATAGCAATTGCTAATAAATGGTTGCATATAGTTCAGTTCAATTTCAATTGCTTATAACCATAGGTCATCACAATGGTTGCATATAACTATTCTTATGTTTTCAGCTGAATCACTCAGATGAAGAAACGCTCTCTGACATTAAAGCTATGCATTTTTTTTAATGACAGTTGGCCTGGATTTAAATTTCTTCAATGTTTTGATCATTGCAGGATTTGTGGCTCTGATCTTTACTATAGATTGCATCAGATGGCTATTGCTTTCCAGACTGTTGTGCCCTCAAGCCCTTGTTAAAAACAAGCTTGGAAATTTTTAGGCCCATTCTGCCCACCATTTGGACATGCTCAATATAGATCCCAATCCCCAAGAAAAGGAACACCAGGGATTGCTGCAGACACAGGACCATTGTGTTAATTTTCCATGCCATCAAAGTGATGCTCAAAATTCTACAACAAATATTTTTATCATTTATGGAGCAAGGAATGTGAGATGTCCATGTTGAGTTCAGGAAAGGAAGAGGCACTAGGATCATATTGCAAATATGTGGTGAATAATGAAGCACTCAAAATAATTTAAAAAGAAAACCAGCCTATGTTTTATAGATTAAAGTTAGGTCTTTGATTGTGGAGATCATGAAGAACTATGGACCGCTTTTAAAGAAAAGGGTGTGCCACAGCATTTGATTGTCCTGATACGTAACCTGTATTCAGGACAAGAGGCTACTGTTAGGGCAGAATACAGGGAAATTGAATGCTTTCCAGTTGGCAAGGGATCAGGCAAGGCTGCACCTTATCACCCTATCTGTTTAACTTGTACGCTGAAAATATCATATGTAAAGCATGAGTAGGAGGAAGGAAGCATGAAAATTGGAGGAAGGGATATCAAAAAATTAAGATAAACTAAGAGCTAATAGGAAGAAAATCAATGCATTTGAGATGTGATGCTGCAGGAGAGTTCTGCAAATACCGCCGACTGCTTAAAAACAAAACAAAAAACAATAAATGGTTCCTAGAGCAAATCAAGCGTGAATTGTCCTTCACTGAGGCTATTATAGGCGTGGTACAAGACTGCCCTTTTGTGCCGTGCTGGTGCCGATTTTAGGGTTAGGGACCGCATGGCAACCTCATGGTGCCTAACCTTAGTATGTGTGGGGGGCACCATGAATGCATGGCCCCGCCCACACATCACACGCATTGGTGACGTTGCAGCTGCACCACGTCCAAGTGACGCAGCACAGCCGTGACGTAACCACGCCATCCTATGGCGCTTGTGGTGTTGCAGCGTCACAGCAAACTGGAGCTGCTTCTGCGTGCTCCTTTTTTTGCTGCGCAGTGGCACTGTGACATTTGGTTGCTGCGGTAACGCTGTGCAGCAGTGAGTGGCAGCTCCAGCTCACCTTTTTCAGGCGGTGTGTACCGCGCCATGCTTTGGTTTTATCATGAGAAGACATGACTCACTAAAAAAGACAAAGAATGATTAGCAAAGTAGAAGACAGTAGGAAAAGAGGAAGACCACATTCCAGATGGATAAGGTCAATCAAGGAAGCCATGGTCTTGAGTCTGCAAGACTTGAGCAGGATGATTGGTGATAGGATGCCTTGGAGGTCTTTCATTGATATGGCTGCCATAAGTCAAACTAAGTTTGATGGCAGTTAACAAAGACTCATACTTTGTAAGTAATAGGAGGCAACAGAGATCAGTGAAAATTATTTTTATAAACCTTAACTACCAGCATTAAGAGTTAGGTTTATGCATATTTTGCTAAACCATGTTGAGCAGATGGAGGTTTCTTGATTCTTGATTTGTATCATGATTTCTCTCATAAGAGCTCAGGAAGACAGCATATGGGGGGTGCTTTATCTTCATGAAAACTGGGTGAGTTTGGTTAAGCTGAGAGAGAGTGGCTGGACCAAGGTGACACAGGATGCTTTGTGGCTGAGAGGATTCTCTGTATAGAACTAAGGACCACTTAGCCTACTGGAAGCAGAAAGTTTGCTGTTTCCATTTCTACTTAGACAACTAGGAAAAAAAAACAGTCTCAGCAGGAATGAAGCATTTGCAAGTTGTTGCCAAGTGTTGTAGTCCTGTATTTTGTGGTTATGGAAATGTGCAGGAAAGGTGATATCTGTCGCAAAACAAAACACAGCATAAACTGGCTGCAGTTGATTTTGGCAAAAGGACATGTGTGTTTAGTTTTGTGGGGCGAATTAGATTACCTTAAACACTTTGAGCTTTATCTCAAAAGAGAGCTGGCACAGATCCTTCAGACTAAGAATTACTTAATTTGTTGCAGGAACAACAAGCCAAGGACATATAAATGGAAATGTCTAGCCTAACTCTACACTAAAGCTCTTGCTAAGTGACCTTGGGTTTACTTGAAATTCAGTGGAAAGGTAGGCATGGCATTTTCAGATTTTTTTCCCCCCTGAAGGATCATCGTCCACACTGTGGAGAATCTGTAGTGTGAATCCCGCTCAGTAGCTTGTTTTGCATACAGACTAGCAGCCCAAAATTGTGTGTAGGTTGTCTGTCCTGAGCCATGTCTCTTGTGGATCAAGTAAGCTCTGCCTTTTGGGAACATTTTTAAAGAACTGCATGTATATAGTTATGCACTGATATATGAAAAATAGAAAATAGAAGGCATAATGCTAGGAACACAGAATGCGCTACAGTCCATATCCAGATATTTGCCAGCAACAACTGGTTTTCCATGTTCAATATAAACCACATCAAAAGCCTACTTTTTCCCCCTCTCTTGAGTTGCACCAAGAGAGAGAACAAGATTTATGTAGGGTTTCTGGAGAGTTTCTGAGATTACTTCCACCAATCTTGCAATGCCATGTCTATTTTTACTATTTATAGTAATCAAAGTTGTAGCATTCCTCCCTGCAAAGACTCAAATATGTTAAAGTTAATGAAAAAAAGGCCTGATTCACACATGCATGTTCACCATTTGATGACAGTTTTCAGTCTCAATGTGAGTGAACCGTCCCCCAACAGACAGAACTTGCATATCCTCACAGGCACATGGCTTTTCAAACAGTTAGTTTGCACATTCAGGAGCAAGTGCCAAATGGAGAGCACACCCACGAGGCACTAACTATGTGAATATCAAAAGGAGGAAGTGTGAATTTAGCAGTAACCACATAGTTACCTCTTGGTCATGTTGTATATTCTTAAATGTAATCTTACAGTCTTCAGATTTAAATATTTATTCTCATTATTTAAATGGTCAGAATTATCCCCTAAGTTGGGTACATTAACCTAAACATTCCAAAAGCACCAGATCCAGTCTGATCTTAATAGCTAATCAGGGTCAGCTTTCGTTAGTAATTGGATGGGAGATACTTAATGAACACCAGATCCTGTTGGCTATGGCGCATTACAGACCGCCCAAAATGGTCGGTCTGCCTGCGCCTTCATTTGCTGCATGGAGGAGCCTCAGCGGCCAAACCGCGAGGCTCCTCCGCACCACAAAAAAGAAGCCCCAAAATGGCACTTCTTGTTGCGATACGCTAATGACGCTGCAAGGCGCCAATGGCGCACTCACGATGTCATTAGTGCTGTGTGATGTGCAGATGCTAGGCGTCCGCGATGCCAAGATGCCGGCGCCTGTCTAGAAAGGGCGCCACCATTTTGTACATCTCCAGAACGTACTAGGGTTAGGGTCATGCATAAAGCACACCCTTTCCTAACCCTAGTACGTCCTGGGGACGTACTTTACGCCCGTGCGGAACGGGCCTATATTTCAGAAGAAGGAACTGCTAAAAGCACCTCTCAATATCCTTTGCCTAAGAAAACCCTATGAAATTCATGGGGTCATCATATGTCAATAGGCAACTTGAAGGCACACACACAAAGTAGCACCTCTTTCTTTTGATTGACATACAGAACTACATCCCCTGCTTGTTGGCCAAATGTCTTAATGCTTTTTCTTTGACAAATGGGAAAGTGATTTACCTTGCGGATAAACTGGAGCTGGAACCAGTTCTTCCATTAAAAGATCATGTTTTGAGCTGGCACACCAGGCCATATTAATGATTTGGAAATTCTCATTCTTTCTTTTAAATTGTTGTTTATGTTACTTTTGGTTTATTGTGCTTATCTAAAGATTACTGTGGGTGCAGGTTTCTGCATGTGCTGCTTTTGATCTCCACTGTACTTGTTCCCTGACTGTGTGTTTGTGTGTGTGCCCTCAAGTTGCCTGTCAATTTATGGTGACCCGAATAATTTTATGGGGTTTTCTTAGGATTAGGTATTATTTATTGTTTGCAGACTGGGTCAGTCCAATTTACATGTTACTCCCTTAATAAGGGAACATGGCTAGCATACAGTATCTCTCTGTAGTAATATCCCTATTAGCCTCCATTGAGAGTCTGTAGCCTTGCTTCCTCAATAGCCAAGCTATTGGTAGCCTGTGTGATGTAATGGACAAAATGTTGGGTGTACAGTAGAGAAACCTGGATTTAAATCCCAGATCACTTATGAAATTCATTGGGTATGGCATAGAGGAAGTCTGTCTGTCTGTCAGCTTAATCTGCTGTACAGGGTGTTTGAGGAATAAAATGGAACAACACCATGTACTGTATGTTGCTCTGAGCTTCTTGGAAGAAATATTATTTTCTATGGGCAAAGTACGTAGTCAGGTTTGTGGTTTGATCTTAATGGTGCATCAAAATTAAGATTTCAGGAGCAAATTAGGATCTGCACTAACTTCTTTATTACCAGCAAGAAATCTCTTCATGAGTCAAGCTCAACACCCTTTCCTTTCCTATGCTGTGTTGAAGCCTAATGATGCAGTGATTAAATGCCTATACTGCAGCCACTCACTCAAAATATTAAGGTTGTTTGTGAGTTCAATACTAGCCAGGGCTCAAGCTCGACTCAGGCTTGCATCCTTCCGCAGTTGCTAAAAAGAGTACTCAGGCGCATTACAGACCGCCCAAAACAGGCGGTCTCGTGCCGCTGCCGGTTGCTGCATCCGGGAACCGCAGCAGCCAAACCGCACGGTTCCCGGGCGCAGCAACAAAGAAGCGCCAAAATGGTGCTTCTTCCTGGGTCCCGGAAGAGGCGCCACAAAGTGCGAGGCACGCACTCGCTGCGCCACTTCAGGTGCGCGACGTCCGGACGGTGCACGTCTGCGATGTCAAAATGGCAGCGCCCATCTGTATAGGGCGCCGCCATTTTGACGCACTCATTACGTGAGAGAAGGCACGTCAGGAAGCGCCGCCCCTCGTGCGTAATGACGGCGCCTCAAGGGGCCCGTCTGTAACGCGCCTCAGTTTGTTGGGGACAATTAGCTTACAGTTGTAAACCACTTAGAGACTGCTTAGTTCAATATGAAGCGATAAATAAATGAAACTGCTATAGCTATTGCTATTGTTTTGTGAGGATGCTAACAATTCTTTGTCTCTGATCCCACATCTTCACAGTACTGCAGCTGGAGAAGGAGGACATCTGATGTCAATCTTTATGCCTGTATCTCCTCCAAATTTCAGAAGCAGTTAACTGATTTGCACCTTTAATGTGGTTGAGTGGTTTGAACGTGGGACTATGACTCTGGAGACCAGGGTTCATTTCCCAGCTCAGCCATGAACCCTACTGGATGACCTTGGGCAAGTCACATGCTCTCAGCCTCAGGGGAAGGCAAAAGCTAACCTACTCTAAACAAATCATGGCAAGAAATCTCAATAGGTTCGCCTTAGGGTGACTGTAAGTCAGAAATGACTTGAAGGCACACACCACCACCACTTTTCATGTGGACGTGACCCCAAAGATTAACTATCTTGCTGAGCAAGCAGGCACACCATAGAAAGCTCACAGAGCTCATCTCTCTTTTGATCAGAACAGACCAAAGCGTCACACATGGCATAACATAAATTCATCCACCCTCTGTTGTCACTCCATGGAAAACTGTTGCCAGAACCAAGGGATGTTAATGGAGTTGCTAGAAAAGAAGCCTGAGAAATACAGTTTATGGCAGGCTGAGCTTAGATTTGGCTTGTGTTTTTGCGGTCCATGCCAAACAAAACCCCACATAGGGTGCTCTTTGCCAGACCATAATGTCACTGAGGTCTTTCTCCAAACCCCTGCCCCACTATTTCCACTTCTGCATTTTTATATGAGTATGATAAGTTTTATATTCATAACAGTTTCTAATTGGATTCAGGCAGGAATGAAGATGAAGCATGGCAATACGTTTCTAGCTAAAATACGTGTTGGAAGCTTGATACTTTTTTACACATCTTTCACTTGGCTGCCCTTTTGCTCATCTTAGTACTGGGAAATAAATTTCCTATGTTAGAAACCCAAACTCAATATTCACACACCAGTCTACCTAAAGTAGTGGTCTATGGTGCTGGTCCATGGGCTACTAGCCTGTGATGAGTTTTGAGGTATGAAAGAAATAGTTCTTGTCAATGGTCCCTGACACATTGAAGAAAAAAACTTGTAAGTCAGTTAGTTTAAGAGGTACTGAACTACCACAACAATTTTGCACTAAACTAATCTTTCTCCCACTCTGTTTCCCCTCATTAGATTTAAAGGAAGTAGAATGCATCTGAGGAAGTAGACTAAAATCTACAAAAGCTCATGCTGCCAGTTTCTTTCAGTTAGTCTCAAAGGGGCTAAATATCTACAAACTAACTTGGCTATATCTTTGACTTTTACAGTTTATCTTAATTTATGCAGCTTGTAGAGTTCATCTTTTCATTTCTGCAAAATTTTGATTTTAAAAAAAGAAGAGAGAGCATATCAACCTGCCTAAGAATATGTGGAATGCTTACATCTTAAACATTTTACCCTATTTTTTTCTAAAAGAAATCCAAAGTCACAAAATGATTTAAAAGAATAAAAAAAAAAGAGTCCCAAGGCTAATTTAAAAACAACACTATAGCAAGAAATTTGCACAGTGACAAAATATCGCTACAGTGACAAAGCCAAAAACATAGCATAAA
The DNA here is from genome assembly GCA_023333645.1 of Sceloporus occidentalis. Taxonomy (NCBI): domain Eukaryota; kingdom Metazoa; phylum Chordata; class Lepidosauria; order Squamata; family Phrynosomatidae; genus Sceloporus; species Sceloporus occidentalis. Next base: position 211,936,505 of record JALMGF010000001.1, read on the forward strand.
CAACATATAAACCATAAAAAATAGAGCAACAAAAGCAAATGAAAATCTAGTTCTTTTTTCTTCTTCACCTGCCTTATGATAAAATGTGGCCAGGAAGTAGGGTCAGTTGAGCTCCCAAGTGGAGAGCATCCCATGAGGTGAAGGTGCTATAGCCTCACTCAATATCATGTGCCATATTTCTAGAAGGAGCTTTAATGTCAGTCTGAGCACATGGAAGGGAATATGCCCAAGAGTTCAGTGCTTTTGGTTCTCAGGCCCACAGCTTTTTAAAAAAAGAGCTTTGAACTTAAAAATTAGCACTTTGAACTGAACCCAGAAACAGATTTGGAAACCATCAGAGATCAAAAACAACTGGATGAATGTGAAACCAAAGACTGGCTGCAGCATTTTGGAAAATCAGCTTTTGAGTGCCTGTTTATATCTCTGGAGTCTCATGCCTCTCTGTTCGCTTGCAAGATTCTTAGCACAGCTGAGGATGAACACTGGATGAGATAATGGTCCAAAACACATTGCAGAAACAATCCAGTTTGAGACCGCTTTAACTGCCCTGGCTCACTGCTAGGGAATCCCAAGAATCATAATTTATTGTGGCACCAGAACTCTCTGTCAGAGAAGGCTAAATATCTCACAAAACAACAGTCCCCAGAATTATCTGACATTGAGCCAGGGCAGTGAAAGCTGTTTCAAACTGGATTATTTTTGCAGTGGGTTTTGGATTTATATCATCCACAAAAGACTGACACCTTTATTGGGCCTTTGTTTTTAAAGGTACCTTAATTTTATAGGTATCCTGGGGCACCTTTATTTGGTGGATTTTCAATGATACTGTACTTTGCCATATGGCCAACACAGCTATCCCGGAATATGTTTACTGGATGAGATAGACTTTTTGCTCTGACTTGAGACGTTTAGAATGTTACTTGCCTTGGAGATCTGGGAGTTCTGTAATGCAGTAATCTGTTAACCAATGCAGATTGTAACTATTCCATGAATAGTTCTTAAAGCCAGTTTCCACCAGATAGCTGTCGTCTTTGTATTTAGCTAGACTGATCCTCAGACAATAGACACACAGTTCACTTCCAGGGTCATTGAAGCCTTTTACAAGCACAGCAGAAGCTGTCAGAATTTGCTCTCCACCAGCATAGCCTTTGAGAACCCAGGGCCACCTCTACATAACAAAAGAGATGGTGGAGTAGGACTTTCTGGAGGTAGAATGTTACTTACACAAATAAACATGCCATATTAAATCACATCTATATGTATAAAAGAAACCTTCCTCTCTCTCTCTAGATATTCTAGATTTCAGCTTGAAAAAACTGTCAGCAAGTATAAAAGAAACCATGTGTTAGCACAGAGTGGCTGCTTTGTCTAAGCTAAAAAATTCTGAAATGTAATCTAAATTGAAATAGCATCTTGGGCAGCTGGACTCCCTTTTTACAATTCTGGAGTTGTACTGTATATCTAATTGTAATTAGAATGCAGGGATGTCACTGCCTTTGAAAGAGACCAGGTTGCCATGTTTGTCCAGATACTGGATTAGCTGATTTTCTGCAATGTTCTGTGTTTATGAGAGCTAAAGCTCTTGTTTTAACTCAGATATTGATCTAGGAATTTATGATGGATGTTTTCAGTACCACCTACTATCCCAGCTGTTTAATCATTCCTCTGCTAAGAAGCAGACCATGTCACTTGCGGCATAGATCTTGACAAGCTTACTGGACCTGGAAGGTGGAAGAAGAGATCTAGTTGTATGGATCTATGATTCCCACCAACCCCAAGGTTGCCATTGATTTTGTGCTGTGACATGACTCTAGAAGTCAATTGACCAATCAAATACTGTTAATTTTCTGGTCAATTCTTATCTTGTTATTTCACTGCAGTCAAATATTCTATGAAGCTGCTCATGTCCTCTTTTAGGTGGTGACCTGTCTTTTTGAATTTACTTGATAGTATCCTTTAGTGGCAAAGTCAAGGGAGGCGCAAAAACACCACAAAAAACCCAATGAAGGAGGTTTGGTTCTACAGGTGCTGTTGTACATGAATGTGTGTATGTGTGTACAAGAGACATCTATGCACCCCTGTTGTGAAAAATGTAACTCCTTAGATTAAAGCATTAAAGCATTCTCTGAAGATGCCAGACACAGATGCTGGCAAAACATCACGAAGGAACTCTTCTAGAACATGGCCACATAGCCCGAAAACCCCACAAATAACTCCTTAGATTGTTTTCTCACTCCCCACTCCTTGTCCTTTCAGGAATTCTGGGATAAAAGCCAAGAACAGTTGCTCAGTTTCTTTATCTTCATTTGCACAATATTTTATATTTGCAAAAATATTGCTAATGATAAGCAGTAATTGATTTACAACAGGTTATGATCTATTTCATTGTTTTAAAACACAAGTTAACCAAATTAGAAACACAAGGGAGCTTGTGAACTTTTGGAGATCAGGGTTCGAATCCCCATTCAGCTGTGGAGGCCCACTGTGTGACTCCAGACAAGTCATATTTTCTTCAGAGGGAGGGAAACACAAATATCAACTGAACAAATCTTAGTAAGAGAGCCCTATGCTAGTTTTCATCCTGCGATCATCATAAGTCAGAAACAAATTGAAGGTGCACAACAACATAGACACACAAAATTTGAACCACCATGCAGCTGTATTCACTGTGCTGTGTTCAGGTGACCAGTTTTTTTCTCCGGTATCAAGTCTAAGAATAATAGCTCTGGAGTCACCAATACAAACACACTTTGTAGTAGAAATCAGCTGTGCACAGCATTAATTGGCTGGCACCTGCAATCACAACACTCTCCCACCGCATCAAGTTATTTTACTATTCTCTTAAACCTTATTTTTCTTTTTAAAAAGAACTCCAGTGGATATGTTAAAAGGCAGTCAGTCTTCCTGAAGCTTATGAGAATGAGGAAGTGGTTCTCACTGGACTCACTGAACAGTGTCTGTGGATTGAAAAGTAAGGAGGGAGTGCTGGACTTTCGTAGGAATACAATGAACAGAAGGATGCCTAGACTCAGGTGTATACCTCATTTCCTTCCCCTGTGGTCTTTGAGTATATTATGATTCAGGTAGGCCTTCCAGATTTGGCATAAGCTGTACTTCTCACATTGCAGAATTTGAACCTCTCTGGTCCCCAGGTATTCAGACTGCTCCCAGAAAAAGCAAGGACAGAGACATATTAAGGATCCTATTACTGTTGTGGTCAAGCTTAAAGAGATTCTTCAGGGGTCAGCAAGAGGATTTACCCTCACTGTTAAAGAGGAGGAACCCAACTGAGGCTGGGCTTGGTGATGTTTGCATACTCACAGTCAAGGTACTCAAGTACCTTGAAGCCTGACCTTTGTGGCTTGTGGCTAGCGTCATGTTGGGCTTGTTGGTGGTTTCGTGATAGCCACTCTTATGAGAACTACTCTCCACCCTGGTTTCCATGGGCAGAGGTCGGTGTTGCACATCTGGATTGTGCAGGGACACAAGCCATACTTGGTACAACATAGCCCACTTTTGTTTTATTATTAGCCAGTTTGTAACTACTGAATGGGGGGTCTCCACATTCACTGGGAATAGGGGCACAGGATCCCCTGGAAAGTGGAAAAAACACAAATAAACACTTATTTAAACCTAAAAGAACACCTCTCTAGGAATCTGTAGGCCATCCAGTGCAACTCTGTGGTCAACATCCACCAGATGTTGATGATAGAATCACGCTAAACGATGTACAAAAGCCAAGATAAATGTTTTCTCTGGGAATCTCTAAATCTTCCACTGTGACTCTGTGGTCAACTTTTGGCAGAGTTGTGCTGGAGGACCTAAGGATTCCTAGAGAGAACATGGTAATCAGATATGCAAATATGCATATGTCAAATGTCAAAGCTGCAAATGTGGAGGACCAGTTGTATGTTCATCTAGGTGGTCAATTGCATGCCCTAAAAGGGGAGGAAGAACAAATTCTCAACCACTTGGAAAGGTTTTGCTGCCTGATGTCTTGGATGGAGCTTTTGACTTGCCATGAGCAACCAGGCCTTTTAAGTTTGACACAAGCTGTGATGCAAATATGGGACGTTCATGTGGCAGGAATTTCTGGCTGTAATTTATAAAAGATGTTTTCCTTTTTTATAAAGCATATCTGTGCCCATGTCTGAGATTGCTTTGGGTCTAGAATATGTTACAAATGTGCCTTAAACAATATCAGTGTTTGACATTACTCTGTTTGACAGTTTTTTATATGTTTAATTTACTCTCGGTTTTTTTGGCAAATGAGAAAGGCGAAATATTGAATAAAAAATACATTACCCAGCATAGGCTCTTTTGTATGTTTTTCTTCCCCTCCCGCCTGCCCCATCTCATGTCATTTTAGTGCAGTTATTTCTAAAGAAAAGCAACTATTACACTGTCAGCCCCTATATGGCGGAGGGGGGGGGGACAGTGGGGCGCCCAAGATACTTATCTATCAGCAGCTGACAAGGCATCATCGGGGAAGTAAATGGATGGTGTTTCAGCTGCAGGGCTTTTGGAGATAAAACCTGCCCTTGTTACGAGGAGAAATTACTCCTGCCTGGTGCACACTGTTGTCTTTGAGCTAAGCACCCCCAGCCTCTGACACTGCTCTGACAGGGCTGCTGATTATAGCCTGGGCCCACATTAGGCAGAAGATATCAAGCAATTCATTCTCTCTCTTTTCCCTCTCTTTGAGTGAACCATTAGAGCTGCAATAACAAGCCATTCATTACAGATCTTTAGTTGGGGTGGGGGTGGGAAGGGGGGAAATGCCTCCCTCCCCTTCACTTCATTTTGCACTTGTCATTTTTAGCAATTTGCATTTAATGAGGCTCTTGAATATGCCTTAAATTACACCTCAAATGATGGACAGAGTTGGCTTACACTTGAATGGCCCAAAATAACAAAAAAGGGAGAAAAACAGCTTGAAGATGAAGCAATAATTACTCTGGAACTAGGGAAGAGCTGGCAGAGGCTCTTAAGAACCTAAGGATGCTAAGAAGTGCCCTTGCGTGATCAGGCAAAGGTCTGTCTAGTGCAGCTGCATCCCTGCCTTGTTTTTGTTTTTGTTGTTGTTCTGCCTCCCTGTGGCGTTATGCTTTGTCATGTTGTGTGTGTGTTGTGTGCCTTCAAGTTATTTCCAACTTATGATGACCCTAGGGAAAACATATCATGGGTTTTTCTTGGCAAATTTTGTTCAGAGGAGGTTTGCCATTTTCTTCCCCTGAAGCTGAGAGCCTGTGACTTGCCCAAGGTCACCCAGTAGGTTTCATAACCAAGATGGGAATTAAACCCTGTATTCTCTTGAGTTGATCTTCTTCTCACTGTCTAAATTGCTTGGGCAAGGGACCATAAAGTTATTTCTATAGGTTGTGTGAGATTTTCTGCAGTGTGAATGGTTCAAAAGTATTCTCTTTCATTTTGAAAGACAAATGTGTTATTATAAACACTTACTTAACTGTCATGCTTGAGGCATATACACTCGTCCCTCCACATTTGCAGCTTTGACTTTTGCAGATTTGATTATTCATGGATTTTATCAATATCTTCTTTCTAGGAATATTTAGGATCTTCTTTCTAGGAATATTTAGGTCCTCCAGTGCAACTTTATGGTCAACATTAACCAAATGTTACACTGAAGGATCTGGAGATTCCTAGAGAGAATGCTCCACTAGACATCTGTAGCTCCCCCAGCACAAGTCTATGGTCAGTGCCTGGCAGATGTTGACCATAGAGTTGCACTGAGGGACCTAGAGATTCCAAGAGGTTCTCTCAGGTAAAATCAGTTTTGTCATTTGCATTTTTTCCACATTCACAGGGGTCCTGTGGCCTTGACCCCAGTGAATGTGGAGGGACAAGTGTAGTAGTACTGTATTTTCACCTTGCTTAAATCTGAGGCATCTTTGAAGTGGGAAATTGAACCCTAGTCTCCAAAGTCATAGTCCAACTCTCAAACCACTACTTCACACTGGCTCTACTAGAGGAGAAAGTCTTGCTTTCAAAGCTTGATTTCCCAAGTGTTTTCCACACTTACTGTTTTTGGGGAGATTTTTCCAGGTTCATCTGTCACAGTACTGCTGGGTCTTGCATGGGATTTATTGATGTAATGTATTCAGTGTTGCTATATTCTTTTCTAAGTTGGTTTATTTGGCTCATGGGCTACTATTTTTATTATCACAACAACCTTGTATGTTGATCAGGCTGAGAGAGAGTCACAGTCGCTCAGTGAGTTTCATGGCTGAGTTATAATATTTAACCAGGATCTCCCAAGTCTCAGTCCAGCAGTCTTGACCACTGCACTGATTGATGTGGACCACTTGCCAGGCCCTGTTTGGAATCCTTGTTGCCCTGTGCAAAGTGAGTGCATAATTCAAACATGTCCATCTCTTGTCCCTTCAACTGTCATAAAATCATAGAGTTGGAAAGGGGCCTATGGACTATGAGGTCCAACCCCCTGCTCAGTGAAGGCTCTCCAGCTAGAGCATCCCTGGCAGGTAGTTGCCCAGCCAATTTTTGAAGATGTCCAGAGAAGGAAACATCACCACCTCTCTAGGCAATTGGTTCTATTGCTAAACAGCTCTTACTGTCACAGTCCCTTCGTTGTTCATTCAAAATCTCCCACTGTGTAATTTAAAACCATTGCACCTAGTTCTACCCTCTGAGAAAGCAGAGGTATTTTAAGACTGTGATCATGCCACCCCCAGTCTTCTCTTTGGCAAGCTGAACATGCTCAGCTCCTTCAACCTCAGCTCATAGGTTTTGCTCTCCATACCTCTTAATCGTCCTCGTTGCTCTTCTCTGAACTCACTCCATTGTCTATATCCTTCTTAAAATGAGGTGCCCAGAACTGAAAGCAGTACTACAGGTGAGACCTGATGAGCCGAAAATGTAGTGGAGCTATTACCCACTTTGACTGGGAAACTATGGTTCTATTAAGGTAGGCTAAAAAAGCTTATGCCTTCCTTTCTGCAGCATCACATTGCTGGCTCATGTGTAACCTGTGATGAACAATAATTCCAAAGTCCTTAACATTGACTGCTGAGTCAAGTATCTCCCATTCTATACCCGTGCCTTTGATTTTTGTGGCTAAATGTAGAATTTTGCATTTGTCTCTGTTGAATTTCATTTTATTATTTTCAGCCCAGTTTTCGAGTTTTTCAAGTTGGCTTGTAGTCAGCTAGTTTGAGTAGATGGCTGTCTGGATATTCAGACCTAAATCTGTGACCTAGACAATGGCGGGTTATAGACCGCCGCTTTGAGGCGGTCTGCTGCCGCCGCCGTTTGCTCCGTGCGGGAGCCGCAGCAGCCACACCGCGCGGCTGCCGCGCGGAGCAAAAAAGGAGCTCCAAAATGGAGCTCCTTCTTGCGGCACCTCTGTGACGTCAAGAGGCACCGCTGGCGCATTCGCGACATCATAGGCGCCGCGACACGTCTGGACGCTATGCGTCCGATACGTAAACATGGCGGCCCCCATGTGGAAGGGGCGCTGCCATGTTGTACGTATGGAATACGTACTAGGGTTAGGGGGGTGCGGAAGCACCTCCCCTTCCTAACCCTAATACGTATTCCATACGTATTTTTTCGTGGTCTGTAACCCGCCTAAATTAGAGACACTGGACAAGATTCTTTATACTTTTAGCACAACATAACTAATTGCCAATGTCATTAAGCAGTTGTTCATCTGATTGTACATGGGCAGTATTAACTGAACAGTGGTCAGTTGATTTCCACAACTCAGCTCATCAAACGTGAAAAAGAGGGTTATGTGTTTGTGCTTGTAGAATGATTGGCTGTTCCTAGGACCACACCAAAACAGCTTCTGAGAATGTCTAACCTCTTGTGTAACTATTTTCATATTGGTGTAGTGTCTCAACAGAATTCTAGCATATGATTTGATTGGAGCATTTCAGTTTAAGATTGGATTTGGATAAATGATTTCTTTATGATGTGTTTAAACATATGTGGACTAGAATGTAATGCAATTCATTAGCTGGTAAAAATCATTCTTCGAGCTTTCCCTAGGGTTTACAGACTCTATGCTTGGATAATTGCTCCCTAAACCAAGTTATAATATTTTGTTTTGCTGTTATCTTAGAGAATCAGAAATTTAACTGATAGTGTGGGCTGTAGTTCACAAAATCCTGCCCTGTAATAAATGTGTTAGTCTTGAAGGAACCACAGGACCTGTAAAGGGGATAATTCATTGTTCTGGTGTGAAATAGGCTTGAAAAATCACTGTTTTGACAAATCCTGAGGCTTGATATGTGGGGTTGGAAAATCAAGTCAATAAGGGTGTACACGCATGCGCACATGTGCGCACATACACACAGCTCCTTAGAAGATCAAAGCTCTACTCATTAGAGGATCAAATATACAGAAGTAAATGAGGGCGATAAATAAAGACAACAACAAAATATCTTTCCAGCTTAACTGAAAACTTTGTTTAATGATCCATTAGAAAGGAATAGGTAGCATCATTCTGGAGATGAACCCTATGAAGCTGAACCTGTGATACTTTGCAATGTTTTAAGAAACTATTTACAGTTACTCAGAAGTCCTCTCAACTGAGAATGTACTTTTCTTGTCCTGTGTTCCAGGTTCTAATAGCAGATGACTATTCTGACCCATTTGATGCCAAAAGTGAGGGCAGCAGAACTGGCAAAGGAGAAAACACTGGCTACATGGAGCCATATGAAGCGCAAAGGATAATGACAGGTAAGAATGTTTTTACTTTGCCAGTTGCATAAATGTCACCTTCAGTGCTTTCTTTCCAACACTCACACCTCATCTTATACAGTGCCTTGTTTGGCCATGTTGCTGGAGTTTACTTTCAAACAGTGCTTGGGATGCATGCTGTCAGTGTGGAGAATTGTAAGCATGCATTTTTTCAGGTGTAGAAAACTTCCACTCCGTTGCAGGATTTCCTGGATCCTCTACAGTACTTACGTTCCCATCATTCCCTTTCCTTTTTGTCATGTAGAAAGTCTGATGGAAATTTGAAAGTGTTGTCTGATCTTCTCTGGTCTAATGGTGTAAGGCAGGTTTCTTAAACTGTGGACTCCAATGGGTCTACAAACCAGACACAGAAAATAGATACATTTTTCACCCTGATTTCCTTCCTGCAACCTATAAAAGAATGTTTCAAGTGCATTTTATTGGTGATGAAGCCCAGAGTTCCCACTGGCTTCTCAAAAGGATGTGCAAGCCACAAAGGCTTACAACAATCAATTTAAGATATATATTTAATTGTATTAATTTTCCTGCATTTTCCTTTGTTTGCTAGAATAGGATGGTGGCCCACAGTTTGTATCACTATCTGCCATTTCTCAAGTTGCCAGTACAAGACCCACAGATTGTGCCCTGCCAAAAAACTGTGACACTGGCATTTGGTTCTTTCTGTATCTGTGTATCCATCTACATAGAACTAAATAGCCATGTGTGCATTCTTTATGAATTATAATACATATATTTTTAAACATTTTTTCCTTACACAAACTAAAATTCCATGTCAGAGGGGAATAATGTACTGTGTGAAATGTGATTCTCAGTCTGTTCTTTGGAGGGTTTGAGATCTTGTTTGCCTTGGCTGAGAACAGCTTGGAGCTTGCCTGTGCTACTTTGATCCCATGGCGGTGAGCGTGAAGGAGTACACTGCTTTAAACAAAAGGATTTGTTGATTTGGGGTAGTTTACTTTGTATTCTAGAATTTAATTTTGGATTATAACAGTTGCCATTGAATCTATTGTGTGTATGAAGAAACTGTCTTTTACGACATGGGTGTATGGGATAAATTCAGATCTTGAGAAAATATAATTTTGGGGGTACACCTCCCAAGATTCTTCGGCTAGCATGGCCAATGACCATCCTGGGGGATTCTGGGAGGTGTTATCCAAAAAGTAATTTTTCTAAGCTCTGGGTAAATTACACAAATGGGTATAAGTAGAACATATTTTGAAGGAAACATGTTCAGGATCATGATTATTACCTCTGGTAGGGAAAGAAGGTTTCAAGCAGAATTTATTTGCTTTCTTCCTTTCCTTGTTACAGTGGACTCTTGTTATACACTAGGGTTTGGTTCCAAGATCCCCCATGTTTAACAAAATCCATGGATGTTCAAGTCCCATTAAATATAATGACATAGCAAAATGGTGTCTTTTATAAAAAATGGAAAATCAAGGTTTGATATTTGAAATTTATACTTTTTTTGAACATTTTCAAACTGTGGATGCTTGAATCCGTATATAAGAAGGGCCGACTGTACTTGGAAGAGTGTCATGAATGCTTCTCAGTAGTTTTTTGACTTTGTTGCCTTCACAGTTCTTTATATGGTATGTATTTTACAGTGCTTATATTGAATATGTGTACACTCTTAAGGATTGGGGATATTTCCTTCAATGGCATAAACAGATTCTTGTTTAAGCCTAATGCAGTGTCTCTCATTCAGTACAGATAATGACACTGAATGATACAAACTTCTGTTTCTTCATGAATGTTAATTCTTGCTCCGAATAAAAGTCCCACAGTAAATGAAATATAGGGAAAGGCATGAGAACTACATTGCTAATGATGATTCACATTAGCAGCTATATAAGATAAGACAAAAGATGTAAATATACTAGCGTTTTGTGAGACTGGGGCAAATTGGCTATGCAGCTGATTCATTTACAGGGTTTCAGGCCTCCTCAGTATTCAGACATAACACTGTCTAGGAAGACCAAAGGATATTTGGAAACATTATGAGCAATTGAAGTTTCCACTCTTAGTACAAGGAATAAAACTTTGTATATTCCACAAAGACATATACATAATGGAGAACTTGTAATGTTATAACAAAACTGCTGATGTCTCCTTTAGAGAAAGACTGCAGTACATTGTGGAGAATACATTGTATGCTCAGTGTGGGAATACTCTCTCACCAGATGTACAGCAGGCCCTCCTTATCTGCAGGCTTGCCATTTGTGGATTTATATATCCATGGACAGAAAGCCGCCATTGTCCCCAGTATTGGTGTGGGAACGCAGACGCACTATTGGCTGTGCACATGTCGCACCGCTATTAGGGAGAATGGGCCTTGAGGTCCCGTGTTTTTTGGTATCCACGTATGTGTGTATGTCCAGAACGGATCCCCTGCAGATACCAAGGTCCAACTGTACTGTGTCGAGTCATCTCTGCTCCTACTGTATTCTCTAGGGCAGGGGTGGGTGAACCTTAGGCTGAATCCAGGCTTCTTAAGGGTCCTAATTTGGCTCTTTCTGGTTCCCTAGATAGACACAGCTCCTTTCACTATTACATTGGGCCCTTTGTATCCACCGGGGTTTGGTTCTAGGATCCGCGCCCCAATAGATACCAAAATCCATAAATGCTCGAGTCCCATTAAATACAGTGGCATAGTAAAATGATGCCCTTTATATAAAATGGCAAAATCAAGGCTTGTTTTGGAGAATTTTTATATATTTTTGAATATTTCCAAGCCATGGATGCATATTACCATATTCTTTGATGGTTTCTCAGCTAGCCTACTAATGTTTCTCCCCATTCTTGAAGGCAGTTTTGCTACTGAATGAATTAACAACTAAGGTTTATAACACTGAAACCTTAGATTATAACACTGAAACTGGTGAGTAGGCTAAGAACATATAATTATAATTTGAAGTTATTAATATTACTGTATTTTTCGGTGTATAAGATGACGGGGCGTATAAGATGACCCCCAACTTATCTTATTAAAATTTAGACTTTAAGATATATTTGCAGTATAAGACCCCCTTCTCCAAATCCAAGGAGGGAGCAGGCCGGCGTTCACTCGTGCCAGCCGCAGCGCTCCTTCCCAACCTCTGAGGAGGCCTGGGTCTCCTCAGAGGCCTGGAAGGAGGGCAAGGCCAGCGGCCCTCAGACCAGCGGAGGCGCTCCTTCCCAGCCTCTGAGGAGGCCTGGGTCTCCTCAGAGGCCAGGAGACGTCCTTCCCGGCCTCTGCAGAGGCCTGGAAGGAGGGCAGGGCTGGCAGCCCTCGCACTGGCGGAGGCACTCCTTCCCGGCCTCTGCAGAGGCCTGGGCCTGGGAAGGCGGGAGCAGGCCGGGCTTAACCCGGCGTATCGGACGATCCCCAACTTTGAAGACTATTTTCAGGGGTTCCAAAGTCGTCTTATACACCGGAAAATACGGTACTACTCTTCCATTGTGGGGAAAATACAAGCTAGGTTTTTTTGTTAATTCAATCATTTTTGTTAATTAAGGAAGATAAAATAAATTTCAGTGGCATATAGTTTTGAGTTGTATACTGCTTTTCTCAGCTGCTTTGATGAGAAGTATCTTGATTTTAGGATCCCCCCCCCTTCCTCATACTTTTTCAGCTATACATTTAAGGCATGCACAAACAGGAATGGGATTTCCTTTCTCCTCCATTTGATAATATTTTTGATATGTGTAAACATAACCACTCTGTTCGGGTTGTCTCCTGCTAACCAGTAAATAATGTTCAACCAAAGCTGATGCTTCACATTTTAATTTATTTTCAATCTCCTTGGATATTTTAAAGAATAAAATGCAGCCCAAGAACAGACACATGGATCAGGCTTCTAATATGAAAAGTAGCTTCTACATTTTCTATCCTGACCAGTTTTGTTCCCCTCAAGGGCAGGAAGAGCTTGTCAGATTGATTCAAATCCTGTAGAGGCAAACAGGAGGAAGCAAGGGATGGTGAGCCATAGCCAGACATTTACTTGGCTAGGGAACTAATTCCAAAAAAGACATGAGATCTCTGGACAGACCAGAAGTCTGCCTCGGGTCCCACACCCTTCTTGAGGAATAGATTACTTTACAAAGCCACTTTCTGGCATGGTGTCTAGTTTTCCTTTAACACTGTGTGATCTCATTGGTGCCTCCAATGAGGAAGAATATGAGCACTTGAGCAATTGATGAAGTGATACTTTAGGAGATTTGGGTCTGCCCCTTCAGTGGCTAATTACATGCTATAGATGGACTTGGATTAAAGTTACGAATGCTTTAATAGGCTAACGGGAAGGAAAGCCAGAAGTGAAATTACTGCATGTTGCAAAAAATAGAAACAACAGAGTCAGCTAAAGTGATTTAAATCATAGATAAACATAAATGATGCAGTATGTTCATTTCTTCAAACCCCTTTCCCCCCTCAGTTTGGCTCTAGCAAAGTCACGAATGCTACCATGGTAATTCAGAAATAGCTCAAATTTCTACTCAGTGTTCATAAAGAACCAGGCAATGAGATGCTGTTGAGTTCCACTAGATTAGAGGACAGTTTTGATCCTTTTTAGAAGAAAGACAGACTATTCTCTGTTACAATCACTGTTCATTAGTGACCAATACAACCTACAGTGCAGTTTCAGCATTCTGGGGAATAGTCTGTCACATTGGATTCAAAGATAGCACTATATATCGAAATAGATATGTTTTCATAACCGTTTCTCTTAGTATCTGAGAAGAAAGTGAATTCAGGAAATCACTGAAATTGTTTAGTGAATTCTACTGGGAGATAATCTGGGCATTTCAAACTGACACTCACATGACTTGGGAACTTGAAATATTAAACAGAAGAACTGCCAGGACAGTGAAGGTTTTGTCAAAACTATTGTTGTAGGCTGTGATCAGACATTCTAACATATTTTCCATGGTGCCATTGATTCTAATGAAGGCATTAACTCTAAAGGCTTCTTATCAGTGAATGTGTGGCTGTTGAAGCATCATATTTCATCTTTGTAGTGTTGCTGATTTATACTCTTGGTACCTATTTGTCCTTGCAACCCTTTTAGTGTAACTCTTCCACGTTTGTTAAAAAACGTATCCAAGACTTCTCAACAGCTGTACAGAAGTAGCAAAGTAATTGAAGCATTTTGACAACTTAAGGCAGCACCTGTTGAATGGCTCAAAGTTTTTGTTGTTATATGTCTTCAAGTTGATCCCCAAACATATGACCACCCTATCATAGGGTTTTCTTGGCAAGATTTATTCAGTGGAGATTTGTCCTTTCCTTCCCTTGAGGCTGTGACTTGCCCATGGTCATCCAGTGGGTTTCCATGACTAAGTGGGGATTCAAACTGGTTTCCACTGCACTACTCTGGCTCTCTATCTTTCCAGACCTCACACAACATGATAATTTCCAAAGTGTGTTATATCAACTCAAGGGCTTTGCAAGGTGGTGGTGGGGTGATGTTGCTGTTTGTTGAGATCTATTATCCTTTGAAATTCATGTAGCACTTCAGTGTTGTCAGTCCCCTGTGTCCCTAAAATGGCTTTGAACATTAAGTATTGGTTTGATAGTAAATCACTTAGTAATGGCTTGATGCAGAGTGGGGAAAACAGACAATTCTCTGACAAATAAAAAAAACCCTGAAACCGTTTCAGTGCAGCATTCTCACAGCCATTCATCAATGTGTTCATGCCATACCACAAGAAACTCACAGCCCTGTATGTGTTAGGCTTTGAAATACATGCTAGTAAAGCAGTGGTACTCCAACTTTTTACTCTTGGGATCCTCCTTTACATCTACATCATGTCCCCCTCAACATAATATATGAATAAAAATATTTTGTTTATTTAATGTGTGTATTTTCATTCACAAATCCATGTGTATTCATATTTTAACATTTTATAAGGTAATAATAATAATAATAATAATAATAAATTTTATTTATACCCCGCCTTTCCAAAAAATGATCAAGGCGGCTTACAAATGTTAAAAACAGTTACAATAGGATTTACAATACAAATTAAATTACAATATAAAAGTTAAAACATTACTACAAAGAATAGGAACAGGAGTCAAAAAATACACATATCAGGGTACAAACAATCAATCACAAATATTTCGGAGTCATAACATTGTTCAAATTAGAACAGTTTTATTTAAGTAAATTCCATATTTAACTCAACCCATGTGTAAATTTTAAATATGAAAAGGTTTGGGAAGAAGAGATAGAGGTCTTCTCAAGTCTTGCACCCCCTTGAGCAACTCTTGTGCCCCCCTGGGGGTCCCACCCCACTGTTTGAGAACCACTGTATTAAAGGATATTTCCAGATATTTCACTTTTAAAAGTCTTGCTCTTGTCTGGGTTTTTTTAAATTATCAGATTGTATACTGAAAATCTTATATATGGATACATTTATGTATGCTCAAAATACATAGATCTTTCCTTCCTGTTACCTGCTCCCCGCCCCAGTCCTTACCACATCAACCCTATGAGGAAGATAAGGTGAAGAGTTAGTGACTGTTCCAAGGCATTCCAATGAGCTTTGCAGCTAAGTTGCAGTCTTGAGAGTCTGCAAAATGCAATGGCTGAAAACCACATTGGCTTTATTTAATCTTTTAAGTTTTAATCAGATGTTGAAAGGAAATGCTCAAAAGAGCGTGTTTTTGCTGTACTGCAAAATTTAGATTATGTTTTAATTTCACATTAGTTCAAAAGTACAAATCCAGGTAACCTCATACACAGCAATTTACCCTAAGTGGTATATACAGTTGGCCCTTCTTATACACGGATTTTTTATACACGGATTCAAGCATACACGGTTTGAAAATGTTCCAAAAAGTATAAATTTACCTTGATTTCCCATTTTTATAAGGGACACCATTTTGCTATGTCATTATATGTAATGGGACTTGAGCATACACGGATTTTGTTATACACGGGGGATCTTGGAACCAAACCCCAGCGTATAACAAGGGTCCACTGTATTTGTTTTAAACACACATTTTGAATCTTGGCAGGTGAGGAGCTGATGGGGGAAACTGAGGAATCTCCTGTTGCGCCACAGTCTGCATATTCATTCCTGATGTGTGTGAGTTTCTATGAAAACTTTCCATGGCTTGAAGAGTGTATGACAACTCTTAGACTCAGCCAGCCAGCACAAGCGGTTGCTTGGAAAAGTTACTTTTAGGACAGAGTATGATTGTGGGAGTTGCGGTCAAAAAAGTAACTTTGCTAAGTTCTGAATCATGCAAACTAATACCAAATCCATCATGTCAATGCCTGGTTTGGAACCATACTCTCAGGAGTCTGTGTCTGTATCACTAGTTGGAGCCATAAAACTTTGAAATTTTGTGAAATGTTACTGATATGTCAAGTTTTACTGTAACGTAAGAAGCAATCTTATAGCAGTCATATGAAGCAACAATAATTACAGTGTTAAAACTCAGCTATTTTCTGCTCCCCACACTGGTTTGCGCTTTCAGCAAAATTGCAAATATTTAAATAGATAAAAAATTCAGTTGAACCATAACTGTTCATGTACAATGTAGTACATAGCATATAGAAGAGAGAGAAATTAATGTTAATGTCTGTATTGATTTCTGTAGAACTAGATAGCCTGCTGTTTAATTATGTCACAGTACCACTTAGGCAATACCCTTGATAAGATTATTTAATGGGTTGAACAGCAGGGCAGAACAATAAAACTGATTTTTTTTTTTCATTTGTCTCATTATGGCTAGCTAATCTTTGGTTAAGACCACGCAAAATTCTCCTTGGGCCACAGGCCTCTAAATGTGTTCAGTGATTCTATTCTTGCTAAATTTATGTTCTTTTCTTTATACCAGATTTGCTTTTAGTTTTCCCTTGGGGATGCAAAGTTTAATGGATATGGCATTTTGAAGGCTCTTCTAATGCATTTCTCAGGCTCCACCAACAATGGGATGTTAGCTTAGCCTGTGTCATGGGATCTCTCCTCAGCCCTTCAGGGAGATAAAGCATTCATGAAATTACAGTGCTCTCGCTAAAAGTCCAGATGTAGCATCACCATGTCTATTATTAATGAAACACTTGCAATATGGCTAGCATAGAGCTGCCATGACATGATCTCTCCTACTGGTTCAGAGAATCCATGAACACCGCATTTAAGGGAACCTCTCTTATTCTTATGAAAGGTTCTTTGTTGGAGCATCTCCCCCACCAACCACATCACTCAACTCACTCTGTGTAAAGGTGAAAGGAGTGGCACAGTGGTTGCCTATAAGCACCTCCACATGCCATGTGAAGCAGCTGGCCATGTGCCTTCACCTGTACTGCAGGTCTGTCTTCTGAAATGGAGATTTTCCTGGTTAAAAGAGGTGTAAAAACAGCCTTTCATTTGGGGGGGGGGGGGGCAGTCCACTTCCAAATGAATAAGCCCCCAGGTCTCTTTTTGGAGCCAGTCGGATGTTCCCCCTTCTCAATAATAAATTGTTCAGAGATCATACGGGACATCATGAAGAGATTTAATTTTAAAGTTTATAAATAATTTTTCTCGAACATCACACCTTACCAAATTTTTACATTAACCACATGAAACTATGTACATGTAAATACATGTGTTTGGCATTGTAAAGGTGTAATTTTAATTTATCTAGTTATTTTGTCGCAACTATTATCATTACATTCGATTATATACAGGAATTATGGTTTATGACTTAACATTAGTACAAAAAAATCATTTCTAAGGACTCTGTATGATGTGGTATGGGAGGAGGTCAGTGTGGGGTGGTTGACATCATGAGTTACCACATTAGATGACACCAGCCCTGGTGACACCACTGGTGAGAAGTGGATCCATAAATGTCTGCTCAGGTATGGATCTGAAACAAGTAGATCTTGGTTTTTGCTACTGCAGCAAGCATTTGAGGTCCTTACTTTTTATAGCACCTTCCTGTTTTATCTCACTTTCATCAAGGTGCATGGAATATGAGGAAGGGCTGCAACCATGGGATCCTCTGACATCCATTTCAGAAGTGATTTTGGACTCTAGGTAGTATGGAGACCTGATCTAAATGAGACACATGGAGGTAGATAGATACCTTGCATACCAGTGCCTGGACCCCCTCCCATTGTGGAAATGCACTGCTATTTTTTATATCAATGTTTTGCTGGCCTTCTCTGACCTTTAGACCTGTTCACCATTTTTTGCTCATTTCACATGTTACAAGCTGAGATGCTTGGCCTGGGTGTAGCAAATGCCTTTTCCATATCTGTGCTTCTTCAAGATGTTGGGTGAATCTGACATGCATGATGTGTCTGCCTGGAATTTTAAAATTGTAAAGAGGCCAAGTCATAATGATTTTTCCAGCACAATATGTTATACCTCCTTTCTCCTTATAGTTTGTAGCTATGTTGTGTGCCAGGAAATGTTCTTTGCCTTGAAAGGCTGCATTGTGCGTTTAATTTTCCTTGCCCTTTAAAATAATCTTTTAATACTTGGGCATAACTTTAACACAACTTTAAGACTGCTGCATGTACACTGCAGAATGAATGAAGTTCGATACCTCTTTAACTTCCATGGCTCAGTATTATGGAATTCTGGGATTTGTAGTTTTGTGGTGTATATAGCTTCACTCTCAGAGAGCTCTGATGCCACAACAAAACATGAATCTCAGGATTCCATAGCATGGAATGACAGTTAAAATGGTGCCAATTTGCATTAATTCTACAGTGTGGTGGCAGCCTGAAGGCATGTCTATGCAGGTCATTTAAATCGATTTCCCCACCACCAACATGGTACGTTGGTTGGAAAATTTTTGTGAGCCTCTGAAACTGAAACCTGGTACTGCTTCAAAGCAACCCTGGGGTCCTGTTATAAATTCTGTGCTAAACTGTAGATGTGAATTAATAGCATGGTTGCTTTGGACTTTACATATGCTGTGTTTCTTAGGGGCAGTACAGATGGGTGGGAAAACACCGCCCCTTTTTGCTGTGTAGTGTTGCCAAATGGTGAGGCGCCACTGTGCAGCAAAAAAGGAGCTGCCTAGAGCGGCTCCTTTTTGCAATGTCGTAAGAGCTGTATCACAGCCCTTACGACTCCGCTTCCTGGAATAGACATGTGGGTGCTAAGATGCCCACACGTCATTAACATGCCCCCTGTGTGGGCAGTGCTGTGCAGTAGTGGCACCGCCCACACGTAATAGGGCTCAGAACATGCGGTTGGTGCGTGCTCCCAAACCCTACTATCGCCGCAAGGACACCGCTTCCTGACAGTGTTTACCGGACCTATGAATTTCATCCATAAATATGCTGTAAATTTTCATTTAAAGTGCTTTGCCACAATTAATTATTATTTGGTGCTAGTTGACTCCAACTTATGGTGACCCTAAGAATGAGACTTCTCCAAGAGCTATGCCCTGTTCAGCTCTTGTAAACTCATGGATGGGGCTTCCTTGATTAAAACAATCATCCTGTTGTGTGGTTCCTACTGCCTTCCACTTTACGAAGCATTATCATCTTTTCCAGTGAGTCATGTTGTCTCATGATACTGCCTTTAGTAACACCATTATGTTGTTTCAGATATCACAGTCTTGTCTACAGTGGGCCCTTGTTATCCGCTGGGGTTTGGTTCCAGGACCTTCTGTGGGTAACAAAATCTGTGGATGCTCAAGTCCCATTAAATACAATGGCATAGCAAAATGATGTCCCTTATATAAAATTGCAAAATCAAAGTTTGCTATTTGGAATTTATGCTTTTTCTGAATATTTTCAAGCCATGGATGCTCGAATCTGTGGATAAAAAATCCATTGATAAGGAAGGCTAACTGTATTTGGACTGTCAAGTGGAAGAAAGTGACTGTAGTTCTTGGTCTCAACATGTGAAATCTATTCTTCCCATTTATATTGCACCTTTACAGTGGGCCTTTGATATCCTCTAAGATTTGATTCCATAACCCCTCATGGATACTAAATTCATGGATGTTCAATTCCCATTATATGTAATGATGTGCTTTATATAAAATGGCAAAATCAAGGTTTGATTTTTGGATTTTCCCTTAAAATTTCCAAGCTGTGGATGGTTTAGTCCATGGATGTGGAACACATGGATACAGAGGGCTGACTGCATTTGTAATTATGATGGATATTAGTAATATAGTATCCACATCTATGGATTCAACCAACCACAGTTTGAAAATATTCACACACAAACAAACAAAAAACACCTTGATTTTGCCATTTAAAAAAAAGATGTCATTATTCTACAGCATTGTATATAATGGGACTTGTGCATCAACAGATTTTGGTATCCATGGGAGATTCTGGAGCCAAACCCTAGTGACTACCGAGGGCTCACTCCACTATGATGGCTCTTTTAGGCAATTCAGTATTATTACCTCCATGATACTGTGGGTACGAAGGAGAAAGAACTTTAGCTTCAGACTATTTAGAGTCATAGAGTTGTAAGAGACTACAAGGGCCATCCAGTCCAATCCCCCCTGCCATGCAGGAACACACAATCATAGCACCCTTTGACAGATGGTCATCCAGCCTCTGTTTAAAAATTTATTTAGTGAGTGCATGGCTAAAGAAAATAAATTGAAGGACTTCATGCTTCATGTTCAGCTAGTTACAATGCTGTAGTGTCTCTCTGGTTAGTGCTGCACTCGCTCTACCTGATCTAAGCAAGTTTAAAACAGTTGCCAGGAAAAGAGACCTATGGACTGCTGTCAAAATACTAAAAGGAGGAACAGCTGGAGAGGCAGGAAATCAGTTTGGCTCTTCTCTACCTTTTTCCTGAATCATTAACCTTAAAGCTTGCCTGAACTCCATTCTTTCTTGTCCTTGCTCTTGTTTGATCTTGAAAATTTACTAAGACTGAGCTCTTTCCTTTATGGTAGTGATTCAAAAGGAATTCATTTTTGAACAAGCTCCAGGCCATTCCATATGTAGTTCTTATCAGTTCTGCCCAGACAGTGGCAGCGTCTTGTTCTTTAAGCATGGTGGAGCTATAGCGTCCAGCCAGAAAAGTGGGGAACCTCTCCAGGGAAAGGAGAAGTACTTTCTCTTACAGCTAATGCTATCAAGCGCTGTGTGTGTGTGTGTGTGTGTGTGTGTGTGTGTGTGTGTACGTAAAATATATGGGAACCTTTTGATTTGAAGTGGGTTGTTCAAGTCCAGTCTTCAGCATTTTATTTATATGTCAGCCTATTTCATTTCATTCACTATTTCATCCCATTTTGTTGTTGTTAACTGTCCTTGAGTCAACCTTGACCCATGTTGACCCTGTGAATGAGATCTCCAAGACTCCCTGCTTAGTTCCTGTAAATTCATATCCGTGACTGCCTTAATAGGGTCCATCCATCTAGCATGCAGTCTTTCTCTCTTTCTACTTTCCCCCACCTTTCCCAGCATTATTGCTTTTTCTAACAAGTCCTCTCTTCTCATGATATGTCCACAGTACAACAGGCTAAGTTTTGTCATTTTGGCTTCCAGGGAGACTTCCGGCTTGATTTTCTCCATATCTATGGCAAAGATGCCAGATAGCTTCAGATGTAATTTAAAAAACAAGTAGCAATACAAATACATATTAAAATACAAATCAGACATTTATAATGGATTAAAACTCCTCACAAGCAATAAATAAAATTAAAATATATATATTTAAAATCTAGTTGTATCCAAACACCTATGTTTAACAATCAGTCTATGTTTAATAGCCAGTACCAGAAAACCTGCTTTAATGGAAAGATCTTTTCTTACTGGTAGGACAAGGAGAGAGCCAGCATGATGTAGTGGTTTGAGCATTGGATTATGACTCTGGAGACCAGGGTTTAAATCCTGTCTCAGCCATAAAATCCACTGGGTGACTTTGGGCAAGTCACACTCACTCAGCATCAGGATGGCAATGGCAAACCCCCCTGAACAAACTTGCCTAGAAAAACCCCATGACGGGTTCGCCTTAGGGTCACCATAAGTTGGAAACAACTGGCACACTACTACTACTACTACAAGGATAACAGGGAGGGCACTAGGCTCTTCTCTCTTGGAACGGAATTTCATACTCTGGGAGTGGCCACTGAGAAGGTCCTGATTTCCATGCTTGCTAAAGGGGCTTCTGAACATATTGCTCTCATCTATATGTCATAACCTAGGCAGGTTGATATCAAAGATAACCTGTACCCTAGTCATAAAGTTGTACAGATCAGAGCCAACACTTTTAACTATGCTCAGAAGTGTTCCAGAAAGACTACTGTATCAGAGTAGCTGCAGGTTGAGTCTCTCTTATCTGGAATACTTGGGACCAGAGGTATTTTGGAATTGGATTTTTTCAGATTTTGGAATATTTGCATATATATAATGAAATATCTTGGCAATGGGACCCAAGTGTAAACATTACACACACACACACACACACACACCTCTTATACACATAGCCTGAAGCTAATTTTATACACAATGTCTTCTCACAATTTTGTGCATGAAACAATGTTTGTGTACATTGAGTCATCAGAAAGCAAAGGTGTC
This sequence comes from Sceloporus occidentalis, assembly GCA_023333645.1. Lineage (NCBI taxonomy): Eukaryota > Metazoa > Chordata > Lepidosauria > Squamata > Phrynosomatidae > Sceloporus > Sceloporus occidentalis. The sequence continues at coordinate 211,958,740 of JALMGF010000001.1, forward strand.
ACTATCTCATCTATTTGGGCAACTTTGGATTTTGCAGTATTTTGGATTTCAAAATTCCAGATAAGGGATTCTAAACCTGTATATACTCCCACAACTAATCTGTGTCAGCAGTCTGTCTGAAGCATTCTGGATCTTCTGAACTTTCCAACCACTTTGGAGAGGCAGCCATATGTAGAATCCCATACAGTAATCCAAATGTGTTATTAGGGCATGAATATTACATGCAACATCAGTTGGTGCATATTGGCAAAACCAACAGCAGGCAATATGAGGCATCTGGTTAGCTAGACCCCTACACACATATGGGAGAGGGACCTGGCTTTCTGCTCTTGGCCAGCAGAGCTACTCCTTCTCAGCTTGTTGTACTTCAGGCTGCAACCCATGCTTCTAGTCATACTTGGTTCCCAGCAAGAGATCTTAGCAATTTTACATTAGAAATCAAACACTTAGCTAGGTGGACACAGTCAAAAACTTCTAACCAGGATGTACCAGAGGATCACTACCTTGTGAAGAAAGGTGTTACCTAAATTTGCTCCAGTGTGATTCACAGTAGTTGTATGGTAACAGCAGAAGGCCTGGCCTATTAACTGACAACCTCCTCATTGTACTTTGGTCATGTTCAATGTTAAAGTAGCAGTTCCTGTGAGGAAGAGCCACTCCTTTTCAAGAACTAAATTTAAAACATCCTGGGAGTGCATGAAAAGTGGCCTTCCCATGATCCTGCAGCTACTTGAGGCAAGCTTTGGGGTGCCAGCTCCTTTTGTAACAAGTTTTGTTTGAGCATGCCATGTCATGCACAATGGTAACTATGGATGTTTCAAGCCATGGTGAGTCAGTTATTACAAAATCTTTAATCCTCGTTGCACACAGGTGGTTCTTCCTTTGCCAGCCATGGCTCTTTGCATCATTTCTGATAAAGGGGAGAGGGAGGGAATTGACTAGGAACCAATATTTCATGTCACACTGGATTCCTTTTCATCAGTGATGTAAAATGCTGCTTACTTAGAGCATGCAATAGTCTGTATTTCATAAGATCCAAAATGCGGCACTCAGAACATATGATCCCCTGACAATTCTCTGCCCAGCAATTCTTGGCCTGGTTTCTTGCTACATGTGCCTCCATTTTTGCTATCAGGCCCTCTAAAGTGGGCAAGTATGGGAGGCTAGGGGGGCTCATTATCCCCCTAGGAGTTCTTGGGGGGAGGGTGCACCACCACCACTACACACACCCCACCGCGAAAAAGGGAAAAAGTGCCCCTCAAATGTCCCACAATGCCCTTTACCATGTGTGGGGTCCGTTTTTGCCACATGGAGGGGGGGGGGCTTGGGCAATTTTATGCCCAAGAGAGAACTTTTTTCAACATAGAAAGTGACCAGAAGTCGCTTCTGATTTACATCTGGTTTTAAAAATAAAGATTAAATGTCGGTACTGCAGCCACAGTGTTGCGAATTTGATCCCACAGGACCCAGGTTGACTCGGTCTTCCATCCTTTCATAGGTCGGTAAAATGAGACCCAGCTTGCTGGTGGCAATTGGCTAACACATTGTACACTACTTAGAGAGTGCTTAGTTCACTATGAAGCAGTATAGAAATGTCAGTGCTATTGCTATTAAAAATCATACAGAAGAAAAAAAATGAGGATGTCATCCATAGGTCGTATTTTGTATATAGCAAAATATGGTCTATGACTAACATCTTTAGGTTTTTTCTTCTGTGTGGTTTTTAACACCTTCCCTAGTGAAGAAGCCAGTGGAGCTTTGAAAGCTTGCAACATGTATATTTTGCATTTTGGTCGATCCAATAAAGGTATCACTGTTTGGTGGATTTTTTTATGTTATTGGATTTGCTCTATGGCCAGCATGGCTACTCCTAAAAGTAACCACCCCTGTATTTGGAGGCCCTCAAATCTTAATCTTTCAGTCAGGGATGTAGCCAAAGGGGGGGGGGGTCCAGACCCCCCCTTCCATTAGATACAATGAATGGTGTGCACCACCGCACCCAAGCCCCATTAAAATGATGGCACTTAGTCTGGAAACCCCCCTCCCAAAATCCTGGCTACGTCCCTGTTTCAGTTCATCATTTAAATTTCCAACATGTCTGTAGTAAGAAATAGACAATATAGATGTAGGTCACAAGCAGGTTTCATAACAATCTGGGATCCAAGAAATCACCTGTGGATGAGTCACTTTACTAGTCCCTGTTGGCTAATTGCTCCTAATTGCTGCAAGAAGACTAAATAAATGGTGAATCTTTGGCAACCTGATTTGTTCTCCTTCTATTCTTCCATGCCCCAAGCCATTCTCTTGCTTTCAGAATCACAGTAGTCCAGCTTCCAGCAAGGATAGTTTTTGCAATTCCTTCTTTTGCCTACACAGATAGGCAATTGGGGCCCATCTTGATCCCATTGGCTGGTTCCTCACATAGCCCCTCATTCTAAGAACCCTGTTATCCTATTCAAGACAAGACACAGGCCTTGTCTGGCTGTCTGTGTAGGTGTCCCACTGGAACACCCAGCAATGGTCACATGCTGGATGCCTCATTTTGGCCTCAGAACAAGCAACGTGTGATGGCCAGTGGCACACCTGTGCAGACAACTGCTGCTTGGCAGAAATGGACAGGTCCAGGTCTTCTGGGAAGATCCAGAGCAACAAATAAGTTTTTCTTAATGCATTTTAACCTTGTTTTACCCCATTTCTGGTGCCAGATGTGCCGGATGCTGTCCAGAATGTCCATACCAGCACTGAGGTTCGCGCCATCTGAACAGGACAATGCTAGAATAGGGAAGGAAATGGTCTTTTGGCCCATGCAGATAAGAAGGCCTGGGGAAAGGAATTAGAAAAAATGTTAAGGAAATTTTATGTTGCTTTTCTCAATAATAAATAATAAAATAATAATAAAAATTATTCCTATCCCGCTTTTTGCCAGACAATCAAAGCAGCGTACAACAAGTTCAAATGCATCCATATATACATAATGCCCCCCCCCCCTTTAAACAAGATTAAACAGTGTAAGATTAAAACTACGTATTAAAATCCGACTAATCAATGCCGTTTGTTGGTGAGGGATTTTTGTTTTGGTTTTTTAAATGATGAAGAAACGAAGTCCACATACTGTTTTCTGGACATTGTTGTTGTTAATTTCTTTTAAATTGGCCTTGCATTCTGCTGATCCTATGAATGAGTGGCTTTTTAGGCACCATGTCATCAATAGCCCTGCTGGGATCTTGCAAACTCAGCACCCTGGCTTCCTTTTTCCCCCTACTATCTCCCACTTTACCAAGCATTATCCTCTTTTCTAAGGAGTCTCATCATCTCATGATAAAGGTAAATGTCAAAATGATTTCTAAGAACTGAGAAACTGATGTCAACCCACTACCATGCAAAAATACACAATCAAAGCACTCCCAACAGATGACCATCCAGCCTCTGTTTGAAAACCTCCAAGGCAGTGTGTTGTTCCACAGTCAAGCAGCTGTTACTGTCAGGAAGTTCTTCCTAATGTTTAGGTGGAATCCTTTTTCTTGTAGTTTGCACCGATTGCTCCATGTCCTAGTCTCTGGAGCTGTAGAACACAAGGTTGCTCCATCTTCAATATGACATTTCTTCAAATATTTAAACATGGATATCATGTCATCTCTTAACTTTCTCTTGTCCAAGCTAAACATACCTAGCTCCCTAAGTTGCTCCTCTTAGGAGCATGGTTTCCAGACCTTTCACCACATGAAGGGCACCTTTTTGAAGGCATGTAGGCACCTTCCTTTGGTGTTTCTGTAAACCAGGCAGTTATCACAATTCCAAATGAAGTCACTTCCTGTTTTGAAGGAAGCTTTTATAAGCTGGACATGTAAAAAAATAAAAAAGGTGAAGGAGAGAGACATATGCCCAAAGGTACTAAAATTGCAAATAGTCCAGACACACACCACACATGTGATCACTATTGACTGAGGGAAAATACCCTCCCCAAAACTGGGGAGATTTGCTGGCTCTGCTGCAGAGAACTACAAGTCTTGGTGATATCTGGAGTAGGACTTGGAGGGATGGATATCATCCACCCAGACCTTCTATCCAGGTCTGGCCAAACCCCCCAAACCAAAGTCCTTTCCTACCCCCAACTTAGCTCTTTCACTCATGAAGTTTGTATAAATGACATTATTCTGTCAAAATGCACAGCAAAATTCTAACCTTCTGCTTAGCATAATACTTCATTTTATACACACATACACATGCACATATACATTTCTCTCACACACTGGATTGCCATGCATTTGCAGTGTGGTGGCCTAGATGGGTGAGACAAAGAACAAAAACTCAAGCACAACTGGCTGAAATATTATTTGCCCTTCCTGAGCTTGCCTTTTTTATATGTTATATTAGAAATGTGGGATTTTTTTTAAAAAAAAAGAAAGCATGTTTCAACTTGATCATCCATTGGTGTTGTGAAAGGTAAAGATCATTAGGCAACATAATTCCTTCCTTCCTTTTCTTATTACTGTCACCTTTTGTTGAGCTACTGTTGTGATTATAATAAATATAGGTCTGTTTGCATAAGAAACACTCCCAGTTCTTTTCCACATAAGGCCTGGGTGGCACAGTGGAGGAGGTGGCAGGGTGTTGCATTTATACTTGGCTAGCTAATGGAAATGTGGCTGCTCTTGTCAGCTTGGAACAGTTAATGCCACAGAACCTGACAGGTGCTGCAAGATGCTATAATTTTTCATTGCAGACAAGGGCAGAGAAAGAGAGGTAGTGCCCTTCCCAGTGTGTCTATCAACCAAGCGTTGTTTAGCAAATGATTGAAGCTAAACATTAGCAATTTTGCCACTGTACTGCTAGAAAGAAGGCCTCTCTCTGAAGTTTCAATCATCCAATTTGCATTCCATAATTTTAATGTAGAAGTTGAAGAAATTCAATTAAGACATTTGTGCAATACAGTAAGTATATAACTATATTCCACTTGAGTAACTTCTCAAGATTTAATGGGTAATCCCAGGCACTCCTTGCCAGGATTTAGGAATATATGCAGGCAGATAGATAAGATCATCATATTGACAGTTCAAAGAGTATTACAATGGGCCCTGGGTGTTTGGCTCCAAGACCCCCAGTAGATACCAAAATCCACAGGTGCTTGTCCTATTAAGTACAAGGACATAGTAAAATGGTGTCTCTTATATAAAATGGCAAAAATCAAGGTTGGCTTTTTTGAATATATGGAATATTTTCAAGCTGTGGAAGTTTGAGTCCATGGGTAAGGAGGGATGACAGCATTATTATTATTATTATTATTATTATTATTATTATTAACCTTTATTTATGAAGCGCTATAAATTTACACAGTGCTGTACATACAATCTTTTTAGTTAGACGGAATTCTATTGAATTCTGCTTGTGGTGGTGAAGATGGATTGGCTGAGGTGTTGTGATGCTATGTAATGGTTCCTGATGTTCTATTAGGAATTGGTACTTTTGGGACGATCGTAGCCCAGTATAGTTTCTTTGAGAGAAAGGAGAGTTAGTTGTCTATTTGGACGGGCTCAAAACCATAAACAAGTTTTGGCTATAGGGACTGACAGCATGGTGTAGTGGTTGGAGTGTTGGACTGGGGCCCTGGAAGACAAGGGTTCTAATCCCCGCTCAGTCATGGAAACCCACTAAATGACCTTGGGGAAGTCACACTCTCTCAGCCCAAGGGAGTCAATGGCAATTCCCTTCTGAATAAATCCTGCTAAGAAAACCCTATGAGAGGGTTGCTGTAAATCAAAGTCAACTTGAAGGCACATAACAAATAAGAGCAAGAATAGGCTTCTGAACGAATCTGAGGAATAGGAGGTGATTTCAGCAGGTAGGTAAGCCAGGAGCCCAGGAGTAATGTGACTGAAGAAAGGGCATAGGATAAGCATTTACCAGGAAGCAATAATTTATATGAAAGAGACATGAGAAAAAGGTCCAACAAGGCAGGTGCTTATGGCTCCATTGTTGAAATTACATTTATGTTTTGTTTTAATTCTGTTGGACTCAAAGCACTGTATTTAAGGTTAGAAGATGTCTCTTATAAAGACCCAAATATGCCTTACCTTAAACAAAGCTGCCCCTTGTATCCTGGTGTAAAGGGGCTTATATCCTGGGCTAGAAGGTGGTCTACAGCCTCCATCAGCCCTAACCAGCACAGAAAAGAGCAGGAATAATAGGAGCTACAACCCACCAACATGTGGCAGGCCAGACTCTCCTCTTTCTATCATATATTTTTCGATGTTATCCTGAGGCAATTTATTTGAACTGTCTAGAAGCCTCTTTGACCACACACTTGTGGTAGCTTGATATTTGTTATTGGGGGTTTTCTTGGCAAGGTTTGTTCAGAGATGGTTTACCATTGCTTCCCCTGAGGCTGAGAGCACATACTGCAGTTTTATGTGTTAGGGCTCACAATCTACAGAATTTGTGTTAGGTAAGCAACATTCATTTCGTGGGAGCCTATGCTGGGAACCTAAGTGTGGATTCTGTTCTGTTTCCTTCTTCAAAGGATTTTGAAGTGGTGGTAGGCAAGTTTATGAATCAATGATACAGAATATGGCATCTGCTCTCCCTCTTCTAGTAAACAAGCTGGTTTGGGAGAATGCACACAGCAGCCTCACTGTAGGGATGTGTGAGCGATGTTTGCTTCCTATTTCAATGCAAATGTACCGAACTCACACTTCCAGGCATACACAAATGCATTTGAATGTTCATGCACACCAAAAATAAATTCAAACCGATGTAGAATTGGGACAGAGTGGTCTTTTCATTGAGAAAATGATAACCTGAGTGAAATGGAACTTGGTACAGTTGTACAGAATTAGGATGAAACCTCATAGAGCCATCATGAGTCTTCTGTAATGCACTCCCTGGACTTGTTAGTTCTTCTCCTGTTCTCACTACCCTTGTTGTCTTCTGCTTGTCATTCTGCCCAGAGATGTAAAATATCCATACATTTTCAAGCCATTGAAAAAAAATGTGGATTTAAAATGATCTTTCAGAAAAAATGGGGAGATCAGTTACCTGTTGACTTATGGTTACCCAATGAATTTCATAAGATTTTCTTCGGCAAGGAATCTTCAGGGTGGCTTTTCCACTTCCTTCCTCTAAAATATAGCCTAAAGCATCTGATATTCCTTGGTGGTCTCCCATATAAGTATTAACTAGGGCTGACCCTGCTTAGTTTTCAAGATCAGATGAGACCTGGTGCCTTTAGGGTATTTAGGCCTAGTTAACATCCTTTACAGATTGAAAATCACTTTTATTTTAGGAATATAAAATATAAATACAGTGGGCCCTTGTTAACTGCTGGGGTTTGATTCCAAGACCTCACTGTGGATAACAAAATCCATGGATGCTCAAGTCCCATTAAATACATTGGCATAGCAAAATGGTGTCTCTTATATCAAACGGAAAATCAAGGTTTGCTATTTAGAATTTATACTACTAAAAAATATTTTCAAGCCATGGATGCTTGAATCCATGGATAAAAAAAAATCAGTGGATAAGGAGGTCGACCGTATACACTATGAATATATGAGCTTTCTGTATTAAATATTTCATTCATCATCCTAAAAGAATATATTCCATAGTCCTTTCCCCCCCCTCCCATTTTTCTGGGGCAGGGGAAGAATTTAGGAGGAAAGAGCTGTTTTCCCTGATTTTTGTTTAAGTTCTTTTGTTTTTTCCCTGGGCCTTAACATCTCCAAACCCCATTTTGCCTGCTGACCTCAAAACTGACCATCAAGAGGAGATTGAGATGTGAGTAAAAGTTCAAGTGAATGAGCTGCTTCATCTAAGGGAGGGTGATGGGTGCAGAAACATCATCTGCAATTTTATGGCTGCTTTTCTTTCAACTGTTTTCCTGGAGATATTGGCTTGAGCTGTCAGCTGACATAAGCTCATTTAGTTCCTGGGTTCTGGGGAAAACACTAAAGATAGTTTTAGGTTGTGCTGTCAAAGATGCAATATATCTACATTAGCTTTGCGCAGATAAGGTCTACCAGACACCATATGTCTGCTTCCTGTGTTGTGATAACAGAAAAGTAGATGTCACTTTATCTTCCTTTTTACTGTAGTCATTTGGCCTTCCATGTAAGTTTGATCAATCATTTTTGCATTACATCAGAGTAGGACTGGGAAGATGATGTGTGAATACAGTTAGACCTCCTTCTAGCCCCAGTGTGAAGGGCTAGGGCTGAAAGGGACCTAAGAAAATATGATTAATAATTTATTTGTCTCTTAAATTTAACAATTATAAATAAGCACTGAACTGTTTTCTGATGTTATGTTCAGATGTTATGTTTATATAGTTCATAGTAAGTACTATGTTACTATGAACTATTCACACACAACTTCTTGAAAAACAGTTCAATGTTTACACAGTTCATAGTAAGTACTGTGTTGAACCAGTGTGTTGTAGTGGTTTTAGTGTTGGACTGCGACTCTGGAGACCAGGCTTCAATTCCCTACTTGGCCATGAAACCCACTGGGTGGCTTTGGGCAAGTCACACTCTCTCAGCCTCAAGGGAAAGTAATGGCAAACCTCTGAATAAATCTTTCCAAGAAAACCCCATGGTAACTTCGCCTTAGGGTTTTCATAAGTTGGAAACTACTTGAAGGTATACAACAACAAAGCAAAATACTGTGTTAAAATTACTGTGTTAGAGGAAGAGGTAGAACCATAGAGTAGACACAAGGACCATCCAGTCCAACCCTCTGCCATGCAGAAACTGTTGTTAGAATTGATGTTTTCTGAAAATATTTCAGTAAGAAAAAAAACACAATCAGGGTTCCAGGACATGTGGAAACCCCACTTGCATGCACACTTACTTATACATTATTTTTTCCTCTGTAGACATTTAAACCACTTTATCAGGACCAAGAGATCCCTTTTAGTGCGTGATATCCCTTTTCATAGTGTGTGTACTTTACAACAACAGTGTAGCAATGTATGAGGTCCAAGTATTTACAGCTAATTTTGTTCTTCTTAAACTGTTGTCAGCTAGGCATCATCTGTTTTCTTTCCACTGTCAAACTTTCATTTTCACATTCCCTGCTGCCTGGACCTGTTGATTACGATTACGATTATGAATCAGTGGTATTGCATATAAAATGGAAAAGGGAAACATGCGTAAATGAACACTTGCTGCTCTACATCAGCCTTCATGTCTGTTGGTGCTGGGTTAATTCCCAGCATAGGGTGAAGAGCTTTAACATTGTTTGTTATGCTCATCCACTGGAAGCCTGGTTGATCTCAATAAACCTGAAATATCTAGTGTTGTTACAGCTGAGTCATCCAGCATAGCGGCAGGTTGGAGGAAACTCTGATTTCATGGTGGTTTTCGCAATATACTCTGCTTGCAAAAGTGTGTGTTTGATACTCAAACTAGCAATTATAGAATCAAGGCCAGGACTGGGGAGGAAAAACTCTTGCACAAGGAATTTATGCTCTTTCTATGATACCGATACGTTTTTCATGTTCAAAGGTGAACCACATATTTATGGCAAGCTATATAAAGCAAGTAGCTATAACATCTGCGTGAAAAATAACAGGCTGTATTTGGATGTTGGTGATGATGCCTCCTAAGGCTTGTCCAGATACGTTGGCCATGCAATACTGGCTAGTGATAATGCAAAGTGTAATCCAACTCATCTGGAGGGCACTGGGGTGGGGACCATGGGACATGTAGGATGTGTGGGAGGGAAGGGAATTGTTGTTTTCTGAAAATTAGCCCCCTGTTTTTCATCTTCCACTGTGATGTTTAAGTTCAACTGTGCATTATGTTTCCAATCTGTCATGGGTTTTCCTTTCTTCAACTGCTGACTTATTCTTAGAGTTAATACAGGGACTGAAATTTAGGGTGTGGCAAGAGATACTGTGAGACTTCAGAAATATTTTGGTTAGATCTGAGAGGTTCAACTAGAAAAACATAAGTTGGTCACTGGGACACAATAAATAAAGTATTCTTTAGGGTTTCATGGAAAACCTTTTCTCTCCTTGCACGCAGAGTTATAGACGAGTAAGGGAACATAGGGTTGTAGCCCTGGAATTTTTCCCCCCAGAAATTATATAATTCCATGGTATAATGGTTTGAGTGTTGGACCATGACTCTGGAGACCAGGGTTCAATTCCCAGCTCAGCCACAAAATCTACTGGGTGACCTTGGACAAGTCACATTCTCTCAGCCTCAGATGAAGGCAATGGCAAACCTCCTCTGCACATCTCTTGCCAAGAAAATCCCATGATAGGTTTTCCCTAAGGTCATCATAAAGTGAACAACTTGAAGGTACACAATGACAACAACAACACAATATCATTGGTGACCTTCCCATGCACTTCCTTTTTCCTTATCTATTGAACTGCAGTCCCAACAGTAGCTGGAGGGGAAATAGATTTTCCTAACTATGTGTCACATCATGAGTTATCCCTGTTGTAATTTGCAATGGCTTGGTCTTGAGTGGGAAGGATCCACAATGCTGTCACAATCATATTATTATATGCATAGATTTTATGAAAGTTATGGATTTAAGCCTTAGACATACATACCAGCAACCCAGTTCTTTCAACCACACAGAGGTATTCTTTTTCCCTAACAGTTCTTCTGTCTGATATGAAGTTGAAGGCTTTCACAGCCAGCATCCATAGTTTTTCTCGGGGTTTGGGGTTATGTGGCCGTATTCTGGAAGAATTTATTCCTGATGTTTTGCCTGCATGTGTGGCTGGCATCTTCAGAGAATGGTGGCATGGAGGTGTGTGGGGTATATATACTGTGTGACCCTTGGTTGAGCAAAAGTGATCAGCATGTTAATCTCTGTGTTGCTCTGTTGGTGAATGGCAAGGCCTCAGGGTGGGAGGATATGCAAGGAGGATTTGTGTCTATTTAATTAGTGATCCATTGTCTGCTAGGAAATTCCTTGACCCTGGGTGATGTTTATTTAATTTGTTTTATTTATATACCGCAATTCCAAAGATCAAAGCGGCGAACAGCAAGTAAGCTAATTAGCAAGTAAGCTAATTTGCCCCCAACAGTCTGGGTACTCATTTTAGCGACCTCGGAAAGATGCAAGCCTGAGTCGAGCTTGGGCCCTTTTGCTGGTCTTGAACTCGCAACCTTGTGGTTTCGAGTGAATGGTTGCAGTACAGGCATTTAACCACTGCGCCACCAGGGCTCCATTTGCATGTACTGAGTCTTAATTTTGCTGTTTTTCAGGATTGGTAGCCAAACTTTGGCCTGTTACAGACAGCCAAAATAAAGCTGCTTCAAGTCACAGTGGAGGTATGGTGTTTCAATGATGCATGTGTCCTAAGAGTCCAGAAGCCGCACCAAAGCCACACTCCAGTCCTTAGGGCTGAAGCGTGGCTTTGGTGCGACTTCTGGACTCTTAGGACGCATGCATCATTGAAACACCATACCTCCACTGTGACTTGAAGCAGCTTTATTTTGGCTGTCTGTAACAGGCCCCAGTTTACTTTCAGAGTTTCTTCTTTCCTGTTATATAAACCAACCCGGGCATAAAATGCTATTTGAAAACACTGAAATTCTGGACCATGCCAACAACTATCAGATCAGAATGCACAGGAAAGCCATTGAAATCCACAAACACCTACACAACTTTAACTCTGAAAATGCCAGCCACAGATGCAGGTGAAATATCAGAAATAACTTCTTCCAGAACATGAACACATAGCCCCAAAACCCCACAAAAAGCTATAGTTCTTCTGTCCCTCTACAACATATTTCTCCTTGCAGGTGCTCTGAAGAGTACATAGTTGTGAAGCTATGCCTTCTGTTGGATCCTGACTTGGCAAAATGAGCCAACTTGCAACATGGCCCTCTAAATCTGTATGTCAAGTATAGAGCAGCTTGGATGTTCTCCTGAATCTGCTGTTGCTATTGGTAGCAGTAACCAATAGTTCTTTTTAGAGGTTGACTATTGAGTCACCAGCAGCAACAAGCCCTGACAACAGTTACCCATACTTATTGTAAACTCAGATATTGACTGCTGTAGTGCACTTAAATGCATTTGCTCTTGAAGGCAGCCCAGAAGGTGCCATGGTGAACAGCACTCCAGTCCTCCCACTGGTAGGTTATGGTATATCTAGCTGGTTGTTAGTCAAGAGCCGTGGTTCCTGATGAGGTTCTGGAACCAGCCGATTGTGACATTGCATGCCTTTAAATTCTTTCACAACCTGGTTCCAGAATAGCATAGACCTGGTTCCAGCACATTGTAGTTGGGCATATGTGGTCTTCTATATGTTGCAGGACTGCAACTCCCATCATCCCTCTCCAGCATAGCCAACAGTAAGGTTTCAGTGCAACAATATCTGGAGAGCCAGATGTTCATCCTCTCTTCTTTAGAAAGTACCTTCTATACTGTCTGAGGCAATTCACCTTCTAAACTCATCATGAGTCCTGCTCATATTGCATTTATAGGTGGTGCAATTCTCAACAGCAAGAAGCAAGTATTTCTAAGTTGTTGCCCTGGTTTTATAGAGGGATTGTAGCCAACGTGTTCAGTGACCACCACCACCACCCCATCTCAAAACACACATAATTATGCTCTTCTGATAATTTTGTAAAACATGTCTCTTTTGGGAAGTATTTGGAAGAAAATGGTGAAGAATACACTCTTGCTACTGACTTTAATGCTTAACAGCTTTAATGCTAAGTTTGCACTGTTGCATAGAGATGTTTATAAATGGAGAGCAGCCTTGTGCAGTTGTGAAAAGTTGGGGATATAATTTATTTTAAATCAAGAACCACTTCTATAGCTAGACCTGCCCTACCATTACACTCTGTCTCTGGATAAAATCCCCCTCCCAGTTTTCATAAACTTAAACTTCTGATGCTGGCTCATAGAAAAGAGTGGAAGCAAGCTGCCAGAGAAGAGAGATATTACAGCCAGAGAAGAGGCCATTTAGAAAGATTACTTTTGAACCCAAGGAGACAGCATTAAAGGATGACTAACTTGAACTCTGTGGTAATGACAGCGGCAAGGTTTATTGGTTTTGAAATAAAAGGACATTTTCTGACCTGAAATAAAAAGGAGAAAAGGGCATGTCACAAAATGTATCTAAGCTCATAATGCAATTTCAAAAACAGTTTGGCAAGAAAGTCAAGTTCTTGCAGAACTAATTCGTAAAGTTGATTGTAGGGTTTTGCTTTGTTCATTTCAAATGTGGTTGCTGACTGAAGGACTAAAAACCCCAAGCAATGTGGTTAATGCCATCACTTCGGATTATAAAACCAGGCAATTACCTTTCCCTTAAGACTGATGGACTAAAATAACAATGTTGTTTTAAATCTTGCTTTTGCATAAACAATTCCATGTGTTTCTCATCTGTCCCTATACTGATACAGAATACTGTGGTGGATAACCGAGGATGGCATTTGGAATAAGTGTAGGAGAATAGAAGACTGAGGAGGGGAGTGAGGACATACATCCACAACAGTGTAGTAAAAGAAGCATTGTAGTCAAGTTTCAGGAGGAGGCTGACCCACTGACCGCTGGAGGCCAACATCTCACTGTGGTAGAAAACCTGTGTTTGGGCTGCACCATTACAGACTGTGTTGGGGGGACTCACATGGCGGAATTGTTCTCTTGTTGTTATTGTTGGGTGCCATTGCTGTCCTCTGAGGCTGTGAGAATATGACTTGCCTAAGTTCATACAGTGGGTTTATATGGCCAAGCCTTGATTTGAACGCTGTCTCCAGCGTTCAATCCACAACACTATGCTGGCTCTCAGAATGAATCTCTGCACAGAAACAAATTCACACCAAACAGTCAAAGAAAAGGCTGGGCTGGAATTTCTCTGTCTGATAGGCTTATTTTCTTTGTGTAGAGGTGTGAGAAGAGGTATATGCATGAGATAGCGAAGACAGCAAGTTTCCTCATATGAGCTTTCACTTGCAATCTATACAACTATCAACAATCTATCAACAGCAATCTATCAACACAAACTGCATCAACTCAGTGAGAATTAGCATAATATTTTAACTGCTAAGAAACTTTGAGGCTGTAAAGGGGTCTCTGAACTATGCAGAAACCAAAAATAGGCTGGAAGCCCAGAGACAGGATTGACAAAGAAAGAGAACAGAATGGGCAGCAGACTGGAAAAATAAGGAACCCAAGAAAAGACTTGGTGGAGTAACTGAGGGGAATGTGTAGGCAGGGGCTGTGAGGGTGCAGGTTGCAACAGCTGACACCCTAGGGGACTTGAAACCACTCCTCTCCAAACATCTGCCTTTGGGAAGAGATGGGCTGTGGCGTTTGTCTGTGTCCCTTTAAAACACTTAAGAACTGGTGTGAGTGGGGTGAGGATCACTGGGATGTGTGTATGATATTCCTTGCACTGGACTTTCCTTGCCACTGGATCCTTCTGTCTGCAGGTAGGACTTGAAAGCAATAGACCTTGCCTGCCATTGCTCTTCACTCTCTGCTCCACCCACAACTGGAATGGAGTAGTCTATTGCTCCTGAAAGTAACCCCCTACCTTCCATAATATTCCCCAATCCTGCTCACCTCCATTCCTGTGTTTATTATTTGAGGTGCATCGATAACTTGGAAAAATTGAGGTGTGTCCTCTTTGCTAACATACAGACTGAAGTAGATGTTCTTCTGAATATGGCCTAAATTCTGGTTTATGCAATATTCAGGAAAAAGGCTTACCTGGCTAAGCTTTCGCAGAGCCCAACATTTTGTTTTAGCCATAGGCCATCCCATTAATGTGCCAGCATCCTACAGTACAAGCCAATGAAAGAAGGAGCCACTCACTGATGAGGGTCTCTACTTGGCATGGCCACAGATCACTAGTTCCTTCATGTGCACACCAGTACATCTTCCATTTAGAATGTTTCTTGCTGGTGAACTAATCATGTACTCAGAAATTCTGCCACACAGGTAAAAAACATTTTATGCAAGAGACCAGTCTGTGTGAAATTCTACATCAGCCTTTCCCAAATGCCCCCACCCCAAGTAGTCCCATATATCTGGAAGGCACCAAGTTGGGGAAGGCTTGTCAACAGGGTAAGATCTTTGTCAGTGTCCTAAACTGAGTGAGTGAATGTATTACAAAAGTGTGGGTGAGGATTTGGTTAACTGAAAAGCCTGAATTTAAGCCTCCCAGAGGAAATTGGGGGCACATAGAGAAGATGAATATGAGTGGAGTCTGTTGTTGTTGTTGTTGTTGTTGTTGTTGGCTACCCTCAAGGTGACCCCGTGGATGAGACATCTCCAAGCCCCACTGTCTTCTACTGCTGTGTAGATTCACAGTAGATTTAGGCCAGTGACTTCCCTGATTGTCTATCCATGTGGCCTGCAGTATTCTTCTCTTTCTACTGCCTTCAGACTTTCCTAGCAACATTGCCCTTTCTAGGGGCTCATGCTTTATGATGTGGCCAAAGTATGACAGCCTTAGTTTGATCATCTTGGCTTCCAGGAAGGGTTCAGTCTTGATCTGTTAGAGGACCCATTTGTTTCGCTTTTTGGCTTTCCACAATATCCTCAGCACACTTCTCCAGGACCACATCTCAAATGAACTGCTTTTCTTTTTATCCTTTTTCTTCACTGCCCAGCTCTTACATCTGTACATGATTTCTCACATAAGTTAACAAGTAGAAGTGGGACAAGGAAATAGTAAGGGCAGTATCAGAATAGGAAAGTCATGGTAGAGCAAGGAGCAAAATAAAAAGAGATAGGTGAAAAATAAAGTGTGCTAAACATAAATGTTGAAAACCTGAAGTTGTTATTTGTCATCTGGTTATGTTTGTCCGTGTCACTTCCAGAGAGAGAGAGAAAAAAGCATTGAGACTTCAACAGGTTGTAACGTGTACTGCATATGTTCAAATGTCACATTTGGGTTCATATACTCTTTGTTATACTAATACAACTCTCAGAGCACATGAATATATATTCTACTTTTATCTCAGTTGCAATGTTCATTCATTTTCACTTGGTCTAGTCCCAAATGATTGCACTCCTTTTTAAAAAAAAAAATCCATAAATGCCTCCCCCCTCTCAAGATTGTAGGAAATATTGTTACAGAATTTCCACTGCCTGCCAGGTTTCCTTTATGTTCCATAGGCGACGGTGTGCCAAGTTCTCAAACTTAGGAAATGAACAAAATATCCTAACTGTTTGTACAGGGAAGTGACTTTTACCTAATCCAGCAGAAATGTTTTCTACCACCTTAAATAGTCCCGTGAGAAGCATTATGTTAGAACATTGTGACAAGCCAGGCTGTGTTAATGTTCTTTATGGAAAGGGTGGCAAGCATGTGGCCTTCTGTATAGTGTTGGACTGCATAGCTGGGAGTTGCAACATCTGGAGAACTACATGATTCCCACTTCTGTTTTAATAGTACAGTGCGCCCTTTCCTTACATGGGGGATCTGTTCCGGACCCCTTCCCCTACCGCGTAAAGAAAAAACCGCATATGCTGGAGTGCCATTAGAAGTAATGGGGCTCGTGCCTGCGGCACACCCCATTACTTCTTACAGGTGCACTGAGGTTTCTTTCAGTGCAGACTTCCAGCGTATGCGTATGGTGCACCTGCCTATAACGCGGGTGCACTGTATACAGTGGACTAGTGAGACAACATTGTCTAGCAGTTTGTTGAAGGCAAGCACACTGATAGGAATGGGCACTTCTGAAGAGCAACAAGAGGTACCTAAAAAGCTGTTATAGATGTAAATAATCCTGACTCAACTTTAACCAAGGGTGAGATATCCTCAGCCAGCCATGGATCACATGTTATTTCCTCTTTAAAGAGAAATTCCTTCTTTTAATGCTTTGACTGTAATTGTAGGAGGGTGGCAAACTCTGCATCTTTGGAAGTCTTTAAACAGAAGTTGGATGGGATCTTTCCAAAGTGCTGTATTCCTGCTTGTCAGAGGGTTGGAATAGATGGCTCTTGTGGCCTCTTCCAGCTCTAAGATTTTGTGATTCTATGACTTCAGCACCATTGAACTAAGGTAGAGATTAGCAATAATTCCTGCTGAACCAAGAAAATTGCACTGGAATTCCTCAATTAACAAAAGACTTTGCCAAAGAAGCACTGCTTTACAAAGTCTACCAGCCCAGACCCCCCTTTTAATCTAGATGCCTTCTGCAGGAAACTTTCAAGTGGTCCCTAAGAAATTCAAAAAAGGTTTTGTTTACCCATGTAAGGCTTACCTGATCTGGTAGCTTCATTTCACATATTATTCGTTTCGGCTAAAAGGTTTGTTGAAACATGTGGAACTGCTTTTCTATGATGGTATAGCCACTGTTCTCTCAATGTTATTTCTGTCCTGTTACCAACTTTTCTGTTAAAGAGGTATTGGTCAAGAATGCATCTCCTTTGTTGATGTATAAGATAGCTGTTCAAATCCTGAGTAGCCTTAACCATTGCTAATGTTTGTGCCAGTATATTTCTTATCAGTGGTTAAAATGAAAAGAAAGAATTTAATCTGGACACAGAAGGGACTGTACAGACCCCTGAATGGCTCCTGGTTTCTCAATTAGAACTAAGAGGGAACAAGTTACCTCCTTCCCTGCCTTGGGGAGCCAACTAGCTCACAAGAGTTTATTGTTAGAGACTCAGGGCACTGTGTAAGATAAACCTTTCTCTTTGATGGGTTGAACTACCTGTCAAGAAATACTTGCTTATTATTCTAGATTGATCTCCTGCAGGCTGTTCAGTACTTGATTTCAAAAATGGCAGTTGGGGCTTATCTTTTCCCTAGAAGCCATAATCCTGTATTATGGCAGTGGAGCAGTGAGGAAATTTACGCTGCAAGTGATTAAATGCACTTTTTGGACAGGAAAGGTAAATTGCTAAAGAAGACAATTATACATTTGATATGTACTGAACATGGATCCCAGCACTGTGTGAAGTTTGGGGTGTATGTGAATGGTATTTCTGCAGCAGATTGCATAGCAGACCAAATCTCTGTATAGACCCTCAAAAGTGTGTGTATGTGTGTGTGTCAGGATACGCAACCTGTCTTGATATGGTCATTTCAAGAAAATGCATGAACTCACCAAGGCTGCGTTATGTCTTGCTACAGACTAAGAAGTTTTAAACAGCTACTTGCTGAACAAACTTTTGCTTCAGAAAGAAGTTGCTGGCAAAGAGGAGAAAATACGATAGGGGCATCAAGAGAACACAGGAGGAATTGGTTGCCAGTGAGTTGTAGTCAAATTGCTCTCAGTTTCACCCTGCCAGCTGTTGCTGGCTTCTGTAGTACTGTACTATGACTAATTCCTCAACAGCAATTCTCTTCAGGGCTTCTAGTTTTTACCTCAAGGAAACCTCCTTTTATTTCCTTGGATGCAACAACAAAGTCCTGAATAACTTGTCACCCCTCCTTTTGAAATAACTGTTGCCTGCTTCCTTCCTTAAATCCATCATAATCTAGCTTGAGGTGTCTTTGAGCAGAACAAGTTTCCCAAATTTTTGATAGTTTTGGCACATTTTTCTGAATTAAAGGCTACTTCATTCTTACACAAATACAGTTTCTTTTAGATCATAAAAGTACCCCCCTCCCCATGAATCCTGAATTTGTTGTGTCAATGTGAGTGTCTGTTTTGTTTGCCTTTTGCTTAGAAGGAGACAATCCTAGAGTAGAGACTCCTGCAGAGGTACAATACAGAGCCTTCTCTGAAGGCAAGTGATTTTCCTAAATTTCCAGATCCAGAGTTATTGAACGATCCAGACACACACAGTGAAGGGAAGTGGCAGAATGAAGGCTGATGGGGGAAAAGGAGAAGCAAAGCACTAAATCCTGGAGAGACAGAATAGTTATTTCCTCCATTGGCAGGTGTTTTGAGGTTCACAGGAAATTGTAATCAGTGTTTGTCTCATGATACACTAGGGTGCCTCGGCCCACCTTTTGATAATTAATGCTGCAGACTGTCTTCATTAATTGCTTACTGGTTGAAGAAGGACAGTTTGTCTCTCATGCTTGGTACAAAACATACCCATTCGTGAATATTTACACAGAGACAACAGATTACTTTATTGTCCTTCCCCTGTGTTATGTTGCTGAAGAAAAGTTATCTTTAAAACAGAAACCGGGTAGGATTCTGGAAACCCTTTAGATTGTAAAGTTCTATGTGTTAGGTCAGGGAATGTGGTATGTCACAATATCATAAAGGACTTCAGTGACATCAGTCCAGCTTAACCAAAGACAATTGAGGGGTGCGCCACTCAGATTCTGTACAGCCACTTACTCCAAATACTAGGAACTGCCAATATGAGCTACTGGCTTAATTGTCACTCCAGTAGTCTCCTTGTTGTTGTTGTTGTGTGACATCAAGTCATTTCCAATTTATGGCAACCCTAAGGCAAATCTATCATGGGGTTTTCCTGGCAAAATTTGTTCAGAAAAGGTTTGCCATTCCCTTCCCCTGAGACTGAGACCATGTGACTTACCCGAAGTGGGTTTCATGGCCAAAATAGGAATCGAACCCTAGTCTCCAGAGTCATAGTCCAACACTTGCTTCTTCTCATATTTGTAAATGGCTGTTATTCTTTCACATGGAAAAGAGTAGTCCCCCAGCACAAAATGTCTGTATTTAGGGATAACAGTGCAGTGAGAACAGAGCTGCCCACACTCAGGGACACCAATTAACCCAGTTTCTGGTGGTGTTGGCACTGGCCCCAAAGCTGCTCTGATATCTTTCTGCTATCTGGGGCCCTTCATTGTGACATCAGGCAGCTGTTAATATATGCATCCCACTATGTCACCTGGTACTGCTGCCAAGACAGCAAGTCATTCCACTAAGATCAGAATGAGGAACCCAGTGCTGGTCACATGGCTGGGCACCTCGTTCTGACCTTAGCACGAGTGACTTGCTGCTGTGCCAGCCACACCAGAAAACAAAGGCAGTGCATATGCAAACAGCCACCTGGTGTTGCAGCAGAAAGCTCTGGATCTTCCATGACTTTTAAAAAAACAGTTTAAGGTCGTTATACCCTGGGTTCAATGCTGAAGTGGCTAGACATCATCTAGACTGTTCGCACCAGAACTGGCGATTACTGTATATACTCATGTATAACTCTAGAAATTTTAGTTTAAAAAATGACCCAAAAAACCTGAGTCAGCTTATCCATGTGTCGTTGTAAGTACTGTACTTTAAATCTTTTTTTAAAAAAAACATCCCCTGGTGAAAGGCAAAAGTGCAAACTGTCGTGGAACCACTGAACCCCCTCTACTCTCTCATACACCCAGCTTTTAGTGTGAGTACAAACAGTTATGCCTGGTGGAATTCTGGAAGTTCTTGGGCATTTTTTTTCCTTTGCTTCATCCTTTACATCCTGTTACCTACCCCTAAGTTTTACCCTTGACATATCCACAGGTCATATCAAAATCCATAATTTTGGCCCCAAAACCTACCCTTGACTTATACATGAGGTCAGCTTATAGTCAAGTATATATGGCATGCCTTGCATCATCTGGACTGCCCTCTGCGAGGATGGAGGAAGGGATTTTATTTGGCCCATTATTTGCAGACAGGGCCTCTACTACCAGGAACTAATGTTTTAGATGTGTACATGGCACTACTTATCTGGGAGAACCTATAAATAGCTGGCACTCAGGTGGGTGAACAAGAAATGCATCCCTCATGGGGGTACACTATTCTTCAGTGAGTAATCTTTTTCATTCTCTCTTCCCTCCTACACACACACACACACAGAGAGAGAGAGAGAGAGAGAGTAATGTTGGGCACCTTGCTAATAACTTATTATAACAATGATACTTTCATATGTTCAGTTCAGAATTCCAGCTGTTGATGCATATTTTTTCATACTCCATAACAGGCAATCTATGTTAGCCATTCAGAGACTGATAAACATCCAACTTTGGCACAGAGAGGAGCTACGGTAGTTGTGCTTTAGCTAGAAATTCATTTCATTGGCTGGCTGTTCTGAAACCTCTGTTACACAAAAGCTTAATTTCCAGCATGCTGTCTGCACTGTCAGTTCAAGTTAAACAAAAGTTCAATTCACAAGGGTTTTTTAAAACAAACAAAACAGAAAGTGACTGAATGACCACAATAAGAGAGCAAGTAGAAATGTGGCCACAGCTTTGATTCTGTGGGCAAAATGTGGAAATCCATTTGTCTTACTTATCACTGATCTATTGGGGTCAGTACTCTTTGGAATCTGTCACAGGGTTGAATCAGGCCAGATTTGTCATGGCACAGTTGATTAGTTGGCTGGTTAATGTATGTCTCTATTTAATTACCCTATATCACTGAGGCGTGTAAAGT
This sequence comes from Sceloporus occidentalis, assembly GCA_023333645.1. Taxonomy (NCBI): domain Eukaryota; kingdom Metazoa; phylum Chordata; class Lepidosauria; order Squamata; family Phrynosomatidae; genus Sceloporus; species Sceloporus occidentalis. The sequence goes on from JALMGF010000001.1 coordinate 211,980,009, forward strand.
TTCTCACATGCTCACTCCTGAGACCAATGTGTGCGTGCCTGCATTATCATCACAGAGACTGGGGGTCCTTTGTGCACACATCTCTGAAGAGCTGATCTTTAGCGAGGGAAGAGGGATTGTTTTTTTCCTTGCAAAATATCAGAAATTTTCATGGGGAAGACATAATTTGAGAAGAAAGCTTGAATATTGCAAAGACAGTATTCTGTAGAATTGCTGCTGCTGGGGGCTACAACATTGCCCCAGTGGCAACCATTTAAGAGAATCACAGAACCATAGAAGTGTAGAGTTGGGAGTGACCATAAGGGGGTCATCTAATCTAACACCTTGCAGGGCTGGAATCCACAGTCAAAGCATTCCTGAAGAATTACAATCCAGCCTCTTTCCCCTTATTTGTTACTTCTGGAGAAACTAAGGGGGGAACCTAGATCCTAGGAATGCCAGAGAAGATTAAAAATGCTCACTTCTTTTAAGATAGAACTAAGAAAACTCTGGTGAAGTATAATTCTAAAAAGAAAAAAAGAGCAATTTTCAATGCTATCACTGATGTTTATGTGAACCAGAGTTCTCTGGGTTGGACATAATGGAGAACTGTAGCTCACTTAGACAAAAGCAACAGCTTTTAGGGAGGAAAAGATGGAAAGGAAGAGCATTCTTGTTCAAGGCTGTCTGTACGTCTTCATGTAAAATTAAGCTGTGGTTTAGCATTATGCCCAGTCCAGGCATCTGTTTTCAATACTTTCCGTTTTTCTTGTATAAAAGCACATGTTCCCTTAAAGTAAGCTAACCTTACTGTGATTAGTGTCAAAGTATGTCTGCATTAATTACACCTATATTAGTAAGCGGTGAAAGCTTTCCACATACTCACCCCTTAGCTGAACACTTGCTTGCCTGCGTAGTTGTCACAGAGATACACCAGTGCCAGATTATGGCTTCAAACATTTGACTTCAGGAGTTTGCAAGACCTATTTCTAGATTATCTAATCCTACAACCAGTAGAGAATGCTTGCTCTGTCCCTACTCATCCACGCAATTTTGGCTCACCTTGAGCAAGTTGTATCTTCTTGATGCCCTGATGTTCTAAAATAAGACAGAAATCACCAGAGAATATTGCTGTAAGCTCCTTGAAGAAAGGATGGCAATAGTAATGAGCATTAAAATGATATGAACAGTAGAATACTAGACATTTCTGCTCAGGTGTAACTCCTATTGACTTCAGTGATTCTGTTGCTTACAGGTAATACAGAGAGGTAGCCTAAATGTGATAAAAATGCTGGCGTAGGTTTTTCTGTTTCCTTTTTGAGTGACCCTTCCCTGTTAATCACATTTTATTTGACATTGGAAAATTTGAATTTCTGAACTTAGATTATCATAATAAGCATGATTCTACACACAAAAAAGCATTTTCTTCATCTGAATTAAGAGATCAAAGGATAATATTAATAATCTCAAATCCATGGCATTATAATGCAATCTTCAAAGAGAGCTTCAAATAGTCTGGGGGAAGCTTTGTGTTCAAACACTCTCTTGATTGCGCTTGCCTCTCTCTGAATGGATACTCCCTGTGGCCTTGTAATCCCCAAAGCCAGACTCCCAAGTAAATAGAGCTAACACATGTTACAATTCTTGGCCATTCCAAGGTGCATTTGAAAGCTTAGAGCGGTAGTAGCAATTACAGCTTTCATAAGGAAAAGTGCCCCAGTTCTGCCTCTTATGTATGGCTGATACTTAGGTATTCTGGTCCAGGCAGAGCTGTCAAAGTCCATCATGTTAGCACTGTGCTTGTGGTGCAGTTTATGAAAGGAGAAGTGTGTTTTGACTTCGCTTTCAGGGGAAACCTTTTCCCTTTACTATTATTGAATAAAATTGAAACGCAGATCCAGTTAAAAGGTTTTTCAGTATTTGTGCTTCTAGACCGGGGATGGGACTCTTCCAGTCCTGCACAAGTTGTGGGGCTGCAATTCCCAGCATTCCTCACCACTGGCTATGGTGGCTAGGATTGCTGGGACTTGCAGTCCAGCAACATCTGGAAGGCTACATGATTGTTGTTATTGTTGATTTGTGCCTTCAAGTCGTTTCCAACTTATAGCGGAACCTATCACGGGTTTTTCTTGGCATGATCCACCACAAGGTTTCTCTTTATCTTTAATTGTGTTTAAGCCTCACACCTAAATGGATGTACCATGGTTAAGGTAAGATTGGCCACAAAGCAGAAAGAAGAAGTTTGGATGGAATTTGCTTTAACTAGGATGAGGTGTTTGGCCCCTCCAGCCTGACGTCTACTTGGAAGAAGACAGAAAAAAAGGGTACAGTTAGTGTCTTCCTAGGCACATTCCATTGCTCACTAAAAGGCAGGTTGTCAAGAAGGCCACTTGTCAAGAAGCTAAGGTTGTTTTCTTGTATGAATTCAGCGATAACCTATTTTAAAAAGCATGACTTAAAAACAGGTTGTTGGCAAATCTTGATTATTAAGGATTTCAAAGGCAACAGGCCCGAAAGCACCAAAACAACTGATAGTTTGATGCAATTTGATGCAACAGGTCTGCAATCATCCAAAGAACTGACAGGTTGATGCAACTCTGTAGGAATCTGAAGTACACAATCAGCCTACTTTCAATGTTTCCACTATTCAACAAAATGAATTAATTACAAGGGAATTATTGTTACATGTAGTTTCAAACTATTTTTAAAATCTGTATTTTAGTTGTTTAAGTTGGATGATAATGTTTTGTGTTGGTTTAATTCTATATTTGAGTGTGATTTGGGGAGGTTTGGTCATTTTTATAATTTTAAATTTTTTTAATGAAAAGTAACATGGTTACAAGTAACATGTTACAAGGGATTCAGTGGCTTAATGGTTAAGATGCCAATTCTGACTATCGTAATGTCTCAAGGTTTGCAGTTTGAGGTCCAAGTGCCATGTGATAAAGTGAGTTCCCATCACTAGTCCCAGCTTCTGCCAACCTAGCAGTTTGAAAGCATATGAAAGTGCAAGTAGATAAAAAGGTACATTTTGGTGGGAAGGTAATAACATTCGTTGCAGTCAGGCTGGCCATATGACCACTGGAGTCATCTTCAGACAACATTAGCTCTTTGGCTTTGTAACAGAGATGAGCACCACCCCCTACAGTCGATTACGACTAGACACTCATGTGATGGGGAAATCTTTACCTTCACCTTTAACATGTTACTAATGCATTTCCATTAATGCTAATGGTCTGGTTTTCAAAATAGCAGCAACATTAACTGTTAACTTTGACACTGTTGTTTTGCTGAACCCATATTCATTCATACATTCTCTCTCTCTCTCTCTCTCTCTCTCTCTCTCTCACACACACACACACACACACACACACACACACACACAACACTGCCTTTCATTTTTGAATGTTAGGAATGTGGAGTAACAAGATGATAGAGTGAATCATTCATTTGCAGATGGGGTTTTATGATAACAAGAGATGGACACTCTTCAGGAGTTGGCTATTAAATCTCTGCATCAGATGCCAGCTTTCACGTGATATAGACTTGTAGGTGCTTGTAGGAAAAGCCCCTCACCCCATACTCTTCTTTTAAGCAAATAGTCTTAAGACTTGAAGAACTTTTAATGCATTGTACCAAGCACACTCTACCAACCGTGTTTGATGTCTCAACAGGAGTTCTCTAAGCCTCCTATTTTTAATGGCAAAACAGGGAGGTTGCACCTGACCAACAATATGATGCATGATCAGTGAGTTCTTTTAGGTTTGGTGGGTTGCAAGACTTTCTCCAAAGAATTATTTTAATTATTGTAGCATTCTGTGTCTGTTCTTATTCAGAGCCAGTGTGGTGTAGTGGGCTTGAGAGTTGGACTACAACTCTAGAAGCCAGGTTTCAAAACCCTGCTCAGCCAGGGAAACCCACAAAATGACATACTCTCTCAGCCTCAGAGAAAAGCAAGGGCAAACCCCCTCTGAACAAATCTTACCAAGAACATCCTATGATAATCGGAAACAACTTGAAGACACAGGATAACAGCAACTCATTAACTGGTATTTGGTGGGGTCATTAGTCATATGGCCAGTAAGAGTAGTGGGATAGGGGCAATGTTGTAGGTACTTGTTGTTGTTTTTTAAAAGATGCTTGTTGTTGTTGTTGTTGTTGTGTGCGTGCCTTCAAGTCATTTCCAACTTTTACCTATCTACTACACTGTTATTGAAGGTATTGAACCACTTCTTGTCCCTTATTTTCTGCTAGACATGGAAGTTACACTTGGAAACTTTCAGAAGCCTATGATTTTCATAGTATTGCTGCTGTTGTTTTAATGTTCATATTTATCCTGCATTAAGTATACAATGTAGGACTATCCCACCCACCGTGGTCTTTGCAGGCTGCTCTAAATGGACGTATCAACCCATTTGTTTTTTCCCTTCTGACAGAATTCCAGAGGCAAGACAGTGTGAAGCCCCAGCAGAAAGACATTCAGCTATACGACACGCCTTACGAGCCTGAAGGCAATGGTGTGGAGTCAGATTCAGAAAGTATAGTGAGTCAGCGCTTGCGAGAAAGCAAGTTGCCACAGGACGACGACAGGCCTGCGGATGAATACGACCAGCCGTGGGAGTGGAACAAGGTCACCCTTCCAGCCTTAGCAGGTGAGGCCCTCCAGAGCGAGTCTTGGCAACTCTGGTTTTGTTTCTTGGGAAAGATCTTAGAAGTATTTTTGGAATGTGGCAAAACAATTTTAGTGGCTTCTAGCATAAACAGTTGTGACTAAACTTCTATGGCTCTTAACTAAGTGGTACCACCATATGGCTCTGAAGGTAGTGGAAATTATCAGGGGCAGCTGTACCCTCATTTTAGACAATGGAATGTGTGTGTTGTCCACAGAGGGTTTCTAAAATCAGTTGTTGGAAGAAGGATGCCTCAGGATCCAAGCCCTTAGCAGAACTGTGGGTTAACCTGAAAACTGTGGCTATACATTGCCTGCCATGGTCATTTTCTCACTGTTCCCAAGAAAGCACAAAACAGCACTATTATATAAGATGCTTGAGGCATTAGGGGAAATTCAGTATTGCAGGCAACATTGCCACACTGCACTCTATCACCAATGAAGTCTACAACCAGGTGAGTGGATGGGCAGTTTTACAGGTGTCGGTGTCAGTTCCAGTGGCCCTTACTAGGAGAGCGGGAGTGGATCTTGGTAGCTACCCCACAGTTCCTTAACTAGGCCTGGCTGAAAGTGGGGATGTGAGTACAGTGTCAAAAAAAGCAGACAGGAGATGTTTAGTGCTGGCTGGAGCCCTATATTTAAACCAGGCCTAATCAACCATGGCTTTCATCTTCCTGCAAATACCACTCCTGTTTCTTTCTGTGCCTGGAAAAAGCTCTGAGGCTGGAACACATGCAGATTCCCCATCCTCACATACAGTCACTAGATTAGAACCTATTGTAAGGGAGTCCATATTTGAGATGAATAGTACAGTGGGTCCTTGGTATCCACTGTGGTTTGGTTCCAAGTCCCACCATGGATACCAAAATCCATGAATGCTCAAGTCCCATTATATACAATGTCATAGTAAAAGGTGCATCCCATTATATACAGTGGCAAAATCAAGGTTTGCTTTTGGGAATTTATGTATTTTTAAAATATTTTCAAACCTTGCTTTGGCATGTATATATATTTAAAATATTTAGAAGCCGTGGATAGTTGAATCTGTGGATATAGAATCCATGGATAAAGAGGGCCAACTGAATGAAGTATCTGGTTACTCTCATATCTTCCTTGTAAGCCTACCAGAGTTATCTGGCAGCATTCAGAAGGAGAAAGCTCGAGAAATTGGACCTTAGTCTGATCATGCACGTCAGTTCTTATGTTGATATTGCAGCTAATTTACCATTTTCCCATACATTTCAGTGGCAGCACAGAGAACCAAGCTAAACAGTATTGCTCTGAGTTTTTGTTGTTGTGTGGTTGTTGCTGGAATTGTCTCCTATATGGGAATGCAAAAACAGAATTGTTGTCAGACAACTGACAGGTTATAATACTTAACCAGTGGGCTGCTTTCAGTTTGGTGGTCCACCAGTTGTGTAGGTCTCCTGCCAACCATCAACAATATGAAGAGTAATCACACAGCAGTGCCTTTCTCTCCACTTCAGGCATTTAGACAATAATGGTAGCTAGGTTACATAGTGATACGCCATTGTGACATGGTGCTTACATGTAATGCCATGGTTATCACTTGAACTGAACATGTCAGTTCCTCAAAGGCTAGGTAAAAGAAGATCACAAATCTACATGCTGATGTGGGAATGAAATAGTATGAGCAGCAGTTCTGGAGACAGAACAATCCCATGATTTAATATTTTTATAAGAGATGCCAGCATTTACATACAACTGGGATTCTTTGTGAATTGGATATTTCACAGAATCCAGGAGATCCTGTTCCCCCCCCCCCCAAAAAAAAATACTAGTTCCATTCTGTATTCATCCTTGTAGTCTCTATTTTAAATTCTTGTGCAATGTTCTTGTGACAAGTAACTTCTGTGAAAGGTGAGTCTTGATTTTCTCTTAACTGAGGTCTATATTGCTTTCGGAATGTGAGCCAATCTTGCCTCTAGATGGACATGGCAGATAGTTTGCTGGTTTAATACCAGCTGTAAGAGCTCTATGCGAGAGGCTAAAGTCGGCAGGTGAGCTTTCTGATTAGCCATTTCAGTAAGTATTCTAATAGCTGTAAACACAGCCAGCCACATTTCTTGTGGTAATTGGTCTGGTCAGTTCAAACTACCATTATCAAATGTGTCTTGAAGTGCACTCCAGAGGCCTTCTGGCTGAAGAAGCTGAGGCAGAAAATGAAGATTAAAAGGAAGGGCTCCTGTTATGTCAGTTGAATGAGGAGAGCACCCAAGAGGAAATCTCAGGAGTAGTCCTTGCATTAGCCCAGGAAAGAGGCAGTTTGTTTCTATCAAACATGTTCCGCCATGTTGCAAAAGCTACTTTGGCTTTTAATATTTTCATGTTTTCTGGTGTAGTAAGAGCAGGGCGAGAGTCAATGTGGTTTAGTGGTTTGAATTTTGGATTACAACTCTGGACACCAGAGTTCGATTCCCAACTTGGCCATGAAACCCCCTGGGTGACCTTGGGCAAGTCACACTCTCTCAGCCTCAGGGAAAGGCAATGGCAAACATCCTCTCTTTGGAACAAATCTTGCCAAGAAAACCCCTTGACCCATTGTCTTAGGGTCTTGATAAGTCGGAAACAACTTGAAGGCGCACAGGAACAAGAAGAGCAGGGAATGGGAAGTTTTTCTGTCACCCTTTCACAGCTTGGATGTTGTTTGACATCATTTTAACTGCCATGGCTCGGTGCTATAGAATCCTGGATGTGTAGTTTTGTGACATATTTAGCTTTCTCTGTCAAAGAGCTCTGGTGCCACAACAAACTACAGATCCCAGGATTCCACAGTATGGAGCCATGGAAGTTAAAGTTGGGTCAAACTGCATTAATTCTGCAATGTGACAGCAGCCTCAGTCACTCAGTCTTGGAAGAGACAAAAGACTTCAGCCTAATACATCCCTTCTTTGACTGCTATAGCAAAACAGTGAACAAAGGATGCTGGATAGTGGGAGGTCATGGCAGTAATCTGGGGAAATTTTCCAGCGCTTGGAAGTTTGCAACATGTATATTGTGCATTTTGGTTAGTCCAATAAAGGTATCACTGTAAAGTCGAAGGCTTTCATGGCCGGCATCCATAGTTTTTTGTGGGTTTTTCGGGCTATGTGGCCATGTTCCAGAAAAGTTTCTTCCTGACGTTTTGCCAGCATCTGTGGCTGGCATCTTCAGAGAATGCTTCAAAACATTCTCTGAAGATGCCAGCCACAGATGCTGGCGAAACGTCAGGAAGAAACTTTTTTGGAACATGGCCCAAATAGCCTGAAAAACCCACAAAAACCAAAAGTATCACTGTTCAATGGATTTTTGGTGTTATTAGATTTACTATAGGGACAACACAGCTGCCTCTGGATAAGGGCTTGGAAGGTTACTCTCCCCCTGCCACACACACACAACTTGTTGAATTCCCAAGCTGACATAACCAATGGTGACTGGCTGAGGGATTCAAGGAGTTGTAATCCTCCAAAGTAACTTTTCCAGGCTCTGAGGCTTCCTGCCTTCTGCACCATATCCCTCTGCCACAGGACAGGATTTGAACCACTTGAAACCACTCAGTGCTTTTGAATTACACAGTCTTTGCTTTGCCTACAAACAAAAGAAAAACATAATGACAGAAATTCCAGAAACCAATGAAACAGACACAAGAAATGAACAGTCTTCTCATACCAGCTACTCTACTCTGCTTGGGTGCAGAATGAGGGACAAAGGCTGTGGGTGCCATTGTTCCCGAGGGTATGCTGCCATTCTGTGGATAAAGCCTTCAGGGAAAATGTTACCCCATTTCCTTTCACTGAAAATGAATGCTATGATTAGTCATAACTGTGTAACCGGATGCTGGAATGATTCCTTATCGCTAATTGAATTCCTGGCACAAGTGCAACGAGACGTTTGCTGTTGCAAGAAAAAGAAAAAATGGGCTCCCTAAACAGCCTTCTGGCAGGGGATTGTATTTTGATGTTATATTTAATTTAGGATGCAGTTGTTGGGGAGAAAACTGTGTGTTACAAATTGCTCTTCTGCATACCATAATGTACCTTTTATCCTATGTGAAACTGCAGCTGTGAAGCTAATGAGCAATATATATCAACTTTATTTTATCTCTCTGTGTTAATACTTTCTATTGGTTTTTAACTTAATTGAAAATCCTAATTAGCAGTTCTGTTACATTCAATATATACTGAATAGTGAACAGGTGTCTGACTCTCCATGGGGTGGGATATTCCAAAGCTTAGAATATTTTTAAAAGTAATTTCTTACTTGTTCATTTTAAAGGAAGAGGAAAGTATCATTAATACTGTTTATTACTGAAAGAGCAGCTTGTTAATATTATTCATTCCTGATAGGTTAATGTCTGTTACATTTTTATTACTGTTTTAAAAAATAATAATCTTCTAGATTACACACACACACACACACACACACACCAGCTTCATTTTAGGGGAACCTGTTAAAGTGTTACTCACTAGAATGGAAAATACCATAAAGTCTTACAGTTGACACATTCCTTCTAAAAAGTAAAGACACTGGGAATGGTGTTCCTAAAAAGTTAACACATTCCAGTGGTTATTTGTAATTTTGTTCTATCTATCTATCTATCTATCTATCTATCTATCTATTTGGAAAGTGTTAGCCATCATAGGAGAGAAGTAAATCCTTGTTTGTCTCGTGTGCAGTAACAAAAAACCATGGACACTTTCTCCTTGCCTTCAAGAGAGTCTTGGCCTCAAGGGATTTTTTCACATTCACAAGAACAGTTTTTGCAAAAATTGTGTAAAATGCACTAACTGGCTAACCTTCCTACAATGAATTTTATAAAGACCAGCTTCAGTGGACAGGCTGCTTGCATCTTTTTGATCGAGTCCTTCTGTACTTGTTATTCAGCTTTCTTTGACCAAGGGAAAAATCACTACCTTTACATAGAGACATTTTACACAAACTGTAGAAACTGTTGGGGGGAGGGTTGGAAGTATGTTGTTATGTTCTACTAAAGACAAAAAATTGACACAGATGTTAAAATAATGTGACAGAACATGCAATTTAGTGAGATTTTCCCATGTTCCTACATCACACTGACCATAGGTAAAGAAATGGTTCTTTAACCATGATGTGTATGGTGCCTGAATTGACCCACTTATTTGTTTAGTTGAGGCAGACAAAAACTACTTTATACTTACCTGTTTAGTATGAAGGAAAAAAATGTATCATACATAATTAGCCCCATGGTGCTCTTTACTTGAAGTTGAATTAAATAAGATTTTAGATTAGAATAAATCCTACTTACTTCGAAATAATGCTAATAAGACATGCTTTCTATGGCCATTCTGTTTTCAGTACATGTTGGGTTTATTATGTGACTTGTTAATTTTTCTTAAAGCCATTTTCATATTAAAGTGACTTAAATATAATAATAATAAATAATAAAACTTTTATTTATATACCGCCTTTCCTTCCGATCAAAGCGGTTTACATCATTAAAATTCTATGATCCAAGTCATAGTACAATTATCAAACAATCCATACAATTCCAGAAATACAATCAAAAATTTAAAAAAACATATATAACGACTGTCGGGCATTGGATAAGAAACTTCATCCATTAGGGACCAAGTTCTACAAATCAGGAGGGTATGCTTTCCGGAAGAGATAAGTTTTTAATGCCTTCTTGAAGGTCTCCAGTGTCGAGCTCAGACGAATCTCTTCTGGAAGCGCGTTCCAATGAGATGGAGCCATTGTAGAATAAGCTCTTTGGTGTGTCACTGCCAATCTTACTTTTGGCCATTCAAGGACATATTTTCCTGTTGTTCTGAGGGTGCAGGGCGGATTATGTAGGGAGAGACGCTCCCTCAAGTAACTCGGGCCTAAGCCATGTAGGGCTTTATAGGTAATGACCAACACTTTGTATTGCGCCCGGAAGCTAATTGGCAGCCAGTGTAAAGATTTTAGTACAGGTGTTATATGGTCGGTTCTTGAAGTTCCCGCGACCGATCTGGCTGCAGCATTTTGAACCAGTTGAAACTTCTGAACTTGGTACAAAGGGGTAACCCCATGTAGAGTGCATTCCAGAAGTCCAAGCGAGAGGTTACCAGTGCATGTACTACTGTTTCAAGGTCCCTCCGGTCCAGACAGGGATGCAGTTGGCGTATCAGCCAAAGCTGGTACGAAGCACTCCTGGCCATCGCATCAACTTGAGATGATAACTGTAACAATGAGTCCAGGAGTACTCCCAAACTGCGAACTTTGTCCTTTAGGGGGAGCGTAACCCCTTCCAGGACTGGGTGGCAAATTTCCCTGTCTAGGTCAGGGGCACCTATCACGAGTACCTCTGTTTTCTCTGGAGTCAGCTTGAGTTTGTTTTCCCTCATCCAGCCCATTACTGACTCCAGACAGGCATTCAGGGGAGAGATGCACTCCTTAGTCACTGCATCAGCCAGAGACATGGAGAGATAGATCTGGGTGTCATCAGCGTACTGATAACACCGTGCTCCATACCTCCGGATGATCTCTCCCAGTGGCTTCATGTAAATAGCTTATATCCCTTTACTTCTTGGGAAAGGACAAGATTGACGAGATCCCTCTTTGATTCACTGTGAAGTGGTTTAATCACAGACAGTAACCAGAACAATTAAGAGCCAGCATGACGTAGTGCACTAGGACCCTGAGCGTTGGACTAGGACCCTGGAGACCAGGGTTCTGATCTCTGCTCAGCCATGAAAACCCACTGAGTGACATTGGGTGAGTCACACATACTGAGCCCTAGAAAAACCCTTGATAAGATGTCCTTAGGGTCATCATAAGTTTGAAATGACTTGAAGGCACAAAACAACAACACGGTGGCCAGCACAACAGCTACAGATGTAATCATGGTCAAGATGCGCATGCTCAGAGTAGTGGGATTCTTCATTTTCATTTGGCACTTGGACAGGAGACTGTCACTAGTTTTGCACAAAGAGATGAAGTGCTTTACTTTTGTCAGGAAACTTGGGAAATTATGTGGGAAGAAAAGACAGGGAAACTGCATTATTGCAACCTTGTCCAATTCCTGGAATTAAGTAAACATATTGCTTTTTTCTGCTCCTGTGCATGAATGTGATGAGATTTATCTGCCCAGGTGGCTGCTGGGCCTGGCTTTACAATAAGAGGAAAGGAAAGGATGTGTATGCACAAGAGAGCCAGCATGCTGTAGTGGATTGAATGTTGTATTGGGACTTTGGGAGACTACGCCTCATATTCACACTTAGCCACAGAAGCCAACTCAGTGATCTTGGGCAAGTCACACTCTTTCAGCCTCAAGGGAAGACAACAAATCATGCCAAGACAACCTCATGTTATTGAATGGTAAAATACAATGTTTGCATGATTAAAACAAGAATCATGAGAATGAAAGCAGTTTTTCCCCACTGAGAAAAAAGCTTCCACTGGTAGTCAGTGCTGCTGATACTCATTGGAGAACCTACATCTTTTAAGTAGCATTTCAGAATGTATTCGCTGGTATAAGATACATTATGGGAAAACATTTTTTTTCATAACTTGTTTGTATTCACAATGGCAACAGCTTTTTAAAAAAGATTGCTGCTCCACTGAATTGATGTACTTCTTGTTCTAATGTGTTATTACAATATGAGCTATAGAATCAACATGTTTAAACTTCTTTGAAGTTATTCATTTGGATTATTTTCCAAATTCAATGAATACCTAAACTGCTGCTGCTGCTGCTTCCCACACAGGTGTGATGATTATATGCAATCTAGATATATATATATATATATATTTCTTTCGCTTGGAGGTGGTATCTGAAAAACTGAAACAGTGGCTTACTTGTCTGTTTGACACTGAAACAGCAATCTGAATATTTAATATAATTTTTTTTTCAATAGCAAAATGCCTTCCGCTGGAGGGCAAATTCATGTGCTGCTGAAAAAATGTATTCTGGAATTGTGAATTACAAAATATGTGAAATCCCTTGGCCTTGCAGCTACATAAACTTATTTTGAAGGGTATGTAGAAAACTAGTAAATGTATTTTTACAGTCCATGATTCTTACAGTTTTAATAAAAAAAATCATGGGCTCCCAGGAGTGACATAGGCAATGGGAGTTGCGTGGCATTCCTGGACAGCAGCCACTTGAGCCATAGTCCTTGTCTTTAGAGTGTAGGCAGGGCTATATTTTTGCCTGACTTCCTAGTACTGCATCAGCTGCTTCCTCTCCAGTTTAGTAAATGTGACGTAAGGACAAAGCCACATGGGGTGGGTATAATCTAGACCTATTTCAAACCGGCTTTCGGGCAGGCTACGGGGTTGAGACTGCCATGGTCGCCCTGGTCGATGATCTTCGTCTGGGCATGGACAGGGGTAGCGTGTCCCTGTTAGTGCTCTTGGACATCTCAGCGGCTTTTGATACCATAGACCATGGTATCCTTCTGGAGCGCCTGGCAGAGTTGGGAATCGGGGGGCACTGCGCTTCAGTGTTTCCGATCCTACCTCTCTGGGAGGTTCCAGATGGTGCAGCTGGGGGACGTCTGCTCCGATAAGAGGGCCCTTACATCTGGGGTCCCTCAAGGAACCATTCTGTCCCCCATGCTCTTTAACATTTACATGAAACCGCTGGGAGAGATCATCCGGAGGCATGGGGTGCGGGGTTATCAGTACGCTGATGACACCCAAATAGTCTTCTCTATGTCTCCGACTGATTCAGTGACCAAGGATGGCATCTCTCCTCTTGTTGTCTGTTTGGAGTCGGTAATGGGCTGGATGAGGGAAAACAGACTCAGCCTGAATCCAGAGAAAACGGAAGTGCTCGTGATAGGTTCTCCTGGCCCAGGGACGGTGGTACTTCCACTTGTCCTGAATGGGATCACGCTTCCTGTGAAGGACTCAGTACGCAGTCTGGGGGTGCTTCTTGATTCGTCGCTCCACCTTACCTCACAGGTGGATGCGACGGTCAGGAGCACCTGTTATCAGCTTCGGCTGATACGCCAGCTGCGTCCCTACCTGAGCCAGGGGGACCTTGAAACAGTAGTACATGCCCTGGTAACCTCTCGTTTGGATTTCTGCAATGCGCTCTACATGGGGCAACCCTTGTACCATACCCGGAAGCTGCAGTTGGTGCAGAATATGGTGGCTAGACTGGTCACTAATACATCTAGGACCAGTCACATAACACCGGTCTTAAAAGACCTTCATTGGCTGCCTATCCGCTTCCGGGCGCAATACAAGGTGTTGGTTATCACCTATAAAGCCCTAAATGGCTTGGGCCCAGGGTACTTGGAGGACTGCCTCTCTCCATATAATCTGCCCCGCACACTCAGATCAGCCGGGAAGCAAATGTTAAGAGTTCCGGAGGCTAGATTGGCTAGCACCACCAGGAGGGCCTTTTCTATCTCGGCCCCCAAGCTCTGGAGCTCGCTCCCCGGCGAGCTCTGCTCGGCCACCTCCTTAGACCAATTTAAGAAGGGGCTGAAAACACACTTTTTCGAGCAGGCATACCCCTGACTCCTGACCCCTGAATGCTCTCCCTCCCCTCCTGACAGCATTGTTGAGCTGCCATGAGATATGGTTTATTTTAAATGTATGGGGGGGGGGGGGGGTTAATGTATTCATGTTTTTAATGTATATGTTGTGAGTTGTATATGTTGTTAAACCGCTTTGATCAATGGAAAAGCGGTATATAAATAAAATTTTATTATTATTATTATTATTATAAAATGGATTGGTCTTGTTCTTGTTAATTGCTGTTGTTAATTGCCTTCGAGTGGACCCCAGCTCATGGCAACCCTGTAGATGAGACATCTCCAAGATTCCCTGTCCTCCACTACTCTGCTTAGGTCCTCCAAATTCATATCCATGACCTCCCTGATTGCATCCATCCATCTGGCATGTGGCCTTCCTCTGTTTCTACTACCCTCCACCTTTCCTAGCATTATTGTCTTTTCTAGTGATCTGTGCCTTCTCATTATGTGGTCAAATACAACAGCCTTAGTTTGATCATCTTGGATTCTAAGGAGATTTCAGGCTGGATCTGTTCAAGGACCCATTTGTTTGTCTTTTTGGCTGTCCACGGCATCCTCAGCACTCTTCTCCAGGACCAATCTCAAATAACTTCTTTTTCCCTCTGTCTGCATTTCTTCAGTGTCCAGCTCTCACATCTGTACATGAAGATGGGGAACACAGTAGATTAGAATAAACAATTTTGTCTCAAAAACAACTTGCAAGCAAGCATTCATTTAAGGCAATTTGGCTACTCCATCCAAAGGGGCTATTGCTCTGTGATGAAGCTCTTGATTTGTACAGCGAAGTCTCAGGGTCAGACCCTTGCATCTGTTAGAAAGTAGACAATACCGATCTAGAAAGGGCAATGGCCTATTTTTTGTATGCTTATATGAAGAAATCCAAAAGCAGGATTAGGCCACTGGTTGCTGGTGGCTCCATTCCACGTTTTGGCTAGCTTTAAAGGATTTCCCATTTAGGAATAGAGTTCAGCACCTTGGAGAACTCCTTTAAGGTCAGGCTTGAAATCTGGAGTAAATTCATCACCCCCAGTGAGACACCAGCTGCCACTGGATTTGGCTCTGAAACATCCGCAAGAGCTCTTGGAAAGAATGTTAATAAATGGGAGAAAAATGCAGTAAATATATTGGTAGCTGTGACCATTTGTGTGGTTCAGTGGAGAAGTATACACAGGTTGAGTCTCTTATCCGGAATTCCGAAATACTTTCAAAGTCCAAAATTGTCAGTTACAAGAAACTTTCAGAATAGTGACTCATGCAGAAACACAGCAGGCTGAACTTTGAAGCACTCTGAAAATAAATGTTTTATAGCATAAGAGTTACGTGTGCTTCCAGTTTTTATCCAGAAAAAGTATACCAGAACTATCAAAGGTTTTATAAAAAGTGATTATCCCATATTTAATGAACATAATTCTTTAGTAAAAAAAAGACCAAAAAAACCAAATAGGTTCCTTTTGTAAGACTTTAGTCTCTGTATGTAATTTGAACCTCATTCCCAGTATAGTCATTAACATGGGAATAAATCATATTGGACACAATGGTAATTAATTTGAAGTAGCGAGCCAGCATGCCACAGTGGTTTGAGCATTGGACTGTGACTTTGGAGACCAGAATTCAATTTTCACTCAGTCATGAGACCCACCTTGGACAAATCACATATTCTCAGCCTTCAGGGGAAGGCAATGGCAAAGCACCTCTGAACAAATCTTGCCAAGAAAAACCCATGATAGGTTCACCTTAGGATTGCCATAAGTCAGAAACAGCTTGAAGGTGCACAACACACACAACAGACAAGCATAGGAATGTTCTGTTAAACATGTTATTTCCATACCTTTTTCACATACAATTAGCCAAGGTAACTTGTTTTGCTTCCCATAATGTTAAATAATTGCTTGAAGCTTTTAATTACTAGCAAGTTGTTGTAACGATTTAGGTTCTATCAGTGGTGTCTGGTTGTCTGATTTGTCTCAATACAAGTATTCTTTTAAGGGATTATATACGTGTCTTCCACAAAGACAGACAACATTAAAATTATTGCTTTTTAACAGAATAAATAAATGAAACATAATTAAATTTTATGAACTATTTGAATCAGCTAATTCCTCCCAACACCCTTGCTTTGTGATTATGGTTTTGCATGCTTTTGAACAGTTTAGTAATTATACCTTTCAAACACTGCCATTTAAGGGCCATCTCAGACAAGACTTGTGTGCTGTGGGTTCCAGAGTCAAAAACTATCACACATTTATTTTCTGCATGCACAGAAGGCAAAATAAACCAATATGCAGGGTTTTTTCATTGAAGTAAATTCATCTCTTTTCTTCCTATGTGGATGTACTTTCTATGTGGGGAACTTTCCGTGTGGGGAACAGTATCTTCTATGAGGAAAACCTTCTTTAGATATTGTGAGAACGAAGTGTATGTACTCTTGTAGTCTTTCATCATTTTATACCTGGGAGCCACTTTTGTCCTCATAGTACAAAATGTTTACTTGTTGCATATATCTATTTTTCTGACTTTGCCCAAATATAACATGATAGAAAGTCAGCAGATCAGAATGCAAAACTGTCCTTTGAAGTGGAATTGCCACTTCAAACCATTGTTTATAATGAACATTATCAAAGTTTGTATCTACGCAAAACAGTTCATGGTTTAGCTCTTCTTGCCTCACTTCTTTAGTCTTGCTGCTCGAAAGGTATCCAGCATGCCTCACAGGTATCTCCCTATATGTGACCTCTATATCAGAGTTTAATAACTAGTCTAGAAGGAGGACCTTGTCCACCTTGCCAACTCCTTTACCCTTAACCTTCTTCGCCAAAAAATTTCTCCCACTCAGCTCAGAAAAAGTATCTGCCTTTCCACAACAGCTGACCTGGGAACCCAAACTCTTACCTATAGACAGCGATTTGTGATTAGGACTAGGGTTTTTTATCAGCTCTGTAGAAAGTGTTGTCTTTCTTCAGTTGACCTGGCTGATAAAACCTGATGAAAAAATTCTTAACTAAATATGATAGGGAAAATATGAGCCTACCTGTTTATTTTTTTATTATTATTTTATATTTATTTGTTAGATTTCTACAAAAACAATCAATGATGTGTATAGCAGACCACATTAAAGCATTAAAACCAACAGGATAATGAATAATTATGAAGCCAGTAGCACAATTTGTAAGGCTAAATGAAAATAGTCTGTTGTAAAGACATTTCTCAAAGCAACAAAGGGTGGGAAACAATCCAAAGGGAGTGTGTTGTATTGCTTGGGAGCAAATCAAGAAATTCTTCTCCAGCAGACCCATAAAGTGAGTACAGATATACAGGTTTGAAAAAAAAGTGGGGGGAGGATTGGGGGGGGATGTTGGGTTTTTATCAAGAACTTTTTTTGTGTGTGAAATGCTGGAAAACAAAAGAATTGTGGAATACTTTGTTCTAGAATTAAACAATAAAATGTTTCATACAGGTTGAGTCTCTTTTATCTGGAATTCCAAAACCTGAAATCCAAAATGCTGTGCTGCATCTGTGACTGAGATAGTGACACTTTTGCTTTCTGATAGTTCAGTGTACAGAAATGTTGTTTCATGCACAAAATTACTTTAAAATACTGTGTATTAATTTACCTAAAGGCTAAGTCTATAAGGTGTATATGAAATATAAATGAATATCATGTTTAGACTTGGGTCCCATCTCCAAGATACCTCCTTATGTATATGAAAGTATTTCAAAATCCAAAATATTTAAGGTTCCAAACATGTTGGATGAGAAACCTCATCCAAAGTCCCTATATTGAGTCCCTGTATTGGGAGAAAGGCAAGATATAAGTAAATAATAATAATAACAACAACCTGTATTTTGTTGTTGTTGTGGGCCTTCAAGTCATTTTTGATTTATGGTGACTGAAAGGAAAACCTATAACAGGTTTTCTTGGCAAGATTTGTTCAAAGGAGGTTTGCCAGTGCCTTCCCCTGAGCCTCAGAGCATACAACTAACCCAAGGTCATCCAGTGGGTTTCACAGTTGAGATGAAAATCAAACCCTACTCTCCAGAGTCTCAGTCCAGCACTCATACCACTATACCACACTAGCTCTCAGGGAAAGTTACCACCAGTAAATCTCTTATTCTTGGCTTTTTTCAAGAGGGTTTAACCACAGAGAGAGAGAGGTGGGGGATGTTCATCACATCATCAGTTTTGATAGCCATGTAGGGCACAAAGCTCAAAGTAACAGGTGATAGCACTCATCTCTCTGTACACACTATACAAATCCTCAGGATCTGGAGGCTGAGAAGAATCCCATAATCCTAACATAGGCCTGTTACAGACTGCCAAAATAAAGCTGCTTCAGGTCTCTTTGGAGGTATGTTATTTAAATGATGCATGGGTCCTAAGAGTCCGGAAGTCGCGCCAAAGCCACACTCCATTCCTAAGCACTGGAGTGCAGCTTTGGTGCAGCTTTCGGATTCTTAGGATGCATGCATCATTTAAACAGCATACCTCCAAAGAGACCCGAAGCAGCTTTATTTTGGCAGCCTGTAACAGGCCATTGTTTGGAATCTAAATCAAAGTAGATTTTGTGAGGATGGAGGGGTATGCATACAATTTTTCACAATAAGCCATTGACTTCTCCAGCAGCCTCTTGTGCCAAGAAGGTCTCACAAACTATGGGAAAGCATTGCAGGTCTGTTATATGCAAACATGATAGCAGCAAAGAAATTATCATTGTTTGCTACCATCACTGCTACAATCTAGTGCCACGGTGGCGAATCTGTGGCATGCATGCCCTCTGGTATGCAAAGCTGTCTGGCAGCCACAGTAAGTAGGGGTGGAGGGCAGGGCATGTGTACTTGGCCCGGTTCTATGTCATGATTTGGTTTGCCTCCGGAGAACCAGCCTGGCTCCTTGCCACAGCCCGGTTCTCCCATAGAAAACTGAGCTGTGACAAGGAGGGGTGGCACATAGCCCTTCTTGCATGCTATGGGATTCTGGGAATTGTAGTTTTGTGAGGTGTAATGGCACTGTCTGAAGGAGGGCTCCTCCTCTGCCCTTTCCTCCTTGTCATGCTCAGGGGGCTCCAGAGAGGGCGACAATCTGCTCCAGAGTGCTTCCCCAGCTGCCTCCTCATGCATGGGTTGGGGTGTGCAGTGACAGCCAGCGTTTCACTCCCACCCCATTCCCATGTTTTTGTTGTTGCATGTCTTCAAGTGATTCCTGACTTATGGTGTCCCTAAAGTGATACTATCATGGGTTTTTTTTTTTTTTGCAAGATTTGTTCAGAGGAGTTTTGCCATTGCCTTCCTCTGAGGCTGAGAGAGTGTGACTTGCCCAATGTCTCCCAGTGGGTTTCATGGCTGAGCTGGGATTCAAGCCCTGGTCTGCAGAGTCACATGCTCAAACTGCTGCCTCTCTTTGTTTTTGTTATTGTGCTGTGCCTTCTGTGCTTTCTTATGCTTGTTGTTGTTGTTGTTGTTGTTGTGTGCCTCCAAGTCATTTCCAGTTTATGGCCCCAGAGCACCCTTCCTCCCTTCTGAGCACCGGTTCCTGGTGACCTTAAAGCGAAACTATCATGGGGCAAGCTTCATCAGAGGGGGATTTCCATTGCCATCCTCTGACTTGTGTGTATGGTATCTTCAGGTCATTTGTGGCGTATGGCAACCCTAAAGTAAAACTATCATGGAATTTTCTTAGCAGGTTTCATCAGAGTGGGGTTTGCTATTACTAGCCTGAGGCTGAGAGAATGTACCTTGGGTTTTTCCCCTGGAGGTCCTGTTCGCAGAAGTTCCCTCCCTGGCACCAGGTGAGACCTGGTGCGGGAACACCACTGAGTTTGGGCACTCGGTCTCTAAAAGGTTCTCCATCACTGGTCTAGTGTCTTCAAGTGGACTCTAACCCATCTTCTGCCCAATTAATCTCCAGCCATACTCTAGCTGTCATCTTCCTGTTTTCTCTCACTACACTTCACATTCAAAAAAATGAGCAGATCTGGTTCTTCCAGAGAAAATAGGATGCTTATTATTATTATTATTATTATTATTATTATTATTATTAACCTTTATTTAAGCAATAAATAAAGAAGCAATAGCATTATCTGCCCAAGCTATGTTCACATTTAACCAGAGCTTTGATAGTCCTGCCAGCAAACCAGGCAAGAAACTCTCCAAGTGCATTCAGGAAACTGTTTTGAACTGTCAGACACATGAAACAAACACACCATGCCTAGAGGGGTTTGTATGGTTGGTCAGTCCAAAACTAATCAGATACTGACCTAACCTAACCTTACCAGGTACCAACTCCACCAGACCAGAATATCAGATCAAGGGTGTGTTCTATCACATTCAGAGCCAAGTAAAATCCCAACTGGGTGATCTCAGAGTGAAGGGTGAAATCCTCCCAATTGAGCCAGTTAGTGTGATCCAGTATCACTCCAGCCAGCTTAGAAACAAGACTGTTGGGGAGCACAGTGATCAGTACACCAAGAGAATTGCTATATTGCCCTAGCCTCTTCATTGCAGGAACCTGAATTTATAATTGGCAGACTGCTGTTTGGAATATCTGCTTAGTAAGAGAGAATCTCTATAGTTTGCCGTGACTCTACTTAATCGCAGTGTTAGACTGCTGCACCACAGAATAACCCATGGTCTTTTCATCTTATGAATGTGGCAGCTTTTCCATCTCTGTATGTTGTTGTTGTTAATTGCCCTTAAGTTGTCCCCAATATATGGTGAATCTATGGATGAGATATCTTCAAGCCTCCATATCCTCCACTGCTCTGTTTAAGTCTTGTAGATTCATGCCCATGGTCACCCGGATTGAGTCTATCCTTCTGGCCTTTGGACACTTTCAACTGCCCTCCACCTTTCCTAGCATTATTCTCTTTTCTAATGAGTCATGCCTTCTCATGATGTGACCAAGGTACAACAGCCTTTGATCATCTTGGCTTCCAGGGAAATTTCTGGCTCAAGAACCCACTTGTTTGTCTTTTTGGTTGTCCATGGTATCCATCTCCATAGCTGAAGTGAAAATGGGTCCAGTCCATGGTTTGCTGAAGCTTACGTAGATGCTCTTGTTGGTTTTAGTGGAACTGAGCTGCAACCATTGCATGCAGGGTTCTTCAGTAATAACCAAAAACAAATAAATGACTTCAGCTTCCCTCTCCCCCTTTTAGGATTTTATTGAAATCAGTGGAAGTATTTCTGAAAGGTAACATTTGCACAGTGGGAGATCAGGACAATACTGGTTCAGCTCACTTACCTTAGCCCTCTTGTTTACATATTTGACTTCTTGTTTGCACAGGGGCCTACGTAAGGCAATGTACAGGTCACAATTCCCTGCACAGTACAAGGTTTTGCTGTGATAAAACACTGCATTTCCAAGAGAGGTCCCTCCCTATAACATTATACTGGACTTGCTTTGATTATTTACTCTTGGTATTCCTGCACACAAAGAAATCCTGACTGGATTATAGCAGAATTGGTTCCTTTAAAGTTGCTCTTGAATCTTCCTTCATAATGATCTCCTAAACACTAAGCAGCCCATTCAATAAAGAAGGTTTCATCTTATATAGCTTAATGACTATTTAGGAGGCTGTCTAGCTTCCTAAAAGAAATTGGGTTTTTATTCCCCTCTCTCCAGTAGACTTTGACAAGAGGCAACATAAATTCTTAAGACTGCTGCACTCTATTTTATTGTCTCATGATGAAAAAGTAACTAAAAATACATCTGTACCAATATAGGAAAGTGTTTAGCTTCTTTTTCCAGTCTTTTGTCTAATTCCAGTCTTCTGTCTGTTAAGTCAAAATAATTTTCCATAGTCCCACTCATAGATGGAATTTTGCCAGTTGTGTCTATGTTGCTAGAAAACTGAAGGATTTCCTTTTAAACTTAAGAAAATCTTAAGCTTTTTCTGGTAATCAGATATGCTGGGTAGACCACTTCCTTAGCCTCAAGAAACATATCAAGAGCTGGCAATTTAATTTCTGACATAATTCTGAAATACTTTATTTGCTTTCCATGTGCCTTTTCTGCCCTGGTGGGCAACTACCATGTTTTAAACCAGTGGTCCCCAAACTGTGCCCTTTAAGAGATTTTGGACTTCAGCTCCCAGAAGCTTCAGCCATGTTGGCCAGTAGTTTGGGATTCTGGGAGCTGAAGTCCAAAATCCCTTAAAGAGTACTGTTTGGACACCACTGTTTTAAACTCATTAGAAACAAAATCCTAGGTACATAAAGGCAATAACATTTTTTAATGGTGGTTGTTATTGTTAACTGCCCTCAAGTTGTCCTCAACTCATGGTGAATGGGACAGCTCCATTCCTCCCTATCCTCAACTCCTCTGCTTAGGTCCTACAGACTCAGGCCCATGGTCTCCCTGATCGAGTCTCCCCATCTGGTATGTGGTTGTCCTCTCTTTCTGCTTCCCTCTGCCTTTCCCAGCATTATAGTATTTTCTAATGTACAGTCTGCCCTTGGCTTACGCGGGGAATCCGTTCCGGACACACAAACCCCACGTAAGCCAAATACCACACATACTCAAGCCCCATTCAAGTGAATGGGGCTCATGAATGCGGTGGCATGGTGGCGCACGGGCATGTGCCTCATTCATCCAAATGGGATGCGCCCCTCCCGTGCACTCCCACACAGCTTTCAGCGTATGCTGAAAGCCACATATAGCGCGCCTGCATATAACGCAGGTGCACTGTATTCTCATGATGTGGCCAGAGTTTGACAGCCTCAGTTTCATCATCCTTGCTTCCAGGAAGAGTTCAGCTTTGATCTGTTCTAAGACCCATTTATTTGTCTTTTTTGCCATCCGTAGTATTCTTAGCACTTTTCTCCAGCATCACACCTCAAATGAGCTGATTTTCTTTCTGTCAGTTTTCTTCACTGTCCAGGTCTTGCATCCTTACATGGTGATATCTGTACACGGGGAATACAAATGACCGGATGATTTTAACTTTAATGCTCAGTTATATATCTTGATACTTTAGGATCCTGTCTAGTTCCTTCCCATTCCTAGTCATCTACTTATTTCTTGACTGCACTCTCTGTTCCAATCAATGTTTGATCCTAGGTAAGGAAGTCTTTAACTATTTCAATTTTCTCATTATCTAGGTTGAGTTTATGTAGATCCTCTGTGGTCATTATTTTTGTTTTCTTTATGTTCAGCAGTAAGCCTGCTTTTACGCTTTGTTCCTTCTTATGCTTCCTTAGTAATTGTTCCAATTCTGTGATGTTTTTCTGCTAGCAGTATGGTGTCATCTGCATATCTTAGATTGTTGATGTTCCTTCCTCCTATCTTTGTTATTCTGAGTCTAAGCCTGCTCTTCATATGGTACTTTTAAAAATGTAATAGCTGTAAAACAACTAGAATTAGATGGCTGAGATACCATTCCCTTGTAACAGATCCCTCCTGGTTGGCCTGAAAGAGAAGGAACTGCATAGTTTCCTCCTCTAGATTCTGCTCCCAGGTATCCACTTAGGTGTCTCTCTCCTACACACTGACTCTGCTCTGAAAGAAGGAGCAGAGAGAGCAAACAGACTTCCAGGCACAAAATGACAGAACAAAATAGCCTTCTCCAGCCAGGTACTCTCCAGACATGTTAATAATAATAATAATAATAATAATAATAATAATAATAATAATAATAAAGATTTATTTCTAGCCCACCCAATTATGAAGAATCCAGGCGGGTTACAACAATAAAATACATCAGATTACAATAGAGTTAAAAAATCAAACCCTAGACCTACAACTTCCATCATCGCCACCAAGTTGGGGCTGGCTGTTCTGAAACATTCTCATTCAGTCTCTGACAGGATGGCTAGTGGAAGTATTTATTAACATTTAAACTTGATGTTATTTCTGACCATTCACAAATGGGTTGGAGGGAGTGGAAAAAGCAAATGAGAAATTTGTTTTAAGCAGTGTTTCTCATTCCAAAACACCAGATCTCTCTGATGCCACCTCAGCTGTAACCTGAGAAAGAATAAGAGCCTCAAAGTGGTCCTTTCCCCCAAATCCTCAGAATAATTTGATATAGTAGTTTGCATGGCTGGCAAAATTTGGAGGGACTGTGTGTGGCTATCTATCTGTACCTGTGCTACTTGTCACATTCAGAGGTAGTTTTGGTAATATAGCAAAATACAATAGCACCCAAAATCCACAAAACAGTGATACCTTTATTTCACCAATTAAAATGCATACAATATATGATGCAAGCTCTCAAAGCTCCTTTGCCTTATGAAGAATCCAGTGGAGCTTCAAAAGCTTTCATCATGTATTTTATGCATTTTAGTTGGTAGAATAAAGGTATTGCTGTTTTGTAGATTTTGAATGTTGTTATACTTTCCACTAGTTATGTTACTCTTGTTTGCACTGAAAGAAGCAGGTAATTTACCTTCTTGTCAAAACCATATGTGGAACTAGCATTCATAACATCCTTGCACATGCTGTTTCTAACTATAAGCTTGAAATATCTGGATCAGGATAATTGTCCAGAACTCTGCTTGGGATTTTGGAAAAGGCTGAGTTCACATTAATACATACAGAGGCAGCAACTTGTACTGGCATTTTAGATTTAGATACCAAATGTCAGCTTGACCTACACATCTTATGAATTGCCATGCTGTGGTAGTTCCCATTTGTTCCTCCAAAAGTCTATAGTAGAAGAAATGTAAGAGATCTTTTCCTTGGGTTGGTAGTATAATGATACTACAGGTTGAGTCTCCCTTATCTGGAATTGTGAAATCCAAAAAAAATCCAGAATGTAAAACACCTCTGGTCCCAATCTTTCAACTAAGGGAGAATCGACCTGTACAAACAAGCTTATTACTATTAATAATAAGAGGCTCTCATTTGTGGCTTCATGGAGAGGGCAGTGGAGAATAGAGTTGCCTTCTTCAGTGCTCTATACTGAAGTGTTCCACACCATCCCTAGCCAGTGTGGTCAGCAGTCTGAAATAATAGGAATTATAGTCCAACATATTTGGAGGACACCCAAGTCAGAAGAGTCTGCCCTACTATGGTTCTCCCCCCACCCGCCTCCCCCAAATCCTGGGAATGTGTCATCTTCTAACAATTCTCTGCTGAAAAGCTGCAGGCTCTCTCTTTCCCCAGAATGAAGGCTCCCAAGTGTGGTATAGGTGAACACTGAATCTTTATTTAAATGCAGCTGATCTTTCTCCAGATTGCTTGTAGCACAAATATGCTACAGCCAAAAATCATACTACTGAATCCTGTAATAAGTAAGCAAATAAACTCTGGATGTACACTAGCTTGTCCCAATCAGCTAATTCCAGCTACTAGTGAAAACATGACACATTGGCTTGTATCGGTGTTGTTAATGTGACTGCAGCTATTAGGAAAGGCTATCTAAATGGAGCTGCATGCATCTGAGGAATCAGTCTAAAGCTTATAAAAGCTTATGCTACAACTTCTTTCACATAGTTACTGTATATACTCGTGTATAAGTCGACCTCATGTATAAGTCGAGGTGGGGTTTGGAGGCCAATATTATGGATTTTAATATGACCCGTGGATAAGTCGAGGGTGCAGTCAGTCCCTCTGCTCCACTTGCCTCTTGGTGCTCCTTTGAGTGGCTTGTGCCCCCGAGACTTCCCTGCTGCTCTGCTTGCTTTTTGGTGCTGTGAGGGCAAGCTCCAAAAAGCCATCTCTGCTCAAAGTGTTCATAGAATCATAGAGTTGGAAGAGACCCCAAGGGCCATCCAGTCCAACCCCATTCTGCCATGCAGGAAATCCAAATCAAAGCATTCCCAACAGATGGCCATCCAGCCTCTGTTTAAAGACCTCCAAAGAGGGAGATTCAGATTTTTTTTTGCTCCTTTGTATATTTTGGAGAGGAAAGCTTGCAAGCCCAGCACTTGGGAGATTTTCTTTTCCTGATGCTTGAGTGGCTCCAGTGTTTCCTCTGCTCCCTTTCCTTTCCTGAAGCAGCCAATCTGGGGAAATCTCCCAGGCGCTGGGCTTGCAAGCAAGCAAGGCTTCTCTGGGGGGAAAAGGTGAAGGCATCTCTGCTCATGTTTTTAAAGGAGAAGAAACTGCTATCTTCCTGGCTCTTCATGCTGCAGAGCCCAGAGGAGGACGTCTCTTTTTTGCTCTCATGGAGCAAGTGAGGGAGAGAGGAAGGAAGGAAGCAGGGATGCCTCCACAGCTGCAGGAGCACTGGCGACTCAGGCAAGCGCCGGGGACCCAGGGAGGCAGGCAGGGAGGGAAGGCTGGCAGCCTTTCTCTTAAGGGCACTCTCCCTGGACTAAAAGACCTGCAAATCAACCCCCGGTCCCCTGGAAAGAGTCGCTTTTGGAACTGCATTACCGTATATACGCATGTATAAGTCTACCTAAGATTTCGAGATCAATTTTTGGGCATAAATTTTTCGACTTATAAACGTGTATATACGGTAGTCTCAAAGGTGCTACAGGATCTGTCTCAAAGGTGCTTTGTATATGGATATTCCAGACTAACATGGACAGGGGGTGCAAAGAGTGTGGACTGCACCAGGTGACATTCTAAGGGGGGGCTGCCCACTGCTTGAAACCTCGAATGTTGTGAGGACCTGGACATATAATTTCCCATGTTACTATCCACCAAATAATGGCATTATAAATGTGAACGCTATAGATCAGTCTGTGTTTAATGTATTGCAGCAGTTTAATCTTTTAAATAACATTCTGCTATCATATCCAAGTGTAAGAATGGGTGGTGGAGGCAGAAAGTACCCACTTCCTATTAAGGACTTCAGATTAGCCACATCCTTGTGCATCTGGCAAGTTAAAGGATGTATGTGCCATCTATTAAAGCTTTTTTTTTTTAATGTGTTGATTTGGAAGTAATTGCTTTGCCTTAACTTTTCTTTCAGTCCAGTTCAACGGGGGAGAAATAAGGCAGTCTTCACCTTCTCCATCTTCAAGCGACCGGCGTCGACAGCTTCGAGCACCGGGGGGAGGCTTCAAACCCATCAAGCATGGTAGCCCTGAATTCTGTGGAATCCTTGGGGAAAGAGTGGATCCAACTATCCCACTGGAAAAACAAATGTAAGTCAAGCTGACATTGACGGTATGGATGAGTGAGGAGGGAGGCAGAAACCATGTTTAGAAGAGGTTTGATTATAGAACTCAGTGGAGTCTCAGGCCTTATGTCTGCATTATAAGTGACTAACACAACAGGTCTCCCTTGGGCAGTTTTGCCTGGCATGTCTTACAATAAATCTGCATCTGGTATTCTGCTTTCAGCTGCTTCTGTACAAGGGCCATTTCACTCAGGTTTGCTTTTTTTTTAATACACCCTGTGGAAAGCCTAACCAGTACAACAGTATAATATATGCTTTCAAACATGTTTGGCATGTTCACAACTTATATTTTGCAGTGTTCATTTCATTTAAGGGTACACTTGAAAATGTATATCCTGTGACTATAACATGAAAGGTTATTTTTGAAAAACCTGTTAATGTGTGCCTTCAAGTTGTTTTAGACTCATGGCAGGGGTTTCTTGGCAAGATTTATTCGGGGGGGGGGGGGGGTTCCTTTGCCTTCTTCTGAGGCTGAGAGAATGTGACTAGCCCAGGGTCACCCATTGGGTTTCCATGCTTTTCTTCCCCCTTCCTCTTTCTGTGATTTGCACTTTTGCTACAATTAGTGAAATTGTTTTACCTAGATAATCATTCTACTGTGTAAGGTGACAGTGTCACTTTAAATAAAACACACTATTGTCTGAGATCTTTTGTCTAATTATGTGCTCAGTTACAGCTTTTAATGACAGAGGAGGCTAGGGTCCAAAACACAGTGAAGAAATAATCCAATTTGAGACCACTTTAACTGCCAAGGCTCAGTGCTAGGGAATTCTGGGAACTGTAGTTTTGTGAGACATTGAGCCTTCTTGTCAGAGCGCTCTGGTGCCACAATAAACTACAATTTCCAGGTTTCCCTAGCACTGAGCCAGGGCAGTTAAAGCAGTCTCAAACTGGATTATTTCTGTAGTGTGGTTTTGGCCTAATTGTCCTACATATAGTAATACTTCTGCCTCATATGAAATTCTGCTGGGTAATAAAAGTTGTAAAAATTAACACTGTCATAACTGTCTTCCCATCGTGTTCCAAATGGTTAATTCTATGTCCCCACAAAATCCATAAGACTTCAAAATATTTCACTGGTCCCCTAGTTGTTGGTTTTTAAAACAGCCTTTAAAATATTGTAACAGCAATGTGAGATGTTTTCTTTCCCTGTTTGTTTGTGTTTGTGTTTTTGGGTTTTTTTTTACATTTAAGGCAAGTTTATCCTAACTTTTAATTGCTTTGTGGCCTTTGGTCTCTTTTGTAGATGGTATCATGGAGCAATCAGTCGAACAGATGCAGAAAACCTCTTGCGGTTGTGTAAAGAATGTAGCTATCTTGTGAGGAATAGTCAAACCAGCAAGCATGACTATTCACTCTCATTAAAGTAAGTATACTGGGTGCTTTTAAAAGGGGGGAAATAAGAACCAATTTTATGAGCATGACTTATTAAACAGACTTTTTTGGTGCAGCAACAGCAAACAAAACCCATTCATGTTGACACTCAAAAGCCTACCCATACCCATAGGAGCTTTAGAATTCCAAACGTCAGACTGTGTTGCTTTGAATGACAGTTTCTAGATTTGGTTGTAATGCTCCAGGGACGTGCACAGATTTTTTAGTGTTTGCCTGGTCCCTTTTAACAAAATACACTTTATCTCTTCTAGCGACTGATTAAATTGTTTCTGCTCTTCTGTCTTTTTCCTCCAAGCATTTAATAAACCCATTGTTTTGCTGTCTTCCACCCCTCTTCTTTCCCTGCCCAGCCAATGTAACAACTGCTCTGCACTTACATAGCACAAAGAGATTGTATGGCAACATTAATGCCATCAAGTAAAATAGTCCTTCCACTGATAAATAAACTACCATATAAAGTATTATCCAGTGGAACAGGTATGTAAGAATTGGATAAATGATTGTGTAGTGAACAAAATATGCCAACAATTAATCAGAAAAATATAATAAAAAGTCATACAAAATGTTTAAAACCACAAAGATTTGAAGTAAGCAGACTTCGGTATATAGGGGGCCCTTGGTATCCATTGGGGTTTAGTTCCAGGACCACTACCACCATCACCATGGATATCAAAATCCTAGGATGCCGAAGTCCCATTAAATACAACAGCATGGTAAAATAGCACCCTTTTTTATAAAATGGCAAAATCAAGGTTTACTTTTTTGGAATTTATATATTTTAAAATTATTTTCAAGCAGTGGATGGTTGAATCTATGGATATGAATCTGTGGATACGAAGGGCCAGCTGTAAAGTCTCATTGAATTCACTGGGGCTTGCTTCCAAGTCAAAGTATTAGATTACTCAAAAGTATATACTGTCAGTCCTCAAATTTTATGAAGGTTAGGGTGCGTTCCCCCCATGAAAGTGGGAAAACATCTCTAGACACCCCCCCTCAAAAAAAAAAACAGTATTAACACAAAAAAGGTACTTGTACTGGCAGGGTGTCTGGGGCCAGCTACGTACACCTTCCCTCAGTCACTCACTCTCATGTGGACAGGGAGGAGGTGATGGAATGGAGAGGAGGGCGAAAGGGGGCATACATTCCATCCCTTTGCCCCTCTTGCCCACCCACAGCTTCACTCCTTGCAATTCCCCATCCCATCCTCCATCTGCCTGCCTGAGCCGAGACAGCAAGTGAATGTAAGTGAATGTATGTGCCCTCCCTCCTCAGACTCCCCCAACGCACTTCCCTTCCACCCACCCTGCCTATATGAGTAAATGAGCAAATGAATGCCTGTGACCTTCCTCTTCATGCTCCCCCATCCCATGTCTCCACTCACCTGCACATGTGAGCAAGAGAATACCCACACTCTCCATCCTCATGTTGCCCTTAGCCCATCCCCTTCCCCCTGCTCACACATGTGAGCAAGAGAATATTTGTGCAGCCAAGCCCAGCCACCTCACTAGTTTGATTTCTTCCCAATGTCATCGTTATTATCAAAGCCTCTGTTAAAAATTGTGTACAGCAACAGCAAACAGTGAACAGTAATCCACAAATAATCAAATCCACAAATACCTAAGCTGCACATGTGATGGGATGACTGTAAATATAGAACTCTTGTGTCAATAGTACATGTAAATTTACAGCTCAGAACAGCTGTGACACACTCATTACTCAATTGTGTTGTAGATTCTAGAAAGTGCAAAATGCAGTCTGGTTGAATTTGCACTTATTGTGGTGGGATTTTAAGGGGGAAAAATCCTGATCTAGTAATGAAATTCATCCTTCTTTAACCACACGACGGCTCCTTTCTCATGCATTAGTACAAAATGGTTGGACTATTCTTAAGCTAAAGAGACACACCCAAAAAAGTACAATTGGAATATGTACTTTTGTAGAGATATTATGTACATAGTTTTTTAAAAAAAAAATCTATTACCTCTTTCTTAAATCATATATATATAAACACAATTACACAGATTATTAATTTTGAGAGAGTAACCATATAGAGAGCCAGTGTGGTGCAGTTATCACACTCTCTCAGCCTGAAAGGAAGGCAAGGGCAAACCTGCTTTGAACAAATTCTATCAAGAAAACCTTGTGAAAGTTTCGCCTTAGTGTTACCATAAATCACAAATGACTTGAATGCACACAGAAACTAAACTGTAACTATTCTCATTATCAACAGTATCTCACTCTTTAAACATAAAGATAATAAACTAGTTCTGCTTTTAAACAAAGAAAAAACTCTCTGCCCCACCCGGAATGGAAGGTTTTGTTTATATTTTGTCTCAAGCTAGCTCTGGTTAGTTTTTACACTTCTTGAAGCAAGAAGCATTTCTGACTTTAAAAAAAAAAAACAACTAAAATCCAGCACACTAATTGGTCACTTGAGGGTGTGGATGTTAACAGTTTCAGGTAAAATACAAGGCAACTGTTAGTTGTATATGTTCACATTCAAAATAAGTGACTGTCTGTCCAGGCAAACCCTCTGGAGACCAGGGCATTGGTCTGTGTTTATTTAATACAGAAGATTTGGGCTGAACCCCCTTCATCTCCAAAGAAAAGAATCAAAGATCGCAAATGGGGAGAGTCTTCCATAAGACCTAGCAGAATTGCAATCCATAAAAGTATAAAATACTAGGCTAAATGACCAAATACAGTGTTTGACTGTTGTGTTCCTGTAGAAATCAACAAGGATCTTAAGATTTATTGAAATCAAATTGAAGATCAAGGTTTGGAGCAGAACTTAAGCACCTTAGAGAACACAAAAGTGTTTTGGCAACATTATTTAGAGTTCTCTGGGGACTAAGCTAAGCGAGACTAGGGCAGATGGGGAAATAATGTGTTGCTGGGGAACTGGTAGAGTATACATTTTTCACAGCCCTATTAGGTTAATGTCTGAGGGGGCTTCCACTTTACTGCAAAATTCTCCCTCACTCCCACCACCCCATACTTTTTCTTTCTTTCACCTTCTTTTTTCTTTTGTTCTTTGTTGAGATCATCTACAGGGAGCTTCTCAGATAAAGATTGGAAAGTTGCACACAGCTTTTTTCCAATGCTTCCAAAATACTTCAGCTTCAGCAGTAGAACTTCGACATTATTAATGGTTAATTTTTGCTGCATGATTATTGGCCAATTTATTCTAATATTTAAAACATTCTTTCATATTAAAAAAAAACATCAACAACAACAATGCAGACTTATTCTGGTTCTCATTTGGCTGTTTTACCAACAGAATTTGTCCTTCGAGTCCAATCATTGTTTCCAAAATTTAAAAAATATATATATAAAGGGGAGATATTTGATTGTGATATCAACTGTGATGTTCAGCTCCTGTTTTATTGTGGGAGTGAGAAGAGAAGATTTATTTGTTTACAATTATTATATGCAATGGTAATGATTTAATATTACAACATATGGGTAGCTTTATAGAATGAGAGGAATTATGATGTGCTGCCTGCCTGCTGGTTTAGGCAACAGGCCATGATACAGAGCCAAATTATACAACCAGCAGAATCACATGGTTCACCCTTGCTGGAACTCCATCACTTCATACCGTATAACTAAAGGCAGCCTGTTTAGATGTTCCCTCTTTATTTTTTAAAAAATACCTGCCTGGTATGGTTTTTTGTTTTAAAGTAAGTTTTCAGCCAGTTGGCTTGTGCACAGGGATGTCTGCTTTGGTTTAATTTGACTTTAATATGGGAAAGGACTCTGCTCCCAATCCTCCCCACACACCTACACAGACTCTGAAATAGTTCTTTCCATGAAATCCTACTGATAGTTGCAGCTTAGTTATTGAATCATACTCTTTAATGGAAAGCTTCTACCATGAGATATTGATACAAAAACAGGCACCTATTGAACAGTATATATGAAGAACACTTTAAGTGAATTCTACAATCTTTTTTCTGCATGACCCCTTAAGCACACTGCAAACCAAGGCCTGTTACAGACAGCCAAAATAAAGCTGCTTCGAGTCACTTTGGAGGTATGGTATTTCAATGATACATGCGTCCTAAGAGTCCAAAGGCTGCACCAAAGCCATGCTCCAGTCCTAAGGACTGGAGTGCAGCTTTGGTGAAGCTTTCAGACTCTTAGGATTCATGCATCATTGAAATACCATACCTCCAAAGTGACTCGAAGCAGCTTTATTTTGGCTATCTGTAACAGGCCCAAGGCTATTTTCTGGAAAGGTGCTGTCTGCCTCCTTCACTTCTTTTCCATGCCTGAGAATGCAAACCTCTCCCTTTGTCATGGACCTGTGAGGGAAAGGGGCAGTGGGAAGCAGTGGGGAGATAAAACGTGCAAGGTTGGAAAGTCCTCCAGAGACCTTAAGTCCCTGAATCCTCACAGTGGAGACACAGTAGGCAGTTCACTATGTGAGACTCGTCCAAGCCATTTGGCCTGTTCTGCCTTGTTTGGGGATACGGTGGAGCACTCAGGCACCGCCTAGGTTTCTTTCATTGGATTAGCCTGCTTGCAATGGCATGTTTGTTTCATGATTGTGCATTCCCATGTTTTCAGTATTTATCTTCCTGAGCTGTCTGTTTCCGGCATTCTTTAGCGCAAACTGTGGAACAAAGTGCAGTGTTATTCGTCAGAGATTACCTCTTTTCACTTCTCCTGTGATGGAATTTCCTTTTTGTTTGGCAGGAGACCAACACTTCCCTTTGCTATCCCTGATGTTGTCCATCTAAGTATGTGTAATCTTGTTGCTTTGCAGTTGCTTTTTTATTATTTTCTTTTTGCCATTTCTCACCATTTCTGTTGCTTTGCTTTAATCTTCAACATAAATTTTAAGCGTACTGTTGGAGATTATGGTAGTGTTTTGATGGCAAAGACTGTATTGCCTAAGTAGTATTACCCTCTGCCTAGGTATTAAAACTGTTTGCATAAAATTAAAATTATTGCAAAACACTGAAGGCCTTAGTCCAAGCCCGCCTGCAATTTCTAATCTACTAAACCAAATGCTTCCCACCAGGGCTACCAAGTACTTGACTGCAGCTTCTGTTCACCTCTTCTGGGGATTCCCTAAAAGCAAATGGCCTAAAAATGCAATTGGACTATCATAGTTGGTGGGCCACTTTAGGCAAGGTGGCTTGGCAGATATACAGGCCTAGTTTAATCCCGTGTAATGAGCATATAACAGAGCCATTGTAGTGTAGTGGTTTGCGCACTGGACTGTCACTCTGGAGACCAGGGTTCAAATCCCTGTTCAGCAATGGAAACTCACAGGGTGACCTTGGGCAAGTCACACACTCTCAGAGCAGGTCTACACTGGCCAGAATTCCTCTCATTACCCAGGCACTCTGGAACAATGCCAACCATCTGTCTACACACATGCTGCCATTGGTGCAGATCACTCCCTCCGAGGTTAAAAAGGAAGCTCCCAGCATCGATTGCATGGCTGGGTGCCTCATTGTGACCTCAGAGGAGTAATGTGTTATAATGACAGGCAGCATATCAGGACACTATGTAAAACAGCTGCCCAGTGTTGCCTGAGGATGCTGTGGATTTCCCTGAAAGAGCTAGACCAAATGTTGATTTTTTAAAAGTCAGATTAAGGCAGGCATGGCCTGGATTCGGTAAGGAACTAGCCTTCCCATGTGAAGACAGTCAGTATTCAAATTTGGCCTGTGGCCCTACCTCGTGTGGACAGCGCAATGTGAGGGCAGGAGGGAAACAATGTAAATAGCCCATGTAAACATACCCTTAGCCTCAGAAAACCTCAAATAGGTTCACCTTAGGTTGTCATAAATCAGAAATGACTTTAAAACACACAATAACAACAATGAGCACATAACTTTAAAGTGTGAAATTTGAAGTTAGAAGTACTCCTGAGTTGTTGGTTTTTTTTAAATTTCTCTTTCAGAACAAAGCAGCATGTGATTTTTATTGAGATGTTCAGCTTAGAACAATAAGTATTCCAGCATTCCCACCACATTTCCAAGGCCCCCTGAAGTATATAGCAAAGTCTACTTTGGTGGTCTGTGTCTCTTCAATCAACCGCATGAAGAGGCATTAGGCCATAAACTGATCCATCCATTCCCCACAGTCGCACCACAAAGCACTCTGATCGTTTTATTGCATGATTTTCATAGAATCACACATTGAATTGGTGTCTGCTTTACTACTGGAATGTCAACAATAGCTGGAAGAAAAGAGTTAGGGGAGAAGGGAGACTGGGTTTTCTTTAAAAATAGTAGGACCTCAGGTACAAGGTGGAACATCCTAAAAGGCATGCACAACTTATAGAAAAGGGCAGGAGTGAACAATTGCATTGAGACAGATGAGGGATGCTTCAGGTTGGCCAAGTGCTTAAAAAGCTGTATTTTTTCTATTTTTGTTCATGTTTTGTAAATTTCAGTATAGGAGTATAGTCTTTTTTTAAATTAAAAAGATTGGCTACATATATGTAATACAGAGTAAAAACTAGCTGAAATAAAAATAACAAAATTATTAACAAAATCTTTCAATTCATATTTCGGTAAATATTGATAAATTTATATATAAAGCTGATATGATGTTAACTATTGATATTGAATGAAAAGGAACTCAGTTGACTATGATACTGACTTTGTTGCTTTTGTGTACCTTCAGGCAGTTTCCAACTTATGGCAACTCTAAGACAAGCCTATCATGGGGTTTTCTTGGCAAGATTTGTTCAGAGGGTGTTTGCCATTGCCTTCCTCTAAGGCTGAGAGGTGTGACTTGCCCAAGGTCACCCAGTGGGTTTCCATGGCCAGGCCAGGATTCAAACCCTTGTCTCCATAGTCCAGCATTCAAACCATATTGACCGTGATATTGACCACCCCACTAAATATAAATCTTTTTTTCAGTGAATATAGTGCATTTAGCAATTCCATGGAATCACATGGAGCCATCTATATAGTTCAGCTTCTATCTAGCTTAACAGTACACAAAAATACCATCTATCTAGTTTAACAATACACAAAAAAACTCCCGAAAGAGGCCCATCCAACCTCAGTTTAAAGACTTTCGAAGGAGGAGAACACACTACCCTCCAGTGCAATCTTTTCCACTGTCAAATGGTTCTCTCCCTCAGGAAGGTTTTCCTAATGTTTAGGTAGAATGTCTTTTCTTGTATAACCAATTCCTTCATGTTCTAATTTTGGAACAGCAGAGAACAGACTTGCTCCATCTCCTACATGACATTCCTCCAGGGATGTTTAAATATGACTATCATATCACCTCTCCTCCTTCTCTAAGCTAAATCTTGTTCCTTGGAGACTAATGGAAAGAAACTGGTAGCATGAGCTTTTGTAGATTTGAGTCTACTTCCTCAGATGCAAGTCAATGTAAACTCATGCTACCAGCTACTTACTTACATTGGCCTGTTACAGACAGCCAAAATAAAGCTGCTTCGAGTCACAGTGGAGGTATGGTGTTTCAATGATGCATTAGTCCTAAGAGTCCAGAAGCCACACCAAAGCCAGCTCCAGTCCTTAGGGCTGGAGCGTGGCTTTGGTGCAACTTCTGGACTCTTAGGATGCATGCATCATTGAAACACCATACCTCCACTGTGACTCGAAGCAGCTTTATTTTGGCTGTCTGTAACAGGCCTTACTTTCTCTAGACCATTTCTTTCTCACCATTTCTGACACTGAACATCTCAGAGCAAACTAAGAAGAGTACACAGAGAAACATCCCAGGGTTGACCCTGCTTAGCTTGCAAATTAGAGAGGAATGGTACATTTAGGGTATTTATGTGCCTTCCATGTGTGGAACCTTTATTCCCAAATATAATGAGATCTAAGTTTATTTTAATTGCAGTGCCTAATGTGCTTGTGTCTGCCATCCTTTAGTTCTCCTTCCCCTTGTTCCTTGGGGCAGAGAATTCTTTTCTTGTTTATTAAACACTGAAAAATGCCATATACTGTGATGTGTTGTATAAATAAGAAATGATAACAAAATGCATGTGGGTATACATTTTCCCCAACAGAATTCCTTTTGGGTAACAGAGGGCCCATACAGACAGGCTAAAATAAAGCTACTTTGGGTCACTTTGGAGGTATGCCGTTTAAATGCTGCATGTGTCCTAAGAGGCTAGAAGCCATGCCAAAGCCACGCTCCAGTCCTAAGGACTGGAGTGTAGCTTTGGCACAGCTTCTGGCCTCTTAGGAAGTATGCATCATTTAAAAAGTATACTTCCAAAGTGGCCTGAAGCAGCTTTACTTTGGCCTGTCTGTATGGGCCTAGAGAGACTTATGATCCTTTCTTTCTTAACTAGTGCTGTGCCACAGTTATAATTGTACCTCCAATACAAGTGCAAAATACCCTAATTGTTACTGACAGGCATGTTCAGTAATATGTATTAGGAACTACACCAGTACTCCCCTGGAACTGTTAAGATAATGTTATTAGTTGCTCCTGCATAGCCAATTGTGGAGAATGCTGAGAGTTGCAGTCCAGCATAATCTGGAAGCAGTGTTGTGAAGTCAGGAGCATCCCAAACCCTGATATTTCAGGGACTAGTCCTGACACTTGGGGACAGTGCCTGGTGATAGCACAGGGAGTAGGGTCTGGTGGTGTCGTTAAACTTGATACATTAAGCATCAACTACAGTTGCTCAGAGTCTGTCATTGAGATATAAAACACAAGTCTATAAAATGAGATGAGGTCCCTGCAGAATGTACAGTGGCCATTCCAGCCTGGAACTGTGGATACCAGCAGCACAGCCCAGCATAATAAGCACGTAAGTTAACTAAGCATTCTTTTCAAGGTAGATGCCTCCCTTTGCCCTGAAACTTGGGAACCCTATCTAGATGGGTGCATGATTCCCACCTCTAAAGCACTTTTTGTAATTGCCCCCTACCACCAACCACCAGCATTTATTTCAGTATCTCTGTGGGTTGTTTTGTTGTTAGTTTTTTTCAGAATCATTTTTATTCAACATTTTCAATATCGCAGTTTTAACAGCTTGATGATTCCATATTTCTCCAGTGAATAGATATAAATCTTTTGCACATTGGATTCTGTCACTGAAATTACTTTCAGCAGCTCTCCATTGACAAGCAAGTCTTCTAG